>CM031244.1:698240486-699440486 GCA_018340775.1 Taxus wallichiana var. yunnanensis
TTTTCATCACTTTGGAAAATTTCAACCCCTCTCCATGTGAGATGTATTTTTATGTGGAGTCAATGTTTACAAGAAGAAGGAAAAATAGAGCGGGTTCACCTTTTGGTGGCTGGATTACATTTTTCAAAGTGATGAACAACACTTTGTGCATTTTTCAACGTGGCAAAAACACAATGTTTTTCATCGCTTTGGAAAACTTTAACCCCTTTCCACATAATAAGTATTTGATGTGGAGTATATAGTTATAAAAGGAGGAAATATCTTGTGGGTTATACCTTTTTGAAAGCTGGATTACATTTTTTTAAAGTGTTGAAAAAACACGTGTGTTTTTCAATGTGACAAAAATGACACTTGTGTTTTTCATCACATTGGAAAAATTCAACCCCTCTCGACCTGATAAGTAGTTTATGTGGGTTTAATGTTTACAACAAGGAATAAAAGAAGCGCGGTTGCACCTTTTGGCAAACAAGATTATATTTTACAAACTGCTGAAAAACACCATGCGTTTTTCAATGAGGCAAAAAATGACTCTATTTTTCATCACTTTAGAAAAATTCAACCCATCTTGACCTGATATGTAGTTGACGTGGAGTTTATAGTTATAACAAGAAGGAAATACACTTCAGGTTGCACCTTTCGAGAACCGGATTATGTTTTTCAAAGTGTTGGAAAACACCGTGTGTTTTTAAACGTGGTAAAAACACACTCTGTTTTTCATCGCTTTGGAAAAAATCAGCTCCTCTCCACCTGATATTTAGTTTATGTGGAGTCTATAGTTATAAAAAAGAGGAAATGCATCGTGGGTTGCACCTTTTCGAGAACAGATTATGTTTTTGAAAGTGCAAAAACACACTCTATTTTCATCTATTTCAAAAATTCAACCCCTCTTTACTTGATATGTAGTTTATGTGGAGTCAATGTTTACTGACATGAAGTTAAAGCCTTTGCGCATTGCACCTTTTGGTGAAGCTGGATTGCATTTTCAAAATGATGAAAAACACTATGCATTTTTCAATGTGGCGAAAAATACACGCTATTTTTCATCACTTTGAAAAACTTCAACCTCTCT
This sequence comes from Taxus wallichiana var. yunnanensis, assembly GCA_018340775.1. NCBI lineage: Eukaryota > Viridiplantae > Streptophyta > Pinopsida > Cupressales > Taxaceae > Taxus > Taxus wallichiana. The sequence goes on from CM031244.1 coordinate 698,241,556, forward strand.
CCACCTTATAAGTGGTTCATGTGGAGTCTATAATTATAAAAATGAGGAAATGCACCGTGGGTTGCACCTTTTTGAGAACCATATTGCAATTTTCAAAGTGCTAAAAAAGCAGTGTGCTACTTTCAATGTGGCTTATAAAAAAAAAAACTTTATTTTTCATCGTGTTGGAAAAATTGAACCCCTCTCCACCTTATATGTATTTTATTTGGATTCAATGTTCACAAAAGGTGGAAAAGCACCACAGATTGCACCTTTTGGATAACCATATTGTGTTTTTAAACTACTTAAAAAACAGTGCATTTTTCAACGTGGTGAAAAAAATACTCTCTTTTACCGCTTTGGAAAATTTCAACCCATCTCCACCAGATAACTAGTTTATGTGGATTATATAGTAAAAATAAGGAGGAAATGCATCATGAGTTGTACCTTTTTAGAACCGGATTACATTTTTAAAGTTCTTAAAAACACCCTATTTTTTCTAATATGACGAGAAACACAATTTGTTTTCATCGCTTTGGAAAACTTCAATCCCTCACCTCGATAAATATTTGATGTGGTATCTATATTTATAGAAAAGAGGAAATGTATCATGTGTTGTACCTTTTCAAAACTAGATTGTGTTTCCCAAAGTGCTAAGAAACACCATGCATTTTTGAACTTGGAAAAAATAACACTCTGTTTTCATTTCTTCCAAAAATTAAACCCCTCTCCACGTAATAATTATTCTACGAGGATTTAATGTTTACAACAAGGAGGAAATGCACCATGGATTTCCCTTTTGGAGAACCAGTTATGTTTTCAAGCTGTTGAAAACACCATGCATTTTTCAATGTGGCAAAAAACAAACTCTATTTTTCATTTCTTTGAAAAAATTCAACCCATATACACGAGATAAGTATTTGATGTGGATTCTATAGTTACAAAAAGGAGGAAATGTACCATGGGTCATGAACTTTTCGAGAACCAGGATAACATTTTCATAATGCTAAAAACACCATCTGTTTTCAACGTGGTGAAAAAAACTTTATTTTCATCAATTTCAAAAAAATCAACCCGTCTCCACCTAATAATTATTTTATGTGGATTCTATAGTTATAACTAGAAGTAAATGCACCACGGGTTGCACCTTTTCGAGAACCGGATTGCGTTTTTAAAAGTGTTGAAAAATAATGTGTGTTTTTCAATGAGGTAAACAAATGCTCTTTTTTAAATCACTTCAGAAAAATTCAACCACTCTCAGTGATACATATTTTATGTTGAATCAATGTTTACGATAAGGAAAAGCATAGAGGTTACACCTTTTGGTGAACCAGTATTGCGTTTTCATAGTGATGAAAAACAACGTGCATTTTCAACATGGTAAAAAACACACTATGTATTTCATCACTTTGTAAAACTTCAAGCCCTCTCCACCTCATAAATAGTTGATGTGGATTCTATAGTTATAACATGGAGGAAATGTATTGTGGGTTCAACTTTTTGAAAACCGGATTACATTTTTCAAAGTAATGAAAAACACCGTGAATTTTTAATGTGGCCAAAACACACTCTATTTTTAATTTAATTGGAAAAAATCAACCTCTCTCCACCTCATACGTATTTCATGTGGATTTAATGTTTGCAAAAATAGCAAAAGAAGCGAGGTTGTACCTTTTGGAAAACAAGATTGTATTTTTAAAACTCGAAAAACACCGTGTGTTTTCAATGTGGTGAAAAAGACCTTGTTTTTCATATCTTTAGAAAACTTCAACCCATCTCAACTTGATAAGTAGTTGACGTGGATTCTATAGAATTCTGATAAGAAGGAAATGTCGTGGGTTGCACCTTTTCGAGAATCGATTGCATTTTTCAAAGTGCTAAAAAACACCATGTGTTTTTAAATACGGTAAAGAGAAAACTCTATTTTTCATGACTTTGGAAAAATTCAATGCCTCTCCACTTGATAATTAGTTTATGTGGAGTCTATACTTATAAAAAAGAGGAAATTCACTGTGGGTTGCACCTTCTCGAGAACCAGATTAAGTTTTTAAAAGTGTTGAAAAATAACATGCGTTTTTCAACGTGGCAAAAAAAAATCCTATTTTTCATCGATTTGGAAAAAATCATCCCCTCTCCACCTTATGCATAGTTTGTGTGGAGTCAATGTTCACAATATGAAGTAAAAGCACCGTGGGTTGCACTTTTTGTTGAACCGGATTAAACATTTTTCAAAGTAATGAAAAAAATTGTGTATTTTTAAATGTGGTGAAAAACACACTCTATTTTTCATCGCTTTAGAAAGATTCAACCCCTCTCCACCTGATAGTACTTTATTTGGAGTCTTTAGTTATAACAAAGAGGAAATGCACCGTGGGTTGCACCTTTTTGGCAACCACATTGTATTTTTCGAAGTGTTGAAAAACACCATGCAATATTAAAGGTGGAGAAAAAAACACTGCTTTTCATCGCTTTAGAGAAATTCAACCCTTCTCCACCTGTTAAGGTAGTTTATGTGGATTCAATGTTTACAGCAAGGAAGAAAAGCACCATGGGTTGCACATTTTGGAGAACTAGATTGTGTTTTTGATATCGATGAAAAACACTATGCATTTTTGAACGTGGCGAAAAAAACTCTATTTTTTATCGCTTTGGAAAATTTCAACCCATATCCACTTGATAAGTATTTAATGTGGAGTCTATAGTTACAACAAGGAGGAAATTCACTATGGGTTGAACCTTTTTAAGAACAAATTACATTTTTAAAGGTCTTTGAAAAAAACCCCTGTGTTTTTCAACGTGGCAAAAAAACACCTGTGTTTTTCAACGTGGAAAAAAACACACTCTATTTTCATCTCTTTGGAAAACTTCAACCCCTCTCCACCTAATAACTAGTTGATGTGGAGTGTATAGTTATAACAAGGAGGGAATGAACCGTTGGTTGTACCTTTTTGAGAACAGGATTACATTTTTAAAAGTGCTAAAAAACAACCATACATTTTTCTATATGGTGAAAAACACACTCTTTTTTTCATCACTTTTTAAAATTTCAACCCCTCTCCACTTGATAATTAGTTGATGTGAAGTCTATAGTTAGAAAAAGGAGCAAATGCATCTCTAGTTGCACCTTTTCAAGAACAAGTTGCATTTTTAAAAGTGCTTTGAAAAATCTGTGTGTTTCAACATGGTGAAAAAAACTCCTTTTTCATCGCTCCGAAAAATTCAACCCCTCTCCACTTGATACGCAGTTGATGTGTAGTCAATATTTACAACAAGAAGGAAAAGCACCTCGGGTTGCACCTTTTCAAGAACTAGATTGTGTTTTTCAAAGTGCTGAAAAATACCATGTGTTTTTCAACGTGGTGAAAATCACACTCTATTTTTCATTGATTTGGAAATTTTCAATCCCTCTTCACCTAATAAGTATTTTATGTGGATTCCATAGTTACAATAATGAGGAAATGGACCATGGGTTACACCTTTTGGTGCACCGGATTATATTTTTGAATTTGTTGAAACACACCGTATGTTCTTTATATATGGCAAAAAAAACACTTCTTTCTTCATCACTTTTGAAAACATCAACCCCTCTCTACCTAATAATTATTTTATGTGGATTCTATAGTTATAACAAGGAGGAAATGCATCGCGAGTTGCACCTTTTCAAGAACTGGATTATATTTTAAAGGGTGTAGAAAAAATCAATGTGTTTGATGTGGAAAAAACACACTCCTTTTTCATCGCTTTCAAAAATTCAACCCCTCTCCACATAATACGTAGTTGATGTGGAGTCAATATTTAGAACAAGATTGCATTTTTCAAAGTGATGGAAAACACCCTTTGTTTTTCAACGTGGTGAAAAACACACTGCATTTTCATTGCTTTAAAAAACTTCAACCCTCTCCACTTGATAATCACTTGATGTGGAGTCTATATTACAATAAGGAAGAAATGCACCATGGCTTACACCTTTTCGAGAACCATATTACATTTTTCAAAGTTCTAAAAATGCTATGCATTTTCAACATAGTGAAAAACACACTCTATTTTTCTTGATTTTTAATTATTCAACCCCTATCCACCTGATTAGTAGTTGATGTGGAGTCATAATTCTAACAAGGAGGAAATGCACCATGAGTTGCACCATGTTGAGAACTGATTACATTTTCAAAGTGTTGAAAAACATCGTGTTATTTTCAATGTGGTGAAAAACACACCTTTTTCACCACTTTGGAAAAATTCAACACCTCTCTGCCGATAAGTACTTGATATTGAGTCTATAATTCTACAACAAGGAGGAAATGTACCCAGTTTGCACCTTTTTACAACAGATTGCAATTTTAAAACTCTTGAAAAACACCATGCATTTTTCAACGTGGAGAAAAACACACTTTGTTTTTCATCACTTTGGAAAAATTTAACCCCTCTCCACCTGATACGTTAATTATGTGGAGTCGATGTTTATAACAAGAAGGAAAAGCATTGTGGGTTACACCTTTTCAAGAACCGAATTACGTTTTCAAAGTGTTGAAAAATACTATGCATTTTTCAACGTAATGAAAAACACACTCTATTTTTCTAATTTTGAAATATTTAACCATTCTCCACTTAACGAGTACGTCATATGGAGTCTATAGTTACAAAAGGAGGAAAAACACCTTTGGTTGCACCTTTTGGAGAACGGGATTACATTTTTCAAAGTGCTGAAAAACACCATGTGTTTTTCAATGTGGCAAAAAACACAATCTTTTTTTCATTGCTTTGGAAAAATTCAACTCTCTCCACCTGATTTTTTCTTGATGTGGATTTTATAGTTAAAAAAAAGATGGAAGACAATGTGGGTTAGACTTTTCGAGAATCAGATTACATTTTTAAAAGTAATGAAAACCATCATGTGTTTTTAAACGTGGCAAAAAACACAATATGTTTTTTATCACTTTTGAAATATTCAACCCTTTTGTACATGATAAGTAATTGATGTGAATTCTATAGTTACGACAAGGAGGAAATGCACCATGGGTTGCGCCTTTTGGAGAACCAGTTGTGCTTTTCAAAGTGTTGAAAAACACCATGTGTTTTTAAAAGGTGAAAAACAAACACTATTTTTCATTGTTTTGGAAAAATTAAAACCATTTCCACCTAATGAATAGTTTATGTGAAGTCAATGTTCATAACAAGAAGGAAAACCACCACGGGTTGAACCTTTTGGTTAACCGGATTGCGTTTTTCAAAGAGAGAAAAACACCGTGTGTTTTTTAATGTTACAAAAAAACACACTCTATTTTTAAATAATTTCAAAATATTCAACCCTTCTCCACCTTATAATTATTTTATGTTGAGTCTATAGTTACAAAAAGGAGGAAATATATCATGGGTTACACCTTTTGATTAATCGTATTGTGTTTTTCAAAGTGCTGAAAAAAATTGAGCATTTTTCAACATGGTTAAAAACACACTCTGTTTTTCATCACTTTGGAAAAATTTAACCCCTCTCCACCTTATAAGTAGTTTTTGTGGAGTCAATTTTGACATCAAGAATTAAAATCACCATGGGTTGCACCTTTTGGAGAAACATATTACATTTTTCAAAGTCTTTGAAAAACACCGTGCATTTTTCAACATGGCGAAAAAAACACTCTTTTTCATCGATTTTGAAAAATTCAACCCCTCTCCACACAATAAATATCTGATGTGGATTCAATGTTTATAACAAGAAGGATAAGCACAACAGGTTGAATGTTTTGGTGAACCGCATTGCATTTTTCAAAGTGCGAAAAAAATTTGTGTGTTTTTCAACGTGGCAAAAACACACTCTATTTTTCACTTTGCTTTAGAAATATTCAACCCTTCTCTAACTTATAATTATTTTATGTTGAGTATATAGTTATGACAAGGAGGAAATGCATTGTGGGTTACACCTTTATGTTAACTAGATTGTGTTTTTGAAGTACTAAAAAAAAGCTGTGCATTTTTCAACATAGTGAAAAACACACATAGTATTTTCATCTCTTTTGAAAAATTCAACCCCTCTCCACCATATAAGTATATTATGTGGACTCAATTTTGACATCAACAAGGAAAAGCATCGTAAGTTGCATCTTTTGGAGAACTAGATTACGTTTTTCAAAGTGCTGAAAAACACCATTGGTTTTCAACGTGTTGAAAAACACACTTTGTTTTCATCGCTTTGGAAAAATTCAACCCCTCTCCACCTGATAACTATTTGAATTGGAGTTAATGTTTACAAAAAGAAGGAAAATCACTTCTGGTTGAACCTTTTCAAGAATCGGATTACGTTTTCAAATTGTTGAAAAACACTGTTTATTTTTTAACGTGGCAGAAAAAAAACTCTATTTTTCATCGATTTGAAAAAACCAGCCCTTGTCTACCAGATAATTATTTGCTATGAACTGCATCATTACAACAATTAGGAAATGCACCATGGGTTGCACCTTGTTATAAACTAAATTACATTTTTCAAAGTGCTGAAAAACATCGTGTGTTTTTCAACGTGTCAAAAACACACCCTATTTTTTCATCGCTTTGGAAAAATTTAACCCCTCTCCACCTGATATGTATTTGATGTTTTTTTGTAAAGTTTTTCAGCCCTTTTACACCTGATAATTACTTGATTTTCTTTACATTTTTATATAAAGGTGGAACAAAATCATGGTTTTAACCTTGTGGAAAACAATGGTTTATTTTTTATATTGTTGAAAAATGTTTGTATTTGAGAACTTTGATAGTAGCAATGAAAATTCAACATGGTAATTTGTTACTATTGATTACATAATTTCATTATAATTACATCATCTTTTTATTTTTCAAAATATTTTCTACTATCCATATATTACGTGAGTGGTTCTACGCATGCTAACACCAACAAGCACCTTTCGGTGAATCGGATTGTATTTTTCAAAGTGATGAAAAACACTGTATATTTTTGAACATGGTGAAAAACCCACACTGTTTTCCATCACTTTAGAAAAATTCAACCCCTCTCCACCTGATAAGTGGTTCATGTGGAGTCTATACTTACAAAAAGGATGAAATGTGCCATGGGTTGCACCTTTTTGAGAACGGTATTACATTTTGTTAAGTGCTAAAAACACTGTGCTACTTTCAATGTGGTGAAAAAAACTCTATTTTTCATCGCTTTGGAGAAATTGAATCCCTCCCCACCTGATAGGTATATGATTTGGATTCAATGTTTACAACAAGGAGGAAAATCACCACGGATTGCACCTTTTGGAGAACCAGACAGTGTGTTTTTAAACTACTTAAAAAACTGTATGCTTTTTCAACGTGACGAAAAAACACTCTATTTTTCATCTCTTTGGAAAATTTCAACCCATCTCCACCTGATAACTATTTGATGTGGATTATATATATTAAAAATAAGGAGGAAATGCACCGTGAGTTGCACCTTTTTGAGAACCGGATTGCAGTTTTAAAAGTGCTGAAAAACACCTTGTGTTTTGTAACATGGTGAAAAAAAGACTTTGTTTTTCATTGCTTTGGAAAAATTCAACCCCTCGCCACCTGATAAATATTTGATTTGGTGTCTATAGTTACAGCAAGGAGGAAATGCACCATGGGTTTCACCTTTTCAAAACTCGGATTGCATTTTCCAAAGTGTTGAAAAAAACCATCCAATTTTCAACATGGTGAAAAACGCACTCTATTTTTCATTTATTTAGAAAAATTAAACCCCTCTCCAACTAATAATTTGTTTACATGGATTCAATGTTTACAACAACGAGGAAATGCACCGTGGGTTGCACCTTTTGGAGAACTAGATTGTGTTTTTCAAACTGTTGAAAAACACCATGCATTTTTCAACGTGGAAAAAAACAAACTTTGTTTTTCATTGCTTTGGAAAACTTCAACCCATATACACCAGATAAGTATTTTATGTGGATTCTATAGTTACAACAAGGAGGAAATGTGTATTGCCGCTTCCCTTTTACTCTTTTTGATACGAATCATGATATTTGCTTTGATTATATTATGGACATGATTATGGACTTTATTATAGTATGATGTTAGATGTTAGATAAGGGATTATTGTTGACTAGATTCAGTTATGATGCATGATGATATATAGTTTGACATGGTTATATAATTGATGTTTTTGGACAAGTGATATTTGGATATTGTGAGTAGACCTAGAAATGGAAATTATTGGATGATGATATAGTGGTTGATAAAACTATAAATGATATGGTTAGATTGCTTTGATGTTGTTGTGATTCATATATCTAGATGATTTTGGGAGTTATATTTATATTATTTTGGATGTTCTGATATGGCCATGAGGCCAAAGGAGGTATTTGTGTTTTGCAAGTTAAAATATCACAACAAACATCGGGGATTGGAGACCAACCACATTGGAATTCTAGATGAATTCAACAAGGTCACCATGGCAACTAGTATTTTTTTGTGCGTGTTTGTGTGTGTTAGGGATTTCCATGTGGGGGGATCACCTTTAAATGTGACCAAGGGGTTATGTGTATTTATTTATTTGACCCTTTTGTTTAATGTTGCATGTGTTTATTTTGTGATGCATTTGCCCCTTTCTTTATTTATTAAATGTTGTATTAATATTGTGGGTAAGCATGTTGTTAATATTAATTAAATAAAATATGTCATAAGAAAGTAATTAATATGGTTGTTGGCTATGATTTAAAGTGTTGTAAGAATGAGTTAATAATGTGTAAGTAATATGTAAGTGATGTGTAAGTTAAATTTTGAGTGTGAAACACTCCACCTTCTTGGAAATTCGAATTTGTCCTTGGAGGCTGATTTTGGAGGCTTGTGGGACAAGTTAAACTTGTCCCATACCTCTTAAATTTATTTACCAACCATACCTATGGTTGGAGAGTTGAAATTTGACTTTTATAATGCCTTTTTAGAAGGCAAATTGTAGGTTTTAATTGCACTTTTCTTACATGATTTAATTTCAGTCCTTTGGGGTGTGGGTTGGATTTGAGTGTGTAAGTAAACTATCATATTATTCACCCACCTATTTATTGTGCATTGGAGAATGAAGTTGAATTTGGGGGTTGGGGTTGAGGATGTGTGATGTGGCATCCTACATGGATCCACCTCATCCTCTTCTCTTCCCTCTTCTATAAAATTTGAACTCCTTGCCTTGTTTTGGGTTGCTTCACTTTGGAGACTTCATTCTTGGGTGAATTATTTTGCTATTTTGGAGCTCTTGCTTTGAAGAAGTTTTTGGAAGATTGTTGCATGCTTGTGCTTGGCTGTTTTGGATTGCTTGCCTTGGGATAAAGCTTGCTTTTTAAAACTTGGAACAACTCCATCATGGAGAGGTAGGAGCTTGGCTCTTGAAATTCTTATTTTTGTTTATGAAGATGTTAATGTGTGAATGTTTTGACATGTTTGCGGGTGTTTGGGTAGATTTCCTAGGAATGGTGTAGGAGAAGACTATGGGGTTTATTTTGTGGGAGCAAAAGTGTGTTTTAGGGAGGTATAAGGGTTGAGGGAGTTGTGATTTAGGTTCCACATTACAAAGAAATAGCTTACATTTATTTACTCATTATGGGGTGCCATAAGAGGTTGGGGAGGCATAAGGAAATGTGAGGAATAAGGGGTACTTGGGGAGGCATAAGGAATGTCAAGGTTTTGATATATGCTATATTTTGGTGGTTTGTAATTTAGGTGGTGATACCCATTTCTCCTTTTGGGAGGCATAAGAAGCATCCCCCATAGTTTCTTGCTCCTTTGGCTTTCTTGATGAAGCCTTAGTATTGTTTGTCATGTTTTAATGTAGTTGCAAACTACATCTATTTTGATTTGTGTTTTATTGTGAAAACGCTGCTTAAGTGTTTTGTGGAATCTTGTTTTTGCCATGAGTTGGATCACATCTTTTATTGCATTATGGTTGGGGATTGGGGGCCAATGAAGAAGGATGGCTTATCCTTTTCATTGGATGTCTTGGTTGGGTGGAGAGCGTTGCCTTTCCCCTACTCTTGTTGTGATCAAATTGGAAGAATGAGAAATCTACATGTTGTTGTTCTAGAGCTGAGATAAAAAAGACCTGTTTTGACAGTCCCTTGTGAAATGAAATCTTATTGTAGCCCTTTCCCACTTTGAAGTGGATGATCTGTATATTAATTTTAATGGAAGGATACTTTGTATTGACAATGAAAGTTGAAATTTGAAATGTAATAGATTTATACTCTAGTTTGTTCTTTTGTAAAGAATGTGAAAGAATGAAATGTATTTTGTATGCTTTATTTTAAAATTGAATGGAAAGGAAGTTGTAAGAGTTTCATTTGAATTAATGGATGTGGTTTTGTCTTGTCCATATGATATTTTTCCATTGGAAATCTGTGTTAGCATGCACTATGAAATCCCTGTTTAGAAAGTGGAAAAACAAAACATGTGAGAAGAAAATGTATCATTACGCCCTATATATAATATATGATTCTGGAAAGAATAAAAGAAGGAACGTATAAAGTTGTATTTGGAATAAATAAAATATAGCACAACCTTCCTCAAATTGTGTCATTGTATTGAATTTAATCATGTAGCTGTGAGTTGTAATCTCTGTTTGAAAGGAAGAAATGCATGTAAGGAAGTGTAATACTTTGTCTTTTGAAATATGTGAAAATTAGAAGTCAGAGATGTATTTTAGTTTTTGAATCAACTAAATGTATTAGATTAGGATTGGAACATATTATAATACTTGGAAGAAGAAAATGGCAAATAAACCCTTTAAAAATTTGATCTTTGTCTTGTATTTTCTAATTGGCAATTATTTAATCCAAAATGCACAGACCAAACTGCAAAAATGAAATAACAAACTAAATGATTAAAATGAATTATTTTTCCCTAAACGAATCCAATTAAACAAATATACTTAAAGGAAATCTTCCAAAACCTTGCAAAACTGATTTCAAAGCTTTCACGTTCGTTTTGCTGGAAAAATTATAAAATTTCGATTTGGAATTTAATCACATAGATCTACCACAAAAACTTATCCTGAATCCACATAAGACCGATTCTCCATGTCTATTTGACATGTTGAGAGAGGAACAAGAACAAATTGAACAAAATTTTATAAGTTAAAATTTACCAATTCAAACTGTAAAAGTCTCTGTGAGATAGTTTTCTCAAAATTCACCCCTTCATCTCTCTCAAAATTTAAAACTAATGAATCATGTACAAAGAGGATGTCAAGAGATTTCCAGAAAGTCCTCATTTTCCCAAAACCGAGCTCTCTATTAAAATTTATGGCCTTTTGAAGTTTTTCTTCACTTAGCATAAAAAAAAAAGGGAAAATTTTCCTTGAAGGCCATTTGCTTAGGCCCAAATTTTTCCCTTAGAGCTTCACAAGAATTTTAGGAAAATTTTAAAAATTTCCCCACCACCTCACAATCAATTAGAGGCTTCCACGTGGCACCATGAGGTGTTGGGTGGGGAGCGGATCACTTTTTAATTTAGCACTTCAAAAAAAATTTGGGAATTTTTTTCAAATTTTCCCCACCACCCCGCCGACCTGTGACTAATCAAGAGCTACCACGTGGCATCACGAGGCGTTGGTGGAGGTGTGGATGAATGTGATCCTTTTTTCCCTTTAGGGCATTAAAAAAATTCTCCCTATCACCCCACTTTTCCCGCGTTGTCTTAAACGACGCCACGTGTCCCTTGCGGACTCGCAGGAGTGCGGACGTAAAGTGGTCTTTTTGCCCCATGCGGGAAATTTTCTAAATGTTCCCACCACCCAAATTTTACGCGTGTGGCTTAGGAGGTGCCATGTGTCCCTTGCGGACCCACGAAGCATGGGTGTAAAGGTGGTTTTTCTCCTGTTGTATATATCTCGCTCCCTAGGTAAATATAGAAAAACAAAAGAATATGGAAATCAAAGAAACTCAAAACCTGACATTTATTTGTGCCAAAAGTTATGCCTTGGCGTAGGTTGGAGGCACGAGATCGGAAGGTGTCAACATGGAAATTTTTTGCCACGGTGCAGGTTTGAGGCCTGATTAGAAAATGTCGACATGGAAATAGTTGCGCCACGCGCGCAGTTGGAGAGGCGCGCAAATAAGAAGGTGTCGACATGGAAAAATTTACACCCGGCACGGGTTGGAGGCGCAGATCAGAAAATGCCGACATGGAAAAATTTATGTTCCACTGGCGTAGGTTGGAGGTGTAGATCAGAAGGTGTCGACATGGAAAGAATTGTGCCACAGGCGCATGTTGGAGGTGTAGATCAGAAGGTGTCGACATGGAAAAAGTTGTACCCTAGTGCAAGTTGGAGGTGCAGATCAGAAAGTGTCGACATGGAAAAAGTTGTGCCCTGGCACAAGTTGGAGGCACAGATCAGAAGCTTTCAACATGGAAAAGTTGTGCCCCACAGCACGAGTTAGAGTGGCGAGACTAGAAGGTGTCTACATGGAAAAAGTTGCACCCTTGCGCATGTTAGAGGTGCAGATCAGAAAATTTTGACATGGAAAAATTTACACCCTGGCATAGGTTGGAGGCGCAGATCAGAAGGTGTCGACATGGAAAAATTTGCGCCCTAGCGTAGGTTGGAGGCGACGATCAAAAAATGTCGACATGGAAAAAGTTGCGCCCTGGCGCAGGTTGGAGGCACATATTAGAAGACGTCAAAACCACATTTTCAGCACCTATGGTGCACTTAAAAGTATGTTAACATGAGGATGGACTCACCAAGGCACACCTTTAGGAGGTGTAACATTTTGAGCGTTGACACCCTGAACCTGACAGAAAGAAAACCCTGACGCAGATATTCAAATGGCCATAACTTTTCACAGGGAGCTCGGATTCACACAAGGTTGGACTTTTCAGAAAGCTTACAAGGTCCTCTGTCTAACTATGAATGGATATATTTAATTGGGTGAGAAAAATTTCTTCAAAAATGAAAAATACAGTTCGCCATTTTTTGGGTTTGCTAGGGTTCTCACCTACCGCCATAATGAGATGAATTAAATGCAGTCTAGAGGTGGTTGGGGTAGATTTGGATTTCCTCTCTCTTCCCTCTCTCATTCTTCCTATAAATTGTAAGGAGGGGCTTATTTCTAAAGGTTATACACTCTTGTTTTTCCCCTCCCTTCTTCTCTTTGGGGAGTGAATTTGTGGAGTTCAAACCTCCCATCTAAAAATGTAATGCAACTTTACCTCTTGGCACTTTGTAGTGTATTGTATCAATCTTTGGAGTAAATAATGCATTTTTATGAATGATTGTCAACCCTCTCTATGTTCATTTTTATCCTCCGATCTTTCACCTTTGCAAATCTGGTTATCGTGCATGATCTTGTATTACATTTTAATGGTTTGTGTTTATTAGGAAGCTGGTGTTTCTTCATTCCTCGGCGCATCACCTTTGTTAGTTTAGGTCTATTTTTATGCGTCTTCTTACCCTATCTCCCTGGCAAGTTAGATTAGGTTTTAAGTAAACCCTCTACATTTTTATGTGTGCATCTTAATAGAGGAATAGGAACCAGCCTTCATCGGATGACTTCCCCGATTCACAAGGTCCCACACTTGGGAAAATCTCCATGTTATGCAATCGCACTGAGAGTCTCAACCCATCGAGTTGTAGACATTCATGGGTGTTGTGATTTTTCATCAATAGTTTTGGCATGCCCGGTGGGACAAAGAGGTCATTCCACAAGATTTGAAGGAACTTTCAAGAAATTTGGACTTAGAAATTACAAGTTCTCCAATTTCGATTTTTTCACCTTCCAGGCTGAACTCCAAAATAAATTTTCAAGGGCTTAACTTACTCAAAACAAGTCAAAATTTCTCCTCCTGATAGATTTGGGGTTAATCTTCAAAAGGGTATCTTTAGTTTTTGAAATTTTGATTTTCAAATTTTCAGAGTTTTTTGAATTTTGATTTTAGGATTTCGGAAGTCTGGCATTTTCGGGTTTTTGGGACTGTCATTCCAAATCAAATTCCAAACCCCAGAATCTCAAATATATAGGTCTTTCAAAATTTTGAGTTTATTTATTTTGTCGAGGTTGGTGTGTAACTTGGCAAAATCTAGCCTTTTGAGGCTCATTCCCTAACACATCTGGTGACTCCGAAGGGATAGAATTCAGTGGTATAACATCACAAGTTTCCCAGGTACATGAGAAGAATTTGAACCAGGTATGATACTCAAGAAGAAGGGTTATTTGTCTACTTGCAGCTATCAACAAGACAGAGGAGAGGAAGAAGACCACAAAGATCACCATCTCCACCTAACAAGACTTTATCAACCCCTCCACCTGGTAGACCTTTCATCCAATCAACAAGGGTTCTCAAGCCAATCAGAATGGCGCAACAAAACCCTTTTGTCAACTTCACTAGTAGCATCCCACTTTCCCTCAATGCACAGAATCCAGTTCCAATTGCAGCATTGAAGAACATTCCATTTTTCACTGGAGAAAATCATACCACTCCTGGTGATCATGTCAAAGACATTGCTAACATTTTGCAATCCATGACATTAATGAAATGGATGTTGCTATCAAATTTCTGACATCTTCATTCAAAGGGAAGGCATTGCAATGATTTAGGAGCCTTGGAGTTGGTTCTATCCAAAATTGGAATCAATTATGCATAGTTCTCCAAGAGTAGTTTGGAGAAAAGGGAGACAATTTGTCTCTACTAGAACAATTGAAAACTATCAAGAGAGATCCCAATGAGTAGCTGACTGACTTCAACTTCAGATTTCAAAGGTTTTCAGATAGGATTCTAGTGGTCGTTCGGCCAACAGCTAAAGGTGTTTCTCTATATTATCTTAAGGCTTTGAATTCTGATATTTCTATGTTAATTCAATCTATGGGAGGCACAACCTTACCTGCTACTTATAACATTGCCATTAGGGCTGAAAACTATCTTATTCAAGCTGGTAAGCTAGCTCCTAGGCCTCCCATGCCCTTGTATCCAAACTTAGAAAATCCAAGCACTAGTCAAGCACCCACTTTGGCTCCTATTCCCACTCCTAGAAATCAAAGTTCAAATGAAACTTCTACTTCATCCTCTAGTGCTTCAAATGAACTCCAAGAGGTCATGAAACAATTGCAAAATTTGGGAAATGAGTTGGTTACACTCAAGAGGTAGCAGGCCCAAAGCTTTAGACCTTCTTATCAGCCTCATGTTCAACCTAATAGGCAACTATAACAGCCCAATAGGCCACCCAATCCAATTGCAGATCAAAGCCGAGGTAAGGCCTCCTACCAATCTACTTCTAAAGTATTAGTGCAGTGTAAAACAACATAGCTCAAGAGTATGATTGGTGTTTCCCATGCAATGAACCTCACAACCAATCTATGTGCTTCAATGGTGCTTTGAACCAAGCCTTGATGGTGATAACTACTGGTATAGATGGTGAAGTGAGTCAAGAAACAAATTAGTAACAAGCGAAAGCTCATCCAAACATAGCTTCAAATGATACTTGCACTTGTGAATTGGCAAGTTGAGGATTTTTGTGGCATGAATCAAACAATTTCTCAGAGTATAGTAGCTAACACAAGATCAAAGAAGAGGAATATTGGTGAAGGGAAGTCATTGGCTCTAAGTGATCTACAACCTTCCATCACTCCACAAGGTGTTGGTAAGCAAAATATAGTTCCAAACATGCAAGGACAGCCCAAACCACCTTCTAAACCAACTCAAATGCTAGCTATTGCTGCCCATGCACAAGAAAGGAATGTGCGAGGCTAAAGGACAGCAAAGAGATGTTTCATCCCCATTTAGCATCATTGATCAAATGAAGAAGAAAAATGTGAATATATCAATGTGGGAATCTTTATCCATCCCAAGCCAAAGAGATCTTCTACAAGCTGCCATGAAGAATTGGTCAACTTTGAACTAGCAGGTCCATATGCAAGAGAATTTCCTCACAAATGCTACTCAGACTGAAGGGAATCATGGAGGACAACAAGGTAAAGTTTTGAAGCCCCCTCCATTCTATGTTTCATTAATCATTGGAGATAAACTAGTACACAATTGCATGATTGATTTTGGGGCAAGTAGTTCTGTCATGTCCGAGTAAATATCGATCGGGTTGGGTCTCCAATATGAAGTCATATCAAAGGGGGTAGTGCAATTGAATGGGAAAAGTAATAAGTAAGTGAGAGTGATTAAAGGTTTGAATCTTACCTTGCATGCATGCCCCAACGTTACCGTTTTGCAAGATGTGTCAGTGATAGATTTGCCACCACTCTTTGCCCTATGCTTATCAAGGTATTTCACATCTAGAATTGGAGGGTACTTATCTGCTGACTGGTCACACATGTTGTTAAGAAGAAGATATGGTACTAAGGTCACAATCAGATCTGAACCAATTGAAAAATTTCACATTGAGCCTCATACTCCAAGCCAAATCAATGCCAATTGTTTAGCATTTGATGAAGAATATTATCCAAGCAAAGATGAAGTGACACCAAATTTGGAAGCATCCCAGATTTGAATCTTGTTGAATGGGAAAGCAAGGTACATGCTTTTGATCCCTACTAAGAAGTAGAAGAATCTGAGCTAGGAGTCTATTACATACATGAAGAAAACCAGCCTATTCCTAGCATCACCAAACTAGACCATAAGGATGACAATGAGGTATGATAGTTATTTTTCAATGGATCAAGGAGTAGGCAAGATGTAGGAGGAGGAGTTTTGCTTATTTCACCTCAAGGCATCAAATGTTATTCACTTTTCATTTCCAATTTTCCTATTCAAACAACATATCTAAATATGAGGCCTTGATTCATGGACTTCATTGGGCGGGAAAAAGGGCTTAAAGAACTTGCAGGTGTTTGGAGATAGTGAGCTAATCATCAACCAAGTCAAGGGACAATGTGCTACAAAGAATGACCTGCTGAAGAACTACAAGAACACGGTATGGGACCTCGTAGAGGATTTCAAAGCTTTCAACATTGTGTCCATACCCAGGAAGAAAATGAATACGTAGATAGGATCGCAACAGTTGGAGCAACATTTGATGTGGTTGAAAACATCAGAAGGAATAAAACACAACCACATATGAATGTGATTGTGAGCCCAACAATTCAAGATAATAACACAAGCTAACGAGATGTTTGAGAACGATCAACAAATCATCAATTTTTACAAGAAGAGGCTGAATTCTTAGCTAGGAATCAGGAAAGACTAGAGCAGCAGTACGGGGATCAAGTAGTGCAGCTGCGGACAAACAAGCTTCCCAAGGGTTTAGTAACATTGGATTCTATCTTCAACCCTAACGACCAGTTCC
Organism: Taxus wallichiana var. yunnanensis; assembly: GCA_018340775.1. Classification (NCBI taxonomy): domain Eukaryota; kingdom Viridiplantae; phylum Streptophyta; class Pinopsida; order Cupressales; family Taxaceae; genus Taxus; species Taxus wallichiana. The sequence goes on from CM031244.1 coordinate 698,258,780, forward strand.
GTAAGGAAAAGGCTAACATACAGGTCAAGAGAGAAGATTAAGAGCCAATTCCGGTTGAGGAAGGCAAAACACTTCAAATTGGTAAAGTGGCCACTGAGCAGGAGAAATCAGATTTCATACTGACTTTGCCAAGAATTTCTAGATGTCTTCACTTGGAGCTATTAAGACTTGGGAGGATTCAATCCGAAGTTGGCACGACATGCCATAGAATTGGATCTAGATGCTAAGCCCATCAGGCAGAAGTAGAGACCAGTCAACCCTCACATTGAGCCTCTAATGAAGAAAGAGTTAAACAAGATAATAGAGGCAAGAATTATATTCCCGATCAAGAACTCAAGATGGGTTGCAAACTTGGTTTGGTCAGAAAGAAGAGTAGATAAATAAGGTTGTGTGTGCACTTCCGAGACCTAAATAGGAAATCTCTCAAAGACCATTACCCACTTCCTTCAATGGAACAAATATTGCAAGTGGTATCCGGTTTAGAGAGATTCTCTCTCCTAGATGGCTACTCAGGGTATAATCAGATAATGGTGAAAGAGGATGACCAGTTTAAAATGGCTTTCACCACCAAATGGGGCACCTATGCCTACAAGAAGATGCCATTTGGGCTATCAAATGTTGGAGCCACTTTCCAAAGGGAAATGGATATGGAATTCAAGGGTTGATCAATAAAATAGTTCTGATATATCTTGACGACATCACTGTATTCTCCAAAAATGCAGCGGATCACCTCTTTCATTTGAGGAAGGTATTTCAGAGGTGTAGAAGATTTGGGGTATCATTGAATACCAAAAAATGCATATTCTTTTCTCACAAAGGAAAACTTCTAGGCCATATTGTTTCAAAGGAGGGGTTGACGATTGACCCAGAAAGAGTTGAAGTAATTCAAGCATTGCCATTACCAAGTCACAAGAAGGCTCTTCAAAGCTTCTTAGGAAGGATCAATTTTTTCTGCAGGTTTGTTCCAAACTTTGTAGCTCTTGTAATGCCAATAACTTTGTTGTTAGAAAAGAGCATGGAATTTAAGTGGACATCGAAGGCAAGGCAATTTTGAGGCAATAAAAGAGGCTATATCTCAAGCTCGACTCTCGTCAATCCAGACTTCTCCAAGGACTTCATGCTATATGCCTTGGTGGTGGAGACACAATTTACGTAATCTTGGTACAACAAAACAAAGAAGGATTAGAACAACGAGTTGCTTTCTTCAGTCAAGATTGGAGGAATATGAAATGAGGTACTCTTTCATTGAAAAGAATGTCCTTACAGCGATCGGGAGCTTAAAGAAATTGAAGCACCTAGTCTCAAACAACAAGATCCAATTGTTGGTCTCCCATGCAGGAGTCAAGGACTTCCTTCTAAGTAAGGATCTGAATGAGAAATGTGCAGGATGGATAACCCGTGTCATGGAATATGACATCGAGATCAAGGTCACAAAACTAGTACGTGGAAAAGGACTATGTGAATAGCTAGCTTTAAGTCAGCAAGTTGAAGTAGGAGATGAAAAAGAGACTGTCTTGGTACTACAAGATGGTCAAGAACAGGAAAATGATGACATGCCCGCTCCTTGTTGGACTCAGAATATGATACACTTCCTACAGGCAGGCCTATGCCCTCTAGAAATGAGCAAAGCAAAAAGGAGATACTTTAGATTACAAGCCATTCCATATGTGCTTGTTGATGGTGTTTTGTTCAAGAAAGACATCAATGGAGTTCTATTGAGGTGCATTGGGACATGTCAAACTGAGAGAGTGTTACGATATTTTCATGAATGGAGATTCGGAGGACATTTTTCCCCATGAGTAACAACTCTCAAGATAATGAAGCCAAGGTATTATTGGCCCACAGTGTTTAGTGACTACTATACATGGATAAGAAAGTGTAATAAATGTGCACTCTTCACAGGAAAAGAAAGACTAGCAGTGCTTCCATTGCACCCAATTTTGGTTGACCAACCATTTATGTAATGGGGATTGGAATTTGTCGGGGTCATCAATCCAAACTCAAGCCAAGGCCACAAGTGGATTCTCATGGCAATGGACTATTTCACCAAGTGGACTAAAGCAATAGTGCTCAAAGAAGCAAATCAGTCTAACATACTAGACTTTTATGAAGGAATAGTGACTGGGTTTGGTGTGTCGGCTACTATCATATCAGACAATGCATTGGCATTCATAGGTTCCAAGATTACAGAATGGGCTGTCAAGAATGGAATCTACTTGAGTACCTCTTCAACTATTACCCATAGGGTAATGAATAAGCAGAGTCCACGAACAAGAATTTGCTAAGAATCATTAGAAGGACTCTGGATGAAAACCAAAGGACATGGCATACCAAGCTAAAATCGGCATTATGGGTTGATAGGATAAAACCAAAGAGGTCTACTAGTAATTCTCCCTACAAGTTGGTATATGGGAAAGAGGCGTGTGCCTATATCATTAGAATTGCCTACATTGGAGCTTATGAAGCGATTAGAGTTTTTCGAGTTCGAACCAATGGAAGCGGGTATGCAGATTTAATGGAATTGGAAGAAATCAGATAACATGTAGTTCGGATGATTGAGAAGGATTAGGCGTTAGTAAAAAGATGCTTTGATAAGAAAGCAAGAGAAAAGACCTTCCGGGAAGGGGACCTAGTTCTGAAATGGGGTGCGAGATCGGGCAAAACCAGGAAGGCATTCCTTGTTTGATGCCATTTGGAGTGGCCCCTACATGGTCACGGGATGTAAAAGTAGTAATGCCTTCCAATTGTCTACATTGGATGGAGAAGAACTCCGATTCCGATTAACGAAATCTATCTTAATAATTGCTACTAAAAGGAAAAGGTTTACCCTTGAGAATATTAGCCTAGACTTCAATTCCTCTAAGTGCAGATGCACATTGTCTTGTTGTAGTTAGTTTTCAATTTCCCTAAGTGCTTGGCACGGTTTTGATGCTCTCGAGTTTAATTTCTATAGTTCAAAGCATGCTCTCGAGAGAAGGAGTTGCGGTATCAGGCTCGGGATAAGATATCAGGTTCATTTCAGGTTATTGCTTATGACTCCATGCCCAATAGATTGCCAAAAGGCCATTGATCTTCTACCTACCGAGGCGGGTGATTCCATTGAGTCACGAAATTGTTTTATATATCTCCCTCCCCGGGTAAATATAGACAAACAGAAAAATATGGAAATCAAATAAACTCAAAACCTGACATTTGTTTGCCCCAAAATTTACGCCTTAGCACAGGATGGAGATGCAGATTAGAAGGTGTTGACATGGAGTTGTGCCCTGGCACAGAGTTGAGGCAGAGATAAAAAATGTTGACATAGAAAAAGTTGCACCACTGGCGTAGGTTGGAGGCGCAGATCAGAAGGTGTCAACATGGAAAAAGTTGTGCCCTAGCGCAAGTTGGAGGCGTAGATCAGAAAATGTCGACATGGAAAAAGTTGTTCCCTAGTGTAAGTTGGAGGAGTAGATCAGAAGGTGTTGACATGGAAAAATTCGCGCCCTGGCACAAGTTGGAGGCGCAGATTAGAAGGTGTCGACATGGAAAAAGTTGCATACAGTGCGAGGTTGGAGGCACAGATTAGAAAATGTCAACATATAAAAAGTTACACCCAGCACGGGTTGGAGGCATAGATCGAAGGTGTCGACATGGAAAAGTTGCGCCCTAAGCGCGAGTTAGAAACACGAGATCGAGAAAATGTTGACATGGAAAAATTTTCTCCCCGGTGCAAGTTGGAGGCGCAGATCAAAAGGTGTTGACATGGAAGCAGGTTATGCCCCGCAGCACGAGTTGGGCGCGAGATCAGAAGGTGTCAACATGGAAAAAGTTACACCCTAGCACAAGTTAGAGGCTCGAGATTAGAAGGTGTCGACATGGAAAAAGTTGCGCCCTAGCACGGAGTTGGAGGTGCATATCAGAAGCTGTCGACATGGAAAAGTTGCACCACAGCGCGAGGTTGGAGGCGTAGATCAAAAGGTTTTGACATGGAAAACATTACACCCTAGCGTAGGTTGGAGGCACAGATCAGAAAATGTCAACATGGAAAAATTTGTGCCTTGGCATAGGTCAGAGGCACAAATCAGAAGGTGTTGTCATGGAAAAATTTACGCCTGGCGTAGGTTGAAGTGCAGATTAGAAAATGTCAAAATGGAAAAATTTGCGCCTAGCATAGATCAGAAGACGTAAACACCACATTTTTAGCACCTTTGGCACACTTAAAAGTATGTTAACATGGGGATGGATGCGCCAAGGTGCACCTTCAAGAGGCGCAACATTTTGAGCATTGACAACTGAACCTATCGAAAGCAAACCCACGTGAGATATTCAAATGGCCATAACTTTTCACACGGAGCTCAGATTCACGCAAGGTTGGAATTTTTGGGAAGATTACAAGGTACTCTGTCTAAATACAACTGGATATCTTTAATTGGGTGAGAAAAAGTTCTTAAAAATGCAAAATACAGTTTGGAATTTTTTGGGTTTACTAAGGTTCTCACCTACCGCCATAATGAGATGAATTAAATGCAGTCTGGAGGTGGTTGGGGTAGATTTGGATTTCCTCTTTCTGCCCTCTCTCATTCTTCCTATAAATTGTAAGGAGGGGCTTATTTCTAAAGGTTTTACATTCTTCTTTTCCCCCTCCCTTCTTCTCTTTGGCAGGTGAATTTGTGGAGTTCAAACCTCCCATCTAAAAATGTAATGCAACTTTGCCTCTTGGCAATTTGTAGTGTATTGTATCATTCTTTGGAGAAAATAATGCATGTCTATGGATGATTCTCAACCCTCTCTATGTTTTTTTTGCATCCTCCTTATATTTCACTACAAATCTAGTTATCTATGCATGATCTTGCATTGCATTTTAATGGTTTTTGTTTATTGGCAAGACAGATGTTTCTTCATTCCTCGGTGTATCACCTTTATTAGTTTAGGTTTATTTTTATGCATCTTCTTACCCTGTCTCCTTGGAAAGTTAGATTAGGTTTTTGAGTAAACCCTCTACATTTTTATGCGTGCATCGAGCAGAGGAATAGGAACCGGCATTCATCAGGAGATCTTCCCCGATTCACAAGGTCCCACACTTGGGAAAAGCTCCATGTTATGCAATCACACTGAGAGTCTCAACCCATCGAGTTGCGGGCATTCGGGGGTGATGTGACTCACCATCAACATCTCCATTATGTGGGAAATTTTCCAAAAGTCTCTCGTGGCCTCACAGACCCACCCTTTGGGAAAATTTCCTCCACCGGGCCCACAAGCTTTGCTTTTGGGTAAAATTTTCACCCCAAGGCCCGCCGCCCATAACTTGAAAAATATGAGGAGTTAGGAGGACTTATTTATATCATTGGAAAGGTGAGGAAATTTCCTATCCAATGGGAATGATTTAGGAAATTTTTAATGTGTTAATTTTGAGAAAAATTAGTTGAACCTTTAAGCTTGTTAGAGAGTGGGTATGGTGAGGAATTACCCTCTGAACCTAATTGAACCTTCTAACCCTAAATTTTGGACCTTGTGACCTCTAATATATGTTAACAAAAGAGAAGTACATTCTAGTGGATTAGAATTGATCTGGAACTTGTTAATGACAACTATTGTCTTGTAACCTGGTTGTAGACTCTTCTAAACAAAAAAAAAATTATTCCATAATTTTCCTAACTAATCCTAGGTTGTTCTTGGGTCTCAAGTGGGTTGTTTTTAGCGGGCATCATAAAATGCACCGCAGTTGCACCTTTTCGAGAAGCAGTTGCATTTTTCATACTACTAAAAACATCGTTTGTTTTTCAACATGGTGAAAAGAAAACTTTATTTTCATCACTTTCAAAAACTTCAACCCCTCTCCACCTAATAATTAGTTTATGTAAAGTCTATAGTTATAACTAGAAGGAAATGTACTGTGGGTTGCACCTTTTTGAGAACTGGATTGTGTGTTTAAAAGTGTTGAAAAACAACGTGCGTTTTTCAATGAGGAAAAAAACAGACTCTTTTTTTTATCACTTTGGAAAAATTCAACCCCTCTCCACCTGATACATAGTTTATGTTGAGTCAATTTTTACAAAAAGGAAAAGCATAGCGGGTTACACCTTTTAGTGAACCGTATTTCATTTTTCATAGTGATGAAAAACAATGTGCATTTTTCAATGTGGCAATAAACACTCTATGTATTTCATCACTGTGGAAAACTTCAAGCCCTATCCACCTCATAAATATTTTATGTGGATTATATAGTTATAACATGGAGGAAATGTATTGTGGGTTACAACTTTTTGAAAACTGGATTACATTTTTCAAAGTCTTTGAAAAACACCGTGCATTTTTAATGTGGCAAAAAAACACACTCTGTTTTTATCGAATAGGAAAAATTCAACCCCTATCCACCTAATGCATATTTTATGTGGATTTAATGTTTACAACAAAGAGGAAAAGAACTAAGGGTTGCACCTTTTGGTGAAACAAGATTATATTTTAAAACTACCGAAAAACAACGTGTGTTTTTAAATGTGGCAAAAAATAGACCTTTGTTTTTCATCGCTTTGGAGAACTTAAACCCATCTCAACTTGATAAGTAGTTGAAGTGGAGTCTATAGTTACAACAAGAAGGAAATGCATTGCAGGTTGCACCTTTTCGAGAACCAGATTGTTTTTCAAAGTGCTAACAAACACAGTATGTTTTTAAACACTGGTAAAAAACACATTGTGTTTTTCATCACTTTGGAAAAATTAAACCCCTTTCGACTTGATAATTAGTTTATGTGGAGTCTATAGTTATAAAAAGAGGAAATTCACTTTGTGGGTTGTACATTTTGAGAGCGATTACATTTTTAAAAGTGTTGAAAAATAATGTGTTTTTCAACGTGGTAAAAAAAAACTCTATTTTTCATCGATTTGGAAAAATTCAACCCCTCTACACCTTATACATAGTTTATGTGGAGTAAATGTTTACAACATGAAGGAAAAGCACCTCGCGTTACACTGTTGGTGAAGCTGGATTACATTTTCAAAGTGATGAAAAATGTGCATTTTTAAACGTGGCAAAAATGTAATGTCCCTCTTTCAAAGCATGACCCTTGGACACTTGGTGAGTAGCTTATTTGTCATCTTCGTAAGCTATTCTCATTGTTTAGGAGATGATATGCACAGCAAGTAAGGGTTTTAATGACGATCGATGGATTATTTGATGTTACCAATAGGTTCGGTTCGTCTTAAGGACTCACTGGCACTTTTTGAGGTTATTTCCAAAGCATTTGGTGTGTTCTCCAAGATGCTTGGAGAGAGTATCTATTTATAAGTCACCCAAATGACTTCATTTCTCATTATTTGTCATCAATACCACATCCGCTCGGTCAATTTCCAATTCTGGTGCTTTTGATGATTTCCACACTTTGGGAGCATTAACGGCTTATTTTAATTATTTTGCTCATGTTGCTTATATTTGCACAAATTACTTGGCGAGCACCTCAAGTATTATAGCTCGTCATAAAGAGAATGTGAAGTTCTCAATGATGAGATGCTAATTCGATTACCTTGGGCGCCATGAATGATTAATTAATTAAATAAATCACTTTCCGTAGTTATAAGGTGTAACTAATTGATAAAGTGATTTATTAATTATATTTTCTTTTAATGAAAATTCTCGAAAAGGTTATGAAAGGAGGATTTGGCCCCTTTTCTAGGGACACTAATTATTTTGAACAAAAAAATAAATTTAGAGTAGCTCTAACTAATTACTCTCGAAGGATGGAAACCCTTGGAGATTACAGATTGGAATGAAACCCAATTCGAAGGAGGAAGATTCACATAGTCTTCATTGTATTCACATGTTTTTATTATTCTAGCGGTTAGAAAGAGAAATAAATTGCAGCTGTGGGCATACGGACTTCTTCTAGAGTAGGGCAACTTCTTCCATAGTTTTTATGTGCCGTATCTCGAGGTATTTTTCATGATAGATAATTATTGTAATTCCTAAGCATCAAATATATATCAAATCAATTTGATTTGATTCATTTCTGATGGGTTTTTGGTCAATATTTATTATTAAATCTATCTGCAGATTTATAATTGTATTGCCATAGTATTTAGCATCGAAATCATTATTAAATACATAACTAAATTGTTTATGAAGAAATCTACTGTTAAACCCTAGGTGACTTTTCCGGATTCACTTGGTTTGTGGTTTTGTTTTATTTAATTTATCTATGCAGTTTAGTATGGTGTTCTATGGACCCTTTTGATGTTATCAGTTCATATTTTAGCTGTGAAATATATATTAAAAATATATATATATATTTAGGCAAAAAGGGATTTGAGATATTTTAGTGGTATCGGAGCAGTCTATTCTCTAGCCGGTGTGAGAAGGAAGCAGTTATTAGTCATAAAAAAATCAGCCTTGAATGCAACATAGAGAGGATGGTCCACACAGATACTACACCCACAGACGGGCAAGACTCGAAGCAGGTATTGTCGGAGGTGACAGAATGGATTATTTCGGTGATAGACACGGTAGTCCTCCTTGAGAGGAGTATGCGAGATCCGAGATAGGGATTTCATTTGGGATATAGTAGCCTCTCGAGAGGTAGTTGTTATAGACTATGGAGCACATGGGATCCACCTTGAATAGGTTGGTGCTTGATAGGCTACATGATAGGCACGATAGGAGGGATAGATAAGTATCAATTGCCAGTGGTCATAGGGATCCCAACATATCACCTTCAGAGCTTGAGAATGTTAGGGGATAACCACACCGTGAGTGTAGGCACACTCATACATATTATGGTAGGAAATGACCCACCAGAGTTTGAGGTGTAACCAAAAGAAGTATCTTTTCAGATACTATTATGGCGAGGAAATGACAAGTGGAGGTGTTTTCCGTAGCATGTGAGGGATATATTCACCCTCCCATAGTATTGTGCTCAGAGGAGAGCTAGCATGAGGGTTGGACAGGACAATAGGCCTAGAGCACAAAAGAACAAGGATTTGTAGAATGTTACCAATAAGGTAATCCTCTCCACTTTTGATGGTAGCGAAAAGATTAGTGCGGATTGGACTCAAATCCTTGACACCTATCTTACCCTCAAACTAATGAGGGAATAGGAGGCTATACAGTTCACCATGTTACACCTTGAGGGGGTGGCTTATGATTGGTGGCACCATGGTTTAGTTACACAGGGTCATGAGCTTCTACAGTCTTACAGGGATTTCAGTGAGAGGTTGATTGTGAGATTTGATCGCAAGGATGTGGAGCTTTATTACAGGGACTTGGCACAGCTCCGACAGAGTGGACACGTTGATTCATACATCAACGAATTTCAGCGTATAGCAGTGATGGTTCCAGAGATGCGAGGAAAGGCGTGTGGTGATGCTCTTTATAGAGGGATTACAGGATAGATTGAGGGGTTTTGTCAAGGCTCTTAAGCCTGGAACTTTGCATGAGGCCATTCAGACAACATTGGATTTAGACACTACTCCTCCATTTCAGTCCCAAAAGAAAAATGTCAGGAATGAAAAATCAGAACAACATGAAAGTGAGCAACCCACTTCTTCAAAGGTAGAATCTACACCAAAGATGGACCATGAATTGAGGAATGACCTTCGTAGGAAAAACTTATGTTTTCATTGCAAAGATCCTTGGGCACCGGGTCATAGGTGTCTTGGAAAGGGTAAGATACATCTCATTGAGGTTGTTTCAGATGGGGATGATGATACTACTTCAGAAAATGTACAGGGGCAGCCAGCGCCAAACATTGAAAATGATGGTAGACTCACTTATCTTTCAGGAGCACCAAGGTATAATCCATTCATGTTTGAAGGTACAATGTTCGGGTGTAAAGTCATGGCACTTCTTGATAGTGGATCTACACACAATTTCATGGATGAAGGTTTGGTGATCAAAAGAGGTTTGCATTGTTATAATTTTGAAGGCTTTGATGTGACTATAGCAGGAGGTCTCACTATCCCTTGCAAGAAGAAAGTAAACCAAGTTAGCATTCTATTTGGTGGGTATACACTTTGTGATGACTTCTATGTTATTGACTTGAAGGATAACAATGTTGTGCTTGGTATGCAATGGCTACATTCACTAGGAAAAGTCACCCAAGATTTGCAAGCTATGGAGTTGAGTTTCCATCATGAAGGGGAGCAAGTCACCATGAGAGCAGCCAAATACACGCTGCCCCATCAAATGACAGCCAAGTCTATGATAGTTATGGACAAAAAATCATCTCATGCAAGACATCTATGAGGATTTTTCACTACATATCAGCATGGGACAGCAAGAACAGGGTGAAGATTATGGCAAATTGGGGGCATACTTGAGGGGGATTGTGGCACTTTTTATGAGTAAGTTGCACAAGTTCTATTTTGCAGACTTTGAGCAGTTTAGCACAGTGCATTTGAAGCCATTCAAAAGGTTTCGGTTGATTTGGGATCCGGGACTTGATTGGTATGCAGATCTGATATTGCTTGTGGACAAGCAATCTCGGGAAGGGAGGACTGTAATGTCCCTCTTTCCGGCATGACCCTTGGACACTTGGTGGGTAGCTTATTTGTCATCTTCGTAAGCTAGTCCCATTTTTTAGGAGATGATGTGCATAGTAGGTAAGGGTTTTATCGATAATTTGGTGGATTATTTGATGTTAGAAATGAGTTTAGTTGGTCTTAAGGACTCACTTGGGACATTTTGAGGTTATTTCCAGCTCACTGGGTGTGTGTTCTCCAAGATTCTTGGAGAGAGTATCTATTTATAGTAAGTCACCTAACCGAATTCATTTCTCATTATTCATCATCTGACCGCTTCTACTCTCGAGTCAGTTTCTAATTCAGTGCTTTCGACAATTTCTACACTTTGGGAGCATTAATGGCTTATTTTTATTATTTTACTCAAAGTTGCTTATATTTGTACAAATTACTTGGCGAGCACCTCGGTATTATAGCTCGTGGGAAAGAGAATGTGAAGTTCTAAATGATGAGATGCTAATTCAGATTACCTTGCAGGTGCCATGAATGATTAATTTATTAAATAAATCACTTTCAGTAGTTATAAGGTGTAATTAATTGATAAAGTGATTTATTAATTACATTTTCTTTTAATGAAAATTCTCGAGAAAAGGTTGTAAAAGGAGGATTTGGCCCATTTGTTGGGAGACTGATTATTTTGAACAAAAAAACAAATTGAGTAGCTCTTGCTAATTACTCTCGAAGGATGAAAACCCTTGGAGATTACGGATTAGACAGAAACCCAATTCGAAGGAGGAAGATTCACAAAGTGTCTTTATTGTATTCACGAGTTTTTATTATTCCAAAGTAGTTAGACGAGATAAATAAATAACAGCGGTGGGCATCGAGACTTCTTCCGGAGTGGGGTGACTTCTACTACGGTTGTTATGTGCCGTGTCTCGAGGTATTTTTCATGATAGATAATTATTGTAATTCCAAGCATCAAATATATATCAAATCAATTTAATTTGATTCATTTACGAAGTGGGTTTTGTGTCAATATTTATTATTAAATCTATCTGCAGATTTATAATTGTATTTATGTTCAATGAAAAGTTGTAAAAGCCATGGATTTGGGGTAAGAATCTCTAAAGAAACCCCAAAGGCTTTTAACAATCTGATCAATGGACCATGTGATAAGAAATGAGCAAGGTTTCCTTCTTTGCATACATTAATTTGAAATAAACATGCAAACTAAGCAAATGAAGTTAATCTCTATTCTTTGAAAGCTTGAAATAATGAACCTAAGAGGATCTAAGCATTCAGTTTATGTGTTAAGAGAAAGAGATCTCCCCATTAATGGCTTCAAGGCCAATGGATCTTCCCTTTTACTCTATGTTAATGCTATGAAATACAAGATTAAATGCTTTTAGCTCAAATGAAAGAAGATGAAATACAAACTAAAGCCTAATCAAATTGCTATAATTTGTGCTAGGAAGAAGAGAGGATTCTTAGGAAATGAGGGAGGGGGTATAGCCCTATTTATAGTTTTTGGTTTGGAAGAAAAGGGAGATTTGGGTGCATGTGGGACAAAGGCTAAAGTCCAAAAAGCACTTTAGCAAGTCAAAGTGTGATTTGACTATGTTAGAGGGTAATTAACCTAGGTTAGACTAATTAATCTCTCTTAGAGAGTAATTAGGGTTCTAGAAGGGTTATGAAGGCTTAATCAATCCAACGAAGTGGATTGATCTTTTGGGGAGCTAATAGAGGTAATCCAAAAGATAATAAGAATCTAATGTATTTAGAACGAGGCTATGACTAGCTATTTAAATGGTTTATAAGAGGAAAAATGACCAAAAGGGTGTTGTAGGAAGGGAGTTAGATAGGCCTAACTGGTGGTGTGTCGTCAATTTGCAAAAGGAAGAAGCATTAGTGCACCATTAGAAATAATAGTGTATTGAGCAAACTACAGGTGTCTACATTTGCCCCTCTTTGAGGTGACGTAAGCGATGTCACTTCAAAGAAAGTAGACAAACACAAGCAAGTAGAATTTTTGAAGGGGTAGAAGAAAAATTAATAGGGTGAAGGATGATGAATGCCCCCTCGAGTGTCGATGGGGTGATGAAGAAACTCGATCAACGATCGAAAAAGAAAAAATAGAGAGAAAAGTGTTCAGAGAAGACGAGAGACTAGAAGAAAAGGGATTGTGAGCTATCCGCAAATCAATTGCTAACAATATTTTAATCATCATAATGATTAGAATCCTCCTCATGGGTCCTTATTAAAATGTGAGCATGCGACGAAAGTGTAAAATGACATTAAAAGCCAAGATACAAACAACTGTCCTTTGCCAAAACAACCAACTCCATGCAACATACACGAATGCAATGCAATACAAGAAATAAACTAAATCACCTGATAGGGAAATAAGTACAATCACACACACTTAAACCAACAATGTTCAAGATAGTTGCACAAATATTTTGTTATCGAGATGAAGTCCCAAATGTTCTGATAAATGACTAGGGTGAAGAATGATGCCCCGAGCAAGGTGTATTATGTAAGGGGGAAGATGGAGGACACTTCCGTCCTATGAAAAAGCAATGTGCATGATGAAAATAGTACTAGGCAATTGATAGTGCCCCAGTGTATAGACGAAGTAAGCAACATAGCTTGTTTAGGTGATTGAAGATTTTGGTGATGTGTGAGTCATTGTTTTAAATGATTTGGAGAATTTCAGCAAGATCGGGATGAGTCCCATGCAATAGACACAGATTTCAGCCGTAGATGATCAGTTTAATCAATTTTAAGCCCTTTTGCTAATTTCCAATATTTTTGTGTTTTTGTAAATATATATATATATATTATATTTATTTATTTATTTATTTTGATTTTATTTTATTTTAAGGTTTTAGATCGGTTAGAAGAATTTTAAAAGATCAAAGATCTTCCAAAAACACACGCGTAGGCGGTAGTGGGAAGGCCAAGCTGTCAAAAATCTTAGAATATGTGCCCACAAGAAGAAAGATGAGTCAAAAATAAATTATTTAAAATAAATTAGTAAATAATCATCACAATAGGGAAAAATAGAGGAAAAAGGTGGGAAAAGGTACCTAAAAGGTTCGTAAATTATCTCAGTATGATGAAGAAGGGACCGTTGGATGGCACAAAGTTCCCAGTGTGTGAAAATTAGTAAAAATAATTATTTTAATATAAAAATAATTATCACAATGGATAGAAGAAGGTTAGAATGATCACGGCAGAGAAAACATGCCCCAGGGGCATCGCGATGGGTTAATATACTCACCCGGGGTTAGTAAAACAATCATGACTAATTAATTTCAACCAAAGCCTCTGTAAATTTTTACCACGAGTGAAAATGAGAGCCCTGGAGTGAGATGGCAAGGATACCAAGGAGGATGAGGCACGTGGATCACATCCAGAGTACATGCGGGACCCGGCGGATGGACCATTCGTGAGTGCCCTAACCCCCCATTAATTATGCATTAATTACACTTTTTAGGGTTCCTTAGGGTAGGTAGGAGGAATTTTGATGCATGCATATAGGCATATGCATCGGATTCGACAGTACAATACGTGCATGCATCAAGCCCGACACCGACGTGCACGCGCATCCATTCGCGAGGATAGGATGTGTACATGTACGTATTCGGCGAAGTGGGTATGTGCATGTGTATCCATTGAGAAAGATGGGTGTGCACATGGTGTACCCTTAAAAAAGATAAAGGGGGTGCGTGAAGCATCGATGGGTTCAAGATGGACACGCGTATGCGTGTGTGTCGAAATAGGCGCTTAGGCATCATACAGGTGCGTATGCATCTTGTAGGCAAAGCCAAAAAAATGTGGAGAAAGTTAGTGCACGTATATGTCCCCTGCACATACGCATTGGTTAGGCGCACAGGTGCCAAAAGGAGGCACGTACGTTCCATAAGCATTTGAGAAAAGACAACTAGCTAGAAAATAGCCAAGTTATAGAAGAAAAAGGTGAGATTACTTAGAAGAAAAGAATAGTTAGTAAATTAGATGTGTTAAAAGCTTTATTTTTCCTTAGAAAAATATTATAGAAATGTTAGACATCTAACACTTGCGTTGATTTTGTAGCGTATGTTACCTATTCTCCAGACTCGCGAGTGCTACTACGGTCGGTTGGATGTGATAGAGGTGCGCATTTGATGATGAGGATAGAGTGACCTTGGCGAGCCTTTTACACATGATGGGACTATCTTATGTGGCCGAGATGCCCCAGATCACTTTAGATCACGGCCTCTTGATGGCCATAGCAGAGCGGTGGCACAACAAGAGCCAGTGCTTTTGCCTCCTGACTAGGAGATGACTATTACATTAGAGGATGTATGGCGCATCCTATGGGTCCCGATCCAGGGATAGCTTATTGAGACAACGAGCCACTAGAGTGACATTGTCACATCACACATTTGTTCGGTGTTCCCACCATACCATGGCACAGATGTCTATCAAACTATCCAGATGCATAGAGGATCCAGAGATAGACCGCGTAGTGGTCTACATGATGGCTCTTGTTAGTGGAGTTCTACTCCTTGACAAGACTAGTGCTTCATTTCTGTTGGGACTCCTAGGAGTGATTCTGGGTTTGGTGGAGGGACAGACTTATCTGCTAGGGTCAGTGCATTTTAGCACATTTGTATTGGGATCTCCATCTAATCACCTACTACCATTAGAAGATGGTAGGACCTGCTTGCTTATTATAGATTTGGGCATGGGACCACATTGCTATTGGTCACCCCCTAGGTGTGCTGAGAGGTCGGGCTCCCGATGAGCCTTCTACTATGGGTTGGGTCCACAGCAAGGGACGATGTGCGACCCTTCATGGGGGTTACATATCATTATAGGCGTGAGCTAGATGAGCTACTCTAGGATTCCATTGCTGGAGACCTTACAAACATTTTTAGTGGCCAGAGGATGGTCTAGAGCTTAGCACCGCCACTGTTGAGCATTTTATTTTGGGTAGCCGCAACTATATGTGGGAGTTGTACAAAGTGGATTGATGTCAAGCATCGTTCAGCCTTACCCAGGATGTTCCTAGGCCAGATAGATGGTACACTCGCAGAGCCAGAGAGCACTTTGATATGGGTCCACAAATTGCTTGCGATAGAGCACTAGCTAGCTTTCGGACAGTGGCACTTGTTATTTGGGTGCCACTTAGATAGATCAGAGATCTAGGCACTACATTAGAGTACGGGCCATGGTACCACGGTGTGCTCCCGCACCGTTTGAGCATTCCTAGAGTGGCATACGATGCCAGCTTGAGGCCTCCTCTAGTGGGGCCTCCTAGCGATGATAATGATGATGATGATGATGAGGGTGGACATGATGTGCCCCAACATGTCGAGGTAGGGGACAGGGTCCCCTTCCATAGCAGCCATAGGGAGGGGACCCTAGGCCCGGGACAAGATAGATATACAGGGTCGTGGACATAGAGTTTCCCCAATGGGAATTCCAGCAGGATCTATACCCCTCTTCAGTAGGTACTACCAGCATAGGGGCTACCTTTTGATACAGGAGAGTAGCAGCATAGGTGGGTAGTGAGCTTCTCTTTAGCAACAATTATAGGCAGCCATTGTTGTCAGTTACAAGTGGCTAGCGAGAGAGATATAGTGAGGACCCAGGTACAAGCCTCGCACATTAGAGCAAGACCAGGGTTGGGCACAGATACATATTTTGATAGCAGAGAGAGATCAGGCCTAGGCACAAGCCACTCAGGGCAGTGATAGTGTTGCATAGCATGGAGACTCAAAGTGCGAGAGATGGCCGTACAAGGAGCTCGAGATATTAAGCCTTCCTACACCGGTCCAGGACTGTATGGATGGTTGTGGCCTAGAGGGACCATGTATATAGACGATCACAGGCTCTCCTAGCACAGAGGGATGAGGCTCAAGTAGAAGTGCAGACTGTTACTATAGAGTAGGATTGAGAGGTTGCCTCTTTGAGATAGGCCAAGGCTGATTTAGGCAGAGTTACAGGTGAGTGAGATGTTTCCCTTCAGGCAGCCCTCACTTCTAGGAGATGCTGACTTGATCCACGATGCCACGAGGCTTGGTGGTGAGGTGTTATTCTATAGGACTACCTATTTTAGGGTAGTTCCTCTAGAGTAGTGAGTGGTACTCCCTTGATAGTCAGGGATGAGCACGACAAGGTCTAGGTCATATAGATCAGGCCACTCATCGAGATCAGTTAGGTAGCCCATGTCAGAGCAGCTAGCTAGATAGGGACCATCTAGTGTAGGTCCTCCTTAGCCACCATTATTCCGTCAACCAGGTGATAGACCTAGGAGCCCCGACGAGGGTGAGAGCTGTGGTTGAGCTCCACCTTCTTCTTTTGTACAAACATTCTTTATTCATGCCTCTGATGAAGGCTGATTTTGTTGTATAGCTTTGTATATTTATTCATTGTGATGATGCCTCGTGATGAAGGCCCGATTATTTTTATGCATGCCCCTTTTTGATGGCATATTGTATCAATGATGTATCATTTTGAGTACCTATCTAGACATTTTATACTTGTATAGATATGTGGACATTTTTGATGTATCATCTTTGTACACCTCAGCTGAAGGCATTTTTGATATAGAGTACTGATGTATATCCATTTCTATTGATATAGATGTATATGACACACATGTATATAGAGGATTACTTTTTGGGCTCAGATACACGTGTTTATGAGATGATGTACTTTATTGTTTTGTTTCCTGATGTATGTGACATGAGTGGGCATAATTCTATGATGTAAAATACCCTTTATCAGAAATTACTCTATGTTGAATCTTATCACATGTTGCTTATTTTGATTCAGCACTTATGGATGTGTTATGGTGTTGTCTGATCTTGTACTTGCATGTATGTGGTATATCTTAGATTCATAAATGTGTATACTTTCTGCTTTCATATTTGATGATGTATCTGTAGATGGCACCACATGTTTTTAGATTCATGATTTAATTATGAGTTTTTATGCTAGCACTTGGGATGATACTAGATGATATTGGTGTGGGGGGATAGATTAGTGATTATGCACAACCCCTCTTGCCCCATTTGATGATATGGTATTTGATGATTAGCTTAGCACACATGCATGATGTAATACTTAGCATTTTTGTATATATATGATGTAGTGGATGATGTTATAAATGTGATGAGATGATAGATGATAGATGTGATAACAAACAATTGTGCAAGAACACACAAGAAAAATTTAACAAAACTAAACAAATATACACATACTACTACTTAAACAAACACATGCACAAACCTCTAACAAGAGATAAAATGAGACCTAATCTAAGTAAGAAAAAATGAACCCTAAAAGGAAGCACACTAACAAACAAAGAAACCTACAACAATTGTTTACAAGCATGATAGTCTTCAAATGTATGTAATGCAATGCTCAATTTAAATCAAACAAGATTCAATTTTTGATAAGAAAATGATCCATTTTAAAGAACTAACAATTCATGAACTAAGTACACCAAAACTATACAAACCAATAACTAAAAGTAATTAAAGCACTACTTTGTTTTTGTGGGACAGCATTGACATATTTTCTAATGTTTTTGGGTTTATCTAAGAAGATAAGTTTTGCAGCTACGTTTTTCATTGTTTTGTCTAGATTTCTAAAAGATAGCGTTGTGAAATGAAAGTAACCTTATCCATGGAAAGGGATTTTTCCCAAATGTTTAGATTTTTTGCATATTGTTTTCTACATGTTTTTGTATTTTCCAAGGTCATGTTTTGAAAGTAATGTACAAGAACGATGAAGCGTGGATGCCCCCAGCGTGATGTGGGAATATACAAAGGGCGAATGCCACGTGCGTATGTGTAGGAAGATGGAAATAGGATTTTCATGCTCAGCATTAGATAGGCATATACAAAGGTAATGTCCTTCATGCAGATATAAGAGAAAACAAACCAGATCATGGCAAGGCAAAGGTGATCCTAGTAGGGTTCCTAGACCTAGCAGAGAAAGTCATATCTAAAGAAGTGGTATTGATTACCCATCCTTCCATAAGAGTAACTTGTGTCTGGTGAATCCTCCTTGAGTGCCAAAACTAGTTTTCACTCAAATACCTGCCCCCTGCACCACAATTGCATGGTTTTCACATGAGGACGACCTGCTTTTTCTTTACTATTTTCTCATTTTTCCATTTTTGCTTGTTTTTTCTTTGTTTTCCAATTTTTAGTTTTTATTTGATATTCCTGTCATGCCTAAGTGTAGAACTGCTTTAAGTGCATGGCATTCATGGGTTTTGGAAGCTCTTCACCATCTGAATATGCAAGTTTGTAGGCCCCTGATCCATATTTTGCAATTACAACATAAGGACCTAACCAGTTAGCCTCGAACTTTCCTTTCTTTTCTCTGTCTTTAATAGTGTTCTTCTAATTTTCTTTGAGGACTAGATCCCCTACATCAAATTCTGATGAATGATGTGTTTATTATATCCTCTAAACACTCTGTTTTGATTAAATTTATGTGATTTAAGGATCTAATATGCCTTTCATCTAATAGTTCTAACTCGCTAGGTGAGCAACTCGTAGTAGTCATCTTTATGAAGATAGTCTCTCAGAGATATTATTAGGGAGGGAAGCTCCACTTCCAAAGGTATGATGGCTTTAGTTCCATAGACAAGTGAATAAGGGGTCACACCAGTAGGAGTGTGGATGGAAGTATGATAGGCCCAGAGGGCGGGATGTATCTGTAGATGCCAATTACAGCTGGTTTTACTGACCATTTTCTCCATAATCCGCACAAGGGTTTTATTGGTGGCTTCCACCTATCCATTACCTTGAGGGTAATAAGGGGTAGACCACTTAAGTTGGATATGGAAGCGTTGACACAATGTTTTAACCATTTTATTTTTGAAATATTTACCATTATCAGTGACAATGGTGAAGGGGATCCCGTAACGACATATGAGATGGTTCATGATGAATTTTGAAATCTGTGAGTCAGTGACATAGGTAAAAGGGACAACCTCTACCCATTTGGTAAAGTATTTAGTTGCAGTGATGATATGAGTATGACCATCTGATGAAGAAGGATGGATCTTCCCTATGAGATCCAGGCCCCATTTAGAGAATAGCCAAGGCATTGTAATAGGTGTAAACCTTACGCGGTGCATGTATTAAATTCCCATACTTACGGCATAGTTCACACCTTTTACAAAGTTACAAAAATCAAATTCTATGGTGGGCCAATAATAGCCTACTCTTAATAAATTCTTAGCTAAAACCATACCACTAGTATGTGCTCCATAAATACCACAATGTACTTCCTTAATTACATGGATAGAATCATTGACATCCAAATAGCGAAGAAGATTCCCATCGTAGCCACGACGATAAAGGTGCCTCCTAGGAGGGTATAATGGGCTATGCGGAAAATAAGGGCTTTCTTTTCAGAATGGGTGATGTCAAGGGGAAAGGTTCCATCTTGTAGGTATTGGAAGATGGGGTCGTACCAAGGGGATAAAGGACCAACAACTTCACATGCCAAACATGACTTTGGCATATCATATGCAGGTACTTGTAGATGTTCCATGAAGAAAGGCATTTTGATTTCTTCAAGCATTATGCACAAGAGAGACCCAATAGTAGCCATAGCATCTGTGGATCTATTATGCGACCTTGGTTTTTGTTCAAATATGACTTGTGTGAAATATTCCTTCAAAGTTTCAACCATCTTCTTATATGGAATAAGCTTCTCATCTTTAACCTTATACTCATCATTAACTTGTTTTATGATAAGTTGAGAGTCCCCAATGACTCATAGTTGTCTGATATTCCATGTAATAGCTAGCTTGAGGCCGGCGATGAGTGCTTCATACTCTGTAATGTTATTTGTACATGGGAATCCCAACCGGAATGCTCATGGTATGACATCGCCATTTGGAGTGATGAGGACCACTCCTACTCTAGATCCATGGAAGGTAAAAGATCCATCAAAATTAACTGCCATTCTATGGACTCTTCAATATACATGATGGATTCATCTGGTAAATCTAAGCACAAGCATTCCATTCCTAGGAGAGGAGCTTCTACCAACTGATTGGCCAGTACCTATCCTTTTAAAGACTTATGATTTAAAAACTCAATGTCAAACTCACTTAAGAGAATGATCCAATTAGCCATTTGGCCGTGAGGGTGGGTTTGGATAAAAGGTACTTGAGAGGGTTGACTTTGCATATGACCTTGGTCTTGTTTTCTTTTTCTTTTTATCCACATGGTCAAGAAAAGGTTCCTTATAAATACCCATTTTTTCATTCGAGCTTCTACCGGCCTTTGGGGAGACTCTATAGAAATATTACCTTCATCTATGAGGTCTTGGATAAAATGGTGTAATCTCAAAATCTATCCGTTTTGTGTCTTTTGACACGGTGGAAGTCATAATATTCATTTTCTTTCAACCAAACCAATTTCGAGAGGGTCTTCTCGGTTGGGCATTGTTGCAATTGGATAGTCTACCATCTTTGTACCATCTAACTACTTTAGGATGGTAGATAAGGATTCTATCAAAGATGTGAATGTACATTTTGTATGCGCTTTCGTATGAGGCCCTTGTGAAAGTTTCAAGAGTGGACCTATCTATATGGCTTGTACTCTCTTGGAGTCTGTAATGACATCACCAAAGCAACATGTTTATTCTTATTGAAGAATTTAGGTTTGTCTATGGATTTAGCTTCGTGTTTGTTTTTAATAACTGGTTTAAGCATGCCTTTGGCAATGAGCGCTTTCTCAATTTGACTACCTTTCTCTATGACTTCTTCAAAGTTCGAGCCACAATGCATTTGCAAGTGAAAGGCTATTTTTAGGTTCAAGTTAGGAATGAATATACTTACTATTTTTTTGGAAAGGCACTAGGAAAATGACTAGCTACCCGTGTCATCGTTGTAAAAATCTAGCAAATGTCTCATTGGGTTTTTGTTGTGTTACATAGATTGTTCATTATGATTTCACTCTCCATATTATAGGAATAATGTCTTACAAATTTATCTGCTAGCATGGGCCATGTTGTAATGGAGCCCTTAGGTATGCTATAAAACCATTCCAATCCCATGACTCCTAGGTTGTGAGGAAAAATTCATATCAAGAAATTATCGCTATACACAACCTCTTAGCAAGCCATGTAAAAGTCTTTTATATGATCGCAAGGATCACTTTTACACTTATACTTATCAAACTTGGGGACAGTGAAATGTTTTAGGAAAGGTTGTTGTAGCATGTCCTTATCGAAGGGGTAAGGACATAGTTCTTCATACGAGTATTTTCTGTTCTGGCCTACATTTCCCTATTGTAATGTTGTGAGCGTATCTTTCATAGATTTCAATTCATCCTAAATGAGTTGCTCCTTAGTAGGTGATATTGACCTTTGAGCCTGAGTTTCTTTAAAGGTATAGTCTGTATGCGGATCAAATTGAAACTCGTTAAGTTTGTTTTTGTCTTTGTCTTTACCTATGTTTCTTTTTGAAGCACCTAGGTTTGCTAATTTCTGACTCAACTTCAAGATCTATTTTTGGAGGATTTCCTCCTCAACTAGGGGATCCTCTTCTTCATCAAATTTTGGAGGAGGAGGCCTTCCGCTCAATTTTTACCTTATGTGAAGCCTTAAAGTTAGGTTTACATGATGTTTCACCTTGAAAGCAGTCTTATGTTTTCAAGAAGTGGATGCATATCCCACATTGAAAGGATTATCTCGTGTCTAAGATGAATCTTAACTCTCCTAAGCTAGGGTCAATGACCTTTGTTTCCTCTTTACACTTGTGTGGAAATTTAGCTCCTAATGCCAAGACTCTTGCGCATACTTAATCTTTGTTATAATAGAAGAGCTCGTCAAATCTGTTTAGGTCTAACTTTTGTTTTTCTCCGAAGAGTCTGAATCTTCTCCACTATGATCAATTAACATCTCTCGTATCTTTGACTTGAGAGAAGAGTGGTCCTAAATTATGACCACTAAATGGGAATGTGTTGAAATGGTTTTCTCCCATATGTTGCTCACTTGATTTGGCTGCCATTTTTATGATTTTAGGCATCACTAGCAGATGCTTTTATGTAGCTAGTGTAACCCCTAAGTGTATGGTTTTTTGTAAGCCATTTAAGGGGATGTTGGAATTATATCACAGTGTATTGTAGATGTAATTTTATGTAATTATTTTTACCAAGAAACATTCATACGCACATCCTATGTTATGACTCACTCAATTTTTATTTGCCAAACCTATACCCTAAGATAGCGATAAAGATGTATCAATATGTAAGCCAAGTTAGAACCCCAACAAGGTCTAAGCACTGACGTGATGTTGTCACAGTCCCTTGACAAGGTATACTTAAGACTAGTTTGAATACCGATGAAATCCAAACATTATGAAAAATGGAAGTTATGAATAGATATTGTGTAATAATGTCACGGTGACACATTAACCAAGGAAACAAGGTGTTAGTACCATGGGAACTTTATTATGATATATGTAAAGTGTTATCAACACTTTTCAAGAAGACTAAGTTGATGTCAAGAGTGAAACCAATTAATAATTATAACAAGGATTTTTTTACTCGTGTGAGCAGCGTAACCGCGCAATAAGGGGACTTGAACCATTTCCTCACAAAAAATGAGAATACGATGTAAGTACCGAGATTGTACATCTAAGATGTGAACAAAACTATTAACTTAAGAAGAGACAAAAGATGAAGCGAATACACAACGGTGAATATGATCTTGAAATCAAGATGAAAGGAGTTTTACCAATGACGCAAAAAGTACACCTACATACTTTAGATGTTTAAATACCCACCACAAACATGGATGGGTAAATGGACAAAAAATTGATGAGAACTATCTCTGATAAAAACACGTGATGTATGCACCTTTCTCACCCCGAATAATAGGTGGTGAGAATGGAAGGGTATTGATCAAAAGATGGACACAAGCTAAGCAACACTTGGGCAGAGATTTATCTCATCTGAAGACAAGAACAAAACTAAGCAAAAGTGGGACATAGCTTAGGTCCATGATGAAAAGACACTCAGTTTGAACTCACAAGGGTTCTTTGCCTTATCTCAACAAAAAGGTTTAGATTCTGGAAGAGCCATCACTTTGTGATGGCCTGACGTAATAAGGACTAGTAAAGTGGGCTCCTTGACAAAATGGCCTCCCTAACAAGTTCTCTCAACTAGGTGTTACAATATTGTCTAAGAGCGAGGTGCGATTTACCCAAAAAGTCACAATGACTAGTTTGGGAGTATCTTGTCTTTATCCCCTTTCAAGTATAGTGGGAAATGAATGCATCCATTGTGTACTTCTACTAAGGTCGCTATATAGACAACTTACAACTCTATCTCACAAGGCATACCAGTCAAGTGGGTAAGCAGAGCGCTACATGTTTTATCCATGAGGTTATACAACAGTGGACTACTTTAGGGTTCTGAAAGCACCCCCATTGTTGTAGCTTAAGGTGTTATGCCAAAGGGGTTATGTTCCAATTAAGTGCATAGGGACATACCATTTTCTAAAACCTACAATACAATGTTTTGAATATGGTTTGTTTTTTATCTTGTTAGCTTAATGTGGTCTTAAGCAGCACACCATTTGGCAATAAGCAAGAACATGTGTATTAGAAGGTTTTGTGTTTTGTCTTAGCTTCTCCTTCCTTTGACAATCGATAGGTCCTGTAGACAACAAGTTTCAGTAATTTTTTGATTCCTAGATTGATGTAAAAAGAGAACTTACACTTGCTTTTGATTCCTAAGATCGCCAAAAGGTGCGAAGGAAGAGCATACGCAAAGTGGAAATCCTACTAAACTCACACAAAAGTTTTACTTCAACCTTATAAAACAAGTGTTTTTTGCACAATTTATATGAGTTTTGTATTGGTGTTTTTGATCTCCAAGATCACCTTGGAAGACGCAAGGAGAGAGCATACACACTTCTACAAAAACTACTTCTAAGTCAAAATTTAAAAAACACTTTTAATTTATGCAAAATGAAACGTCCTAACAACCTACAATGATGGATTAGAAAAAAGTTTTTACAAACTGTACAAATTTTCATTTTTTTAACTCAAACACCTGTGTGCCTATACCGATACTAGCACTCCCAACCCACGGATACACACCCCACTTAATGGGTATGCCCGTAGTCAAAAAATATTAAAACCCAATGAAGTAAACACAGACCCTCACAATATGACAAAGACTCGCCTATATTAACAAGGACACTAAGGTTACGACGTGTACGTGCCTAAGCCTAAACAAAGGACTGTAAAAATTTTTACACAGTCAGATCTTTTACACCTGCACATCTAGAGTGATGTATATGCACCCCATATGATGGGGATGGGTGTGTGTATGTGTATGGGTTATTTCTAAATTTTTACTCGTCAGGATTTTACACTTGCGCATCCAGAGAGACGTATACACACCCCAGATGATGGATACGCATGCGCGTCTGTGTAGAGTATTAGTTTTCAAATTATGGGGACCTTCTTATAGTACGCACTTGATATGATGGGTATCGGGGTTCGACGTGTACGCACCCCCTTGCTAGAAACCTACGCGCACCCTCGTGAAAAACCCGCAAAAACATGGATTTTCAAATTTTCAATAGCAAATAGGTTAGTTGTTAGTCAAAGTTTCCTATTTCTAGATCAAACCCACAAAATGTATATAAATGATGGTAATTTACCTAGGGTTAGAAATAAAAATGAGGAAATAACAAGTGATTCAAAAAAACTTGAAAATAAGCTTTGAAAAACCTAAAAGACCTCCATTAATGGATGCTAGACATAAGTGTCCCACCGAGCGTGCCAAATGTGTTCAATGAAAAGTTGTAAAATCCATGGATTTGGGGTAAGAATCTCTAAAGAAACCCCAAATTCTTTTAACAATATGATCAATGGACCATGTGATAAG
The DNA here is from genome assembly GCA_018340775.1 of Taxus wallichiana var. yunnanensis. NCBI lineage: Eukaryota > Viridiplantae > Streptophyta > Pinopsida > Cupressales > Taxaceae > Taxus > Taxus wallichiana. Next base: position 698,284,147 of record CM031244.1, read on the forward strand.
AAATGAGCAAGGTTTCCTTCTTTGCATACATTAATTTCAAATAAACATGCAAACTAAGCAAATGAAGTAAATCTCTATTCTTTTAAAGCTTGAAATAATGAACCTAAGAGGATTTGAGCATTCATTTTATGTGTTAAGAGAAAGATATCTTCCCATTAATGGCTTCAAGGCCAATGGACCTTCCCTTTTACTCTATGTTAATGCTATGAAATACAAGATTAAATTCTTTTAGCTCAAATGAAAGAAGATGAAAAACAAACTAAAGCCTAAAAAATTGCTATAATTTGTGCTAGGAAGAAGAGAGGATTCTTAGGAAATGAGGGAGGGGTATAGCCTTATTTATAGTTTTTGGTTTGGAAGAAAGGGAGATTTGGGTGCATGTGGGACCAAGGCTAAAGTCCAAAAGCACTTTAGTTAGTCAAAGTGTGATTTGACTATGTTTAGAGTGTAATTAACCTAGGTTAGACTAATTAATGACTCTTAGAGAGTAATTAGGGTTCTACAAGAGTTCGAAAGGCTTAATCAATCCAAAAAAAGTTTATTGATCTTCTAGGGAGCTAATAAAGGTGAGCCGAAGAGAATAAGAAGCTAATGTAGCTAGAATGAGGCTATAACTATCTGTTTAAATGGTTCATAAGAGGAAAAATGACCTAAAGGGTGTTATAGGAAAGGATTTAGATAGGCCTAATTGGCGGTGTGCCATAAATTTGCAAATGAAAGGAGTATTAGTGCACCATTGGAAATAATAGTGTATTGAGAAAACTACAGTGTCTACAATATTTCTGTAATATTTAGCATCAAAAATCATTATTAAATACATGACTGAATTGTTTATGAAGAAATATGCCTGTTAAACCCTAGGCAACTTTTTTGGATTCACCTGGTTTTTGGTTTTTTTAATTTAATTTATATATGTAGTTTAGTATGGTATTTTATGGACCATTTTGATGTTATCAGTTTAGATTTGAGCCAGGGAAATATATATTAAAAAAAAAAAAAAATTCAGACAAAAAGGGGTTTGGGATCTTTCATAAAAACACACTCTGGTTTTCATCACTTTGGAAAAATTCAACCCCTCTCCACTTGATAAGTACTTAATTTGGAGTTTATTGTTACTACAAAGAGGAAATGCACCGTGGGTTGCACCTTTTTGAGAACCGGATTACATTTTTCAAACTACTCAAAAAACCGTGCAACATTAAAGGTGGTGAAGAAAAACACTCTATTTTTCATCGGTTTAGACAAATTCAACCCTTCTCCATCAGTTAAGGTAGTTGATATGGATTCAATGTTTACAACAAGGACAAAAAGTACCGTTGGTTGCACCTTTTAGAGAAGAAGATTGTGTTTTTCATACGATGAAAAACATCATGCATTTTTTAACGTGGCGAAAAAAACACTGCTGTTTTCATCGCATTGAAAATTTCAACCCATATCCACTTGATAAGTAGTTTATGTGGAGTCTATAGTTATAACAAGGAGGAAATTCACCGTGGATTGAATCTTTTTGAGAACTAGATTACATTTTTAAAAGTGATGAAAAACACCTGTGTTTCAACGTGGCGGAAAACACCCTATGTTTTTCAACGTGGCAAAAAACAAACTCTATTTTTCATCTATTTGGAAAAATTCAACCCCTCTCCACTTGATAATTAGTTGATGTGGAGTATCTAATTATAACAAGGAGGGGATGAACCGTTGGTTGCACCTTTTCGAGAATAAGATTACATTTTTAAAAATGAAAAAACCGTACATTTTTCTATATGGAGAAAAACAAACTCTTTTTATTCATCACTTTTTAAAATTTCAACCCTCTCAACTTGATAATTAGTTGATGTGGAGTCTATAGTTAGAAAAAGTAGAAAATGCATCTTGGGTAGCACTTTTTCAAGAAACGGATTGCATTTTTAAAAGTGCTGAAAATCTGTGTTTCAACGTGGTGAAAAAAACACTCCTTTATCCATCTCTTTGGAAAAATTCAACCCCTCTCCACCTGATATGTATTTGACATGGATTCAATATTTACAACAAGAAGGAAAAGCACATCGAGTTGCACCTTTTCAAGAATTAGATTGTATTTTTCAAAGTGCTTAAAAATACCATGTGTTTTTCATTGTGGCAAAAACACAGTCTATTTTTCATTGCTTTGGAAAATTTAAATCCTTCTCCACCTGATAAGTAGTTTATGTAGATTCTATAGTTATGAAAATGAGGAAATGCACCTTGGGTTACACCTTTTGGTGCACCGGATTGTATTTTTAAAGCTCATTGAAACACACCGTATGTTTTTCTATATGGTGAAAAACACACTCTTTTCTTCATCACTTTTGAAAAATTCAACCACTCTCCACCTAAATATTAGTTGATGAGGATTCTATAGTTATAACAATGAGGAAATGCATCATGGGTTTCATCTTTTCAGAACAGATTATATTTTAAAAAGTGCTGAAAAAATCAATGTGTGTTTCAACGTGGAAAAAACACACTCCTTTTTTCATCACTTTGGAAAAATTCAACCCCTCTCCCCATGATACATAGTTGATGTGGATTAAATATTTAAAACAAGATTGCATTTTTCAAAGTGATGGTAAACACCCTTCGCTTTTCAACGTGGCGAAAAACACACTGCTTTTCATTGCTTTGAAAAACTTCAACCCTCTCCACTTGATAATCACTTGATATGGAGTCTACAATTACAATAAGAAAGAAATGCGCCATGGGTTGCACCTTTTCGAGAACCAGATTACATTTTTAAAAGTTCTAAAAAACACTATGCATTTTTCATCATAGTGAAAAACACAATCTATTTTCCTTGATTTTTAATTATTCAACCCTTATCCACCTGATAGGTAGTTGATGTGGAGTCTATAGTTACAATAACAAGGAGGAAACACACCACAAAGTTATACCTTGTTGAGAACAGATTGCATTTTTCAAAGTGTTGAAAAACACCGTGTTATTTTCAATGTGGCAAAAAACACACCATTTTTTTCATTGCTTTGGAAAATTCAACACCTCTACACCTAATAAGTACTTGATATGTAGTCTATAGTTACAACAAGGAGGAAATACATGCCAGGTTTCACCTTTTAGACAATACGATTGCAATTTTAAAACTTCTAAAAAACACCATGCATTTTTCAACATGGAGAAAAACACACTTTATTTTTCATCACTTTGGAAAAATTTAACGCCTCTCCACATGATAAGTTAATTACGTGGATTCAATGTTTACAACAAGAAGGAAAAGCATCGTGGGTTCCACATTTTTGAGAATCGAATTGCATTTTTCAAAGTTCTAAAAAACACTTTGTGCATTTTTCAATGTAATGAAAAATACACTTTGTTTGTTTTGCTTTTGAAATATTCAACCATTCTCCACCTGATAAGTACATCATGTGGAGTCTATAGTTACAAAAAGAAGGGAAAACACCACTATTTGCACCTTTTGGAGAACGGGATTGCATTTTTAAAAGTGTTGAAAAGCATCATGCATTTTTCAATGTGGCAAAACACACAATATTTTTTTCATCACTTTGGAAAAATTCAACCCCTCTCCACCTGATTAGTTCTTGATGTGGAGTCTATAGTTACAACAAGGATGAAAGAAGGTGTGGGTTAGACTTTTCAAGAATCGATTACATTTTTAAAGTCTTTGAAAAATATCGTATGCGTTTTTAAACGTGGCAAAAACACACTCTATTTTTCATCTCTTTGAAATATTCAACTCTTCTGTACCTAATAATTATTTTATGTGGATTCCATAGTTACAACAAGGAGGAAATTCACCACAAAGTTACACCTTTTGAAGAAATGGATTGTGCTTTTTAAAGTGCTTTGAAAAATACCATGCGTTTTTTAAAAAGGTGAAAAACACACTCTATTTTTCATTGTTTTGGAACACTTCAACCCCTCTCCACCTAATAAATAGTTGATGTGGAGTCAATGTTTACAACATGAACGAAAACCACTATGGGTTGAACCTTTTGGTTAACTGGATTGCATTTTTCAAAGTGTGAAAAACACCATGTGTTTTTCAACATTACGAAAACAAACTCTATTTTTCACTAATTTGTAAATATTAGACCCTTCTCCACCTTATAAGTAGTTTATGTTTAGTCTATAGTTATAACAAGGATGAAATTCATCACGGGTTACACCTTTTGGTTAATGGATTGTGTTTTTCAAAGTGCTTTGAAAAAAGCTGTGCATTTTTCAACATGTTTAAAAACACACTGCTTTTCATCACTTTGGAAAAATTTAACCCTCTACCTTATAAGTAGTTGCTGTGGAGTCATTTTTTACGTCAATAATTAAAAGCACCGCTGGTTGCACCTTTTGGAGAACCAAATTACATTTTTAAAGTCTTTGAAAAACACCGTGCGTTTTTAACGTGGCAAAAACACATTCTGTTTTTCATCAATTTTGAAAAATTCAACACCTCTCCACCTAATGAATATTGGATGTGGATTCAATGTTTATAACAAGAAGGATAAGCACCATGGGTTGAATTTTCTGGTGAACCAGATTGTGATGTTCAAAGTGCTGAAAAACTCTGTGTGTTTTTCAACATGGCAAAAAACACACTCTATTTTTCATTTCTTTGGAAATATTCAACCCTTATCTACCTTATAAGTAGTTTATATTGAGTATATAATTACAAAAAGGAGGAAATTCATTGTAGGTTTCACCTTTATGTTAACCGGATTGTGTTTTTCAAAGTGCCGAAAAAACCGTGCATTTTTCAACATGGCAAAAAACACACACTATTTTTAATCTCTTTGAAAAATTCAGCCCCTCTCCACCTCATATGTAGATTATGTGGATTCAATTTTTACATCAACAAGGAAAAGCATCGTGGGTTGCACCTTTTGGAGAACTAGATTGCATTTTTCAAAGTGCTGAAAAACACTATTGATTTTTCAACATGTTGAAAAAAACACTCTGTTTTTCATCACTTCGGAAAAATTCAACCCCTCTCCACATGATAAGTATTTGAAATGGATTAAATGTTTACAAAAAGAAGGAAAATCACTTCAGTTGAACCTTTTCAAGAACTCGGATTCGCTTTTTCAAATTGTTGAAAAACACTGTTTGTTTTTCAACGTGGAAAAAAACACACACTGTTTTTAATCGATTTGGAAAAACCATCGTTGTCTACCCGATAATTATTTTATATGGACTGCATCATTAGAACAAGGAGGAAATGTATGATGGGTTACACCTTGTTATAAACCGATTACATTTTTCAAAGTGTTGAAAAACATCGTGTTTTTTCAAAGATGTCAAAAACACACTCTATTTTCTCATCACTTTGGAAAAATTCAACCCCTCTCCACTTGATATGTAGTTCATGTTTTTTTCAAAGTTTTTCAGCCCTTTCCCACTTGATAATTACTTTATTTTCTTTACGTTTTTATATAAAGGTGGAACAAAATCACGCTTTTAACCTTGTGGAAAACAATGTTTCATTTCTTATATTGTTGAAAAAGGTTTGTTTTTCAAAACTTTGATAGTAGAAATAAAAATTCAACATGCTAATTTGTTACTCTTGATTATATCATTTCATTATAGTTACATTATATTTTTATTTTACAAAATATTTTCTACTATCCATATATTACATGAGCGGTTCTACATTTGATAACACCAACAAGCACTTTTTAAAATACTCTAAAAAATAATCAAAGAGCAGTCAGTTATACACGTTCCATAGTTATGTATTTTAAATATACGCAATCTATAATCTCATATTAATGAATTTAAAATTTTACAATTATAATATAGGCCCACTCAACATGCCATACATTTACTTTCCAAATCTCAACCTCGCTCATTTCAGTAAGATGCATCTCTCTCGCATATTTGTTGCATCCGAAACACAATGCATTAAATATTAGACAAGATATCAAAGGATTTTTACCTTACACATACAATAAATGAATGTATTGAAATTAAGGACATTCAATACACACCTTTGTAAACACTAAATTGGTGAAATATAAGTGGAGGTGGGGATACATTTCAGACGCATTTGAACCACCCGCAAAATAAATGATCAATATGTTAGTGTTCTCCCTCACAATTAAAATTTATTACAAATTAACAATCACAGCAATAATTCAATGTGCTAACCTCGTATGTTCCATTTGTTTGGTTTATCTTCTCTTTGCACGATTGTCATCGAGAAATTGGAAGAATTTGTAATCTTTGATACGATTGTTCAAATCTTCTACAATAAGAGGCCTCTTAGTCACACTACGGTGGAAGTTTTTACTTGCAATAAACCATGGACACATGAGGGTGGTGACTTTCTCATTGACATCTCCTTTGAAAGAAGAAAACAACATATTTGATGCTTCTAGGTCTCTCGTAAATGTTTGAACACATTTAAATAATGTTTTTTTTTTTAATCAGTACTACTATCATGTATCGAAGACATAATTCAAGAATTATTTGGATGTGGGTTTCATAAAATTTGAATCACTTTCTATCATCAAACCTCGTATCCCCAACTATTTTAGGAGTGCATGTGATGTATAAGACATCATACAAAGTTCTTTATTTATACACTAGGTTTTTTAATATCATTGTACACATGAATACGTAATGTAAGCTAATCATAAATATACGTGATGAACATTATCATTAGAATCAATCAATGGATTAAAGGCATTAACAACTATCCATCAACTATCAATGACTGTTGAGGTGGCGAGGAGGGGCCATCCCATAGCATGCCATCATTTACCATACTTTTCTCTACGTAAGTACCGGTCGCTACACGAGAAATGAAAAAATTAAACACGATTTTATTTTCTTTACAACTTATGCTTAGCAATCTATATCACTACTTGCCACATATGATGACATTGAATTATCTTCCACTTCTGCTGCAAGATGTGACGATGACGTGGCATCTCGAAACGTGTCTTCATTTATCATGCTTGTCTCGGCATAAGTACTAGCTCCTACATGTGAAAGAAAAACAATTTCAACAGGATGATTTTTTTGTTACAACTTATGCTTAGAAATCTATATCACTACTTGCCACATACAATGACATTGAATTACCTTCCACTTCTGCTACTAGATATGGTGAGGAGGGGCCATCACAGAATGTGTCTTCATTTACCCTACTTGTCTCCCCATAAGTATTGGCTCCTACATGTGAAATGAAAATAATTTCAACATGATGCTTATTTCGTTACGACTTATGCTTAACAATCTACATCGGTAACATATGATGACATTGAATTACCTGTCACTTCTAGTGCTTGATATGATGACATCGACACATGCTTACATTTTTCCTCCGATATCCAAATCACATTCGTATACATCCAAGGATCCACATTGCCTTACCAAATACCATGTGGTTCTAGGTGTTTGGCTTCTCACCCAAAATTGATTGCAATAAAGTGTAATTGTAAGGCCATATGTATCAAGAATATTCTTTTCTCTATCAACCACTTGTCAATAGTTGTCTTTATTTTTGAATTTGGTCAAGAACCCAAATTTTTGCAAATTCCTCTTCTGTTTGTAAAATGGCTCCACCTTGTACACAAGTGTGTAGAAGAGATAGTGCATCCAGGAAGTACATTTCTTTTGTCTTTCACACAAGTATATAGTCTTAAAAAATGGCGGGACTCAATGGATGCATTTGTTTCTTTATTTGCATTGGTGAAGTTTCAAAATTTGTTTCCCACATAGTTATCAAACGACACAAATTGAAAATATGTGACATTATAAACAAACAATTATAATTGATGGTAATTAATAAGGAAACACACAAATGATTGTACTCACCAATGTGTTCTTTTGCTCTAACACCATGTAATCCTTAAGTACTTGAGGAACTTAGTTTCTGTTTAAATTCATTAAAGAAGTCTTGAATGATTTTAAATGTATTCTTGTGATGCATTTTAGAACCATACATTATGGCACCTAGTCTCTTGAAAATATTCCACCTAGACTCGTTGCTACAATACCTATGTAATTTTTTTCAACCATTCCTTGTGCATGTGCCATAGGCATACTACTACATGACTACCAAAAAAACACTTGATGGCTTGTATATCAGCTGACACATCATCCGTAATGAATACATTGATCTTCCAATCGACACGAAGATGTTTTCCTTGTTTCGGGACTTCTCCAACCACTGTAAATGTCTCGATTTTATTCCTTGAAGAAATTTTCCATGTTATGGGAATCCCACCTCTTGTGCATCAAAAACAAGTAATGTGTATAATTGGTACTAAAAGTAATATGACATCAAATGGTAACATGGGGCTTAATATAACACTAAGGGAACATTATTAATGATACATAAATTACACATCATTTCAAAATTCATTCAAATTACCTATGCCATATTTTTTGGTAGAAAATGTCGAGTCCATGGAGATTATGGAATTGTGTGAATGTTGAACCATTCTCTCAAAACTCCATGGTGTTTACAACCCCATAATGAATGGAACGGTGGTTCCATTTGGGTGTTGATAGTAGAAAAAAATGTCTCTTTCCTCTCGCATGCCATAAGTTCATGCTCATGGTATCATCGCGTGATTTTGTGACCTTCGCAGTGAACTCTTTTCCATGTGTTCACCATGTCCTTTCTTTTCATATATTCATATCTCTTGCTTGATATACCCATGTTCAATGGATCCTCTATATATTTATCGTACATCTTGTTTCCACGGTGACTCGCATCAACAAAAGAATATCGATATAAGTTTTTCATTCATTTTATATGTCTTCGGGAAACATTCAGATGATGATCATTAAAGGTATTTTCATTCCTCCCATGACAACACTAACCATTTACATCACAATGAAACAAATTGTTGTATAATATTATGGCGATCGTTGGTCTCCCATAAGAAAAATTCACATTGAAATGACATTGAAAACCCCTTATAATTATACACCTACTCATTTTTTCACTTATTACTGGCTTATTCATATTGTCATCTAGACCATATGCACACAAATAGTTGCATTAAAAATATTAACATCAAATGCTATACTAATGTTTACGAAAAGAACGTACAAAAATATATTTGTTAGCAAATGTCCAAACCTAGTATATGACTTGGTTGTATGCGGTTTAGGATTTTCTATATTTTTTGACTTGTGATTTGTGTGGACAAAGGTAGTCTCAAAACTTTCATTAGAACCTTCCCCCTTTAGAAATGTCTATAGTATAGCGAGTAGTATAGCGGCACGAATGTCAAAATTCAACTCATCCCCTATTGGTTTCCATTCTAGGTCATCATATGAAAATGGACTATTTTCCTCTTTAACCTCTTGGACATGATGATCGATCATGCTATACCATTTGGGCCTCCTTCCCATCGTAAAAATTATTACATGGAGTTTTTCATCGTTAATGAAACAATTATTTCATACTTTCAAAAATAAAATTGGACTTGTGATTCATCATCATCAACATGAATACCATCTTAAAACATTGGAATCATTTAATTTTTTTCTAATTTAAAAGCCACTTGTATAAAAGATAGTATTGAAATGAAAGGAAAATAAAAATTTATAGGATTGCCTTGACTGTCATAGCGTGCACAAGAATATCACAATATGGTAATATATAATGTGACAAAGAATGTGACATAATAAATATAATGTGACAAATATTGTTACACAATTAATATTATTTCAAATACACTTATTCAATGTTGAGAGAAACTTCCATAGAAAATATTATTACATTTCGCTAGAAACTATAAAAACTATCGAAACAAGAACATGTTTGTTTAAAACATAAGTTACAAATAAAAACATAATTTTTAACTTAATATAATAAAAACTTAAAAGTTTAAAATATTTATATATAATATATATATATATATATATATATATATATATATATATATATATATATATATATATATATATATATATATATATATATATATATATATATATATATATGCAGAATTAACACAATAATTAAACAATAGTAAAATAATCATCATCACAACACCCACATACCCTTCTTTTTGAAAAAAATGAACTTAAAAACTAAAATTGAGGAATATAGATATTTCAAAATTTTCACACTTTTATTTGAATTTTAGAAATGGTGCTAAAATTTTGAATTGTAATAAAAATATTTGCTATACATTCGAAAAACTAGTATTCATTGGCATATTGAATTATCTATAATATACATATAATTTATAAATTGTTAATAAATTGAGGACTATTGTTAGGAACTCTTGTCGCTTTAAATTTTTTTATGTGAACACCTTTCATCTTCAATTTATGTCAAGCTCATATTTTGTAAGTCTTCTTTTACAAACAAGATTGGGAGAATTAGGCTCCGCTATTTATATTCACTACACAAAAAGAGTAACTACTATAAAAAAATACAATTAAGGTCACTAGAATACATGACAAATATAATATATGTCATCCATTACGATAAAATAATCACAACATTAGGAAGCTAATATCCATGATAAATGTAATTATTTATAAGTGCCAACGACTATCCTTCACAAAAATGCACCCTCCCATAATATCACAATCATCCATTGCAAAACATACGGTTGAGATATTATGTGAGGGTGCATTTCGAGTGGAGGGTCAAGAGACAACTTTAAAACCTCTTCTCAACACAAGATACCGCCCAATTATCGATGCGGAATCCTAAGGGGAAAGCTCCTTCATCATGCAATGATAATTTGGCATATCGATGTGGCATCGAAAGGGTCAAGCCCCTTCAAAGACCCATTGATTCCTATCTTTGTAGAGGTACTTGTTTCCATATGCCAAATTGAGATTGAGGGTATGATATCACATAATTTTTATATCCTCAACTTTCATTAAACATTCACAACATTACAATTACCAATATTTAACAACTAATAATATATATATATATATATATATATATATATATATATATATATATATACATGGATCTCCACATTCACAATATTTACAATCGTAGTACATTAAAGAAATCAAACTTTTTCTAATGTATTTAATTTAACACAGATAAGAGAAATGAAATTACAACTAACAACTCAAAGATCAAATGCATATTTAACCAATACCAACATAATATCAACATAATTAACTAGTCCGATACCAATGATTAATAAACTCCAATTGTAGAAATTATGAATCATCTATCATTTATTAACATATACGTGAATACAATAGTACCATAATAATAAAATATTCACACCGTTATTTATTTTCTAAATACTAAACAAAATATTTTATCACGCTAAACAAAATATGCTTCCAAAAAATTGTTCGATATATTTGTACTTAAGATAAAGTGTCATGTTATAATTATCCATGTGTATATCAAGAACATAGATTTATTCCTATTTACAAAGTAATTGGTAATAGATATGACATCAAATTTTCACCTTTTCTTATAGTTCAAATATATTAATTAACTATAATAATGAAAACTATACTTATTATCTAACTTTTAAGGTTCAAGGTTTAGGGTTTTGAGCTTAGGGCTTATGCCTCAACGTTTAGGGTTTAAGGTATATGGTTTAGGGTTCAGTGGTTCAAGGATTAGGGTTCAGTGGTTTAGGGTTTAGGGTTTAAGGTTCAAGATTTAGAGTTTATGACTTAAGGTTTAGGGTTTATCCTAAATAACATAATCAAGAAAACTTAACACTAAACAATCAAACGATACCTTAAATACTAATATGATATCCTAAACACCGAAATATTGATATGACATAAAACACTAATGTGTCACCACGAATAATACATTTGGGACACATTATTCACTAATGCGACATCCTAAAAATTGAAATTTAACCCTAAACACTATTACTAGACCCTAAACAAGTTATAGAGTCATGTAGAAACCCTAAAAATTAAAAATTCATACCTATTCCTAGCCATAGCTATCATAGGAAAAATGTTCCAAATAAATATAGAATACATTTAAAACCATCATTGTCGTCCCACGCTCTAGTAGTATTAAATATAAGACCCATACTCCATTTTTACTATCATTTGAAGAAGAAAAGGGGTTTGATACACATATTTTTGAGGTACTTTACTTTTGAGATATCTTAGAAAGAAAGTCCTTATTGTTCAATATTCCCAATGTCAATAGTTTTTTTTTGCAATGTCACTCCTAGTCTTTTACAGGTAGTTAGAACACAATAATTTTAAGGGAATTCACTTGTGCATGTCACATGACACTGTAGAGTTCAAGACATGTGGAGTAGAATAGATCAACATCTCATGTTGAGCTAATGTAACTTATTTAAATTTACTAACCAAAACCATGGCCTCACAAAGTTGTTCTGTGCCATCTTTATAGACCATTATCTTAGGCCATCCTCCGTGCATGCCCAAAAACTAGGTAAAAACTTTCCACAAGCGTTTTCTTAAGCCATCCATGTGTATATCAAGAACATAAATTTGTTCCTATTTTAACAAAGATTAGGTAATACATATTTTTCATTGATCTCACTTATTAACTTACTAGTGTAATTGCTACTAATTCTTGGAAATATTAGATGATCACTAACTTCATTTAGATAATATTGTATATTTGATTTGCATTCCTTCAACATAATAAGACATTCAATTTATTTGCATGATTGTTTATATAAAATGAACAATTAATTTAAAAATTGTTTATAACATTAACATAATATCTCTACAAGTATTAGCTAAAAGTATTCTAATTCTAATGACGAATGAAAACATAGTATTAGCTATAATTATTCTAATTCAATCACAATAAATAATAATAATTCTCCCACATTAAATTAATTATGGATAGTTTAAACACTTATACGACACCTTGAACACTAATTAGTCACCCCACATAAAAAATTGGGATACACTAAACATTAATTTAACACCCTATAAACCGATACAATACCCTTAATTGTCGTGATACTCTATACAATAATGATTCATCCTCTATTTCATAATTAGGATAACCTAAACAAGAATGAAACACATCGTCTCATACAAAATGATAATCATTACTGTAATACCCTATCAACTCATATGACACCCTAAACACTAATATGACACCCTAAAAACTCATTTGACATCCTAAAAACTCAAAAATTAATGCAAAACCTTGGACACTAACGGTTTACTCTAAATAACATAATTTAGACACAAAAACACTAATGTTTTACCCTAAAAAAATTATAAGACTTGATAAACAATAATATGACACACTATACACTATTAGAAAACTATGAACATTAAGGGATCACTGTAAATATTATAATTAGGACACCTTACGTAATAATTTTATATCATAAGTACTCATATTAAACACTAATACACGACCCTAAATTTTCAAACATTGATACAAAAACCTTAATGATGAGTTGGTCAACCTAAATAACATAATTGACAATCGAGATACTTTGAGCATTAGCAAAACAATAGTAAACCTAATTCAAGCGTGTCTTTTCCCAAAGAGTTGTAAAATAGTCGTAAAGGTGGTAATGTTGTCTTTTTTCTTTCCTTTAACCATTAATATTTCACCCTCTTGCTTGTTGAATGTAATTACACCATTACTGGGCTTCCAAATACTGTTAATTTTTGGAGCTCTCTTTCCCTTATTTTAATGATGGTCTCTCTGATTTTATTTTATCAATTCATGGCTTCACAATAGCTAAAATTGATAATAGTTTCAAGTAAGAAAAGAGGATTCTTGGTTAGTTTTTAGAAAAGAAGATAAATTAGGTGAGGACAAGGTGTCTCAAAAAACCTAACATTGCATACAACCGAAAAGGACTGGTGTAAGGATGAATATATATTAGTTTTCTTCAACCCTTATCCCTCTTTTTTAGGGAAGTCATCAAGAATATTGACTCATGAAGAAAAACAAAATGTTGGTTACAAAAATTTTGATAAGGAAAATACATTATTAACAAAGTATCGTATTTAGCATGTGTTTTTACTTATCTATGACAAATATAATAGATATATTAGGGTGAAATTGGGGGAATAGTTAAAATGTAGATAATTTTTTTGAAAGAATATTTTGATTCACAACTGCAGACATATTTGGTGATGAATTACATTAACCAAATTTAACAATCGATTGAAAAATTAATAAACATGGTTTTATTTTAAATCAAATTAGTTCTAGATCCATATTTAAAGTGACAACAGAAAGAAAAATGAAGAATATTTCCCTTTTCCATGGTTGTATATAAAGAAATTTTTTAAAAAAACCAAATTGTATATTCCTTAAGATCCTCTTATTTTCAATGTCAAATTACCCTGTGACTAGACTCGACTGTGTGTTGTGGAATGTCCCTTCCTAACAAATGTGGCCGCAAATGTGAAACAGAGGATTGATGATTTTCTTTGCATAGATGGTGCAAAATAATGGATGTCTACCCAATTCGGCCTTCCGTCTGATGCCTTCCTCTTCTTCCTACGGTCTACAAAAGTTTTGTGAAAGAGAAAGCTTGTATACGTTTAATGTTAAGTGATTTCTATATGGTTAGCTTGTTATGCATTTGACTCTATACCACCCACGAGAATATTTTCAATGTTCACCTACCTCCTCAAATGCATGATCACTCATGAGCTTACTTACACACCGAGAAAATCGATAAATTATCCTTCGTGCACACAAGTAAGTCTTCCGTGATCGCATGATTTGACTCCCTCTCGTGCTGCATTTTCTTGCCAGGTCATGCCTTTTACATGCGCATGTGATGGGAAGCATGGTCATTTTTATGGAGTCCACACATACATGGGTGCAAATCAAGTGGAGGGTAGCTATCTCCATTGAGAAGTAGGATTATAAATAAATGTATTGTTTAATTTCTTACTCAAATAATATTAATATGTTACAAGTTTACTAAATAAAACCCATGTGTATGGTAAATATAGGATATTTATTCCATGAAAAATTATGTAAAAAATTATCCTATGTCATCATGAATAATATTATGCACTAAAACATTTGAAATGATTAAAGCAAAATGATAGATAAATATAGGACATGAATTCAAATCCATGTTGTAAGTAAATTTTAAAATTTTATTTATGTAAATATGACTAAATATTATGGTTATTTGATAATGTATGAATTTATTTTCAATTCTTGTCTTTTACTTAATTTTTAAATCATAAATAAGAATTACATAATTATTCATTAAAAATGAGAAACTTTAAAACTGTTGATACTTGGATAAATATTATTTTAAGAATATATGTTATTTAACTACAATTAATTCTTCATATTATTTTAATAATTGTAATTTCTTTTAATAATTTAATATATACAATATAAATTATATTAATAACTTTGAAACGATAAACATTATGTCATCTTATTAATAAAAAAAATTGAATAGTTGAAATTTTATAAAAGAGGCTATAAATACCAAGGTGCAGGCATCCAAAATTTAATTGATTTTTTAAATTTGTATAGTATTTTTAATTATTTATTTACTAGTCGATTTTAAAATATTTATGGCCACAAAGTGGGACACACTTGTATGCTTTGACCCAAATTAAATTTTTAAACATTATATATAACACTTTTTTTAAAAATGTCTATCAAGATGACAATATTATTATACAAGAGTATATGTAGAAAACTAAATAAAAGTATCTACTGTAATTTTCACATCCACTTTCCCCATTATTTTCCTCAGTAACAACTTATTACCTTAATTCAACATTAAATCTTAGGTCCAATTTCAAAATAAAAATTATTTAAAAGTGTCGAAAAATAATGCTTCCAAAATATGAAATATTAATTATTGATATTATACATATATGATAACATCACTAGTAACTATTAATTTCTTATAAAGATGTTTTTAGTACTAGTGTATATACTTTATTCAATGATGTAGATTTGGTGTCCTACCTTATGGAGGCAATACTAGCTGATCCAAGAATCGAAAAGGATCTATGTTTTACAAAAAAATCTTGAAAACATCTATACTAAAATAATCTATGATAACCACTTACAACATGAGGTTTGAATAATTTTGGGAGGCTGAAATCATCTAATTAGAGCCTTAAAATTGGGTTTGAAGTTTTTTTAATTTCAAAATATCATATCTTTATAACCATGAGTCAACTTGAGTTGAAAATAAAAATATATATTTTATTATCTATATGTAATATCCATTCTAACATGGGTTAGAGATGTCTATATCTATGTAAAATCATTGGTTTGTCATCGAAAAATTAAAAAAATTAAAATTTACTAAAAATAGTTATTTATTATAAATAATATGTTTTACTAAAAGAGAAATTCTAGAAAATATTGGATTAGAAGTCATGTTTAATTAAGAGTCTTATTGTAATTCAAATAATAAGATCTCTTATGTAATTCAACCTGAAAGAATAACATGGATTTCTTCAATTTTTATTTGGAAAGTTCGCATTTCCGCAAAAAATTTGTTATTTTTTTGGCCTCATTATTTTGGCATCATAAAGAAAATTTAGGATATGAATGCAATTTTTTGAGGGGGTTATGCAAAGGAGCATGAAAATTTCAATTTTTGTCAAAGGAAAATAGAGGATTTATCAAAAGTTATTATGAATCCAATGATAAGGCATGAAGGAAATGATATATAAGAATAATCACATCAAGAAGAAGAAACAAAAAATGAATAATTATAACAAAAACCTCAAACCGATGAAGAAATGATTAGCATAGTCTACGTACTTAATTTTTATTATTAGACTAGTTCCTATCTATTCCATTATTCTCTCCTTCTTGTTTGTAACTTCTCCATCCATTTAGGGGGTTCTTGTTTATTCACGTACCTATAAATATTGTACGTGGTTCCTTTGTTTAGTAGAATAATAAGAGATAACAAATCTCTATTCTCTCTCCTTTATTTCGCCTCACATTTTGGTATCAGAGCATCAATATCTCTTGCCTCTATGTTTGGTGTGGAGCAACGTGGAGAAAAAAATGTGGGAATGGGATGAATGGTCACAACTTATGAGTGGAGACAATATTAGTGCACCTGGTCATTTGAAAACCTGCGTGGAATTTATTAAAAGATCTGCATCAAAGGAATTTCTCAAAGAAATACATGTCTCTGTCCCAAACCTGTGTGGAAAGGAGAAGTTTTTTGTCTTCTGCTTGGTAATTGGGAGAAGGCATATAGTTGCTGTTGCGTGGAGTCTACATCCTACGTGGAGAGAGGAGATGCGTGGTGATTGAAACCTTCAACCTGCGTGGAGTTGCATGGAAGAATCCACTGTTGCATGGAAGAATATTTTGTCTTATTTGTTGTAGCAACTTCAAACTCTAGGCTGCGTGGATGCTGGGACATGAGGAAGGAAGAAAAGTTTGAAATTTTGGTATCCATTCAAACCGGCATGAGAAATTGGAGACAATCACTACGTGGGAGAGACCATCAATTGCAGTGACTTGTTTCTCTGCATGAAAAACGTGGCAGAAGAGTAATCAATTACCATTCACCTACATGGAGAAGGTGCATACTGAGAAGTTTAAAGCTGCATGTAATGTGCATAAGCCCACATGAAGAGTTAAGAGAAGTATGAGGAGAGGAGAATCTAGCTTCGTGAAAGCCTAAAAGTCTCTTACAATAATTAAAAAAATTCCCAAAGTGAAGAAACTTGGAGTCTCTCAAAGTGAAACTGAATGTCAAGCGTAAACGAAATGATCAAGACTGCTAAAAGCCATAACATCAAATCTCCAGCTAGAGAACACCATGAAGAAGGTCATGAGAACTCGGGTTCTACTTTTCTTTTCTAAACAAGCTTCGGAACACCAGAAATCTTGTCTTCAAAAGCTAGTTCGACGAGGACTTATTGAATATTTCCTTTTCAATGTCAGCTGCCAAGTAAAGATATTTTGGGAAGAGTTAGAAGCGGGTACAACGTCGATTGTGAAGACGAAGAAGAATTCCACACAAGCATTGCCATCTCTTAGCATGTGAGTATCGAGAGCATCTACGAGCTAGTACTTCTCATCAGTGAGTAAAAGTTGTAATAACTCTTGAATAAATAAATAATTTTTTTATGATGTCTTCTCCGAAGTTTCTTCTTTTTGATGCTCAGTTACTTAAAGGGCCCAATTTTGTATCCTAGAAAACAAAAATGAGGACAATCCTTCAGTTTGAAGGATTATGGGGCATTATGACTAGATCTGTGACTGCTCCCATAGCCCCTGATGAATTAATAAAGTATGAAATGGCTAGTGCCAAAGCCTTGATGCTGATAATGCTCAGTATTAGTGACGATGTGCAAATGCATGTTTAGAATGCAGAGAAACCAAAGGAGGCCCTGGCACAAGTTGACAACAATTTATGAAGCCAAAATGCAGACTAAGATCCTGTATCTTCAGTCAAATCTACACACCCTCTCTATGGGTTTAGATGAGAAAGTTGAGGAGGTCTTATGTCGTGTGCCTGAGCTATGATCGGAGTTATTAGCGCTTGGTTAAAAAGTGGATGACAAAATACTCATACCAATCACCTTGAGATCACTCCCTTCTCAATTCCGAGTGTTCGTTACGACACTAAATGTATCTAAATAAACAATGGAATTCAAAGAACTTGTGAATTTGTTGTAGCAAGAAGAGGCCATCAATTCATCCCAAGAGGAGTCTCAGGATAAAGCCCTATTCTCAAAGCCATACCATGGCCAGAAGAATCAAAATGTTCCCCCAGAGAAGAAAAATCAAGTGCAATCAAAATAACAGAAAGATAAAAATTCAAAGAGGTGGTGTCACATTTGCATATCCAACACTCACAACACAGATCACTACTGGTACAATAGCTTGAAACAAGGGTCTTCAAGTCAAACAAGCACATCATGATGTTAAGATTTTAATAATTCCAAATGACGTCCCCACTGGAGAAAGCACAAGGGACATATCGCAACCCAAAAAGATAATGAATCTGATGAGGAGACCTCAGAAGGGGTCCATTTCTTGTAAGAAACTTGTGTTCATCTCTCTGAATTCATATCCAATGAAGAGATTCTGGATAATAGACTTTAGTGCAAGTAAGCACATGTCAGGTGACAAGCCACTGTTTGATTCACTAGACAAACAACCCACTAGTGATCGAGTTTGGATAGCCGATGATAAAAATTACATTGTAGAAGGAATAGGAAGAGTCACCATTCCTCTGAGACCATGAAAATGTACACTTACAAAGGTACTATATGTTCCTGGATTGACTAGCAACCTCCTTTTAGTGACTCAGCTATTGAATCATCACCTATAGGTATAATTTCTTATCCAAAATTACATCAAATCATGTTTAATCTCGCGACAAGGTAGGATTATTGCTAGATAATTTCTAAAGGATAAGTTATTTTCTTTAGATATTGTTTCATCTTGTGTAATATCTTTATCTGCATTAACAATACAATCTATTGTACTATGGTATTTTAGATATGGACACTTTTGGCTAGTTCATTACATCATATGAGTTCAAAATCAATGGTTCATGGAATACCCAAATTATCCAGCTTTATTTCCTCTCGTGCCCCTGGTTTTCTCACAGAAAACAACACAGGATCCGTTTCTCGGCAAGCACCTTCCATGCCAAGAAGCATCTGGAGGTAGTTCATACCGATCCGAACCACCCTCTCGCCCGCTTCATTTTTAGGATCAAAGTACTTTTGACTATTTATTGATGACCACTCCCGCAAGATGTGGGTGTTTCTCCTAAAGAAGAAAAGTGAGGCTCTTTAACAGTTCTAGAACTTATATCATCATATTGTGAAATAGACCGGACAACCTCCTCTTCTACTTTGCTCAGATCGAGGGAAGAATTCACATCAAACAAGTTCTTGGCATTCTTGAACCAACAAGGCATAAATTAAAACCTAACTAATCCTTACACACCTAAGTGAAATGGAATTGTTGAGTGATGCAATCAAATAGTGATGGATATGGCCCACTGTGTGCTAACAACAACAAAGGTATAGGAACGCTATTGGGATGAAGTAGTACAAATAACTATATATCTTCTCAACAGGGCACCAAAAAGATTCTATAAAATAAAATTCTAGAAGAGGTATGGAGTGGTAGAAATCCATCAATTTATCATTTGTGAGTATTTGGTTGCATAGCATACATGCATGTCCTAGCTTAGAAGAGAAAGAAGGTTGAGCCAAAGACACTCTCGTGTATCCTACTTGGCTACAACACTACCTTGAAGGAATATCATCTCATGGATCCTGAGACAAATAAAATATACATGATTCAGGATGTGGTTTCTGACGAGTTATCCTTTGACTCAGTAGTGACATCAAATGAACCATTACCAACTACCTCTCACCGACTAGTCTTTGAATCAGATGAACAACTAGAGGAGACTACTCAAAGAAAAGAAATGCTTCCAAGAGAGCTATTTGTTGACCTTGGAGAACTATAGAATGTGACTCCACATCAATCCACAAGAAAATGACACATTTCTTCTCAAAATCAGCCACATTCTGATCCGAAGTGAGTACAAAGCACCATCAAGGACTCACATTTGCAACAACTCCTAGATACATCATTCGAGAATCAAAACAAGGAGTCAAACAAGAAATGAGGTAAACTTTACACTCATGAGTTCACTGATTAATAGCTTTGAGCCAGAAAATGTTCATGAAGCACTCAGTCAACCTCAGTGGAAGGAAGCCATGGATACAAAATATGACTCACTTATGAAAAATTGGACATGGGAACTTGTCAATCTACCTACAGGAAAGAAACCCATAGGCTGCAAATGGGTTTTCAAGACAAAATATAAGGTAGACAGATCCATCAACAAACATAAATCATGTCTTTTAGCAAAAGGATATGCTCAGAAAGAGGGCATCGAATATGAAGAAACCTTTGCACCCACTGCGAAGATCAAGACCATCAGAGTTGTTTTGCGCACTAGCAGCAACAAAATAATGGAGACTTCAACAGATGGACATCAAGAGTGCTTTCCTAAATGGTGATCTAAAATAATAAGTACACATGACCCAACCTCGAATGATTTTTTTCTGAAGAGCATCCTAAGAAGGTATATCATCTCATCAAATCATCAGTATAGACCGAAACAATCTCTAAGGGCATGGTATATCAAGATCGATGATCACATTTTACAGCATGGGTTCTAGCCCCTTAGATTCAAATTTGTATATAAATAAGGCATAATATGGAGGAAAGGTATGTAGAATTTACATTTATGTTGGTAGTTGTGAAAACATGTTTTCAAAAGAAATGATAGTTAAGTTAGAGATGTCATGTCAAAATCATGTTTTTCCCTGTTGGGTCTCATGGTTTAAGAAAGCTAATGAAGTTATAGTAGATAATAGATTTATAATTAAATTTTGTGTGAAATTATTATAATGGATTACTTGTGATACATATTATTTAGGAGTCTCGTGATAATTGGATAGAAATGTAATTCATGATGGAAAGAAGAATACCCACAACTTCTGGTAAGATGGAGAAAATGTGGTTATGTTGCCACTTAAGTAAGAAAAGTAAATAGAGGTGTAAACACTTGATTATTGTTCTAGTTCCACAAAATATTTTATCAAAAAGACCAAGGTGATAAGGTTTTACTATGCATGAATGGTAAATAAATAAGGTACAAAGTTGGTACCTATACCAACTAAATCACAAAAGGTACTAGATGGGTTGCCACCAAATAGGGATATTAAACATCACATTGATTTTATTTTACAATAATCCTTAACGAATCAAGCCACATACATGATTTGATTCCAATATTACAAACAAAATTAAATAGAAAATTATCAAAATTGGTGGGAAAAGAAGCTTTAACAGAAAGTATGAGATCATGTGCAACTCCAACACTATTCACTCCCAAGAATGATGATACATGGAGGTTATTTATAGATATAATAGATATCAATACAATTGTCATTAACTACAGGTTTCAATACCCCAAATGGATGACATGATGGATGTGTAAGTGCAAGATCTATATCACTTTTAAAAAATTTGATCTAAGGAGTCTACAGTATAAAATATGGATTTGGGAAGCAAATTAATGGAAGAAAAATTTCAAAACTCTATACGGTCTATATGACTGGTTGGTAATTCCATTCGCATTATCTAATTTTTGATTACATTTATGAGAGTGATGAATGAAGTTGTATGAGATTTGATTTGTAGGTTTTTGATATTATATTTTAATGATATCTTGATATTAAGTATAAGAAAAGAGTATATTTTATTGTATTTGAGAATGGTCTTGCAATGATAAGGAAAGATAAGTTTTATGAAAATTTGAAGAAGTGAAATTTTATGCAGAAGATATTGGTATTTTTGGGTTTTGTGGTTTCACATATTGGTGTGAAGATGGATTCCAGAAAGGAAAATGTAATTATTGAATGACCTATCCAAATAAGTGTAACAAAGGTAAGAAGTTTCCATGGATTGGCTACTTTTAAAAATAAATTATGATAAAATTAATAGTATTGTAACACCAATAAAAAAATACATGAAGGGAAAAGATTTTGTATGAATAAGGGGAATAATTGCAAGAATTAGATTATTAAAAAAGAAAGTTACAAATGCACCTAGTTTTGGCCTTACGTAATTTTAACAAATGCACCTATTATATTGAAAATATGAATGAGGCAATAAATAGGTATTATACTTATGATATTGAATTTTGTTCCATTGTGCAAACACAAAGGAATTACATGCATTAATTTGTTTTGAAGGATTTTATTTTGTGTATAGATCAATAGGTATTAAAATTTGTTTATACGTAAAATAATTTGAATTATAGGCATACAAATTGGGTTTCATTCTTATAGGGCTATGCATTTGTCTTAAATCACAAATTAGGAAAATAAAACTATGTAGCTGATGCTTTATGTAGATTTGTGGACTCACTAACTATTATGGTAATTGAAGTGGTTGGGTTTGAATATATTAAAGAATTATATGATTATGATCTTGAATTTATGGGGGCTATTGAGAAATAAATGAGTTAAAAACTAGGCGAGACAAAGTTATACTCATGAAGATTATTTTATGGAATATGGTCATCTCTTTAAGGGAAAGAAGATATGTATTCCCGTTAGATCTATGAGGGATAGTATTTTAAGATAATTGCATGGTTGTGGTATGAATGTTCATTTTTGTGAGGTTAGAGAACTAAATCAATAATTTAACAAAACAAATAAAATATTACATAATTGAATTTAATAAATCATAATAAACTATAATAAGAGAAAATACAATAACACGGGAGAAAATTATTTTAAGTTGAAAACATCTATCATAACAACCACGGTCAAAACTCGATAAGATTTCATTAATGAGAAAAAGGTTTATAGTCTAATAAATATTCTCCATTTACCTCACTCCTCTCCACCAAAAATAACTCACCCACCGAATTTCATATGCAATATATTTTTCACCGACACCGCAGTCAATTTAAATAGTTTAAATGAGTGTGACTTCTTGTGAAGCACCACAACTATTTAATAATTTATTTATAAAAACCAATTTAACCATAACAATAAAGTTCATATTAAAGAAATTAAAATATAATATATTCAAATTTATTTAATTATAAACTATAGTTTATATAACTAGAACACTTAATATTATGTTATAATAGTTCACCTTATCTGTTAAGTGGGGATCATATACCAACATTAAATTTTTATATAACACGATTTACAATCCTTGAACTATAGTTAAGGTTTAGAATAACATATCACATACGAAGCATTTATACACCATCATCATTCTAAAATTACATTTTGGTACAAAAGGATTTGGAATCCATAAATTACAAGTTATGATTTAGGATAAACATAATTTTTGAGACTACATCTCAAATATTTTCATGGAAAATTGATGCGCCAGAATTAGCAGGAACTTGACAAGGTCATAACTTGAGTTCCGGGTGTTCGTTTGAGTCCGTTTTTTTTAAAACCACGTGTTTCGATGAGACGAATGCAGCAGCAACCTGCCCCACCGGTTGGGGCAAGTTTTCGACACATTTTTGGCCCCTAAATCCGCCATCTTGAGGCCAAAAATTAAGATTTAAGTTATAGTTCGGTTTTTTCCTATTTTTGAGCATTAGTTAATTTTAGTCTATTAATTTCATTATGAGTTAGAAAGTTGGAAATTCCTCTAATTTAGGGATGTAGAAGATGCGTGGAAATTTCTGTGCCCATAGGAATAAGCATGCAAACTTACTAAGAATAGCAGGTTCTAGTAAACTGCTAAAAATAGTAATTTCGCCACCTAGAGTAGATTTAGTCAAAGTTAGCTAGAGTTTACTTGGAAAATCGAGTTGGGAGTTGTTTTCCTATTTAGGAAACATTGTAATTCATTATTTGATAACAAAGAAGGAGATCTATTTTCTTTTGGAGTTCATAATATTTGCAGCATATCTGGTTTGTTCTTAATTTGGCTACATTCTCGGTATCGAGTGGGTTTGAAGTTTTAAAAAAATGCAAGAAGAGGAAGAGGAAGAGGAGGTGGTATTGCATGATGAATAAAAATATGCAAGATCTGCAGAGACAAGTTGTTGCGCTTGCTGCAATGATAACCCAAAGAGGAAATCAAGGTGGAGATGACACAGATGAAGAAGAAGTTTGTGAAGAGGAGGAAATGCAAGCACCACCATTAGATTTTGAAGAAAGGATGCTTTGAGCATTAGAAGGAAAGAATGATGGGATAAGAGTTGATGTTTCAGAGTATGGTGGTAGTCTAAAACCAAAGGAGCTGATCGACTAGTTGACTAGCATGGGAAAAAATTTTGAGTGGAAGACTATGTCAGAAGAAAAGAAGGTAAAATTTACATGCATGAAATTGAAAGGTCATGCTATGTTATGGAGGGATCACCTACAAAAAGATCGGTCAAGAAAGGGGAAAGAAAGAATTAGGATGTGGAGTAAGATGGCGAAGAAGCTGAATGATAAATTTCTCCTTGTGGATTATGCACAAATCCTTTACGGTGTGGTTTCAAAATCTCGAATTAACTTACAAACCGTGCAAGAATACACAGATGAGTTCTATAAGTTGTCCATTCATGTAGAGCATGAAGAAACTAAGGAATAAATGGCTGCAAGGTATGTTAATGGATTAAAATTTTGTATTCAAGATAAGATAAGTATGCATAGGATTAAAAGCATGGAGGATGCCTATCAATTAGCCTTAAAGGCTGAGGAAAAACAAAATCGTCAAAGTTTTAGGAGATCACCTGGAATGAATAGGGGGGCCTCAACTTCCTTTCGGGGATGAGATGGTTTCAGCCAAGGTAGGGGAGAATCATCTCGTGGATTGGAAAAGAAAGAGGATACGAGACAAGATTTCCAGAATCAACAAAGAGGTAGAGGATTTCCTAGGGGCAGAGGATATGCTGGCGATAGAGGATGGGAGGCTCCATGAAGACCATTTTTTTGTTACAGATGTGGTGAAGAAGGGCATCGAGCTTTTGAATGCCCACATACTTATACACATGACAAAATGCAAGGAGATGCTCCAAGAGTAAATCTTGTTGAAGCTGAGCAAGTAGAAGATGAACAAGACTTGGAAATCCCACCAGATGTTGGAGAAACTCTGATGATCAAGAGGACAATGATTGCTCCAAGAAAGGAGGTCAAGGGGGATGCATGGCTGCATACAAATATTTTCAGAACAAGATGCACTTCAGAGGAAAGGTATGTAATGTTATTATTGATGGTGGTAGTTGTGAGAACATGGTTTCAAATGAGATGGTTGATAAATTGGGTTTGCATTGTGAGAAGAATCCTAACCCTTATCGTATTGCATGGTTTAAGAAGGGTAATGAAGTTACTGTTGATAAGAGATGTTTAATAAGTTTTTCTATTGGGAAAAGTTATAAGGATGAGATTTGGTGTGATGTTATCCCTATGGATGCATGTCATATGCTGCTAGGAAGACCATGGCAATTTGATAGAAAAGTTATTCATGATGGGGGAAAGAATACTTATAATTTCTAGAAGGATGGCACAAAAATAGTTTTGCTACCTCTTAAAGAAGAGGGGAAGGCTGAAAATATGCTTTCTGCAAAGGAATTTGTGAAGGAGGCAAAGGCAACCGGTTTTTGTTATGCACTAGTTGTAAATAAGGATGAACTTGTAAGTGCTCAAATACCAATAGAAACATCAAAATTAATAGAAGAATTTTCAGATGTTATTCCTGATGAGCTACCAAATGGATTACCACCCAAAAGAGATATTCAACACCACATTGATTTGATTCTAGGGTCTTCACTCCCAAATCAAGCGGCTTATAGGATGAGCCCAACATTGCATGCAGAGTTGAATAGGCAAGTGGCAAAGCTCGTGCGAAAGGGGGTCGTAAGGGAGAGCATGAGTCCTGTGTGTAACACCAGCTTTATTAACACCAAAGAAGGATGGAACATGGAGAATGTGCACGGATAGCAGAGCGATCAATAAAATTACAATCAAGTATCGGTTCCCAATACCTCACCTTGATGATATGATGGATGTGCTTGTTGGATCTAAGTATTTCACCAAGATTGATCTTCGAAGTGGTTATCATCAAATTCGAATCAGAGAAGGAGATGAGTGGAAAACAACATTCAAGATGGGAAATGGATTATATGAGTGGTTGGTGATGCCATTCGGGTTATCCAATGCACCTAGTAATTTTATGAGATTGATGAACACCGTGCTACGGGAGTATAATGGTAAGTTTGTTGTGGTTTATTTTGATGATATCTTGATCTTTAGTAAAACTAAAGAAGAACATTTGAGGCATCTAAGGTTGGTATTTGAAGTGTTAAGGAAAGAGAAACTCTATGCAAATATGAAGAAGTGCACATTCATGCAAGAGAGTTTGGTATTCTTGGGCTTTATTATTTCAGCAAATGGGGTACAGATGGACTCAGAAAATATAAAGGCAATTATTGAATGGCCTACTCCATGGAGTATAACAGAGGTAAGGATCTTTCATGGTCTAGCAACATTTTACAGAAAATTTATTAAAAATTTCAGCAGTATTGTAGCTCCTATAACAGATTACACAAAAGGAAGGGAGTTTTTGTGGACAAAGGCAGCTGAGGATAGTTTTCAATTCTTGAAGAAGAAGGTGACAGAGGCACCCATTTTGGCACTACCAGATTTTGATAAAGTGTTTGAGGTTGATTGTGACACCTCACATGTGGGTATTGGGCCTGTTCTAAGTCAAGGAGGAAAGTCAGTAGCTTTCTTTAGTGAGAAACTGAATGAGGTAAGAAAGAACTACTCTAATTATGATGTGGAATTTTATGCAATTGTACAAGCATTAAGGCATTCGAGGCATTACTTAGTGCCTAAGGAGTTTGTGTTATTTACGTGACCACATTGTCCTAAAGTATGTGAATACCCAAAAGAAGTTGAATAGTAGGCATGCAAAGTGGGTATCATTTTTGCAGGGATATACTTTTTCTCTAAAACATAAATCTGGAAAACAGAATCAAGTTGCAGATGCATTGAGTAGGTGTGTGACTTTGTTTACCACTATGGAAAATGAAGTGGTGGGTTTCAAGCAATAAAGGGTTTGTATTCTTCTGATTCTGATTTCAAGGATATTGTTGAAAGACTAATTAGTCCATTGTCAGATAATGTAGGAGATGTCCTGGATGAGTATATTTTACAGGATGGCTACCTATTCAAGGGACACCAACTATGTATTCCAGTTGGGTCTATGAGAGAGAATATAGTGAAAGAGTTGCATAGTGGAGGGTTGGCTGGGCATTTTGGTAAAGATAAGACGATAGCCTTGGTAGCAGACAAATACTATTGGCCAAAGTTGAAAAGAGATGTGGTAAGATATGTGGAAAGATGTCCAATTTTCCAAGTCTCAAAAGGCCATGAACAAAATATGGGGTTGTACATGCCATTCCCTATTCCTAAAGGGTCATGGACAGATCCAAGTATGGATTTTGTTTTCGGATTACCAAAAACACAACGAGGTAATGACTCAATTTTTGTGGTTGTTGATAGGTTTTCTAAGATGGTTCATTTTATTACTTGCAAGAAAACAAGTGATGCAACAGGTGTAGCAGATTTGTTTTTTCAAAGAAGTTGTTCGTTTGCATGGTGTTCCAAAAACTATTACTTCAGATAGGGACACCAGGTTCTTAAGTCACTTCTGGAAGAATTTAGGGAAGAAATTTGGAACTCAACTATATTTCAGTAGTGCCTATCATCCGCAGACTGATGGACAAACAGAGGTGGTAAATAGGAGTTTGGGAAACCTGTTAAGGTGCATTGATGGGGAAAAGCTGAAACAATGGGACTTAACATTACCACAAGCTGAGTTTGCATATAACAGTTCCATAAATAGATCCATGGGAAAGTCTCCATTTTCAATTGTGTATGGGAGTAATCCAAATGGGGTGTTAGATTTGGTGTAACTACCAGTTGATGGTAGAGTCAGTGATGATGTAGAAGCATTTGCCGAACATATACAACAATTACAGGAAGAAGTGCGGAAGAAGCTGCAGAATAGTAATGATAAGTATAAAGAAATAGCAGATGTGCACAGACAAAGAAAGGTATTTAAAATTGGTGAATTGGTTATGGTATATCTGTGGAAGGAAAGTTTTCCAAGAGGAACCTATAACAAGCTAAAGTACAAGAAGATTGGTCCCTGTAAAATCGTGAAAAAAATAAACGATAATGCTTATGAGGTAGAATTTCCAGGAATTTTGATATTTCTCTAGTGTTTAATGTTTCAGATTTGTATTCTTTTCATGGGGATGGTGCAGAAGGGGATTTTATTGATGAAGTAGTAGATTGGAGGCAATAGGTTCTAGTGAAGAAGAAAGAAGAAGTGGATCAGATTCTAGATAAGAAAACAATGGACACACGAAATGGGAAATACAACAAATATTTGGTACACTGGAAAGGACTGGAACAAGAGGAAAATACTTGGGTCACAGAGTGGGAGATTCAAAAGTTGGATGCAGATAAATGGAAGCAGTTTGAAGAAGACAACTTGTAGGAGCTGCATTTTTTTCAAGCAAGGGAGAATGATGCGCCAGAATTAGCAAGAACTTGACAAGATCATAACTTGAGTTTCGGGTGTCCATTTGAGTCCGTTTTTCTTTTTGAAACCATGTGTTTCAATGAGACGAACATAACAAAAACCCACCCTACCAGTTGGGGCAAGTTTTTGACACTTTTTGGGCCCTAAATCCGCCATCTTGAGGCCGAAAATTAGGATTTAAGTTATAGTTCAGCTTTTTTCCTATTTTTGAGCATTAGTTAATTTTAGTCTATTAATTGCATTATGAGTTAGAAAGTTTGCAATTCCTCTAATTTAGGGATGTAGAAGATGCGTGGCAATTTCTGTGCCCGTAGGAATAAGCATGCGAACTTACTAAGAATAAGCAGTTCTAAAGTAACTCGCTAAAAATAGTAATTCTCGCCACCAAGAGTAGATTTAGTCAGAGTTAGCTAGAGTTTACTTGGCAACTCGAGTTGGGAGTTGTTTTCCTATTTAGGAAACATTGTAATTCATTATTTGATAACAAAGAAGGAGATCTATTTTCTTTTGGAGTTCATAATATTTCGGCAAAGATATCCGGTTTGTTCTTAATTTGGCTACATTAAAAATCTATACCAACATCTCTAGGATGATTTTATAAATTAAGGACATCATTTACATTAAAATTCCACATTATTGTACTACATAGTAACTTAGAGTTATAAGTTTACTAAGATCATAAAAATATCTTTTACAATGCTTTAAATTTGGAGAAAAGTATAAAGGTGAAGGAGAAAACACATGGATCGTCATTAGGAGGTGGAATTTTCATGCACACAACCCCTCAATGGAAAATATGAAAGGCTAAGAAATACATGAAACTTGTAGAACTTTACAACACATAATGTATTCATAAACATATCTATAACTTGATCTTCATTCAGCAAAGATCAAGGTATATATCACCACAGAAAACATTCTCTCAAATGAAATGCATATGTATCTCTATATGATTCATTCTAGATGATGTTGAATGTATTATTAGAAAGAGGAATACAAGTGTGAGTATAAAAACAAGAGTAATTCTTTTAACTTCCATTTGAATCTCTTCCAAAAACTTCTTTAGCCACATGGATTATTTTTGACATCCATCAAACTTCTATATTCTACCTCAGATAATAAATGGAGATTGTTGGTGAATTTTTGTTGTTCCAAGTAATGGAACATGTACCAAACTTGAACACATACAATTGTATATTTTCTATCTAACACAACACCAATATGGTTAGAATAACAATATCCATAAAGTATACATTATCATAATATAAATAATTATTGATTTCAATTTTACATCGTTAGTGAAATAATTTGTCGATATGGAAAATTAGGTGTTTCCACCAAATGGGGCTACACCCCTATACATTAAATTGTACAACTCTCATTATTGAATGTAAGATAATATACTCATATCTAGATGTTGTGGGTTAGCCAAATATTTCGGGATTAGATACTTAACACTCCACTACACCTATGGAAAAGTGCTTGTGATGGGTACGAGAGAGGAAATTGCAGTGATTAAGGGTGAAGTATAGAAATTAGACAAAGGAAGGTTATTGTTGTGATTAGGTTAAAGACACATTAAAACAAAATAACCAGAGTAATTCAACATTCAATATACAGTAAAGAAAAAAATTTAGCTATCTAGTGAGAAGAGAAAACCTAGACATGTAGTTCTTAAATTCATTTATCAAATATACATAACTCTTTCTTGATCACTATACTTGTAAAGTGCATAAAAGAGAGAAATAGAAAAATACATAAGAAAAGAAGAATGAAATAAATGTAGCTTTATTTCATGTGTTAGTGATAAAAATATCAACACCCAAATCACAACTTATTGCTAAAAAGAATGAAATTTTGAAGATCCTTTGAAATGGAGAAGCCATTCCAATTGATAACAATGTGAATTGACCTTTCACTACCCCCACATGACTCTTCATATTCATATTTCATTTGTGACCATTTGATTGCACCAAGAAGAGAAAAATTAAGTACTTGTCTTATAATTTTAAGACAATATTTTTACAATTTACAAATATGTCAGCTAAGTGAATATGGAAAAATACAACGATTATGTTCCATGAAGAATTAAAAAGGAGCTAGAGAAGACGAGAATGATGAGAGAAGAGAAGGAATTCTCGAAATTATAGATTTTGATGAAGATCATCTTTGATGGTATTGAAGATGACTTATTGACCCATTATAACCCTTCAAATTAATGCACCTTTCGCCAAAAATATATGATGAATACCTTTGAAAAATTTTCCCCTTTTTAAATTTATTGAAGTGATGCACTTATACACATTGCTTGGACACATCGAGAAGAGGAGTGATGAACACTTGAAAAATAGACCAATGAGAACATTGAGAAATGAATTCAATCATTGATAATATCCTTCTAATTCTTGAGACACTCTTGTTCCTCATGACCAACCATTAACATGGGTGAATTGAATTCACTTTTTCACACAACCATGATCTTTGATTTTGTCATTCGACGACCGATGGTGAATGAATAATGAGACCAAATATTTTTGATTCCAAAGGAAAAATAAAGGAACAAAAATCAATGCCATATATATTTTTATCATTCACTTCATGTGAGATAAAGTGAAATAGCTCTCAGGACAAAATTGGCATTTTCCCATTTAGGCACTTTATGCTCACCGCATCGGGGAATGTGGGAATTTTCTTTATAGTTGAGTGGAGGAATTATGTGAGTGCTTACAACATTATATAATGAGTGATGGAATTGTATGTGGTCATTTTTATCTCATTTCATCCATTTACTATTTTTATCATATTTATCACGAGTACCTATTCTTAAATTTCTTTCCATATTTATCAATTTTATCAATTTTTTATTGTCTCGATCATGGGGAATGGAATCAAGAGTATGAATGAATTTTTAGTAGGAATATATTTTTTTAAAATATGATCCCATAAAAACGTAATAAAAATATAAATTGGTCTTCTTGATGTTGGATTCAAACAAATCCAGTTGTCAAACTTTACTTAATTCATTTTGAGGCTTTGCTCCAATTTTCGCGTGATTCCACCGGGCTGGAAATTTGGGAAGGGAAAAGGTACCGTGATTCCCTTTCATTACTGTGTCATGGAAAACATTAATGGATTCATTGATATTTTTATAAATTTTTATTTCCCACCTCAATTTGATAGGAAAAAAATTTCACTTGAATAAGCTCGTTGTTATGATCTCGTGTTCTAAATTTCAGATCGACCCATTCGTCGAAATGCTTGGAAATTAAAAAATCAAAATCTAGGAAAATATGATGTTTTTATGAAATTAAAAATATGGGTCACACCTAAGTTTGGATGAACATTCATTTTGAAGGTTCCTAGGATAATAAATGACTTTGAAAATCTCATTTGGATCCATTTACTGATTGAGAGATATGAAAATTTTTTTATCACAGGTTTGAAGTCATTCAGATAAAAATCTGAGCATTGTGTCTCGCAAAAGATAAAATTATCATGGGTTTTTTTAAGATGATATAGTGATGGAATGGAGGAAAAATTGAAGGAAGATGGATTGCAATTGTATTCTATCAAGAGATCACCCTAAGAAGCATTGCACCAAAAGAATTAATCGAACCTATTTTCATATTAAAAATAATTTAGAAGCGTATCATAAATCATAGCATAAATTTGAATATTGGGATAGGCATGACACATAGGGAGAATTGATCCAAAGGGGTGTTTGGGAGGGTTTATAAGTAGAAATCTTAACAATAGGGTATAGTTTTCATGTTTGAACATTAGAATTTTCCCTTTCAGCAAAACTAATGAAAATAGATGGATCTATCTTGGGGACATGCTTTGGATTAAGCACCATGAGGAAAGGACAAGTAGGAACCTGATAATCTCAAGAAATTGCATGGACCAGTGCCTTATCCATTGGGATATATAGAGTCACTAAAATATATACCACACAATTTCCTCTATGGAACACACACACGTGACAAGAAACAAAAATAGAAGACGAGATAGGAAACACAAAAAAACAAATGGAAACATCATTAATCATCTAAGTACATGTGGGGGACAACTCTTTTCATTGGAGTATGTATTTGAAATGAGTGCCTACCTATGAATGGGTGTTAGTGGATTCTTTTCTTCCACAAATATGTTGACAGTTCACTGAAGTATGAACCCCTCCTTAGCTTCTAGAGAAATTTAGTATGATGGATAATGAAATTGATGACCCATTCATTCATTCTACTTCTTCTATTGATTTGAAACACTCTTTATGAATTCTCTTTGATTCTTGAGTTAATTCGGATTGCTGATTTTTTTCCGCTTCCATGAAGATCATTCTTAATTAAATTTTTCATCTACTTCATGACCACCACTTCTAATTTTTAATTCTTAACATATGTATCGGAAACTTTTACATTAATACCCACCTCTTGATTAACTTTGTTTCTTAACCAGTGAGTAAATCATATTTTTGGACTCCTCCTCTTTCGACCTATGCTACCCTATGCAGTATGGCATGTGTGATGCATCATCCTCTCCGAAAGAGAATGAGAATAATATTGGGTATAAAACATGGAAACTATCCTCTTCTTCACCTTGTCTATTTTTTTCTTCATCCTCTATTTTTAAGGCATTTTTCTTTTGAGCAAAGTGAGCACCGAAAGGTTGAAGTATGTTAAGAATTTTTCCACTTTGAACAAAATCAGCCCTAGGACCAATCAACATTCCATCTCTTCATTTTTCCTCAAGAATTCTTCCATCCTCATGAAAAGTAAATGATCACAACATCGAGCTGAATTTTTTTCATTATTTTCTTCACATTCTTTGTCACCAATAAATAAGGAATCCATTTAAATAATGAAATCGTCATATCCTTGAGAATGTTCAAGTTCAATAGGTGGAAACATGTTTCCATTCTTATATTTATTTTCATCTACTTCTAATGAGAAAGAGAAGATTTCAAGTTCACCAACATACTCAACACATGGAAACTCATATTCATATTTAACAACATGATCAGAAATATTAAAGCTACATGTTAAGAGAGTTATGACGATCATTCCTTCTTCATGATCTCGCATTTCTCTTTTAATCAATATTTATTTTTTTGTAAGGCAAGGATATCATCTCCATCATTCAAATCTAGTGGAACAACTTCATTTACACTCTCCTTCCATGAGAAGTACACATTCTTAGAAACTATGATTTCGCCAACTCATCATGATTGTCTTTAATCTGGATTTGTGATGCTTGGAAATTCTTCCACCAACATGGAAAGCTCAAGATCATCCTTGAAGGTTATTAAAAACTTGGAAGATTTTTAATTTTGGCATTCGATGTCTGCATCATTGGGTCATCTGTATTTTGAACTATATACTTCATTTTTCTGATGGGAAGAAATTTGTTAATTTTACCATTGAATAGAATGATGGCATGTGACCATTCAAGATACATATCTCATGCAACATCTTAACAGAATATTTTTCCTAACAATATACCATATGAGGTGGGCATGTTTGCTACAAGGATTCTCATTTTGATTTTCTATTCAGTTAAATATTCTAATGCTACCTTGTCATCCTTGATCTAACCTATAAGCGGAATTTTTTTCATTTCCATGGAAATTAAATGGCTAGAGGTAGGGGAAATGGAGAGGCCAAACGATTTAGAAAATTTTGTATACATGATATTTCGAGGCACCAGAGTCATGATGTAAATTTTTAGTTTATACTAGTTAGCTAACAAGTATATGTAGAAAGGTTGTACTTTCCTAGAGGTGGAGAGTGTGGAGGAAAGACAATTTAGAGATGAAGTGGATTGAGATGCATGAGATGGTTCTTTGGTGGTAACATCTATAGAAACAATGATACTTCCTTTTATATGTTGCACAAGTTTCTCAAGTTGTTTGGGATGAGTTATCAAGTACTCAAATTCAGAAATTTGGACTTGATTTTTTGAAATACTCAATGATATCAAAGGATAAAGAGGTGGTAGGAACATCAAGTGCTCTGAATTTTTTTAATTATTGGTAAATAGTTTTTTGAAAGGGACTATACCCTTTTACAACAAAGTGCTCAAAAGCAAAATTTAACCCCAGAAAGCCCAACAAAAGAAAACAGCCAAGAACCAGCAAAAACAAAGCAGCTGCTTCAAAAACAGCTAAAAAACAACTTAACAAAGCAACACAGCTACCCAGCAACTGTGTAGTTGGCCATTTTCCCAGATGTAACAATAATAGCACTAACAACGACCAGAATCAAACCTTGTCCGGAGTGGTGGGAGGTTTAGATTTGACATTTCCCTTCTTCTTCCGATCTACCACTGTCCATTCAAGATTTCCTGCATCCAATGCAAATGAAGCATCTGCAATGGACTTGATGTGTATGTGACCCATAGGAAGGGGGGCCGAAACTTCCTTAAACACTGAATCAACAATCTGTGGAGGATAGTCTGTAGGAAGTTTCGCTATGTTGGCCTGTGAATCAGCCATTACGGGTGAGTCAACATGCAAGGGGGCACTAGAATCCTCAATGGATCTGAGTCAATTGTGAGATGTTCAGGAAGTGAATCCTTCCACCAAGCAGCTTTGGTATTTCATTTGGAATGTTCACAATCGTTTGTAACATGACCAGTTTGGAAGCAACGCCGACATCTGAAGGCAAGTCTCTCATAGTCAATCCTTTGTACCCAGAGCCTTTCTCCAATCTGAAGATTGATTTCTGCTGGTAAGGGTTTGGAGGTATCAATATCAACCAAGATACGAGAAAACATAGTATGTGTTTGAATGGAGGTCTTACCATCAACTGCCACACATGATCCAAGAGTATCGCCTATAGCAATGAGACAAGATCTGTTCCAAAGTTGTAATGGAAGTCCTGGTAAACGAACCCAAATCGGGTAGGTATCAAAAGACTCCTTTAACGGGTCGAAGGACGGATACCATGGTTTGGACATCAGCCCATGTTCCCCCCAAACCCAATGTTGGCTAAAGATTAAATCCCTATCAGCAGGGGTTTCAAAGACTACAATGAAGTAAGCTTTAGCACAGGGATAAAGCTCAATCTTACCTTGTATTTTTTCTCTCCATCTCTGGGCTATCCATTCATGGAGCTGAGAAAGCTTAGGCCAAAATTTATGGAATCTGCATATGAGACCCAGCTGAGAGAGATTTTCCTCTTCCTTAAGAATTTTTTTAAGAAGATCCTCCCCGATTTTCAGCGTCGGGACCTCCTGAGAGGGTTTCAAGAGCTCATTTCTGGTACTCTCCTTTTGTTTGGAGACCACTGAAGCATAAGAAGTGGACTTAGCTCCACCAGAGGTTCCTGTGTGACCACTTTTCTGAAGCGAGTTGGATCTATCCATGCTCTTGAAAGAAGATCCGTCATTTTTAAATGATTCATTGTCATTGTTGAGATTTGTAGGGGAGACCGAGCCACCTTTACCTGTCTCAATGGAGAGACCCTCTGCTTTTTGACAGGTCAGAGAAACTCTATCCCGGATTTTCTTTGAAGGGGGGTCTTGATTTGCATCAAAAGCCATGTCAATCCAAGAGATTGGTGTTGTATTTTCCATGCCCATTTTACAGGCGCCGCCATCAGTTTTGCACTCAAGGGGCAGATTCCCAAAGCCACCGCCAAGGAGAAGGGCATCCTGTTTAAATTTGCTGTTCGTGTCTCCAATCCCATGTGCAAGCCGATCCAGGCACGATAGAGAGCTCGCAGACCTGCGCGAACACATAGCTACCATGGTTGCGCAGCTAGGGGTGCGACAGGCATGGCTAGGGTGCGGCTAGGGCACAGGCACGGGCGCGATAGGCGTGGCTAGGGTGCGGCTAGGTGCTCTGGAAAATTTGACATTGTTATTTTTAGGATTTACTGTAAACCGATTTTATAATATTCGTAGAAGGATTACATGCAGAGGTAGAGGGATTTTTGTTAGAATGGTATCATGTTTTTCCGAGCTAACCTCGCTAAAGTAGACTTTGATGATCATCTTTTTATTTTTGTTACTCTTTGAGTCATAATTTAAGAATTCAATTTATTAGTTTGGGTAGAAGAAGAAGAGACTTCTTTCTCATTGTGCGATTGAGTGAACACTACCGTAACGCCACAACAAAAATGACGACGACGACGCCGCAAACAAACAAACGTCCCAAAAAAGCGACAGATTTTTTTTTTTTTAAAGTATTTTACTTCGAGTTGTTTCCACATGGCTCGATGAGTTTAGCTTATACGTGTACCACCAATCAAGGTTGTAAAAGTCAAACCACTCCTAGCGAGCTGGTCAAATAAATTCGGTGAGCTTTATTGGAGACCAAGCTACTCCACACAACTCGGCGAGTTATTAATTACATTGGGCGAGTTTGCATTATGTGGGCGAGCTAAAAATTCTACATTGGTTGAGCTCATGGCGAGCTCGGTTGGGTGAGTTCTTTATTTCCTCGGTGAACTCAATGGCATAACGAGTTCAAAAATGGAGGAACGAGCCGCTTTTGGGCTATATTATTATTCCACATGGTGATTACATTGGGTGAGCTAGTGACAAGCTTGTTACATAACTCGCGGCTACTTTTTATTGGCTCGGGCTACATCGAGTCAACATTGGCGGCGAGCTCATTATTTGCATTGGATGAGTTTACTCTATTACCTTTCCGGCCACATGTTCTACACCATTGCCCACATTTATCAGCCTCGGCGAACGATTAAGAGACAGCCACTACGTGGCAAAACAAGTTAGTGTGGCCCATGCCACTACGTGGAAAATAGAATAACAGTTTAGGTCAAAAAAAAAAAAAAGGAAAACATGATTGGAAAGTCACGGTTGAGGGGGAAATGAGCGTTTCAAACCGTGCTTAAATTTGTTTGGTTGGGGGTGGTGGATGCTAACAACCAACTGTCACCATTTAAAGCTCACTGCCTCCTTGCATGCAGGCTTCACCCAACCAGCTGCATACTTTCCTTCACATTTTAAAACACTTGACTTTTGGCAGTCTACACTCTACCCAGCCGCCCTGTCATTTTATTTTCTTACAGTCCTGGCCGCGTGTAATAAATATGGTGTTAAAGATGAAGTTACAGGCCGGAAGAGAGGCGTGAGCTCTGATTGAATCGACCCGCCGCGCAAACTACAATGGAGGTAGTAGATGGAACTATGGCGCGTGAGAAGTCTGGTTTCTCTTTTTTTTGTCCCTGGGTGCGTGGACAGAGGGTGTAGATTATGAAAGAGCTCCAGCGCGTGGGAAAGGGTGAGTTACCTCCACTTTCATTGGGTGCTGCAAGGTGTGTGCTCGGCGGGGATTCCACAATCACGCCTGTACCGTGAAACAGTCAGGCAGTGAAGGCGCACAACAAACAGGTCATCCATCTATGTTGTTATCTGCTCAGCATTGAATGTATCTTCAATTTTTTTGGGATTCTCCTTTGTGAGATTTTATCAAAATGATTTAGAACAGTGAAGGGCGTTTAAAAAGAAGACAGCGACCTGTCCAAATAAGTTGCCAGCTGTTCAGTAATGACTGCATCCTCAATTTGGTGTTCTCCTTCGTGGTATTTTTTTATCAAATCGATGGAAGAACACTCTCACTGTCACATAGTCGATTTGAGGAGAAGAGAACTCAGTGCATGTTCTGGGTCTGAAAAATATCCTGCTGCCTTCACCTCCCAAGACATTTTCTCCAACATTGCATAGATCTCCTGTATCGTGCAGAGATAGAGAAGCACAAGGGCTTGCTACAATGACAGATCCTTTGATCAAGGAGTGCGCATCAGACCAAACCAGACTCGGTTCTATTTTTTTGTCCTATATACAGCTAGAAACTTAAAATGATTTATTTGTAGAAGAGCAACGCATAGAGGAGGATCTGTTACATATCAGAATATCCATGTAGGAGTTGGCTTTACATTTTAATGAGCATTTCTGCGTGTGTTTTTAGTACAGAATGCCTTGCATTTTAGGACAGTCTTGTGACATGGAAGCTTTACAGAGGCGTATCCTCGTTTTACTTGTTTCATATGATATTAATGTATGGTTTTATATAAAATTTAGCATAGTTTGTTTGACAAATACATGATTATTCATGGACCTTGGGGAGCGCCGTAGACACTGATGCATACACAGGTTCCTTAGCTTATATGTAATTTATATTATGTCTTGACTGAGTTCATAGTAATATTCCTTGTTAATATAACGGGAATACTATAGTATATTGTTATAAATGAAATTTAATAA
The DNA here is from genome assembly GCA_018340775.1 of Taxus wallichiana var. yunnanensis. Taxonomy (NCBI): domain Eukaryota; kingdom Viridiplantae; phylum Streptophyta; class Pinopsida; order Cupressales; family Taxaceae; genus Taxus; species Taxus wallichiana. Next base: position 698,323,391 of record CM031244.1, read on the forward strand.
TAGTAAATCCAATAGTTTTAATGACACTTAAATATGAATAGCATTTAGAATTTTAGTTTTCTTATTACCGAAATGTGGGTAAAGAACTAAATCAGCTTGGAACCTTTACATTAAAATCTCCTTCTACATATTTTAATAAGCCTTGTACGGGAATTCAAGAAGGTTTGATTTCATTTCCTTTTACGATTTGTAAATAGATTTACAATGGATTCATAAATGAAGAAAACATAAAAGAACTAGAGCTTACAATGTTTCATTGGCATATTAAAAGCCATTTAAAAAAAAAAAAAAAAACTTAAGTCTTTCCATCAACTATACAAGAAGAGGTAATGCACTATTTTTCCAACCATTTCAATACATCACTTTCAAGTAACAAAACAAAAATTTAATAAATTTTCTTTTGTAATTTCTTTCCTACATTCCACAAGAGAGTTCAACAACATTTCCAATAAGTTTTAGAGTAAGAATTTCTAACATTTCAATACAACTTCCTTCAAAATCCTGTTACAACACCTTCTACTTCATGTGGAAACAAATTACAATAATGGAAGCTAAAGAAAACAAATCAATATTACATTTTTTCTCCACTCAAGGTGGGTAATTACATGGTGGTTTTACATTGTCAACAACAAGGTTCCAAAGCTCCAAATATCAACAAGGTGGCTCCTCCATAGTGCTTGATTCACAACAAAATAAGGGGAGAGGCAATGCTCTCCTCCCAACCAAAATACCCAATGGAGAAGAGAAGCCATCCTCTCCATTGGCCCCCGAGCCCCAACTACATCACAATGGGAGAGAATCCAACTCATGGCAACTACAAGCTTCCACATAACAAACATAACATTCCACATGCATTTCAAATTCCTTCAAAACAAGAGGATCAACAACACAACAAGAGGGAAAAACAATCACAACAACAAGTCACAAGGCTTACCAAGAAAGCCACAAGAGTAAGACATATGGGGAAGCCACTTATACCTCCCAATGGGAATGGGTGCCACCTAAAAGCCTCCAATGCAAACACAATACCCCTAACAACTCTTATGCCTCCCTCAAGTACCCCTTATCCCTCCATTCACTCTTATGCCTCCCTCAACTCTTATGGCTCCCTCAAAATAAAACAAGAAGAAATGCAAGCATTTCTCTTACAAGGTGGGCACCCAACCCAAGCTCCCTCCTCAAGCACATGATCTCTTATGCCTCCCTCAATTAAGCTCCCCATAGTCTCCTCTCACTCCCAACTTAGGCATTCTACCCATTCCCAACAAGCCTTTCAAACAACAACATTCAACACAACACAAAAAAGAATACATTCATATGAAAAAGAAACATAATGCAAGCAAAGGGGAAGCTCCTACCTTTCCATGGTAGAGTTTCTCCAAGTATGAAGTCTCAAATCCCTTCAAGAATCAAGCAAGCATCCACAAGCTCCAACAAAGTTCTCACAAGTACCCACAAGCTCCAAAAATTCACAAGCTTCTTCTAAATCCTCTCCTCCCAAAATACACAAGACAAAAAAAATGAAACTTCCAACCCCCAAAACAACAAGAGGCTCAAATAAATAGAGAAAGAGAGGGAGGGATGATGTGGCTCCAAGTAGGATGCCACCTCCTTTTCCCTCCACTCCACATCATTTGGTCAACATCAAATTCTAATGCACCATTAATAAGTGGTTGCAAAGAAAGGCAAGCAACTTGCACACTCCAACTAAGCCCACTCCCTCAAAGGACAAAATTAAATTTGAAAGAAAGTGCAATTAATATTTTTACCCTTTTATCCCCCAAAACACCTAAAAGACCCTAAATTTGGCCTTCCAACCCATAGGTAGGGTTGGCATGGGGTTTTAAGAGGTGTGGGACAAGTTTGACTTGTCCCACAAGCTTTGAAATTTGGCCTCCGAGGCAAAATTCGAGTTTCCCATGTGGGGTAGAGTGTGCTACACTCAAACTCATACACATATCAATCCACACAAAATCCCAAGCAAATCAAATCCTAATAAATGAACTCTCTTAGGTTACATCTTGTAATTAGTTTAGGACAATTTCACATTAACTTAATTAACCCACTACAACCCATGGATAACAAGGGGTAAAATCCAATCCAAGGAAAATGAATAACAACATAAGTAAAATTTCACTTACTAAGAGCAACACATACTAACATAATAAAAGGGAAAAATAGAAACAAAACAACACAAGATCCCTAGGTCACAATTTTCCCTTTACCAGATAATTCTAACACCCACACAATTACTTGTTGCCATGGTGACCTTAGCTGGATTCTTCTCGAATTCCGATGTGGTTGGTCTCCACTCCCCAATTTGTTGTGAATATAATATACCTGCAGAACAGAAAATACCTCCTTCGGCCTGTTGGCCGCATTAAAACATTCATGCCAAATATACAATATAATCTAAAATAATCAACACCTGATTCACTATCATCTATGCAAGTACGATATCACTTAACACTTTCTAGCACATTTCTATTCCACATATCATTGATATCAAAACGATCATCACATTAGTCCAATTATCAAGTTCTACTCAAAATGATTAAACATATCACATGTCATAATTAAGATAAATAACCCTGTCAAAATATACAAATATCGTCATCAATGTCCACCAGTAAACCATATGCATCATATAAAGATTGAATCAATAACAGTCCAATGTCTATGATATCTACTAGCATGCTAAAACAAGAAGTCATAATAATCCATAAGTGAAGTAATCAGTCTCGAAAATGACAAAACAAAATGAGGTCAAAGGAAGTGGGCACTACATCCCCCTCCCCTTAGACTCGACTTCCTCCTGGAAGTCACTGGAAAAGGTGTGGAAACTGTCCTCGTAACAAAGTAGCATCCTCCCAAGTAGCTGCAGTCTCATCATACCTATCCCATTGGACCCGAACCTGATCAATCTCTCTACCGCGAAGGCCCAGGGTCCTGTGATCTAAAATGTGCATGAGCTTCACCATCACCGCCCCGATCTTGCACTGCAATGCAGTCCAATCTAGCACATGAGAAGGATCAGAAATATATCTCCTAAGCACAAAAATGTGAAACACATCATGGACGCGTGATAAGTTAGGTGGCAGTGCTAGACGATAGGCTAAGGGACTGAGGTACTCCAAAATCTCAAAGGGACCCACGAATCTAGGAGCAAGCTTAGAACTTTTTCCATAATAGATAGGGCTCTTATGTGTGCCCGACACGAAGAAACACCTTCGTGCCTACCTCAAAACTAAGTGTCCTGTCCTATGCTGGTCTGCATACTTCTTCTGTCTATCCTGAGCCTCCTGTAATCTCTGTCTGATCATGGCAACTCGCTGCTCCATGTCCTGTAATAATGCTAGTCCAAGAGAAACCCTGTCCTCAATCCTGTCCCAACTAAGAGGTGTCCTACACTCTCTACCATATAAAGCCTGAAAAGGAGCCATGCCTATAGAACTCTGGAAACTATTATTGTAGGCAAACTCTACCAAATACAGATACTCCTCCCATCTCGACTGATGATCCATCACGTACTTCCTGAGCATATCCTCCAAAATCTGATTCACCCTCTCTGTCTGTCCATCTGTCTCAGGGTGATAAGTGCTGAAGTTAATCCTTGTTCCGAGGGCATACCTTTGCGTGGTGGTCCGAAATGGGAAGTGTACAAAGGGTCACGGTCGCAAATGATCTTCCACAGAATCCCATGTAATCTGACAATCTCATCAAGGTATACTCGTGCCACCGCACTCAGCTGTATAGGTGGTCTTCACCGGAGAAAAGTGAGCTACCTTCGTCAATTTATCCACCGTGACCATGATGGCGTTGTGATGGTATCTCGACATAGGTAACCCAACGATGAAGTCCATGGAAATGGTGTCCCACTTCCACTCGGTATGGCGTGAGGATAGAGAAGGCCAGTGGGATGCGTTGATGCTCGGCCTTCACCCTCTGGCACTCTAAACAGTGGGATACAAATGAGGCTATGTCTCTCCGAAGTCCTCTCCAAAAATACAATTGTCTCGGGGTGGCGTGCATCTTCTTCACCCGGGATGGGTGAATAAGGTGCACGATGAGCCTGTCAAAATATCATGTCTCAAGCCTCCATCTCTAGGAACATAAATCTTACCTCTCGTGTCCGAGAAGGCCATCTCGCCTCTAAAGAAAATCCATCAAATCTCCCCTCAAGGGGTCTCTAAGACTCAATCTCTCGGGTCTAGCTGCAAGCTAGAAACTATCCCGAGGAAGCTGCACAGATCCTACTCCGCAAATCGTGCCCACCGAGGTGGCCATAGCCACATGTCTCCGCCTACTCAAGGCATCTGTAACCACATTATCCTTCCCTTTCACATGCTCTATCTCCATGTCATACTCATATAGTAACTCCATCCAACGCCGCTGATGAGCGTTGAGATTGGGCTGCGTGAAGAGGTGGCGAAGACTCAAGTGATCAATCCTGAGTGTAAATCTCCGGCCAAGAAGGAAATGTCTCCACCGCACTAAGGCATGCACAACTGCTGCAAGCTCAAGGTCATGAGTCGGATAATTGAGCTCATAATATTTGAGTTTGTGAGACTCAAAGGAAACTACTCTACCCTCCCCGCATTAACACACCTCCAAGTCCGCCAAGGAAGCATCTCGTGCAAACGTAGAACTCACCCCGAGGATGCACCGCAAGAATAGGTGCTCTCGTGAGACATTCCTTCGATGTATCAAGGCTCGCTCACATCTATCTCGACCATAAAACTTCTTCCCTTTCCATGAAGGGAAGTGATAGTGTGTGCAATCCGAGAAAAGTCCCGAACAAACCTCCCGTAATACCTTACTAGACCCATGAAACTACGTACCTCGGTCACACTAGTGGGTGCCAATCCATGATGGCTCGAATCTTGGAAGGATCGATGCGATACCTTCCCTGAAATGATGTGGCCCAAATACGCACCTCAGGCTAGAAGAACGCACACTTCTCTAAGTTCCCGTAAAGGAACTATTTGCGAAGACACTAAAGAACCTAGCGAAGGTGCTCCTCGTGCTCCTCACGTGTGCGTGAGTAAACTAGGATGTCATCAAGGAAGATGAGCATGAAGTGATCAAGGAAGGTCCTGAATACCCCATTCATCAAACTCATAAACACTCATGGGGCATTCGTCAAACCGAAAGGTACCACCGTGAACTCGATGGCCATATCTCGACGGAAAGTCAGCTGTCTTGTGAATATCTGTCTCGCAATCTCGAGCTGATGGTATCTTGATTTAAGATCTATCTTAGAGAAAACTGTAGCCCCCTTCATCTAATCAAATAAATCATCAATGCGTGGAAGGGGTTAACGATTCTTGATCGTTACTTTATTCAAATTGACAAAAGTAGTCAATACACAACCGAAGAGATCCATCCTTCTTCTTCACGAAGATAACTGGTGCACCCCAAGGGGATACGCTAGGATGGATTAGGCCTTTCTCCAAAAGGTCCTCAAGCTGCAACTTGAGCTCACATAACTCAGGAGTAGTCATCCGATAGGGTGCTCGTGAGATAGGCTCTGCGCCTGGAACTAGATCTATATGAAAATCGATCTCACGTGGGGGAGGTAATCCCGGTAGCTCCCCTGGGAACACATCGGAAAACTCTGACAAGATGGGATGGTCATCGAGGGAAGGTCCTCTCGACTCATCCTCTGATCTGTCACTGACTGTAATAGCAAACATCTGACAACCCTGTCGCGCACACCGCTTAAGCTGCATAGCGGAGATGGTGCGAATGGATACGGCCCTCCTAACTCCTGATATCACTGACTCTACTCCAAGATCATCTATGCAAGCAACAGTCTTGTGGTAACAATCCACTCTAGCTCGTGAGTGGACAACCAATCCATGCCTAAAATGATGCCATAAGATCCTAATGGAAGGATCCGAAGATCAGAAGTAGCGGTGAAGGGTCCCAAATCCACTACACACTCCTTAACTAAGGAGTCTACGTAAATTTTGGCTCGAAGCCATCTCAACATCCCAACTACGGCCTTGCCTAACCGCCACCACCTACAATGCTCTACTAAAGATGGTGCAATAAAAGAGTCAAGAACCCGAGAATCAAATAATATAGAGGTAGAAATACCACCAACACTACTGTCGTCTCAATCACAAAGTACTCGGTGCTCACTGGTGGTTCTCGATCACATTGCGTAGATCCGATGACTCCATGCCATATCTCCAACAGTAGGCTCTGAGCCTGCGTCTTACCCTTGTTAGGGTTATGTGGGAAATCTCTCCAATGATGTCCAACAACACCACAACCATAACAGCTACCTAGTCCTCTCTAGTGGGATGTAGCTCCAGCTGGTACTCTAGATGACTGAGCTAGAGATCCTGACGATCCGGCTATGGACTGCTGGGGTCTTTTTGTGAGCTCGCCGACCGAGCTCTCGGTGAACCCTGTGTCCTGATGGGACCCCTAGGAGGCGGCCCCATACTACGTCCTCTCTGCGCATCAAATCTCTGAGGAGGTCGGTAAGGTGGGCGGGGTCTGCTTGCCGCGTCGCCTTTGTGGTGGCCTAAATAAAGCTTGCCTCGAACTCGTCCACCCCGTGGAGGAGGAACTCGACCCCCTCGACCTACTATCCCGCATCTCGCTGGATACGGCTCCACTCCGATGTGGTTGGTCTCCACTCCCAATTTGTTGTGAATATAATATACCCGCAGAACATGAAATACCTCCTTCGGCCTATTGGCCGCATTAAAACATTCATGCCAAATATACAATATAATCTAAAATAATCAACACCGATTCACTATCATCTATGCAAGTACGATATCACTTAACACTTTCTAGCACATTTCTATTCCACATATCATTGATATCAAAATGATCATCACATTAGTCCAATTATCAAGTTCTACTCAAAATGATTAAACATATCACATGTCATAATTAAGATAAATAACCCTGTCAAAATATACAAATATCGTCATCAATGTCCACCAGTAAACCATATGCATCATATAAAGATCGAATCAATAACAGTCCAATGTCTATGATATCTACTAGCATGCTAAAACAAGAAGTCATAATAATCCATAAGTGAAGTAATCAGTCTTGAAAACGACAAAACAAAATGAGGTCGAAGGGAAGTGGGCACTATAACTACATATGAGTATGTATCTATGGATTCTTCATCATCAAGTGTGCATTCCCAAAAATTTGATCTAATTACATTCTCTTTCTCCTTCATCTCCGAGTTATGATTCAAAAATATCTTCTTATCCATCTTCATTGATCTCACATATTTCATTGAATGACGAACCCTCCAAGGAAAACCTTTTTGATGCTTCGACAAACTAGTTCCTATTCGGTTCATGTGAGGAGTTCATTGAGAAAATTTCCTTTTCAACATTTTCAATCTATTTTCGAAATTCTACAACATTTGATCAGCTTGTCTCATCTTTGAAAAATTGGGACATGTCCTTAATTGAAGGATTCTTGATCTTAGTTGAAAATATCAGGTCATGTTGCACCTCAACAAAAATTTCTTGAGCATTATTTAAGTATCTTGGTTGAACTCTCCACAAGATGAAACCAAATTTAGGAAATTAAGCACTCGAAATAACAACTTCAAGTTATATGTGGTGGGAATTTTTTTATTAAATTATTGAATTTTTCCATGAAGTCTTTCATGCAATCTTGTGAATCTTTATTCAAAGTAACATGAACAAGGAGGGCGTGCAAATATTTGGCATTTTTGAATCTTTATCCAAACTTATTTTTTAAACTATTTCAATCATTAATTGAGTGCATAAGTAAATAATAGAACCAGTCATTCATGGCATCTTGTAATGATTTCTGAAAAACCATACTACAACGTATGTTGCACTCTAAGGATCCCACAAGATGGTATGAAGGTTGTGACATGATCTTCCGAATGTTTCTTTTCATCTCCATAGAACTTAGGGAAGTTATTTCTTTACCCTTATGGAAGTTCATGGAGTGGTGGAGCTAAAGCTTATGGACCAAAGTGTTTTGTCACCACGGTATAGGTGCTTATTCTTGCATTTCTTCCTCCTTTATTTCTTCTCCCAGGTCTTTACAAGTTTCTTCTTTCAGCTTTTTCTTCTCTTTCTTCTCCTTCCCTTGGGAATAAAAAATCCAAAGGGTGGTGAAAGATATGAGAATTTGTGAGAGTGTTAGGAGGAGTTTGAATAGGGTTACAAGGGTACCACCGATAAATCGGATGGGGATGAATCTTTAGAGAAGTAGTATGGATTGTCTCTAACTCGCTATTTTTAATTTTGTAAAGCTTCAAAACTAGGGTTAATGATTATTCTCAACCTATTCAGTTTGAAATATTTTCTTTCATCTTGGTATTCTCAAAAGGGTTATAAAAATATTTTTGATCATTCAAGTACCTTTTTTTTCATTTTTCTTATGTTTAGAGATATATTCGGGTGCATGAGGACATATATCACCCGGTGGAGTCACAATTTTTTTTTGGTGAAATAATTTTTCAATATGGAAATTTAAATGTTTCCACAAATGCTCACGGTGGTTATGACCCTTTTCTTTGAATGATGCATCTCCCATTATTGAATGTAAACTAATATAATCATATCCAAATATTGTTGGTGATGCACTATTTTTAACAGGAACTTGAAATGGTAATAACTTGTGCTCTGTGTGTCTATTTTTTCTAAACCACTTTTTTTTGATGAGACGGACACACCGGTCAATCTATCCTTCTAGTTGGAGCATGCTTCAACAAATTTTTGGGACCGAAATCCACCATCGGGGCTGAAAAATTAGGATTTAAGTTGTGTTTGGATTTTTTCCTATTTTAGGACATCAGTTAATTTTAGTCTCTTGAATGTATGGTAGGTTAGAAAGTTGTAAATTCCTCTAATTTATCCATATAAAAGATTCGTGGAAATTTTGGTGACCGTACGAATAAGCATGTAAAATTACTAAGAATAACAGGTTCTTGTAAACTACTAAAAAAGTAAACTTCACCATCTAGATTAGATTTAGTCAAAGTTAGTTAGATTTTTATGGGAAAATCAAGTTGTGAGATGTTTTCCTACTTATAAATAATTCTAATCCATGATTCAATAATGAAGAAGAATATTTATTCTTTTGAGTTCAAGATATTTTCAGAGTAATGAGTATGTGTTAAGTTTGGCTACATTAGTTGGTCGATGAAATAGGATGAGTATCACACATGAACACTCCTTTGAAACTATGTCAAATTGTTTGTATAGGGCACAAGGGAAGAAATTTCAGAGATGAGGGGTGAATGGGACAAATTAGACAAAGGAAGGTTATTGTTGTGATTAGGCACAAAAAGAATTCACACCCAATAACCAAAATAGTTCAAAATTAAATATAGAGGAAACCAAAGATGATGTTATCTAGTGAGAATAAAAACCTAGTAACACATTTCCTAGATTCATTTATTAAAGATACAAACTCTTTCTTGATCACTATGCTTACAAAGTGCATAAAAGAGAGAAATAGAAGAACACATAGGAAAAGGGAAATGGAAGAAAATTAGATTTATTTCATGTATTGGTGATACAAATCTCAACAACCAAATTACAACCCACCATTTCTATAAAGAACTAAATTTTCATGATCCTTTGAAATGGAGAATCCATTTCACTACCCCGATATGAATCTTCATGTTCTTAATCCACTTATGACCTTTCAGTTCCCCTAGAAGAGACAAATTAAGTATAGATCTTATAAGTTTGATAAAATTACTTTATAATTTATAAATATATCACTTAAGTGAAGAGGAAAAAATACAATGATTACGCTCAATGAAGAATTAGAAAGGAGGTAGAGAAGAGGAGAATGAGGAGAGAAGAGAAGGAATGCTCCAAAGCATGAATTTCATTGAATATCAGCTCTTGTGGTGTTCAATATGACTACGTGACCCATGATGATCCTCAAAAATAATGTAATGAAGAAGATTTATGATGAATACCTTTGAACAATTTTCTCCGTATTGAAATTTCTTGAAAATATGCACTTCTACACATTTCTTGGACACGGACGAGAAGAGGAGTGATGAAAACTTGACAAGTAGACCATTGAGAAAATTGAGAAATTAATTCTGTCATTCGACGATGCTTCGATCCTTAAAAACTATCATAATTTCATGACCAACCATTCAGATGGGAGAAATTGAATACACTTTGTTCACACAACCATGATCTTTAATTATGTCGGTGCAGAAGAATTAATGGTTAATGAAGCATGAGACCAAATATTTATGATTATGAAGGAAGAAGAACAGAACCAAAATAAATTCCATATATATTTTTATCATTTAATCCATGTGAGATGAATTGAAATACATCCGGGACAAAATTGACATTTTTCAATTTAGGCAATTTATGCTCACTGCATCGGGGAATGCGGGAATTTTCTTGAAAGTTGTGTGGAAGGAATCATGAGTGTCGGAAAAATTATATAATGAGGAAAGTAATGATATGTTATAATTTTAATCTCATTTTATCCATTTAATATTTTTATCATATTCATCATCAATACCCATTCGTAGCAATTTTGCCCAATTTGTCAATTTTTGAATTTTCAAGTGTCTCAATCATGGGGAATGAAATGAGGAGTATGATTGGAAATTTTACTCGGAATTACTAGTTTAAGTAAGTGATCCCATTTATTACCAAAAATATAAATTTTTATTCTCATTCCTATATTTGAGTGAAACCACTTGTAGAAGTTTACATAATTAATTTCGATGCTTTCCTCCAATTTTCGAGAATTTCCGCCCATTGGAACCTTAGAAGTAAATAGGTACCTCTCTTCCCTTTAGTTGATGTGTCATGGTAAACATTAATGGAGTCACTGATATTTTTATAAAGTTTACTTTCCCACATTATCTTGAAATGAAAATATTTTCACTAAAATAGCTCCTCGTTACGATATCATGTTCTGAATTTGAGCTCAATCCTCCTGTCAGAATGCATGGAAATTAAAAATCAAAAGATAGGGTAAAAAAAGAGGGTTTACTTCCATTAAAAATAAAAGGCATATCCAATTTTTCATGCAAATTATTCTTGAAGGAACCTAGGATAAGTGATGACTGTCAAATTCTCATTCAAATCTGGTTACCAAATTGAGAGATACAAATTGTTTTCGATTCTAGGCATGAAGTCATTTAGATAAAAAAAAAAACTAAGCATGGTGTATGGAAAAAATGAAACTTTCATGGATTTTTTTCAAGTGAGATCATGAGGGAATGTAGGAAAAATTTAGAGAAGGAAGATGGATTGTAATTGTCTTCTCGGAAATAATCCCGCAAAGACCTCTCCGGGCTTACATGTACATGGAGGAGGGATCGATAGAAGCTTAAAAAATTTAAATTTTTGGTTTTATAAAAATTATTGAAGGGAAATTTTTCGTCCCAATTTTCCACAAGGTATGTGATGAAAATTTTAAAAAAATATCCCTATTCTGGTATTGATAAGTGGCATTTTTTTATTACACGAGGCAAGGGCTAGAAAACAAGGAAAAAGGGATTAACTCGGAAACGTTTGGCTTCACTAGGGTCACTGATAGGTCTATGGGATTAAATAGGCATCGAATTTTTTTTTTTTTCATATTTTCCCCTCGAGATGGGACATAATGCACACAAAAGTTATCTTCACCTCATGTGACATATGTCCTCTTCTTGAGAAAACTTCTAACTACGAGAGTGTATCTTGAGAATGACCTTGAAGATGAGTTTGTTGGAGTTCTGAAGGAGTTTTTGATGAATAATTATATTATTTTTACTCCAAATATCCTTGAGAATACAATGAGAAGGATATTAATATCTAATTAGTATTGAAACACCCTTAAAATTTGCCTTCTATATCAATATCACAGGTGTGTCTGCGCAAAAATGAGTTATGAAATGAAGCACCTTGGTCTTGTGAAAAATATGAAAATACCACAATGTAGGGAATTTATCAAGATTTAAAATGGTATATTTTTTTACCTCTAATTCTTTATGTATATCCCATAATCATCTTCCAAATCTCAGGCACTAGTTTTAACTCTAAAATCCTTCACCTCTAAAACCTTGCTTTCACTAAAAAGGCCCTAGAGCTCTGAAAATTTCCAAAATATTCCAAAATAATTTCAAATATGATATTATCTCCTTAACAAAACTCTTGGATTATTTTTTATTTTTACATATTCTCCATAGGGTGCACACCTTTCCTGGGAAAGGCTAGAAATAACCTTTATAGGTCTAGTGAAGAAATCACCTTGAGAAGCATTATGCAGACATAAAATCACACACATGTAACTATTTTACTATACCTCCAAGTATGTTCTTATATGTGTGGATATTAAGCAAGAAAATTATTCACTTGTGACACACTCCCTAGTCCATTGACTTCTTTGACTTGATTTCTATTTTCTTTCTCTCATACATTTGTCACTTTTATACCCACTTGGTCATCTCACATAAATACCTATCTATCGGTCTTTACATATCTATCGTCATTTATCCTAGGATGCCAACACCTATTTTAGACACTAACACCCACGAGATCCTGTCCATTCCGGGTGCTCATGCCTTATTTTTTATTTTCCCTTATTTTGACATTTGTGGTCATCCTTTATACTTTTCTTATCCTTATCTTGAGGTCATATTCAACATGTCATGTCATTAGTATCAATAATCAAACAAGAGATCCACATACATATACACAACATACATACCATTATAGGGGTGGGAAATTCTAAAGGGAAATCATATCTACATACTATCAAAGGGACTGCATTTTTGGGATTCTTACTCTACATACACTACATAGGAAGGGGAAGTGTTGAATTCCATCTCACACATTTGCATTTTATCTATCTATAGCCAAATGTCTTTGTGTTATACACATGAGGGAAGCTATAGGACATTATTTCACACACAAGAACAAAGAACTACATGGATTCTAGAATGTAGTGGAATGATCAATGTTAAGATCATCCTTCCGATGACCACTTGGGTCAGTCTAACTTCACATATTGCATTTTTCATTCCAATTTGATGTTTTTATGATCTTTTGCAGGTAGCTAGGGTTTATGTTGTAGGTTACAAGTACCATGATGATTAAATTTTGAATATCGGGTGATCAATAAGAATTTATACAAAACTCTAATGACATAGAAAAAATTAGATTCCAACCCTATACGTATTCAATGACGCCTATAAGAGGTCTTGGGTGCGCAAGTACCCATGTCTAGCTCTATCTATAGGTTCTAAAATTAATATCGAGCGTTTCCAACACTATTTATTTCCAGTTCATCGCTTGTCCCAGTTCATATATGTCCTAGGAAAAACATAAAGCATATAACTACCCTATCTCTCCTACTTGCTTATACGGTTACATATTTAGAGTGTTTATTATTTGTATTCTGTTTTATATTATGATAGTGACTCTGAAATTAGATTTAATAGATTCTAATTTTATTAAATCATTTGGTGAACACATCTCTTGCTATAAATCCTTTCCCTAGGATCCCCAAAACCCTCATGTCTAAAAAATAGATCCTCCTTTCCTAAGAGAGTTATACATCATGTTATTATGAATTCTATCCTTGATGATGTTGTTGACACTCAACTTAGTTTCCTTTATTTTAATGTTCAATTTGATAACAAATTCAAAAATTAACTTCTTACGCACCAATACACCATTCATCAAAGCACTGCGATAACTCGTAATATTTGTTTTCTCTCTCATGAGAAAAGTTATGTTACATGTTCTCTCCCATCTTCCATGGCCACTCATGGTACTATAGTTTCGTCTCCTCCTATAGTCACGTATGATAATGTTAATTTAGATCCTTTTTTGTGACATGTTTAATTTTTAGATACAAATAATGCTACTTCGGATGTTGAAAATGTACATGGGCATGATGTTATTTATATTAGTAGGAAGGATGAATGAAAGGTTATATATTTGACTCATCATACTTCCGAGAATGTTACTAATGAATGCCATTCTCAATCTCATGATAGTTCTCCTATTAATTCTCTATATGCTAATGAATCTTTTTATTAATTGCTAGCATGTGAAAATATGTCGATAGTGATATAGGTTAAGTTTCGAACATGAACTTTTTAGTAATTATGGTCTTTCTCTCAGAATTGTTGCATGTGAATTTAGTAATGCTCTTTCTTCTCTTTATTAATTCGTTGCACATGATGATTCCACTCTCATTGCAAGTACACCTCTTATCATATCTTCCGATTCTACTTATAACATTTCCATTTATATTCCATGTTCTTTTCCTCAACTCCCACCTATTTCTTCTTCTTCTATACATGTTATTTCTATTGATTCTACTATTCCTACTAGTACATCTCTTATATGTCTTCTAATTCTACTTCTAGTATCTCAATTGATCTTCCATATTCTTCTTCTTCTCTTCCACCTATTTATTTTGCTTCTACAATTGTTATTCATGGTGCTTCTATTATTCCTACTAGTACTTCTTTTGCATCTACATCTAGTATTCCCATAAACCATTTCTTTTCTTCTCCACCTTCCACATCTGCTTCTTCTTCTCACATTCCCATGATCACTCACAATGACAAGATTCAACCTCTTAATGTTCATCTCTCTTATTTTACCATCCCCTTACATGATATTCTATCATCCCGCATGTTGTCGATAAATTCCAAGCACAAGTTCATACTCTCAATCTTGAAAGAAAAGCATACTATGCTTTCATTGATAATAATTTTTGCATGGTAATTCAATACCTACAAAAATGACAATTATGATTTCCGTAAGGATTTTATCATGCCCACATTTACATGTTTTGACGGCACCGATAACCCTAATTTTCATCTCAAGCATTGTCGTTCAAGTAATGGCCACTTCTTTTAATGACCACTTTCTCCTCAAATATTTTCTTCATATTCTTGTTGATCATGCTCTTAAATGGTACACTCATTTACCTTATGGATATAGTAGTACTTATTATGATATGGAGGATTATTTTGTTAGGTTGTTAATGGTTAAGTGGTCCTAGATTTAAATATGACCATTTACCTACTTTTCATTGAGGAAAGAAAGAACCCATTATGGATTATATTTTAAGATTCAATTCTTGTATGCATCAGTTATTATTTGAGTGAATTGATTCAGAAAATAAATTCATCTTTTTTTCATTTCTCAATTCCTACATTTAAAGAAAAATTATTATATGTTACATGTGAATATTTTATGGTATTTTTCTATAAAGTAATAGATCTAGAACATGATTTAATTGCAAAAGATGTTATTCCATCTCCTCCTTCTACTTCTTCTACTACTCCATTTCCTACTACTTCATCTCCTTTTACATCGTTTGAGTGCCCTCCATAGTCACTATATCCTCCTGCGTAAGTGTCTTCCTTCCTCCACCGTTTTGGTCTACACCTAAGACTTCTACATATCGTCATGAACCATTTTAGTTTTCATATGTGTCTAATCATCATGATGTTTTGCATAATTTTCTTGATAATTCTTAGTTTACTTACACTCTAATCAACACCATCCTCTTCGTCTCTTGCATCGTAAGGGTGATCTCCCTTATCCCAATTTCTACCGCATCAATGGCAGTATGAAAATGACTATTATGCCCTTCATGACAAGTTATAACAATTAGAAGACAAGGGTGTCATTTCCTTTTCTCTCTCTCTCATGAGTGGTCTCTTTCTCTCATTCCGCATAAGAGTTCTTCCATAGTTGGTCACTTGTCACCTCCAACCACTTCTAAGGTTTTCATTTTCCCACCTCCTCAGATCATTATCCATCTACATCCTCCATCTAGCTCCTCCATTTCCACATCATTTCATCCACCTCATAGTGCTACTACATCCCATTATCTTCCTAATTAGTCAACATTTTTTCTTCCTACAACTACATCTCCCATCATTAGCACCATTACATCTGACATTTAGTTTGATGCTTATACGATGTGACGCTACTTCACATGCTTCCATCATCCCTCCCAAGACTCTCCATATTTAGTAGGTGATCTCCATATGATTACCTCATTACCTGATGATGCATTTGTGTCCTTAAGGTTCTTACATGACTATTGAGGGATTTACTACCAAAATTAACCTCACTCTCATGCTAGGGGCATCACTCTTTTCTTCCCCCTCTCTTTTTTCATCATTCATCATGCACTATTATCAAAATAGCTTCTTATCCTACACATATCATCTTCTCACTATTCTACTCTTGTATACATAGAAAACCTTGCACTATTCTATCACACTACATCCTCAACCTGCATTCTTTTAGTCATATCATTATACTACTCATTCATATACAACTATTTTTCAATTCACTACTTTCCTATTATATCCACATCATGATATATTTAAAACATTCAACAATCAAGAAAACCATTTCATATGCATAAAACATCTAGAAAACAAAAGTGAAAATTAAAACCATCACATCATATACCAATGTAAGTTCCTAAAACATATGCGATCCAATATATTTCTATATATATAGTCGAAATCATAGTTTTAACAATACAATCACTAGGGGATATCCACACGCATCACTACATCCATATACATCATATATAATCATGGCTATCACTATATATAATTACGGGAGCTCTAGAAATAGATGCTTCTCCGCTAAACCTA
Source organism: Taxus wallichiana var. yunnanensis (assembly GCA_018340775.1). Classification (NCBI taxonomy): domain Eukaryota; kingdom Viridiplantae; phylum Streptophyta; class Pinopsida; order Cupressales; family Taxaceae; genus Taxus; species Taxus wallichiana. The sequence goes on from CM031244.1 coordinate 698,340,036, forward strand.
TGCCATTGGTCACAACCCATATATATTTGTACCTATCTTCACAATATAGATACCTCACTCGATTGCTCCACAAACCATCATTGTAGCTCCACATATGTTACAAATATATCCTAAGCTAGAGACCCACCTCCTATAACCTATCCATCTCACTCTGTCTCTTCTCTAGCCTCATCATGCTCACTCAATAGCATAGTTCATGTAGCTTCTACTATCTCCACCAAATCAAACAAATGGTTATTCTTTCCCGTAATGATATCCTCTCACTCTAGCATACCACCTCCCATGAGCACATCTAGAGGCACATCCCATGTTATTGTATGTATCGATGAATCCATAATCAAGAACAAATAGGCAAAACCTACATCCATATAGTATCACATTAGTTACTACACACATTTTACAATATACGACAAACAAAAAATAATATGTATTACATACGCTCATCTAGTGCAACTAATATACCATCTCCATCAGTGCAGGTACTTGTCCCTCTACTCCTCGAACCGGTGGTCCACCTATCCCATCTACAATAACTTGAAATAATATCACCCATCAATTTGATGTCGACTAATCACTATAGGCCTAGGTACACCCCGCATCATTCGGTTGTATCATCCTTACAACCACATAGGTGTCATCTAAATAATGAGGAACTAGCTATGTCTTATAGGACCCGACATCGCTCCTAGCTACATCGGTGATCTTGTATATCTCACCCATACATATGGCTCTATGGGTACATCCTGATCCAAATAAAACTATCTCAATACTATATCGTCCTTGAACAACGTGGTCACTCATGGGAATCGATCCTCCAACCACATGATGCATTAAATGCACTCAAATATACTCTTTACTCTAACCAACCATCATAATCTCTATATGGTCCCCATATGATGGCCCCCTGGTCCCATATGATAAAGAATCAACATATAAGTTGTCACGTCCAGTCTCCTACTCAGGGTGCCTACCCACCTTCTTTGTAAATATACCGAGTCTCACCTAATCAACATGTGGCAAACTGAGTTGCCTCAATATTGCAATGTGCTCTTATTCCCATACATGTAACAAAGAGGTGGCCCCTAGTCCACCCCTATGGTCCTCTTGTGTGATTATGTATAATTTCCTATAAAATGGGCTAGAACACCGCCCATGTAAATCACGTCCCATGATCCTCTCGTGCACTAAATAAATCATGCATAGCATACAATATACCCACTCCACCACCCTCTACTGCCATTGATGATGCTAGAATCACTACGATGATTTTCCACAACCATGGAACACCTTATCCCAATATAACATCTAGACTAATGGTGTCTATATGTACCTATATCCTAGAGTAAAATATAACCTTGCTTCTCTCATTTATCTCTCGGGCATCTACTATGCTCATAACCTCCACTCTCTATCCTATATGATAGCTATAAAATATGATAAAAATCCTCTAGGGTCAGTGTCATTTACCTAGTATTAAATAATAAGGTACACATATTGACACACCACCTCTCACATATGATGGTTAAAATCAAAATATTATGAAGAATCTCCCCAATCTCGCTATATGGCACGAGGTTAGCACATTTTAGTATGTGCCATTAAGCATAAGATAACCCCAATGTAAGATAAGTTCTCAAATGACAACCCCAAAGAACTTTCTCGAGTGTATATCCCTCTGTGCAATACAATAAACATGAAAATTTATTACATTAGTACATAATACATATCATAAAACAACTCATCATAGTATTGAAATTGATCAAAATATAACTATTTCAAATCATACTAGCCAAACCATGTCCTTGGACGCCAATGCCTAGGATTAGGTCATAGGAACATAGACACAAGTCACCAATGCCTAATATTGAAATTTGGTGTCCCTAAAGACATCAATGCCCTAGCTACTCCCGCTATGGTAAGAAACACATAAACATCTAAATGTTTTAATTTTACAAAAATTTACAAAAATAGGAAAATTTCACCACATTTATAAAAAATAACCATACTTACCAACTCATCACCCATCTACGCCGCTACTGACTACGCTACTCTCTCAAATCTTGTCAAGCTTGTTTCTCTAATACGTGACATCCTCATATCCTAGAGCTTTAGTTTTAACTCAAACATGGTATAAATGAAATCAATATTAATATATATAGCAATCTTCACCTTTCTATATATTATAGTTACTATTCACAATAATTTTTCCAACTAATACATGATACATGATTTTGTTCATATCTTGAGCCTCATTACTCTATTTTCCTCCCCATTTGCGCCATTCAAATAGAAATATCTTCTAGTATCATACTATACACATTATACAAGGCTATATTCAAATTTGGGATAGATACTCATCAATCTACATGTATTATTACAATATCTTCTATACTATCACTTAACTTTTATCTTTACTTTTAGCTCAGTAATTGTCTCTTAACCCTCACAATTTCACCAATAAGTGGGGAATACAATAGGGATCACCTTCTTATCCCTCTCGGGATTCAATATAATCAATCAATACTATTATCACATCACTATTGTAATCTTTTTTATTGATTCTATTCAAACAAAGGAACAAAATCAATTTATATTCAAGACTCAAATGTTTTATGTTATTTCAAATCTATTCCCTATGGTGACATAATCTTAGGGAAAAATTAAAAATATATTTGTGAGTAATCTACTAGGTACATATTATTTCAAATAAATCTTGCATCATTATAATTGAATCAATCAATCGGTATGTTAAACACATTTATTATTTCTCCCATATGACCTAACTTGAGAGATACATCACTTGACTATCTCTACTCGATGAACTAGCATGGGAGTAACACGCATTTATATCACTGAAATATGGCCTAACATGGAATCCATCTAGAATTATACAAAATGGGATACCTATGGTTGTGGGGAAATGAGACATCACCAACTTTCCTATATTGCTCCTATATGGGTTCTTCAATACAATACAACATGAAACTAAACATGGAACTATAATTGGTCTCAATCCTTGTATAGTGGTTCAACCTTTTGAGGACATATTAATGGATGGAGTTTAAAAATATACCTCTCTCCCCAATGCCCTTTCTTTGGCGGAAGGAAACCCAAATCCTCCCATTTTTAGATATACCAAACCGAGTGGGAATTAATCACTCCCTACCTCCGCAATTTCCATTGGAAAAGATCACAATCTCCAAAATCTAAAAATCATCTCAATATTTCTCAAAGTTATCCTTAAGACATTTTTCTATATCTATTTACACTACATGGGTTGACACAATGATCAATGGTTTTCCATGATGTAAAATCTTACATCCTACATGCACTTTTTGCAATTATTTGAATTTTCATAGGTATGTTCCTTTACTTCCATTACAGAACTTTAATTTCATTAAAATATCCTAAAGTGGGGAAAAGGTAGATAAAAAATCATGCACATATTAATATTTCACTATACGGCCAAGTATGTTGTTATATGCACGGATCTTAAGAATGGAAAGTATTCACTACCGATACACTCCTTTGGTCCATCTATTTGTCTAACTTGATTTCTATTGTCTTTCTCTCACACATATTTCACTTATGTACCTAGTGATGGTAAGGTCACATGGATCCTTGTCTTTTGGTATTTTCACATATGTTGTCATTTAATTGAGGACACCTATGCAAAGTTTGGACATTAGCACCTACGAGCTCCTGTCCATTCTAGGTGCTCATTTGCTCTTTTTCTTTCCAATTATTTTGAAATTTATGATCGGCCTATTTAGTTTTCTTATCCTTATCCTAAGGTCATAGTTGACATGTCATTTCACTAGTGTCTAAATTCAAATAAGAGATCCATATATATACACAATATGCATACAATTATGGGTGTGGGAAATTATAAAGGGAAATCATATCTACTGATTATCAAATGGACTATATTTTGGGCTTCTTACTTTACATAAACTATATAGGAAGGGGAAGTGCCAAATTCCATCTCACAAATTTTCATTTTATCTACATTTTCGTGCTATCTTGGCATCATTGGAACAAGGTCAACCAAAGGAAACTATTTCACACACAAGAACAAAAAACCACATGGAGTGTGGAATGTAGTGCAACAATCGGTCATAAGTTCATCTTTTGGATGGCCCAGGGTTAGTCTAACTTCAAATATTGCATTTTTCATTCTAATTCATTGTGTTTGTGATATTTTATACCTAGTAATTTTCGTGTTAGTAGTTATAGGTACCTCGGTGATTCAAGTGTGAATATTAGGTGATCAACAGGAAGTAATAGTGAAACCCTAAAAACATAGGAAAAATTAGATTTCGACCCTCTATGTAGTAACCGGTGCCCAGAAGAGGTCTCTGATACCAGGCACCCTTGCCCTATCCCCGATGCCCATGTTCGGATCTATCTGCAGGTTTCATAATTAATATCAAGCATTTTGACACTCTTCCCATTTTGTTCATCGTTACCCTAGTTCAAACCTATTCCAGGATAAGTGAAAATCAGATAAGTTCTCTATCTCTTCTATTTTCTTACACAATTTCATATTTAGAGTGCCTAGATCTATTATTCGATTGTATATTATCATAGTAGTGAATTTGAAATTAGATTTAAGGTAACTATTTTTGGTTGAATGATTTGGTGAACACATCATTTAAACACTCTCGAATATTTCTTCTTCTTATTTCAATACCCTAAGATTATTTCTGTATGGAGGTATCCATCCATGTCATTTTACAAGATAATTATAATTATGTAAATAAAATCAGATCTTATTTGGCTAATAGTTATATTTATCTTCATACTTCACCTGAATATATGTATCATAAGTTTACTTTAGCTTTATCTCTTAATAAATACCATATTACTTTCACATCATATGAGTTTCCTTCTCAATCCATGCTAGAGCATGACCCCCCATTTATATTCATGATTGCATCAATAATTTCATGGTTAAATGTGCCTTAGTTCAAAATTGATCATGGATTAATATTTGTAATATATCATTTTCCACTAACTTGGCATCTCTATACCCTCTTTGGCTCCCTCGGTTGAATCTATTCATGGATTTGATAATATTTCAAAATATTTCTTAGGTACTATCATAATCCCCATTAGTTTCGGGCCATGCACGCTACCTATTCCATACCACGCAATGCCCAATAATATCAATTATAACAGTATTCTCGTGAAACCTTGGATCCATGACATGCATGTGGTTCCTTCGACTCTTCATACACAACTTAAACTCCTTTAACAAGGATTTTCCATGACATTTTAGCTGATCTATCCTCTTTTGTATATTTTAATTATATTGAGCATTCAGTAGAAAATCATATATCTTCTTTATCTAATCATCATTTCTCGAAATATGTTCTTGGCTATAAGTACTTTCTTTGTTATTATTTTTCTAATAATGGTTTAGGCCAACATGGTCAAGGAGTCATAGAACCATTGTCTTTCCCGACTAAATCTAAAAAGTTTGGCCTTGGATATAATCTTCCATCTACATATTCTCTGGAGGCTTATGTTGTTCTACATACTTATTAACTCCCTCGTTTATATCCATAAATCATCAGTGACTCTAATTTTGCTGCTTGGCTTGATTTGGACACTTTTAGTACCGATGATTCTCTTTTAGAATACATGGGGATTTATGATCACTTCCCTCTTTCTATCATAAGAAATACTCTCCATTAGTTCTTAATGCTACTACCTACTTTGGTGAATCAGATATGCCTAATGAAAGTACTGATGCTCCTAACACCATTCCTACTGAACCATACATAGAGGAACAATTAGCTCTTCAAAATTAAAAAAATATTCAATATAACCTTGAAACTCGCTACTAATTCATGATTTTTTTTAGTTTCTTCTCTTACACCTGTCGAGCAAGATAATATTAAACAAGTTCTTCATGATTTCTCTGATATATTTTCATGGAGCTATCTTGATATGTTTAATATGGATCCTTCTATCGTCATGAAAAATATCATCCTTAATCGTGGTGCAAATCTGTTAAAAAAATTCAAAAAATGCATCCAAAGGTCACACTACTAGTCAAGGAAGAAATACAATTCCTATTAGACACTAGATTTATTCGCATAGTGGATTATCTGAGTGGGTGTCTAACATTTTGCTAGTTATGAAACAAGATGGCGGGGTCCTCTATTACACAAATTTTCATGATATCAATAAGGTCTATCCCAAGGATAGTTTACAATTGCCACACATTAATGCTATCATTGATTCCCTTTGGTGGATACAATATCCTTTCTTTGAAGGATGTATTTTTTGGTTATAATCAAATAAAAATAAACCTAATAGATCAAGAAAAAAATCATTTACAATTCCATGGGAACATATTATTACACTCTCATTCCCTTCGGCCTTAAAATTTTTAGGGCCACTTACCAACGAGAAATGACACATATATTCTATGAATATATTTATAAGATCCTTGAAGCCTATATTCTTGATATACTTTCCAAATCATGACATCATTCCACATATGCTTAAGATCTTCACACAATCTTTAAAAGTTTACGAAAATATAATTTATGCCTAAATCTAAAGAAGTGTGTTTTTAGAGTTCTAAATAGTAAGCTCCTTGGGTAGATTTTTTCTAAACGTGGAATTGAAATAGATCGCATAAATTCCAAGATATCATTGACATGCCTCCACCTTGTAATTTACATCAAGTAAAAGTGAGTATAAGGTAAAATCCAGGATATCCATTGTTTTATTACGTAGTGTGCTAAAAGAACTCATCCGTTCACATGTTTAACAAAAATGATGCTAAATTTATATGGGACGATCATTGTCAAAGGGAATACGAAGCTATTAAAGAACATATCTTAAATCATCCTTCCTAGTACCTCCACGGCTAAGAGACTTTTCTTATTATATATTTCTACTACATTTCATGTATTAGGGACCTTTCTAGCACAACATGATGATTATCAACATTGGAGAGTTGTCTATTACATTATCTAGACTTTTCTGTCTTATGAATGTAATTACAGTTACATTGAAAAATTATTACTCGACCTAATCTTTGAAGAAAACAATTGTCACCACTACCTTCTTAACATCGAGGCTCATATCATTATCAAAATAGATACTCTACAATACCTCTTATCTCACACACATTTTCAATATGTCTTGCACGATGGTTCGTGCTACTTAGAACTTTGACTTCAAATTTATTCCACAAAAAGGAACAAAAGGTCAATTTATCCTTGATCAACTAGATGACGTACCTCTTCCAATGCATCACCTATTTTTGATTATATTTGAGATGATTTCACTGCTTACACCATTGATATTGACACCTGGATTATGTACTTTGATGGGTCCCATTTCCTTTTGGGTGCGGGGATGAAATTGTGTTTATTACTCCATATGGTGATCATTTCCCCTTCATGTATCATTTAGGTTTCTCTTATATGAATAAAATTGCGAGGTATGGGCCCCTCCTTCACAACCTCACCTTCGTAGATAAAATTCTCATTCGTAATATTTACATAAATGGTGACTCACAATTTATTATAAATCAAGTTGAGAATACCTAGAAAATAAAAGAGGAGCATGTTGTCCCATATAATAAATTAGTAAAAATAATCATAGGTACCTTTGAGTGTTACTCTCTTTCCTCCATTCCGTACAAAGAAAATTGGCATGTGTATGTTATAGCTAGTGCAATATAACTCATTCCCTATGATTTCACCGACGAGTAGGCCATGTTCATCATTCACCTCATATGAAAACCATTTTTACATAGTATTCCTTTCGAAGCATGTGCTATCACATGTAGTAATGACCATCTGAATGGTTTACTCAAATTTATAACTTTCTATATCAACAAGCCATTCCCAATGGCTTTCAAACTCATGAAGCTCATTGTTTGTGATGCAAGGCCACATGATATGTAATCATTGGTTCTTCATTATTCAAAATATCATTTGATGGTCATTTATTGTGATGTTTAGGATTCAATGACATCCCCACAATTGTTTCTCATGTTCATGATAGTCTATGTGGTGGTCACTTCTCAAGAAAATCCATGTCACACAAGATTCTACGCAGGGATACTATTGGCCTACTATGGAACATGATTTTTTAGAATATGCCAAAATTTTTCATAAGTGTTAAAAACATATAAATATCCATCATGTGCATACATATGAACTCTAGCCTATTGCTTCATCATGGCCCTTTTCCTTATGGGGTTTCAATCTCATTGGAAAAATTAACCCTGAATTAGTTGATGGTCATAAATACATCATTACTGCTACATAATACTTTACTAAATGGGTCAAATCCACATGCCTGCAAAATATCATTGACCCTAAAAATTTTCATTTTATCACTACCCATATCATTACATGCTTAGAAATTCCCTCCACCATTATCACTAATAATGGATCTCCTTTCAAAAATAAGGATGTTAAGCACCTTTGTGCCAAATTCAAGATCAAGCAAACATTCTCCACTCCTTATTATCCACAGTGAAATCACCAAGATTAAGCCAAAAGTAATACAATTGTTAAAATACTACACAGTACTATTGATGCTAGTGGTGAGGATTTGCACAATCAAATTCTATATGCTCTTTGTGATTAATGCATTAGTGTGTGTACCCTAACTAATGCTACACCCTTTACACTTGTGTATGAAACTAAGGTAGTCATATCATTAGAGCTATAAATACCCTCTTTACGGGCATCAATTACAGGTATTATATAAGACAACGAATATCATGAAAATTGGCTCTATGATATTGAAATGCTTGACTCTCACCATGTGAAAGATCTCAAACATATCTGAGTATATCAAGATTGCATTGAACAATATTACAATAACAAGCGTTATCCATGAGAATGAAATATTGAAGACCTTGTATTAAGGGAAAATAAGACATAAAATATATGGAATAATCCCTTACAGAATCACAATAGTAGAAACTAATATGCAGAAAATATTACAGATCTCAAATAAAAGTGCAGAATAAATAACACAACACAGAGAGACAAGATTTAACGTGGTTCACCCAATTTGGGCTACGTCCACCAAGAATCACTTGCTCAGATTTTATTACAAGCCTCCACTCTCTCAATACAATACCTAGATCCATTTGGAGCTATGCTCAACAAACTCTATAGAATTCACACCTGAATTCAAAGCACATCTGCAATGCATTTTCTTGTATATGTATCATATGCATAAGACCATATAAATAGATAATTGCTTAAGCAGTTTGATACAAAACCGTGGGTATCAAAACCATGGGCAAAAAATTGTGGGTATTAAAACAATGGGTACCAAAAAACCATGGGCCCAAAACATCCCATAATAGTTACCCATTACCCATGGGTTAATAAACCACCCATGAAAATTTACTTTAGGGGCTTCGCCCTGAACCCCCTTGACCCACTCATCGGCTAGTAGGAATGCCGTAAAAATACCCGAGTGTAACACATAGAAAGTGTAGCACACTCTAACATGAAAACAGCTCCACAAACGTAACAAAACACTATAGCCAAATCCCATCTAAAAGAAAAATTCAAACATAATTAGCCCAAACATTATTTCATCAAAGATAGGCTAAGGTGGTTTCAATCATCTTGCTAATCTCAGGAAATCCTCTCAAAACCCTCTAAATTTAATGCATTTCAAATGATATAATGCATAAACGTTTTATCTACCATATGACATACTCTTGTGCTAAGGTTCACGGTTAAATAATGATGGCATACTACATCCATAAACCTCACACACTACACATTTCATGCTCTGCACTTCATGATTCTATCATTCAATTATCACACATAATACTACCATATGACGCACTTTCATTCCAATATTCATACTCATTGCTTTGATGGTCTAAATCTGAAATGAATCTCACCTCACTCACACTCTTCATGATTTATTCTTCATTTATCAAATCTTTCAAGAATACATTATCAAGCCATCTACCGATCACACAATATTGTTATATTGTTCATTCTTAATTGTTGAGGGTATTTAATAATTGAGCCTCATCTCATCATCATCTTCATCCACTAGGGGAACACTACTCCTATCACATTCAGATTTCCTACCACTCAATCTCACTCATACATAACATACTACATATCATTGTTGCATTATCCTTTCTTGTTTATACTTACATGCATACTTTGTTTCCCATGCTATATAAATACATAATATGTAAATATCTTTTATGTATACACATGTGTGTTCACTTGGTATTCATGTGTGAATGTAGACTTCGTACATATATTTACACGAGAACAATGATTATTAAAAATGTACCTCTTACTAGTCCCACTGAGGCTCCTAGGGGCATCTACATTTAATACTCTTACACATCACATGCACTATTGTTTCATCATTTACTACTTCTTCTTATTAGCACATTGCTTTCTATTGATCTATACATGCTTTCCCATACTATTTATATTTATAACATGCTAACAGGTGCTTCATGTGTAGTGTTTCTTATGATGGAAAGAGGGGAGGTGATTGTAAGTCCCCATGTATTCTAAAAGAGAATCATCGTAAAAAAGTGTCCAAATCAGGCCAAGTAGTAGAAGTGTAGTCAGCACCGATGAGTTCGAGATATAAGAGAGGAAGTGAAGAAGTATGTAGAATAACATAATCCGTCAAAGAAGATGCGGAGGGAAGATAATATCCAAGCCCATACTTGTTATATTTAGTGGGGAGAGACAATGGTCTCGTGACTTCTTGACCATGCTAACCTACACCGTTCCTAGAAAAACCATACTGAAACATGTCCTTATAACCAACACCATATTTGTAGAAATTTTGATTAGATGCATAAGAGATAGGGGTTTATGTAAAATTCTTAATAGAATTACAATATGCTAAAGAGAATGGATCTACTAGAACGTTGTAGATAACTCCTTGATAATGGAAATTAAGTCTTGTATGAAGAGTGGAAAGAACCACATTTATGGCATGGATCCAAGGCCTCCCAAGAAGAATGTATAATTAATATTATTGGGTATCACATGGCATGGAATAGGTAGTGTATATGGCTTGATAGTAATCGGGAGTGTGATAGTAATTAAGAAATTCTTAAGAATATTATCAAATGTATGAATAGAAATAGATGAGGGAGGCAAAGAGGCCTCTAAGATGCCAAGTTCGTTGAGAAATTCTATATTACAAATATTAAGCCTCAATCCATTATCATCTAAGGAATGGATGGAGACATCCATGGGGGAGGAAGCTTAGGATATTGAAATGAGAAGAAGAAAGATCCATGAGTATTTGAATGAAAGGTTCACCAAATTATTTGACAATAAAATAATTTTGTAAAACTCTAATATCTTGAAGAGTAACTTATGTAAAATATGATAAGAAACTACTGGAATATAGATGACATAAGTAATAAGCTAGATAAATATGAAGCCCTAAGTGCAAGAAAGAGAGGAAAGGAGTTATTTGATTTACTCTTGATGTTGGAAGTGATTTAGACTAGAAAAATAATGAACATGACGGGTATACCATTGCAATTATGCATAGTAAATTCTAAAGCTATTAGATAAGGCTAGACAAGGGTGCCTAGATTGGGGTGGGGACTCTAGGCACCCGAGACTCTCGTTAGGTGCCTATGAGTGTGCGGGATCTCGAACCTAGTTTTGTTGGTGTCACAAAATGGTTGTTTGTAGTCATTGTTGGTCTCTCATATGGCATACTTTGTGATCATTGAATGTGCCTATAAATTTTATAGAGATATTGACCTATAAATCCCTCAAAATACATCAAATTCCAAAAGAAAATATTTATTATGGGGAGTCGGACTGATCCCGATGGTCACCCAATATAGTGAACTTATGACCAAGTGTTGCACTACATCTCATACTCCATGTATTTCTTGTCCGTGTGTGATAGAATTTTTTCCTAGGAATCCCTTATACAAGTTCACTTGATAGCGGGTGATAGATAGATGTACAATGTAAATAGATGTGTGGATGGAAAAATAAACTTCCCTTTCCTATGAACTATGTATAGAAAATTTATTCCCTTGTCCATTGAATGAGTGCTATATGGATTCCTTTGATGTTCTTTGATTTCTTTGGATACAACCTTAGGTGATGATAATAGATGCTTAGAGCTTGGAGATGATTAGTTATAGTAGATTTGAGTTCTACTATATCTACCAACTCTAACTAATGGGCATGCTCACCCATAATCACATCCACTCTCTAACATTCTATATCCCACAAGTGCATTTAGAGGTACATTCGCGTTAGCATTTTTACCCATGAATCAATAATCAACGAACAATAAACATCACTTGCAAACATACAAAACCACAATAGTTACTACCCCCATTTTACAATATATCATAAGAAAACTATAGTAAACAAATAACAAAAAACAAATCTCAGACTTTTCTAGTGCAACTTCTATGCCATCTCCATCGGCGGAAGGTTCCTGTCTATTTACCCCTCTAATTGGCGGTCCACTTGCCGTATCTAAAAATACTAAAAATAATAACACCCATCGATGTGATTCCCATAACTCACTTTAGGCCTTGGTACGCCCCATATCATACACTTGTATCGGCCATAGGGAAGCATCAACCTTATCGAGATGAGGAGGAACTAGTTGTACTCTTGTAGGACTTGGCCTAGCTCTTGGTGACCTCTATGCTTTATTAGATCTCACACATACATATATCTCTGGGGAACATCTTGAGCCATACCAAATTGTCTAGATACATTCTCTACATAAAATAACTTTTTACCCTTACAAATCGGTCCACGAACCACATGGTGCTTGAATTCACCGCAACTCTAGTCTATCCTCCAACCAACTACCATAGTATCTCATAAGTCATAGAAAGAGATGCGTTTGTATTGTGAAAAATATGAAAATACCAAAAATTATGGAATTTAATCATGTTTCCAGTGGTATAGTTTTTACCTCTACCTCTTTATGGAGCTCTTGGAATCCTCTTCCAAATCTCAAGCACTATTTTAAATTTTAAGCTCCTTCACTTTCAAAAACTTGGTGTCACTAAAACTATCTCTAGACCTTGTAAAATTTAAAAAATCTACCATTTTTTTTTCAATATTATATTATTTCCTTGACACCTCTTCCAGATGATTTTTGAGCTTTACGTATGCCCCATAGGTTGCACATATGTCCGAGATTGGCTAGAAATAGCCTTTATAGGTTTACTGAAGAGATCACCTTGAGAAGCACTACACCAAAAGAATTACTCGAACCATTTTTCACATTTAAAACACTTGAGCAAGGGTATCATAACATAGAGGAGAACTTAGAGGATTGGTATAGGCATGAAACATAGGAGAACTGATCTAGAGGGGTGCTCGGGAGGGTTTACAAGTAAAATATTCTTAAATGAGGGTAAAGTTGTCATGTTTCAAGTTGGATTTTTCCCTTTCTAAAACAAATGACAACATAACTATGTATAAATATTTCATGAATAGGTTAAAAATAAGTTTTATACCAACTTTAATGACAATATGCTAAAAAAATATCTCATATAATGAATATATTGAATTTTTAAAAAACACAATTTCAACATTTCAATATTGAAAAAATATTAGATGCAATCAATATCGAACGTATCCAATACATAAACAAAGGCGTTCCGTGTTTCATTTCATATGAATATAATATTATTTTTATTAATCACATAGTAATATAAAGCTTAGAAATGTTTAATACACATATATATCTTCAATATGTTTTTAAAGCCTTTTCATTTTGTGATAAGACTATTTTGTAATTAAGACTTTAAATATTTAAATTCTAATAAAAGATCTAATTATCGTTGTGGAAAACTTTTAGAAGCTCTTAGGAGCTAGCTTCATGATTACTATGGAAGGGGTTTTCTGATTTCTTACCACGTAAGCACCCTTCATATGTTTCATGAGCATGAGAGATAGGCGAGAAGACAAATAACAAGGTTAAGCTGAGACATGCCATACACACTCCTAAATTAACATGACATAATCATTCATGGCTAAAGTAAACATCATTCTGTTTTGAGTAGAAAAATATGAAGAAGAAGTAAAACCTTAAAAAAGCATATAAACCATTATCTTGTATGCCTTCAACAATATTAAAATATAACTCATTCTTAATGAACCATTGATCCTTTAATAAAATTACATTAGAATTGTTTTAAGTTGATTGTTAACAAAAAAGAATATTCATTTTTAATTTAAGAACAAACAAAACATAATTTATAAAACCGTTGAAAACTTTTTCTTTTCTTTTACTCTGAACATAAAGAATGGAATAATCATCTAGATATATTTGATCATTACATTATCTAATATTAACTAGAATATCATAACTATAGGATATGTGCCTAGATGAACCACTATCTATTATCCATTAATTTTATTTGGCAGTGACTAAAGTAACTTATAAGGAAACTACATTAAGTTTTTATTATTCTCTTGATTTATTTTATTTTGATTTGGTTTATTCCCTTATTGATTTTGAAATTTGGCTTGTTTTTGTTTACCCTATAGTCTTCCTTTTTGTGTCCAAATTTCCCACAATTGTGACATTTCCCATCAAAAATGACTTTTAAATTCCATAAATTATTTTCTTTACTAGGGGTGTAAGTATTAATTTGATCTTTTGATTCTTGCTAAATATAGAAACGTTATTTTTTGGATTTTTAGCGAGAATTTCTTGAGTGGAATTCTCCTCCAACCCAATGTTTAACATGACTTGCTCTTGTTGAATTAGGAGAGCACTCAAAGTAGATACGTCAGGGATAGCTTGTTTAGTTTGATATTTTGAATTTAAAATGGAAATGAAGTTCATAAATCTGTCATGGATGTTCATTTAAATAATAAAGTATAACATTTTATCTTGAATCAAATTACGGCTACATCCATCTAAATTAGATATCTTTTATTTTCACTAGAAAATAAACATTTTTTTCGTCTCCCTTCATGGGAGTTATCATTATCTAAAGAATTAGTTTTATAATTTTTGACAATGGCTTACCTTCATGCATTGAGTCTAGAAGTGTCCAAGCTTCACTAAAACTTTCTTGATTTCCAATATAAATTACGAATTCATCCTCCATGCTTTGCGAGTATACATTAGTTGCTGCACTTTTTGTTGAAATGTAGATATATTGTACGTTGTCACGTGATTGTCAATTAGTGCCTCAGCTATACCATTTATGACACTCTAGAGTTTGTGTGCCATGAATTACACCTTTTGTCTGATTTTCCAGATGTTGTAATTTGTCGCATTCAACATCTGCATCTTGTCAATGTTAAAGTTATTAGATCCAAATTTTAAAAATTCAAAAAATACAACTCTAAAGAAAATGACCAGATTATTCCAAAAATTGAACATTTTAAAGCCTTATTATTCATTATTAAAAAAATTAGGTTCTTATGAAAGTGAAAAATTGCAAATCTGTAAGAGATTCCTTTTGTCATTCTTAAGTGATAATTCATCAAATTTTGGAATTTTTCCTATTTTATGCCAAAATTATCTTGTCACACATTGTTATAAATCACATATAAATTTTTCAATCATTTTCATATCTATCATAAAAACAAATTGTAAATGAAAAAATGACTTTTCACGTAGCTAACTATTGTAAAAATTTTGTGATAACTTCACCCTTTGAAAAAAAAATAATAAACATTTTTAAATTCCATCTAAAAATCATATTATAAAATATCTATAAATATAAATTTTAATCGTCCTAAAAAATTAATGAGAGATTAAAAATTTTGTGAGGATCCCATCTCCTTAAGAGAACCAATTTTACAACCTGAGCTAGTTAGGAGTTAAGGACCAAGATGTGAGATGAGACATACATGTTACGGTCTAGCTCATATCATTTTCACCACTTATTTGAATGGATAAGTTGTCAATTATGCCACCAATATACCAACGTTCGAATCCCATCTCCTTAAGAGAACCAATTTTACAACCGAGCTAGTTAGGAGTTAAGGACCAAGATGTGAGATGAGACATACATGTTATGGTCTAGCTCATATCATTTTCACCACTTATTTGAATGGATAACTCGTCAATTATGCCACCAATATACCAACGTTCGAATAAAACCTTCAATAAACCACCAACTTGGCTGAGTGATTATTAATGGACAAGCGAGCTATGTGCCAAGCCCATTAAAATTTATAGGTTTCAACCACCACGAAGTTGTATGTGGTGATTTGGATTATCATCCAACAAAATTAATACAAATACTTGACCAAAGTCACAACCAACACTCTACGGCAAAGGCTTTATAAAGCCATGTCTTTGCACTAGACCAACAAATGTGGGATTAATCTCATAGACTAAGTAAAAGTGGGCCACATTTGAAACTTGCTAAGAAGTCAAATCCACCCAACTCATTGAGTGGTCTAGTGAAGCCACACGCTTAAGGATTATAGGTATTTTAACTAGAAATTTTTTAAATGAAAGGTAAGTGTTTAAGTGTATATGAGAATTACATGTGGTTTAGTTAGGTTATATAGTTACACACACACACACACACACACACACACACACACACACACACGAGTTAAGTGGTCAATATTTACCCGTGCCATGCATAGATTTAAGTTGGAACTCTTACGAAACACATACAAGTCAAATTCAAAATGTGATCCTTTGACCCATTAATTTGGAACCACATGGGTTTATAGACATAGTTTTTATATGTCTAAAGTTTTATTTAAAGTTAGGATTTAAATAACTTATTATGCCTCTATGAAAATGGTGTCCATTCGAATGTCCACATCCTCGGGTCAATTAAAAAAATTGGTGCACTATATTTGTGTGGATTTTCTCCATCGTGGGAAACATTATATTACCCTTACAATATTATGTTTTACCTACACATTGAAACATAGGAAAAACTATTAAAAATTCACATATTATTTCAACAAAAATTAGATGTATATGAAGCGGTGGGGCCCGAAGATTATTTTAATACATCCACCAAAATAACCTTGTAAATTTTTTTCAAGAGAAGAAATGTGAGAGAGAATGTCACATGAAATGGAGGGGGAATGTCATATGAAATTAGTGCGGGGAAAAGTATTTCTTTGCAAAAGATGACAAGAGATGTTGTACGGGTTGTTTCAAGATGTAGGATATGTTATGTTTATAAGGGAAATGCATAAAAACCCGGATTAAAAATACCATTTCTAGTGCCAATAGAACCATTGACATATTTTTAAATGGATTTTGTAATGGGGATACCTAACACAAAAAGAGGCAATGAATCAATTTTTGTTTTGTGGATAGATTTTCTAAGATTGTGCACTTTATTGCATGTTAGATGAAAAGTTATGCTAAAAGGATATGATATTTTTACAAGGAATTTATTAGGTTGCATGGTTTCTCAAAGTATATCACTTTATATAGATACACCAAATATTTGAGGCATTTTTGGATGACCTAATGGAAAATTGTATACACTAAGTTACAACTTAGTATTGCATATCATCCTCAAACGTATGACCAAAATGAATTTTGAATAGGACATTATGAAATTTTTGAGGTGAATCATTGGTGAGAATCCCAAATTGTGGGACATGGCATTACCAAAAACAATTTTTTGTAAAATACTCCAATTAATAGACCAACAGTATGTGGATTTGGTTTCTTGGCTTATAGAGGGCATAATGTTTGATCGGGAATTGAAACAAATCCATTTTATGTTTGATATAAATACCTCAAAAATATATATGCTCTATTAAATAGCACTATCTTATTATGACAGTTTTTAAACATTTTTGAAGGCTAAAACCATCCATATAGATCGTGAAAATTGGGTTTGAAGTTTATTTATTTATTTTATATTTCAAAATACTATATCTTTGTAACTATGAGTCAAAATGATTTTAAAATGAACAAGAAATTGTTTAGGCACGTTGATAATATATGAAAGTTCAATGGATCTAAAATAATTAACTAACAAACTTACTAAAAATATCTATTGAGCTATAAATAGTAAATTTTACTTTTAAAAGTAAGTCTAGTCTCTTTTGGATTAGAAGTCAAGTTTCATTAGGAGTATATTTTCAATTTCAATAAGAGGTCCTCTTGTGGAATTAAAATAGAAGAATAAGGAGAATTTACTTGATTTTTATTTGAAATAAATTCTTTTTCTATTATAATTTTTGTTGTTGTCTATTTCGCATTATCTTTGAATATCATATGTATGTGATCATATGATGACTTGTTTTTGAAATTTTATTTGTTGAACGGAAGGAAAAATAACAAAACAAGTTATACTAATGTAGGACAAATATTCAAGAAAAATACCAAAAATTTTCCATTGGACACACACACAAGTCATGTTGATCTATTTATGCAAGCCAATTTGTTTGATGAAATAAACACCATCTTCGAAGCCATGCATTCAAATATATTTTACTCGTAAATTATACTCACAAAATATGTCATTTAAAAAAAAGGAATGGAATAAATGTATTTTTTTATTAATGAATAAAAATAATAAATTTATGAAAAATAATTGAAGATAATCTATAATACTACACAATAAATTAAAACAATTTGTATGCCTCTTTTCCTATGTGATGAGTACTTGGGTTACTTAGAAGTATTATTTCTACTGATTTTAATTTATGCGAATTTATTTGGTTCCTTCTCTTTATGCTCATTTCTTATTTACTTGTAAACTAATTATTCCATCCGTAATTTGTGAAAATTATAGTATAAAGGCCCATCTTGATTTATTCTTGTTTTCCCTATATGTTGCATCCCTTTCCATTATAAGATCCTTTCCAATATTTTCAAGAACCATTTCCTTCATTAATGGTGTTCTCATAATATTTTTACATTCTATAAAAGGCACAACTAGTTTAATCTTTAGGAAAATTATACCAATATAAATGAGTCTATCATTCATGATTGGCTACATTCTGTTTAATTTTCTCATATGAGATAAAATGTTTACTCTATCTTATTTTTTCAAACCTTGAATTATTCATTCAAAAAAATTAATATATTTTAGTTTTGTAATGAACACATATGGTATTTGGAATAAACATGAATAGCTTGTTTGAGTTTTGGTTTTAAATTGGTCGAACATGGTCATTATTCTCCTACTCAATTTTACTCATAGTATTCTTGTTTTAAGGACCATGTGATATTGTAACCATTCCTAAAACGGATTTCTAATTTATGTGTTTAAGGGTTTTTATTTTTGTAATTTTAAAAAAGTGGAGAGTTTTATAACAAAAATACAAAAATAATATTTTATCTTAAAAAAGTACATATTAATTTTCAATAAAATTTAATTACAAATAAATAATTTAGAAAATAATCATATAAGAATGATAAAAAGTTAAACTCAACTCAAATATATTGAATGTAAAATAAAATGAATAAAACTTAGAATCTTATATGAAAAATTCATTTTATATTTTCTAAATGTAAGATGCATTTCCTCTATATTACTTAAAACTGATTGTGATTTGTATGAAAATTAATAATTATGTAATCCAATATATATAAAACATGAAAATTATATAAAATTTGATAAATGTTAAGTGTTTCACTTCTAGTTATTATGTTATATTTATAAATATATATATATATAATAAGTATCACGTGCCTATTCTATAAATTATCCTCCCAACTAATTTTAAAATATAATACATTTTATTTAAATTTTCCTCTCAATCATTTCCTTCCCTAGAAAAATTTCAAACAACATCTAATAGGTCACCAAATAAGACATTAGATCTTTAAAATTATTGTTTATAAAGATACAAGTGAATTAAATGATGTTTTTGAATGTTCTCATTGAATTTTAGGTGTAATTTTAAAGTTATACCCTATTATTATGTTAATCTTACTATTATAACAATAATATATGCATGCAAAAAATGCAAATATTAAATATCGTAAATATATTCTTAAAAATGAAAAATTTAAGATATTAATTTTTTTGTAAGTAAATGTCATTGTTTAAGAATTTTGAGAATTTTATTTATTTATTATAAATAATTGTAAATATGTAGGTAGATAACGGAAATGTTTGGGATGCATGGGAACAATTTGTCACAAACAAAATGTATATTACATCTAGACTGGTTCAAATGAGTCAAACCAATACCTAATACACACAATGGGACTAACTAAGGTGTATTATGCACCGATTATCCATATTTGCACCAATTTATACCTAACACATTTATTGGAAAATTAAAATATGTATTGACCTATTTCATGGTCCCTGAGACCATTTTAATTTCCCATTGTAGTTATCTTTCCTAAAACAATTGTTCATAGGGTACCCACATTTAATGTCACCCCTAAGGCCATGTCATCCCTATCATTTATTTTCCAGACTCCTACATCACTTATTTTGATGCACGAGTTCTTTTTGAGTTCCTCCTTAGGACATTGAACACCTTTTTTATCCATGTCGAATTTTTAAATTGTAAATGCCCTTCCTTTATTATGAATTTGAGGGGAATCCTATCCTCCCATATAAAACTAGCGCATCTAGCACTATTTTTGTCTCACTAACGGTGCCTATATCTTCTCGTCAAAAATGGGAAAATGTAGACACCCATTTACAACACCTCATGATGTTGCACACTTTGATGGCTTATCCTTCCTTATGATCCTTTTAATTTAATATTTAATTAATCCCTATCAAAAATTTTATGTCCCTTCTTATTTCCTATCCTCATTATTGTTATCCAAATTTCACTCCCCTGGAAAAATTGATCAAACATGACCTCGCATAGAAAAAAAAACCGAAGGGTTAGTTCAGTCATGTGAGCCCACATTTCAAATCCAATAATGAAGGGACAGGCGGGCTTGACAATGTAGTCCAAGCAAGGTCAGTGAGGGAGGACAATGACATTAAAAGAGTACAAAGGCTCAATAGGAAATAAAACAGAGAAAGAGGAGCAAGCCCGAACAAGATAAGGTATAATAGGGTCGGAGGAAGCCTCCGTGCATCCAATTGGCACATCTTCTATGGTCAGGTCAAAACAAGGTCTTCAAATGAGTAGGAAGCCTCCACCTATACTAGGTCAGAAATAAAGCCTTCATCAAATAGAAGGGACTTAGGCAAAACACGAGCAAGGTAGAAGAGAGCCGCATAAGGTGCCATGTGCCTCATCGGCACAATTTCAAAGGTGTGGCCCAATAAAAGACCAAGAACTAGCACGAGCCCTCCACATGTCTAAGGTCCAAAAAAGGGACAGAGTGACTATTTGAATGGATAAGTATAAGAGGGTTAGTGGAAACCTCCACATGCCTCATTGACATAATTTCAAAGGTGTGACCCAAAGAAAAAATCCCAAATGAGTGTGTGCTTTCCATGTGGTCAGAGTAAAAAAGAAGACAAAGCTGGTCATTGAAGAGTCCACAACCGGCGGAATGAGCCACGCATCATCTCGGCGCAACTTCGGAGTTAAAATCAGTGGGTTCTAATATGAACATGGTCCCACCATGTGGTTAGAGCTAAAAAAGGGGGGCAGAATTGGGCATTGAATTGGCTAAGGAAAGGAGAACCAGGAAAAATCCTCACATGTCCCTTCGGCACTATTTCAGGGGGCGAATCCAATAAGTAGGTCCTAAATGTGTGCCAGCCCTCCATGTTTGTCGGGATAGACATAGTGTCTCTGCCAAAAAAAGGGGCTTCGATAGATAACAAAAGAAACAAAGTAGACCCATGAATGACACTATGTCTGACCTTGAGACGCGTGGGACCACCAGGTGGATATGGGCAAGTAGACTCTAAATCTGACGAACCTTCAGGCAGCCATATCTTTCAACCAGGAGCTTGAAATTTAGCGAGAAAGGACTTTTTAAAGAGCTCTTAGTGCCTGCTATTGACCTGCCACCATTAATGATCCTTTCTATCATTTTTGAGGACGTCAAGTCTCTCACCTATTGTAATGATGAAGAATGGACTCCTTTGTTTCAAAAAATAAACAACACATGGAGGCATCGATCTTGCGGTGATTCCTATCATTGTTACATGTGGATTTCAATTCTTTATGGAGTGGTTGGAGTAGGTGGATTCAATGCATTATAGGGGTAGTTGAAGCAAGATTTGAATTTTCCCTCTCTCCTTCTCTTATTATTCTATATATTGTAAAGGAGGGCGTATTTCAAAAGTTTGTTCATATTTTCTCTCCTGCCCCTCTCTCTCTTTCTTCCCTAGGGTGGAATGTGGAGCTTAAGCCTCCTCTTATAGCTCTGTAATGGCATTTTTGCCTCTTGCCCATTGCTGATGTAAGTGTAAACTCGTGGAGCAATAAAACCTATTTTTTGATGCATTTTTCCATCCTTGCTTATTTTATTGTCTCTTCTCACCTCTCATTGTAGTAGGGGCATATTTCTGATGTCTATTGTAGGTTTTGAGAGCCGTGTTTAATGGGTTTGAAGTGTTGTTATGTGTGAACTCTATCTTTGTTCGGTGATGCATCTTGTCCATCCTCTCTATTTCTCACCTCTCTCCACTTGAACAGACCAATTTAAGATTGTAATCGAAACCCCCTTTTCTTGGTTCCATCACCTCTGTAGTGTAGGATTTCGTATTTTCATACTCTCTCTCCCAATGTCTCCTTAACATTGTTATATTAAGAGTAGATAGTCACATTTCCTTCCTTAGAAATAGTTTATCATTAGGATTAGGAAGAAGTAGTTGGCTTTCTATGGAGGGAAATCTCAAGTCTACAAGTACCATAGCTTGAGAGATGGTCCCATGTTATGTAGTCACACCGAACGCCCACTCGGATCGAGTCCATTTGCAGAGTCTTTGTGATTTTGCATCAACACTTTTCGCATTCCCAGTGGGATAGATATAAAGCACCTTCGACTTCACTTCATCGGGTTCAATGTGATCTTGGTGAATATTGTAGCCTTTGGAGGTACTTTTGAAGCACATCGATGAATCTGCATCTAGTCAACAACCCATCCTCTGAGTTGCAGACCTTCTCCCATCCATTTTCATCAATTTTTCTTTCCACATATTTAATTTTATTCTGTTCCATGAAGTTCTGAAATCATGACTTCATTTCCCTCTTGTAACTCACACTTATAGAAATAGCAATTGCATTCCTCTTCCAATTTACTTCTCAACTCCTCCTGATTAGCTTTATAGTCAGATTAATAACGATTATTCTTATCCATATGAGTAGTTTCAAATCTATTTTAGCTATGGATCTTATCAAGAACAAGGGGATGCATATAATGGTAATAGTTATGTGGAGAACATTGATATTATAGAAAAGATCCAAATAATGGAGGTTAGGATGGTGCAGTCTAGGGCTACAACATAGATGAAAGCATTCAAGATTGGTTGCAGGGCACCTTTTCCATGAGTCCGCCCTTTTCCAAGACACTATAGCCCATAGGAGAAGCTTGACTTCGTGGTTGAGATGATGCCCCTACTTACATAGTGGACCGAGTAGATATAGGCCTACGAACTTGTTGTTAAGGAGCCTTGTCGGTGGGTATGTCCTACACCATAATCTGGTAATTTTATCTTCACTCCCCAAGAAGCACCATCTCAGCCTGAGCTTCAATTTTCAAGCTTCCCATCTACTACCCCTAGTGCTTAATTCCCTTCTCCATCCCCTAGTCTTCCATCTCATCTTATTTCCTCTTCCCTTTTCCCTTCCAAACCCAATTCCCCTCCATAAGAGCCAAAAGAAATGTCTTCCCCTCTACGACAAATAGAGAATAAAAAAACCAACCAAGAGGAAAAGCCAACAAAAGAGGAAATGATGAAAATATTTGTAAGATTGGCTCCCAGGTTTGGGGTTACAAAAATACCCTTGATGGTTAAACCTTTAGAGGAGGCCGAGGTTAGACCGCAATCGGTCGAAGCTGATTTTACACTAAAAAAGAAGAACAAGAACAAGAGGAAGAAGATCAGCAGTCCATATGCTCTGAATGTAGTGTCCATAATGGCACTTTTTTTGAAGAGGATGTTGATCTAATCCAAGCTACACAACCAGTAAAGAGGAAGAAGAAAAATCAGCTCCAAGTCCCATTGAAGAGGAGTAGTTGGAAGAGATCAAATTAGAGTTGAAGCCACTTGATGAAGAAAGCATCATTGAAGATTTTTTTCTTTCATTTGAAGGGCCTGATTTGATTGATGAATCCATGATGGAGGAGAGCTATCAAGAAGACCTTCTCCCTAAATAGTCCTCTAGAGCATCAAATTGAAGATTTCAATTTGAAAAATTTCATGCTAGAGGAAGAGGCTATCCAAGAGAAATTTAGTCTTTAGGAAACAACAGAGGAAGGAAAAGAGCACGAGGATCCCATCTCTCCACATAATTCACCCAAGAAGGTTTGCAAGAAGAATCCATTCTTGGAGTTGAAATTCAAAGTAACGGGAACATCCATCAGATCAGACCATGCCCAATCAGGTACTTGGCTTCATTGGAGCCAAGGGAGAATCAAAAACTAGTCATGCCCACTTCAACGCATGAGGACGAGTATGAAAGCACCAAGCGTCACCATTAACACCTCCATGATTCCAATGCTAATCAGCTTGAGGAGGTATTTTTGATTGATGTTGATACCTTAATGAGTTGGGTGGAAGATCGGCCTCTTGTCGGTTTCTCACTCATAATAAGAGCAATGTTCAGTGCCAAATCATATACATGGCCATGTTTTTTAAAGAAGGGAAGCCATTTCTCCCTTCCTATAGTAGGCTTTTTTATCTTTTCATTCTTAGGGAACTAGCACCTTGTAGGAGTAGGAGTAGGTTTTTCTTGAGATGAATAAGTGTTTTTGCAAACTTTGCATGTCTTATTTGAGTCATGTATGATTTAATCTTTGTATATAAGTTTTGTTCAAATTACTCCATAGGTCAATATGCCGGGCCCTTGAGTGTTACTGACAGAGAGACCCATAGTTTCTTGTAATAGTTGCTAATTTAAAAAGGATCGAAATACAAAGAAAAAAAAAAAGGTTTGGAGGGATTCCATTTCTAGAGCAAGTGAAAGCCCCAGGTCAATAAAATTTTCTACTCTCAGAACCTCATTTTCAAGATTTTCTTATGAAAATTGAGAGTGTGGACAGTGGGGCAAGCTCAGGGTCACCAAGCGCAAGCATTAGGCTCACGGTTTTAGGGACAAGATCAGTACCAGGCTCTCATTCATGACTCCATGCCCAATGGATACTTCCAAGGCTACTAGTCTCTTCATCTAGTAGGAAGATGTCCCCATGAGTCACCAAACTATTATCCAAATTTTACCCCCATGGAAAAATTTATCAAACACGACCCCGACATAGAAGAAAATTGGAAGGGTCGGTTCAGTCATGTGATCCCACATTTCAAATCCAATAATGAAGGGGTAGCGAGGTTCGACAATGGAGTCCTATCAAGTTTGGCGTGGGAGGCTAATGACATTAAAAGAGTCAAGAGGCTCAACAGGAAACAAAATAGAGAAAGAGGAGCAGGCACAAATTGGCTAAGGTATAACAAGGTCGCCAGAAGCCTCCACACATCCGGTCGGTGCATCTGCAAAGGTCAGGTCTAAACAAGGTCTCCAAATGAGTGGGAAGCCTCCACGTGTCTTAGGTCAAACATAAATCCTTCATCAAACAAAAGGGACTTAGGAAGAACATGAGGAAGGTAGAGTAGAGCCGTGGAAGGTGCCATGTGCCTCATCTATGTAATTTTGAAGGCACGATCGAAGGAAATACCCCGAACTAGTACTAGCCCTCCATGTCTCCAAGGTCTCGAAAATGGGATAGAGCTAACCATTTAATCGACTAAGTATAAGAGGGTCGGTAGAAGCCTCCATTTGCCTCATCAGGGAAATTTCAAAGGCGTGACCTAAAGAAAAACTCCCAAATGAATGTGGGCTTGCCATCGGTCGAGTAAAAAAACACAAATTCAGCCATTAAAGAGTCCAAGACCGGTGGAAGGAGCCACGCATAATCTCAGCACAACTTTAGAGATAAAATATATAGCAGGTTCTCAAATGAGCGTGGGCCCGCGATATGGTCAAAGTCACAAAACGGGGGTAGAACTGGATTTTTAATTGGATAAGGAAATGAGAACCAACATAAAGCCCCACATGACCCTTTGGCACTCTTTTAGCAGGGGAATCCAAAAAGTAGGTGCCAAACTTGTGCCAGCCCTCCGCGTGTCTCGGGTCAAGCATAGTGTCTATCCCAATAAAAGGGGATTTGGTAGAGAACAAAAAAAAAATAGAGCAGGCCCGACGAAGCCATTTGTTGGTTCGATGCAACTTCAAGATTGTAAGGGAGGGGGTGAAACCTTGATACACATGGGGCCGCCACGTGGATATTGGTGAGTACACTCTAAATCTAAAGCACCTTATGGCGGCCATATCATTCAATCAAGAGCTCAAAATTGAGTGGGAAAGGACTTTTAGAGTGTTCCCAACACCTATTACTCATCTTCCACCATTAATGATCTGGTCCACAATTTTTTAGGCTTTCAAGTCTCTCACCTATCACCATGATGAAGAATGGACTCCTTTCTTCCCCAGCAAGGAACAACACATGGAGGCATGGGTCTTGCAATAAATCCCATCATTGTTACAAGAAGATTTCAATGCTTTCTAGAGTAGTTGGAGTAGGTGGATTCAATGCATTATTGGGGTGGTTGAAGTTGGATTCAAATTTTCCCTCTCTCCTCTTAGTCTTCGTATATTGTAAAGGAGGGGAATATTTCAAAAGGTTGGTCATCTTTTCTCTGCTTCCCCCCTCTCTCTTTCTTTCCTAGGGTCAAATGTGGAGCTTAAACCTCCTCTCATGGCTCTGTAATTGTGTTTTCTTGCCTCTTGCCCACTAATGATGTATCATGTGAATTCCTTGAGCAATAAAATATATTTTTGTTGCATTTTTTCCATGCTTGCTTATTTTATTGTCTCTTCTCACCTCTCATCATTACATGGTATACTAAGCATATTTCTGATGTCTATTGTAGGTTTTGAGAGCTATGTTTAATGGGTTTCAAGTTGTGTTTTATGTGAACTCTATATTTGGTCCGTGACGCATCTTTTCCATCCTCTCCATTGCTCACCTCTCTCCACTTCAGAAACCGAGATTTTGATCAGCAACCCCCTTTTCTTGGTGCTATCACATTTATAGTGTAGGATTTATTTATTTTCATGCTCTCTCTCTCCTATCTCCTTGGAATTGTTATATTAAGAGAAGATAGATGCATTTCCTTCCTTAGAAGTAGTTTAGCATTAGGATTAGGAATAAGAATTCAGCTTTCTCACGAGGGTCATCTCCGGTCTGCAAGTCCACGACTTGAGATATAGTCCCATGTTATGCAAGGAAATCGAATGCCCCACTTAGATTTGAGGCCATTCGTGGGGTGTTGTGATTTTACATCAACAATTACTCCTTAGTTCAGCCCCATAAAATATTCCCTAATAATTTACTTACCTCGATCCTATCCAAAATATTAAATTATCTAAGTAGTTTCATTCCCTTATCTTCTAAGACACATCCCATAGCTTATTTCACATGCTTTATCCCGTATCAACCCCATTTGGAGGTGATTTCCCTAAAATTTTCCAAATCACTAGAGATTAACCTTAATCACTAGCGACCCTATATATGCAACACATCCTCTCTAGTTTGGGAATATTAATCCATTGCATTGAATATCTACTCTTTTACGGTTTGATGAAACAACTAAGTAAAATTCTATCCACTACCTTTGGATGATTTGAGAAGCTACATTGTGCTGTAAGAAAATCAACATTCATTAACCTTCTTTCTCCTATCTTTGAATGTATGTTTGATTATCTTGCCAAGGTATTTAGTTATTTTTCATTCTTTTCATTATGCTATTATTCTTGATCAGTCATCTTAACGAAAATAATAAGTTAGTCATTTTTGGTTTAACCACATCAATTCATTTATTTACTTATATTATACAATAATTTCTAGCAATTTCCTAAATCACCCATGATTAGTGTTTCCTTTATTTTTCTTAAACTTTATCACATATTTTTATGACATATTTATATTTACACATTTCTAATATTTCTTATCAAGCATGGTTTTTTTAGATGATTTTACCTAGAATTCCCCAATCCCATAGTCACATCCTTTGAACTACCATTTGTCCCATATTTGTTCCATTGGGAAAAATATAGAATTGCACATGAGCTCAACATCTCGTACAATGGTGTTCACACTAGTCCCCGAGGACATAGAAGATCAACTTAAAATATCAACAAAGAAGTTGACACTTTGAAGAAGAGGTAAACGATCTCTTGGAAGAAATAAATATAGTCGTTGCACCTGACTTTGGCCGCCTTATACGTGGGTGAATAAATTCCTCCTTTTCTCCTTAGAAATTAATCTTAATCATTAATTTCCTAGTTATATCATATTATCTTCTGTGATTAAACATTGAGAAAAATCATATGCTTTTCATATATCTACTTATGAAAACATTAATTGACATGTGAGAGGAATCCCATGCAAGGAATTCCATTGACTCCTAGGTCATTCCTTTTCCGGGAAGCTCACTATTTATCCATCTAATATATATTTTTTGGTGTCTTTGGTTTGTAGGTTTCAAAACCCCATTAGAGTGTGGAACACCCATACCCGAGAACAAATATTATCACATCGACCATCCTTTAGGCTTCCTTAAACCTCGTCTTAAACAAGGTATACTTGGTATTTATTTTATTAAGTTAATTTTAAGTTAGATTACGCTATTACAATCACACATACCTAGTTTCATAGGCCTCTCCAAGACTATCAAACCATCTTCGTTTGTACCCAAAACCTCCCCCACCTCATCATCATGATGAGGTCTTGATCCCACATACTCTACCTTCCTATCTTAGGGAACCAATATCATGTCCCCTCTATGCTATGATGTAGGCCTATTTCTTAGTGTAGATAAAAATCACATACTTGGGTGCATTTCTAGTTTGTAAAATCATACTAGCATTTACATGATTCCTAATCAAGAAAACTAGTAATTGACAACTATCTTTGGCATATTTTTAATGTCTCCTTTTTGGTCTTACACATCCTGTAGCCTATTCAAAACTTAAATAATTATCTTTTATGGCTCAGACATCAACACTCAACCCGGAAAACAACATCAGAGCCATCCTATCCCCTCTACGAACCCATGGCCCTTTCTTTACTATAATTGCTTATTTTGGGTATCTTTTATCTTTTGGTAATCATTTTCACTTATGGGACAGTCTTCCAAATTACAAAATTCAAATAAGGGGATCATATAAATACATAGTTTTGTGTTCAAAATGGAGGACTAAGAACTAAGAACTAATACTATCCCATAAGATTGTATTCAAAAGGAACCTAAAGCACTCCAAAGCATCCATATAGCATTAATACATTAGTAAATCTGCAATATTAGATTTAATTAAAATTAAATTAAATCCTTTAGTGAACCTTACTCATGATCATACACTCAAAACCTCATTTCTCTTATTCTATCCAATGTTCTTTCATGGCTCCTCAAATTTCTTTGCATGAAATACTTCAAATGCATCAATTTGCAAGGTTGTTCTGAAAAAAACACTATACACTATGTATCTCCCTTGCAATATGCCATCCGCTCAAGTAAGTGCCATCTTTGATTTTCTATCGATGACTCCATTGCTGCTAATCTTCTATCCAATCAACCCATCATAGAGTAAATTCAATCTTTACTTTTTTATTTCAAAACAAAATTCAAGCTATGGAAAAATTATTATATCTCTTAAAGTTGAAATCCAACATCTCAAGGAAGTTTCGGAATCCACGAGAGTTCTCTTTCTACTTATAATTCTAATTCTATGTCTTCTACATGTGCTCATGTTAATTAACCTCAAGTATTTCCATTACGATAGCTCTCACATTTGATCTCAATGCTAAGCAACGGGATATTGTTCCTCATATTATGACACATTAGTTGATTAACTTTCCATCTACTACTTGCTACCCTCTTTATCTTCTTGTAAAATACCAAGTTCTATCCTTTTGAAATTGTCACAAACTTAATAGACATAATGAAAATGATTGATATGCTTTAAAATTATGAATTACGTACCTTGAGGATAATTATTTTATCTCATTTACTTCACAACATCCTGGTAAATATCCGATTGCTAAATCCAAACGGGATCATAAATATTATTCTTTCATATCTAATGATCATCATTCTATTGTTATTAATTTTCCTCCTTGGTCGGTCAAGCGAAGTCTATCCAACCTGAGTGTCAAACCGTATTAAAAATATCTACCTCATCATTTCCTCTTACTAAGTCATCTAAAACATTACAAATTCCAACTAAACAACCTCCTCTAAAACTAAGTCCATTCCCTCCTCTCAAGCATTCTACAACATTTCCAATTCCACATAAGCTACGAATTCAAGACCCCTCCCCACCCTACTCCACTTCGCATCCAATTCTATTTGTCAATAAATATAATCCTTACATTGATGGAAAACATACATTTCAAGCTCTGCCACCATGCCATCGTCTTTCTCACACACTGCATAGATCTCCATCACTCACATAAATGGGGTGAATCAAAAATTCTTCCCCATGCATTTTTATCAAATCTCTCTATCATCTCATGCACTTTATGCTCCGAGCTTAATGCCTAATATTTCCTAAGAATCACTAAAAATGCTTTGATAGGAAATTATATCGTTATTATCATATGACATACTCTAGTTCTATTTTTCATACTTGACTACTAAGGGTATAAATCTGAAATGAACCTCACTAAGTTCACCTTTCACACTGTATTCTTCATGATCTATCCTTCTAGCACACATTCTCAAACTATTACCCTATGACGGAATTTAGTTCCACATTTCATACTTGACTGCATAAAGGGTCTAAATCTAAAATGAATCCACCATATTCACCTTTTGTTTATCTATGCCTCATGAAATATATTTCTAGCACACATTATACAACCACTACCCTATGATGCACTCTAGTTCCATGGTTCATACTCATTCTTGATGGTCTAAATATTCAATTAACTTCATTGAATTCACTCTTCATGATTTATGCTTCATGATCTATCTTTCTACCAAACATTATCAAACCATTTCCCGATGACACACTTTTGTTCTATGGTTAATTATTGAGTGTTAAGGGGTATTTTATAAATTATCCTCATCTCATACACATCTGCTAGGGGGAATGCTCCTTCCATCTTCATAGATTGTATACCATTCCATCACACTCATACACTACATTTACATATTTTTGTATCACTTACCATTTCTTTCTTATGCTACTTACATGATGCA
Organism: Taxus wallichiana var. yunnanensis; assembly: GCA_018340775.1. Lineage (NCBI taxonomy): Eukaryota > Viridiplantae > Streptophyta > Pinopsida > Cupressales > Taxaceae > Taxus > Taxus wallichiana. The sequence continues at coordinate 698,371,351 of CM031244.1, forward strand.
CTTTTCTTCTTGTGATACTTAGATACTCGAGTATGTAATTATATTTCTATATACACATATATGCATTTACTTGGATTGTAGTTGTGAATACGGATCTCTTAGAGTTTTCTACATGCTGCAATGATACTTGGCATTGTACCTTTTACCAGCCCCACCGAGGATCATGAGGGAATCTAATTTTAGTACTATCATATGCTAAGTTTTTATCATTACATCTCATTACACTCACTTTACTTTTAACTTCTATATGAATTATTTGACATACTATTTATTTTTCTAACATACTAATAGGTGGTTGATGCACACAATTTTCCTTGCGGGACTATATGAGACCCCGGTTATCGATACACTTTTATTGACATTGTTTTTTTGTTATTGTATGCTATTGTTTATGGCTGATGCCGTATGCATTATATTCTCATTGCATCCTTTTTGCCGATTCGGCCATGATTGTCTTGTGACATTGTGAGCGATGTCCCATGTTTGAAACCTATTATTCATGGTCCACTTTTCTTGCACACTTTATTCCTACATTATCTTATATTGTAATCTTGTTCCTTTTCTACTAACACATGTTACTAATCAATTTTTTTCATGTGCCTTACTTTCTACCATGCACATCCCCCTACAAGGATATAGTACAACACAAAATCATCTCCTCTCTTTTTGTATGCACAATCCTAAAGATATTGCATGCACCCCAAACAAGGGGGAATACATTGGGTGAACATAACACCCCTAAAACAACCCAATGCTACATTTTAGTTTAAAACAATACTAGAAGGAAGTCTGAGAACAACCTAGAATCAAACTTTGGTAAAATTTATAACACAGACACTAGTCCCAGGTTTTAGACAAGTAACACTTGGGTGCCTTTGTCCTCCTATATGAGCATATATCCTAGGGGAACAAATAGTTATCTTATCATTTCTACATAGTTCAAAAAATTCTTGAGTTATTTTATAGTTACGCTCACAATTATCTAATAGCGAGAATGCATTCTATCTCCATTTCAATATAAACTAATCAATACAATCTAAAATTCAGGATAATATGAAAAATTAGGAATGCACCATCTTTAGTGGTTCTTATTGGGAAGTTTCATGGAACGAAAAAAAAATAGAAATCTCTTCCCAACACTTTCTATTTGGTGTGAGATCTAAAAAAACTCATATTTGGCGTGAGATCACCCAAAACTCATACTTGGTGTGACATTGCCCAAAAACTCAAATTTGGCATGAGATCGCGAAAATAAATTTCTCTTGTCATGAGATCACCTAAGAAACTTACTCTTCACATCATTTTAAAAACACTTTTCTATCCTTTTACACTCTTTTACATCAGGTGTACACTTTCCTTGGCTATTACTTTTCAGAAGTTTACACATTTTTACATAATTTTACATACTTATGGAAATATTTGTCCGACGATCTGAGGACTTTGACTACAATTTTTCTCTTCTTTTACATGTCTGTCCTTATAAGAAGAAAATATCACAAGCACAACAACAATTACAATAACAAACATACGCTTCACCCCTAGGGTGAATTTATTTTCCTAGTCTCCACACTTCACTTTGCATCACTTCATGCTTCACTTGGCCATTCGAACTCATTTCGCCTCACACTCTATAGGATAAAAATTTACGCATCTCTTATCTACTATATTTTATCGAGTATTCACTCAACAACATAAATTGGAGGCAAACGTAGACACAAAATCACACACTTGGGTACATTTCTACGTCGTAAAAGCATACTAGCATTTACATGATTCCTAAACAAGAAAATAAGTAATTGATAACTATCCTTGAAATGTTTTTATTATCTCTTGTTTTATATTTGTTGTTATATGCCCTACAACCTAGTCATAACTTAACTCATTTTTATTTTATTTCTCTAAACATCACCACCCATACGGGATAGTAGTGTGCGGGTGCCCTTAACCCCTGGAGGTGCCCCTAACCATTTTTAACTTAATCACATCTTTGAGGTATCTTTAATCTTTTGGGAAGCTTTCTCACGTACGAGTCAACCTATCAATTTTCAATTCTAAAATTCAATCAAGGGAATCATGCATATACATAGTTATGTGTTCAAAATGGGGGACCAAGCACTAAACATTACTATTATCACTTAAGCTTGCATTAAAAAGAAACCTAAAGTACTCCAAAGCATCGATGTATCATTCATTCAAGGGAAAATGGTTGCAAAAACTCTACATACAAAAATTAGGAAGGGGTTGTTCATTCTATTCTATTCACACATTCTAATACATTGCTACATTCTAGATCTGATAATCCGCTATTAAGTGCACCGAGCACTTGGGCATCCTATGGCATCGTTCTCGCACACACTCACTAGAATTATATAGAGTATGAGATGTAATGTAGCACTCAGTTGTAAGTTCACTCTTAGGGTGATAATCAAGGTTATTATAACTCCACTTTTTGCATATTTATTTTTAGGTTTGATGTGTTTGTGGGCTTGTCCATGTGAACTCTATATTTACAAGTTATAGGTACCATCAACGATCATATTGAGAACAATAGATGATAAAAATACCAATATAAAAGACATTTTGACACACCAAAAAGAATATCTTAAGCTTCTACATAGTCATCAACACCTAGAAGCAGTCTGTAATTCCTAGGTGCCCTTGCCCTATCCCAGGCGCTTGTGCCTGGACCCATCTCTTCATTCTAGGATTTACAGTGAGTAATAACGACACTCTTTAGAATTTTTTCATCACTTCTCTCTACCCAGATTAGTCCCAAATTATGTGGAAATGAGATAAATTCTTCTACCTTCCTCTCTTTCTTAAGGTTTTATATTTTAAATCTTACATCTTACTTGTGTAACTTTTGTATTCTATCATTTATACATCGAGTTACTTTGAAATATTAGATTTAATTCAAATTATATTAAATCAGTCGGATGCATTACCATATAAACCCTTAATGACATCGTGTATCCTCTATTTGGTTATCGCATATTGTGCTCTCTCGAGCTATTACATTGGCTATCTAGCCTCTCCTCCTTTGGTAATAGGACCAGTTCTATTTGTAACTTGATCTTATGGTCATATATTCTTTGATCCTCTATTAGATTCCTATTCCTAACAACTAACTATTATAATTTTTGGTGGCCCCTGAAAAACCCCAACATGCCTCCACTATCTCTAACCAAACACACCTAGTGCCTTTATCCTATGGGGTCAAAGTTTTAATACCATAACCTCTAATCTTGGAGCCTCTCTATCACAATGATGTTGGTAATGTGGAAATGGTTGTATTAACAAAGGTGTGAATCACCCAAGTTATCTTGGCAACCTACTCACTACATATGTCTATACCAAATAAACATAGTCCCCCATCACCTCTGTGGTGGTATCAAAAAAAAATACTCCTTGGTCCAATGGGGATAGTGACCCACATTCCCTATGTAGGGATTCCATATAACATAAGTTGTACCCACCTATACCAATTATTATAATACTAAAAGTGACCTCACCGTTGGATTCTTTTCCCACTTAAGCACTCTCGAGGCATCTTGTGCTACTACCTAAGGTGTCTCTGTCATTCTATACATTTCCAATCTCTCATATATCCTAGCCATCAATAAACTCACGAGTCCCATGACCTTCCTCAAAATTGAAACATGTACAAAACATTAACTAACTACACCCATATGGTGGTCCCCTTGCTAAACATTAGCCCATAATCCACTACATATTTTCTCACTACAATAAGAAATAATGGGATAGATCCATCCACCTTGTGGCATAATATATGTGTCACCATAATCCACATGAATACCTTCCAAATATATGGGATCCATATAGCCTAAAGTGAAGCTCGGGTCAAACACATAACATGCTCTCATCATATGTGCTACTACGAGTATCATGTATGGCTAACACTTTCTTCTCTACAAATTCTAAACTAAGATCATAATACATAAAGTTACCACCAATTGGTAACCCTAATAAGCCATGTACATCCCCTAAGGTTAATACAATCTTAATGGTATCATATCCTATCCAATACTAAAAGCTTTTGGACGTATTCTTGCATACAACTAAGAACATTTGTGACCAATCTAGATCTAATGGTATTATGGGAATATTCGTGCCTTCAAAACCTCAACCCTGCAAGTGGGTAACCTCATCCTATATCAATATACGAATCATCACACTCAACCCTGATACATCTAAAATCTACCATATGTGGATTGTGCACTCTACCTACATCCACGAAATGACAACATGAACACATTAGAACTCTAAAATATTAATTTAGAATTCAATATCAAAATATTCAACCTATATATACACTTTCCCTACACCATCAAAACTTTGGAAGAAATCATCGGTATAAGACTCCAAATTTATCGCATCTTGATGTCATCGACCCTCATGTTGTAAAGGGGTCGATTATGTCTTACAAGAAATTTGCCATGAATTCTAAAAATTGACATTTTAAATTTGAAAAAATGAAAAATTAAGAATTAAAACCATCCCAAAACCCACTTTCTTTTTTTCCTAACCTACCTAATGACACAAGTTTAAACAACAATGAGGTCCTAATGACTTTGAAAAAGAAAAAGAAGTAAATAACACGTAACCTACTCAATGAAATTAAATGTAATTACTTACATCTGGTCATGTCACTCCACGTGCTTTGCCTCATCATCCTCCATCACCACCTCGTACTCATGCCATGACTTTGAAAATACACCTAAATTTGGAATTACATAGCTCGGTTCTCTCGATTCTAAAAATAACAAGAAGTAAATAACAATCCAAACCAATATATAAAAATCAAATTTCTATTCAAATTCCATCACGATCAACCTAAAATATCAAACAAATGTCATTTTCACTTCTAAACTCCATAACATGCACCTTTTTTGTTTTAAGAGCATAATCTTAGGCCATTTTTTTGTCTTATTACATGACTATTTTTGATGATCTTCAATTTTTTCCTATTTTTGACACCATGCTATCACAACATCTCGACACCATGATATCCATCCCATGGGCCCCTAGATATGTGAATTACATCTTATTTTACTTATGATCCTCTAGTGTTTCATTATATTTTTCTTCTCCATGGTTCTTGCACAATTGTGCCCAAATGTGGCAGGATGAGCGACTTACTATCGGTATACATTGGTGGGTATATTTCATTTAAGATAGTCATTTCGACATTACTTTATTTATTTACTTTTAGTATTGGTATCATGAAAATTTTATTTCTATTAACCACCCCATGTTTTCTATTATGACATGTGGTGATCAACGCGGAGGGTATATGTATACACCTACCTTTTAAATGTTCATCATTCATACCTATTACTAACAATTTCCTTACGGATATAAGGGTCACCGATGTGTCTATTTCTATAATAGGTGACTTAACGGTCCTACATCCTACCGGTAATGGGAATGGTTATTCACGTAACCATTTTAGGTTAGAGATAGTACATAGAGAGTTTTTTTGTTTTGTATTGGTTTTATTTATCCTTGCACAAGTTATCATTTTCTCCTTAGGTTTCACACACATTTCACTCTCAACATTATTCTTGTATCTTATCATTTCAAATTTTATTTATTCATTTCCATGATCCATGACACCTTTCTTTCTCTTTTCATGATGTATTATCCAATTTTATCACCCTTGGGCCGACGCCATGGGCTAGGGCGATGGTTTCGATGTTAAGTTTCTTTTTCCAATGGGATCACCTAGGGTAATAGCTTCCTATATATGTACACCTCATATTGAAATTCAAAAATAAAGGGAGCCTAAAGATTAGGAACTTCCACTAACATTCCTCTTTTACACCTTATTCACATCTTCTCACGTAGCTATTGGTTCGACATCTTGTACTTTTCTTAGATTGGATAAGAAACTCTTCTTCTTTGTTAGTTTAATTACAGTATTGGGTCACTTAAGTGAGTCTAGGACATGAATGTTATTCCCATTTCCCACCTAATAGTGATTCTCTCTCAGCATGCAGCTTTATTGGAGAGATAGATATATTAATGACCACCCTACATGTATAATGTGAGAGTTCTAACCACATTTTTAAATTTTTCATATATTATTTCATCTATTTACCTCATCGTGTTATGTTAGCTTAGTGTTACATATGTTTGGATGTTAGTTAACATAGTAATCTTATTCATTATTAGCTCCTTATCTTTACATTATGCATGATTACTTTATCTATTGTTTATCCATACCTCTCCTCACCTAAATACCAATATATTAATATGCTTCTTTCCTCTATCTTGACTATGGGCCTTGGAAACCCTAGGTTGACCTAGTGTATGAATTGTTGCATTGTAGATATTCATGCTTGACTCTCATTGTATCACCTTTAAATATATACATTATATGGTGGTTCATGTCTCGCCTCCCACTTGTTTCCTCAATAACCTTGTAGAATATATTATTTAGGAGAGTAAGTTATTGAGACACATTTTGGGTCACCATACATGTCGTGGGTCTATAAAAGTACCTTGAGTCTATGATATTTTTGGTAGTAACTAGACTAATAATATGAGTAATATCCTAGTAAAAAACATAACACAAACCATGAAAATTAACTAAAAATTTAAAAAATATTTAATATTTTCATTAAAAATAAATAGATCTTATTTTATGAACACTTAAATGTACCCTAAGAAGTCTAGGAGAAGAAATAGGTATCTTCACAACACATCTTTCTACAACATCAACAAAATGCCCAGATGAATGACACCTTAGCCCATTCCCTTAGTTCATTCCAAGTATCTTATCAATCAATTTTGGCACAATCGAATGGGTATTCCATATTTAACACTAATAAAATAATTTTCTTTCATATAATCAATAAATAGATTATGAAAATGACTACATAAGATTGATCCATCTTGAGTATCATCTAAATCCTTAGATCATATATACGATGAATCTATAAAATGGGCATGTGCATGGAAATAGGGAACCAAAATGGGGTCAAAAGTGGACACTTTTGATTGAAATAAAAAAATGAACTTCGAGATGGAATTTGACATGTCTATGCTCAAAATTTGATGATATGATAAGAACAAGAATTGAAACGCTCGAAATCTAGTTTCTAAAATAATTCTTTTAAAATGGTGCATATTAAGTGAGTGAAATGTGGTTCACATACAAAGTAGTCATGTTGTTGTGTCAATAATATAACGTAATGTCACATGTTCACCCTTCTATTTTTTTAGTTCCTTAAATTATTTTACAAATCAATTTAGTAAAAAGTTAATTGAGATCATGTGTAGATCCCACTATTATTTCTTCTTTTTCAATAAGTGTAATATTTTAAAAAAATTTAAATGAGGAAACATTCTAAAAATGAAAAAATCATGTGTATGCTCCCTAATTTTGAGAAAAATAACTAAAAATATTTTTTTATGTTTATAGAATGGAGCCTAGATCCATTCAAAGTAATTTTGTGACATTTTTATAATATATAAAGAAAAATATACATGTGTTTTCGTGAACTATTATGGTGATATCATAATAAATTAATGGCGAAAACATTAAACTATTCATATTTTAGAAAGAAATACATTGACACAAATCTTTGATAGATCTTGACATTGTTGGTGTCTTTTTATGGAATGTTGTCTTAAAACACGTGAGAAAATGGGCGTTCACTTGAGATTCTTATGCTATTTATAAATTAAAAAATTCTAGGATGGAAGATGCGGTCCAAACCTTACAATTAGATACTCAATCCAAATGGTAGGTGGTTTCTAAGCTAAAGAAAAATAAATGTGTTTGCATTTTTTTCTTAATAAAAAAATAAAATTTATACAAAACAAATATTATCACGTTAAAAATTTTATAATTTGAGTGCATTATGTATTTAAAATTCTAATCAATAATGTAAACACGTCATAATGTTCTTGTTTCATAACATATCCATGTTATAATGTGACATAACCATAACACGCTCACATCATGTGCAAAATGGCCAAAAAGTGGATTTCGTTAACTTTTTGATCCCCCATCTCCATGAGCACACCCAAATAATAGATAAAATAACTGAAACAATAAGGGAGTGGACGAAGTGCCATGACAACTATCGCTATAAAAATTCTTAATGTAGCCAAATTATGAATAAACTTGATATACTGCAAATAATATGAACTCAAAAAGAAAATAGATCTCGTCCTTTGTTATCGAATATTGAATTACAATGTTTCCTAAATAGGAAAACAACTCCCAAATCGAGTTGTCAAGAAAACTCTAACTAACTTGACTAAATCTACTCTACGTGGCGGAAATTACTATTTTTAGTAGTTTACTAGAACCTGCTATTCTTAGTAAGTTTGCATGCTTATTTGTATGGGCACATAAATTTCCACACATCATCTAAATTCCTAAATTAGAGGAATTGCCAAATTTCTAACTCATAATACAACTAATAGACTAAAATTAAGTAATGCCCATAAATAGGACAAAACTAAACTACAACTTAAATTCTAATTTTCGGCCTCAAGATGGCGGATTTAGGGCCCAAAATGTGCCAAATCTTACCCCAACCTGGTAGGGAAAATTTCTGCTGCATTCATCACATCGAAACATGTGGTTTAAAAAAAAAAGACTCAAACGGACACCTAGAGCTCAAGTTTTGACCTTTTCAAGTTCCTGCTATGCACTGGTGCATCATTTCCCCTCCCAATTTAAAAATATTATATTGGACATGCATGGCCGCATTAGCCACACTCTCTAACAAAATCACCTCACTCTCATTGACTATAGGATTGACCACCTTCTCAAAATGGTGTAAAAACCTTCAAATGAGAACCCACTAACTAGCTCTTATTCGCACAAGGAGGTATATCACCTAACCGAAATCTATTATCTAATTGGCCATTTCGAGAACCTCCATAATTTGAAATACTAGTATAATAAATGTAGTTCCCTAATTGCAACATTGCATATATGTTTTAAAAAATACAATTACAATGCATCTTTACTTGTCCATGTGCAATGTTAGTTATCCAACAAGGATATATAAGAGGCACCATTAATGGTTCCTCACAAGAAGTCACATAATATGTTTTACCTCACTTTTTGCATTAAATTTTTGAAATAAAGGCTTAACATATTATTTTATACAAAATTTGATTTAATTCTTCCTAATAGAGTTCCCCTTTAACACTATAAATAAGAATACAAATAGTTCAAATTAATTTTATCCTATTAATTATATGATTCAATGTGGCGAATTGTGTGTGTTTTAATTCATTTTTGATTCCTGATAAATTTTACTATGAGTAGGTGAAGGATTTTGAAGCATTGATTTAATATTTCTATCGCATCATTATATTTTTTATTAAATCCTCTTTGTTTTTCATCATAGAATTCATCTACAATAATAATATAATAACAATGATATATAAAAATATATAATTACTTTACAAATCAACAATTTAATAAAAGAAAACAAAAAATTGAAATATAATGCAAAATAAAATCTAAATTTTTATACTCTAATTTTAAAAACTTAAATAAATCATCATAAAATAAAATGAAATTTAAAACATCCCAATTTGTAGAATTCAAAATCAAAACATTCCTACTTTTTTAATCCAAATTCAGAACTTTTAATTTGTTTAAAATTTGAATTCAAAACTTAAAAAAATGAATTCAAAAATTTCAAATTTTATAAACTGGAATTTTTAACTTAGCAAACTTTTTAAATTCAAATTTTAAAACTTTTCAAATTATTTAAATGTAAATTTTTAAACTTTCCATAATTTTAGAATTTGAATCTTAAACTTTTCAAATATTGTAAATTTGAATTCAATTAAAAATTTACTAAACTAATTTTTAATTTTTTTTAAAAATTTGAATTTAAAACACTTCTACTGAATAAACTCCATGAATTAAAATTTAATAATTCAAATTTAAAATTTGTTACTAAATAACAAACTAAAATTTTGTATAAATTGACTTTTTAATCAAACATAAATTAAAATCCAAATTTAAATTCTTTAATAAGTAAAAATATTAATTTAATAAAAATTAACTATTTTAAAAAGTTATTCATTAAAATTAAATTTAAAATTTTTTACTAAGTAAAAAACGTCATTTAACATAAACTTTTTAAATAAAAATTTATTTAATTTAGATTTAAATTGTTTACTAAAATTCGTAGCAGTTTAGGTTTTTAAATAAATCAAATAAATATGTGTTTTTATTTATAAAAAAAAAAACATTCAGTTTATCATTAACATGAAAGTTCGTTTTACCATTAACACAAAAATGTTCATTTAACCTTTAACATAAAAAGGGTTTGTTTGATCAAAGTATACATTGAATACCTCATACACACTTGCGAAACAACATGTACTCATACCAAAACCATAGCATATCCGAGGAAGGGTTTGTTTAAAAATTATAGAATAAGGGTTCGTTTTACAATTAAAAAAATATATGGTTGTCTTTACTAGAAATAGAAAATTGTTATATTTAGCTCTAAGGGTTTGTTTAAAAAATAATAGAATAAGGGTTCGTTTTACAATTAAAAAAATATATGGTTGTCTTTAGTAGAAATAGAAAATTGTTATATTTAGCTCTAAGGGTTTGTTTAAAAATAATAGAATAAGGGTTCGTTTTACAATTAAAAAAAATATATGGTTGTCTTTAGTAGAAATAGAAAATTGTTATATTTAGCTCTATTTTATATTATTAAAATATAGAACCTTGTTTATGGTAAAACGAACTCTTATTCTATTTATGGTAAAATGAACCATTATTTTGTTTATGATCAAATGTATCCTTATTTCATTTACCTAGAAATAAAGAACTAGAAATGGAAAAGGGTTCATTCTTCAATAAACTAAAGAGGGTGCATTTAAATAGTAACATAAAAGGGTTCTTTCTAATATCACAACAAATAGAAAAGGGTTTGGTTTAATTGAAACCAAAATAAAAAAGTGATAATTTTAACTCAAATTGAAATAGAAAATAATTCTTTTAACTAAAATAAAAACAGAATGAATTATTTTACTTAAAATAGAAAAGAGTTTATTTTAACGGAAAGATAAATACAATACGGTACATTTTAACTAGAATAGAAACATAAAAATTTATTTATTTTAACTTTAAAATGGTTCTTTAGAATTGAAATAACAATGTAAAAGGGTTTATTTTAATGGAAACAAAAATGATTTGTTTTAACTGAAATCGAATAGGGTTTATTTTAATTTTAGAAGAAGGTTTGTTTTAAATGAAACAAAAAAAAAAAGATTTATTATAACCAAAATAAAAATAAATAGGGTTTGTTTTAATTGAAGGTTCATTTTAACTGAAACAAAAAGGATTCGTTTTAATTAAAACATAAACAAAAGGGTTCCTTTAAACTGAAATAGAAAAGTGTTAATATTAACTAGAACAAAAGCTTTTATTTTTACTAAAACGGGAAAAAAAAAGAGTTGCTTTTAACTGAAATATAAATAGAAAAAGTTTTGTTTTAACTAAAAAAATAGAAATGGTTTCATTTTAACGGAAACATAAATAGAAAAGATCATCTTAATGAAAAGAGAAAAAATAAACGATATCATTCTAAATGAAATAAAAATATAAAAAGTTCAATTTAACTGGAAATTAGAGAAGTGTTTATTTTAAGTGAAATAGAAAGTGTTTTTTTAACCGGAATGGAAAAGGTTACATTTTTAGTGAAACACAAATAGAAAAGGTTTTTAAATATAAATGGAAACGGAAAATGGTTCATTACAACTAAAAAAGAAAAGAGTTTCTTTTGAGTGAAATAGAAATAAAACATGGTTCATTTTCAATGAAACAGAAAAAGGGTTTGTTTTTGTTTAAAAATAAATAGATAATTTTTACCACAAAAAGAAATACATCCATTTTACAAAACATATATATATATATATATATATATATATATATATATATATATATATTTTATCAAAGACATATTTTTTACCTAGAATATCCATCAACACATAAACCTAGACACAATGACACCAATAACACGTAATCGTTTAACACCAAAAAAAGGTTCATTTTACCATTAAAAATAAGGAATGTGATTGTTGGGGAGAAAATTGTCGATATGGAAAAATAGGTGTCTCCAACAATATTCATAGGGCTACGCCCCTGCGCATTGATGGTGCAACTCCCTTTACTAAATATAAACTAATCCTAATGTTATGGCTATTCAAATGTATTGGGTTGGCAAAATAGGCCGGGGATCACACAGGAACAATCCACTTAACCTATATAAAAGTTCATGTATAGGATACAAGGATGGTAATTTCACCGATGGGGGTGAAAGGGATAAATTACAAAATGAAGGTTATTATTATGAGTAAACCAATTCAGAGTTCACACCAATAGCAATTATAGTTTATCATTCAATATAGAGGAAAGAAACAATGAAGATATCTAGTGAGAAGAACAAACCTAGATAAAAATTCTTAGATTCATTTCTCAAAGATAGAAAGCTCTTTGTAGATCATCATGCTTACAAAGTGCATAAGAGAGAAATAGAAGAAACATGAGAAATGAAAATAGAATAAAATTAGCTTTCATTTCTTATGTAGTGATGAATACAAAAATGAATCAACCTACAATAATTCAAAATTGCTACCAATAATACTAACTTTCATGATCTTTTGGAGTGGAGAGGCCATCCCAATTTACACCTTGTAAATTGAACTTTCATCTTCCCCTACATGTTTATTCGTGTTACTATTCCACTTATGACATTTGAATAGTGTTGAAAGTGACAAAGATAGTATCCTTATTATAATTTTAAGGGAGTATTTGTACAAATTACAAATATTTTCACTTAAGTGGATAGGAAAAATAAAATGATTGTGTACAAAAAGAATTAGAAGAAAGGGAGAGAAGAGATGAAGGGAAGAGGATTCATTGAACATGTTAAAGAAACTCCTTATATAGAATAACTTGCCGATGATGATCACAATCTCATTATTTTACATGGTTCTGAGATATTTCTAGTTACTGGATGAGTGTTTAGAAAAATTATTGAAATATTTCCTAATATGAGCTCAAGGTGACCATAGACACTACTCATGATAATACTCTTGATACTTGATTGATAAACGCCCTTAGCTCACTAAGATCACTAAAAATAACTAAGTTCAAACTTCCTGGCTTACTATCTTACCCTGATTGAGATCAAGAACATGCCTGCAAGACCCTGATGAAAGTTTAATTTCTCTATTTGAGCTATGAGATCATCCTTCAACCCTATTTACATTCCATAGCATTTATTTCTTGTCCGGAGGACCATGAATTTAATGAATTCAAATTATGCAAACACTTAATAATTTTATCCATGCTTCATTATGGACACATGCTATTTTTAGCAATTATACCGCATTTACGTGTCATTACAACAAAAAAGGTCTTGAAATTTAGGTTTTATCCTAGGGTTCCATGCTCAAAATTTTGGATGATTCAATCATATGAGAAAGTAGGAAAATGATATTTTCATCAGATGGCAAAGAATACCGATAAAAATTCATTTCTCCATATCTCAAGAAATCGGAAACTTCACCACATAGAAAACTAGTTCAAATAAACTAGATTTTTGTAAGATCCTTACCCTTAATTCTTGGATGATTTTTCCTATCGGATCTTCACAAAATCCAGGATTTATTCAAAGAGGGAATAATTATGAGAAAAAAATTATTACTCTATATCCCTAAAAATAAGTACTTCATGGCATCAAAACTAGTTCACGTGAAACTAGATTTTTCAAGGATAGTTTTCTCCAATCTTCACGCATTTCGCCGACAGGAGCCTTCAAAAGTGAAGAGGTACCTTGCTTCCCTTTTTATGCTATTTCATGGAATCCATTAATGTATTCAGTGAGCTTTTTGTATCATAGACATGTTTCAAAATGATCCAAACTAGCTCAATCGCTTAGTATGATCATTTTACGGGTTAACGCCTATGAGAAAACATTATGTTTTGCAATCAAGGATGCCTCAAAACAATTTTGGTGGCATGTTTATGTTACTATATAAAATTTTAAGTTTTAATGGAGGTTTTAAAGTAGTATTGATGTATCTATGGAGGAAAATTTGAGTGAAAAAAAATTCCACAATTTCCCGACAACATTTATGGTTCACATGAGAGATAGAAGAGAGAATTACTATATAAACAAGTTAGCCATTTTTTTTTCAAAGCATGCAGGGGATAATTTATTTTCCCCATTTTTTCCCTTAGAAAAGGGATTAAAGGAACACAAAATTTTCCCTAGCCCTATATGGACAAGTGGAAGACGTGCATTTGCGTATGGATGAGAGAGAGGAGCTTAGTTTTTAGAAGACTGGGAGCCAAGTTCAAGTAACATGAGGGAACATGCGGGAGAAAGGTAGGGGTGAATTTTAATATCCCTCTTGTCCCATTGGAAAATTGGTGAAAGAAAAAATAATTTCTAATCGGTCTCATGGTGACAAGTGGTTGGCATGCAATACACGAGACGAGGGCTAGAAAATTTACAAAAAGTGTTGATAGAGGCTTCACAAGGTCATATGGTGGGTTCAAGAGCTCAAAACGGGAGGGGAACATTTTTATTTCACCTATGTTACATTGGTTAAGGCTAAAGCAGGACACAAAAGTGTGCCTCAACCTCATGCTAACACATGGTATGAGAAAAAGTTTCTAATGTGAGATTGTACCTTGGGTAGGACCTCGAAAATGAAGTTGTTAGAGCTCCCGTAGGTCTTTTTTTAAATTTATTTATATGAATATGACTAGGAAAATAATATTTATAAAACGTGATTGTTATAAATGTATGGTTATTCCTCTAACCCCTTCAAAAACAACTTTATTTCTCATGATTACAAGGTGTTCCTACCAAATACGAGTTTTGAAGAAAATTACCTTAATATTGTGAAATATATGATAGGCCCATTATTTACAAAATTGAATTAGATTCTGAATGATATCTTGTTCAACCTCTAAATCATTCCATAGCTCCTATAATCATCTTTGGAGATCAATTTTCTTTTACAAGTGCTAGCTTGTTCACCTTCAAAACCTACTTTCACCGAAACCTGTACCCATAGCTTCGAGATATTCCCTAAATATTCCTAAATCACTTGAAAATTTATCTTAGCTCCTCAATACAACTTCTTCATGATTTTGAGCCTTCAATTTTTCTCGAGAGTGGGCACCTATGCCGAAAAGGCTAAAAATACTCTTTCTAGGTTTCTTGAAAATTTCCTTGAGAAGTATTGTCTCAAAAGGATATGATAATCTTGTTTTGTTCTATCTAACACATGGGAAAGGTTGAAAAAAAAATATTGAAAATAAAAGGATGTGTACAAGACTCGACACAAGGGACGAACGATGTAGAAGGATTCCAAAGGAGGTTTACACACTAAAATTTTTACACTATTGTATAGTTGTCATGTTTTCAACTTGAAGTTTCCCTTGAAAAAAAACACGACAACAATAATTAACCTACTATGTTTTGTATCCTTAAATATTTGTGGGAGTATAAATTTTTTACCTTCCACCACAAACACCCACTAACACAAAACCCTAAACACAATGTTAATACAAAATCTTGGTGGTCAAATGAGAGAGTTTCAATATTATATTATTTAAATAAAAAATATTTTAGTGTCGTAATATCATACATTCATAAGTAGTTATGATGATAAATTTATGCGATAAAAATACTTTTCTATAACATTGTTCATATAACATATAATCTATTACCGTAATACTTACCTTTGTAACTATATAGCTATATGTGTTGCAATCATAAGTGTTATGTCCGTAACCTACAGATAATGCGTGAAAATGTCAAAAATTAATGTACGTATTTGGGATTTCAACAATCTATTAAAATAATACACATGTATTAATCATGTCTATCGTACATATACTATTCGTAACAAACCAAAAAGAATTGGTTTGTATTATGTGGTATCATCCAATGTTTTTCAACATTATCCAATGTGTGGTATAGTATAAATATTTTATATTCAACACATTTTTATTTAGACTTGGTGAAGAACTTTGTGTATTCACCTAATTTTTTACACTTTCTTTTTCATACCCGTTACTAAAAATTTATCTTTCGGTTAAAGTTCACTAATACATCTAGTTCTAAGAACAAATGCCTTAAGGGGATCGTTCCAAAGATAGGGTTATGGTTATTCACATAACCATTGGGTTAGGGATGATACATGGAGAGAGAATAGCTTTTGGTTCTATTTACACACTTCTTTTGATTTTCTTTACATTCTTTTGACACCTTTCTTACTCATGACCATATTATTTCTACCTTGTATTCCCTTTGGACATCACATTGCAAATACCCCTTAGAATTTCTCCTACATAACATACACCATCATCCTATGGGAAAGCGCACTTATGTATTTTAACAATCTGGTGACGACTTTTCTCTCGGGTGAGGGCATCAATATAAATATCAAATATATGTTGGGGTGATAATGTCAAATGGGATATCTAACACCGTAGTATACCCAAATATTATATTAAATTTTATCTATCACAATTTATTATGAATATCTTCCACATTTAAGAGTGAAGGAGCCCAACTTAATCACCCACCATATTGATTAGGGAAATCCCTCTTAGTATTGGCTATGAGCAATACTTATATTAGTAATAAATTGATATCTAGACATAGATATCAAACTAGAAACCATCTTTGATGAGTGTTGTATCTTGAATGAGTGCGAGACTTAGTATGTGTTGGTACCAAAATTTAACCTCCTTTAGAGATCGAGCAACATCATGGGTTTGACAGGACACTCAAAGGTAGATGCAAAATCATGTATGTCATTTTGTAGCCGGGAAGCAATCTATTTGATTGGTTGGTACTTAAGCTCTAAAGGGAGTGGGTAGCACATGTAAAAGGATGTGATCTGATCCTAACTATTTTAGGTTGTGCCTTTCAACCAAGGTAAGAGAACCTATTTTGTAACCTCTGTTATTTGAAAGGAGATACAGGTACCTTTCTTTTGCATAAATTTTATAGAGAAGGCCTTGGGAAACACCAAATTTGACTCTCATGAGTTGTCACTTCCAGATTATGGAGATATTCTCATAGCAAGGAAAAGGTTACTAAAGACATTTGAGACCCTGATTATTTCTACATGTTTTGGTAATAGAGATTATGCATTTGTGTACACACATGACAAACAGGGGTATTATGGGTAGGATTGGTTGTTGTTAAATGAATTTTTGTGCGAGGGGAGATAGGATGGACTTGACTCACCAGATCCTTGAGAGCTTATGCAAAATGGAAAGATTCAATCAACAAAATGCCACAAAAAGTTAAATTGTTTCCTCAACTAGAATATGTGCTTCAATGGAGGCCCAGATCAACACTCTTTCACACAACCTGTGGGATTCTGTCATGAAGGATCAAGTCAGAGGACCTAATAAAGCACCAAGATTTAAACCAAGTCACCTGAGGTACACCCAGAGGCTTACAAATAATCTCTATCAACAAAATGAAAGAAAAGTGATTTTAAACCGTTTATCCCATTCCCAAATGAAGGATATTCTAAGAAATGAAAATGCAGATGCCACTAAAATATCACAAGGACTAAGACATATGTGATTTGACTATATTTTGTTACAAGATTACAAAATAAACAATAAAAACTACTCATATGCATTCAGAAATGAAATAAATACACTTTACACAAGATTGACACATAATAACTCAAAGTTTGATCAAATTTATCAGCAAGGGAAAGTTTCTAGAACAATCTCAAAGCTTTTCAATAGCTATACACTTTCAACCAAATTAACATGATCAAATTTGACACAAAGAGAAATATACAGGCTTCTCTAAAGGGGTTCTCAAAATGGATGGGCTTTATCAAGCTTTTTCTCGATGGAGAAAATCAATCCCGATCTTTCCAAAACTCCCAACCATCTCGCACGATGAATTCACACCCTTTATAACCTTTACCAACGAGACCCTTCCTCCTAAAAGACAAAATTTTAAATTCACCAATCCTCGCCATGATTGTTTTGTGATGCACAAAATCAGATCTGCAAAAGTCTCCAGTGCTCGAGGGTAAATCTCATCGAATATATCCCACATTCAAATATTTCTTATAGTAGAACACTCTTCCTTCAATTCACCAACCACTTCCACCCAAAATCTGACAAATATGGCTCCTTGCGTGCTTGGGAGAAGAAAAACAAAAACAGATCGGGCTTGAGAGTCGACTATTTTAATGGCAAAAGATATCTCCAGATCTCTCCGACCAAACTCTAGATATCAAAATTAACTTGCTCCTCTATTTGGCATGTAGAAAATAGCAATAAATCATGAAGAATCACACTCCCAGGAGTTTTACAAAAAAAAATGAAGGAAAATTAGATTTAGATGCTCAAAAGCTATTAATATTTGATTTTGAATGTGGGCCGTCCACATGGAATATGCGAAAACAAGCTCGGGGGCTTCCTTTGACCTTTTCTGACCTTTCTGAATAAATGGAAAAATTTCCCATTTTGCTCTGCACCTCTGCTTCTAAAAAATGGGCCCGACACGTGTCCTAAGGTTGATCCTAAAGGAACCGCAAAAAAATTCTACCATTTGACTCTCTTTTGGAAAAAAGGAAAATTTTCTAAGTTTCCCCCACAACTCTGCCCTTCCACTTTAAGTCCCTAATGTGGGTCCCAATGGAACCCTGGGTCCTTTTATGCCTTTAAATCCTCTTCACTCAAAGGTAATTTTTTTTCCTCTTGCTTTGAAACTTCGCCGTTGACCAGGGCAAAACATTGACTATTTCCCATTGGGCTTATGGGCCATCTTTCATATTTTAACCTTTATGAGGCAAAGAGGAAAAAAAAATTAAGTTTCCTTTGATGGTCCGCTTGCCCACCCCTTATGAATTTTAAAATTGCCACATGTCACAATGGCACACCTTGAGGCGGCCCCAAATATTTGATACCTTGAATGAGCACGGGATCGCCACATTTCCTGCTCTGGAAAATTTTGTTTGAAGGCTTGAAGCTCTGCAGATGGCACCACGTGTCAAGCTTCAAGGTAGTTTTCCTTGGTCATTGAAAAGTCCAAGAAAATATGCAAAGTGAGTGGAACGCCACACTCGTCCATGTAACACTTCTTCAAAATGGTGCCCAAGTTGAAAACCCTAAATGCGCGAGCTTGCCACATGTAATGCTTCCGCTAACTGTTTCCATCTCGCATAAAAATTTGTCTAAGTATGGAAAAGTAGAAACCTCCGTGTGTCCTCCCGACATTACTCTAAGGCAAAGCCCAAAAGAAAATTTTCAAATGAGCGTCGCTCCTCTACGTGTCTTGACTTCCCAAAACCTTTTGAAATTTTTCTAAGTATGGCAAAGCCAGCGAAAAGCCTCCATGTGTCTCTTTCCTACCAAAACTCCATGTGTCCTCTCGGTGCTACTTCAAATCCAAACCAAAAATTTGATTCTAAAATGAGCGTTATTCCTCCACGTGGACACATTTTAAAGTTGAGGCTTTTGATAGAAATTTTTAAGTGTCTCTCGTCGATTTGTGTCCAACCAAAGGATGCCACATTTTCCTGTTGATACAAGGATGAAAATTTGACCGGGAGAAACCCTGTCACAAACCGTAAAGCATAGAGAAATGACCATTTGAGCCTGAAAGTGAAAGTTTCTTCAAGGATAGAAATTCTAGAAATGTTCCAAGACTCAAATACGTTCCTCGTGGACACAACAAATCATTTCTCTTTGATTATTTAGGGCAAAAACGAAAGCGACAATAGATCTTGACTTTGTAAAATCGAGGAAATCAGAAAATGTGTGTTTTGAAGGAACAGAGCATGGGAAACTCAAAATATAGAGCTTTTCTAGAGGAACAAAGGAACCATGAGACAAATACGGACCCACAAATGATCTTCAACCCAAGATTAGATAAAAATGGCAATAAATCTGGCCAAACACAATATGGGGAAGGATAAAATGACAGAGGCCGTGAATCAATAAATCTTCAAGGGCACAAATGGGGTGAGACAATTTTGAGCACCAACATTGGATCCGACTCGGGGATGGGCACTCATGCGAGTGCCACAAGAACAAGAGTAGACCAAGTGAAAAATATCCATTGTGTGATAAATTCAACTTGCAGAGTAGAGAAACGAATCCATCTCCAAAAGAACAAAAATCCAAGAAAAACAAGTTACCACAGACTGGATGAAGAAACACACAAAAATACGATGCAAACAATAAACTATACAATGTATAAGAGGTGTTTACCTTGATTAAGAGGAATCAATCCAAAAAATTCTTTAGATGTCGCCATTAATAGTAGTTCGAGAAATTCACCATGTAGATCCTTCAAGAAGAAGGTGTGTTCAAGAATTCTAATGTCAATAGAGTAAGGGCCCATCCACAACGAGTCAAACTTTCCATGCTTTCCCTTATCCTCATTTCTTCTATCCCATAGTAGCACAAGATCTCCAATATTAAAGGCACTAGGAGGAACCTTCCTGTCACAAATAGTTTCTTCACTTTTCTTTGAACTTTATATGCCTCCGTGGGATGCCGTCCTCTCTTCATCAAGCTCAACAATCTGTTAAAGCAAGCATCATAATAACCTACCTCTTGATCTTCCAAATGCTACATAAAATGATATGAGGATAGTTACATATGAAGAGTTAGAAAGGCCCGAGTCCCATACATAAAATCAAACGGACTCTTTCTAGTGACCTTCGGACAAAGTGATCCTATTTGTCAAGATAGCAAACTTCAACTATTCAACCCACCTTCTCTTGTTCAACTCCAAGGTTCTTTCGATAATATTTAGCAAATTCTTATTGTTGGACTCACTTGTCCATTTCCCCGGGATTATAATTAGAGGCATATGTTAGATTGATCCTTATCCTTTACACATTTCCACCAGAGGTCTAACCCTGAAATTCATGGCATTATCAGCTATGATTTTGACTCGGTACTCTGAACTCCGCAAATAATATTGTTTAGCACAAAATCCATGAAAACTTGTTGTATAGCCTTCCTCATGGGAATTTCTACCACCCACTTAGTAAAGTAGTCAGTGGCTACAAGAATCCACTTATGACCAGCACTTGAAGGGTCTGAAATCTCACCAATGAAGTCCATTCCCATTTCCTTAATGGGGCTTCAATTGGCATAGGATGGAAAGGCATGGAGCCCAAGCTTTCAAGTATTCCAAAGAAACGCTGACAACTCTCACATCTTTTGACCAATATGGTTGTATCCTTGAAAAGAGTAGGCCAACAATAACCAGCCCTTAGGATCTTATGTGGTGTGACTCTTGCAACAAAATGCCCACACAAACTCCTCCATAGAGATCAACAATTATTTTGGGGGCTTCATCTTTAGTGATGTATCTTAAGAGGACTCCTTCTAGGTTCATCCATGCCAACCCAAAATCAGTAATGACATATTTCTGGGAATCCAAATTAAGAGATCTTTTTTTGTTCTTATTCAAATGATTAGGGAAGTTTAACTTTCTAAGATAGAACATTACATCCTTGTACCACTCGGGAATTTATCAAATTTTCAAAAACAATTTCCCTTTCCTCATCAACCTCATTTACCTCAATGGTCCGTAAGTTGCTCTCCGCCATAAGATTAGCTAACCCCAAACCTCTCACCAACTTTGTGGTTTGGATGTCCATATCATACTCTGCAACTTGTTCACTCATCTACATCCTCTACGTGAGACTTCCATCTCTGACAAGATGTCTTTTACCATGGTATGTGGAACATAAGAAATAACTTTTGAACTTAAAATATAAGGCCTGAAAGCCTTTGTTGCTTTGACCAAGGAAAATTCCTACTTTTCCATGATGGTGTATTTTAATTCTTCCCCTTGTAGTGCCTTAATTGAAAAGGAAATTGGCCTCTCATCCCCTTCATCATCCTTTTTCAGCAAGACGAAGCAATAGTGTTCTCTCAAGTAAAGGAAAACATTGGAAAGGTTTCTTATAACTGGAGCTTCCAGAAAAGGTGCATACCTCAGTACCACCTTAATCCCATTGAAATATTGGATGGCGGCATCCTCCCACTTGATGACTTGGTCCTTCTTCAACATGGAAGTGATTGGAATGGTCAACTCATCAAATTTTAATATGAATATTCTAATGAAGTTTATCTTCCCAAAGAAGGACTGAATTCCTTTCTTGGTTCTTAGATTTGTGAGTTTGTTGATGGCCTCTACTCTTTCAGGATCAATCATCACTCCTTATTGTCACACAATGTGACCAAGAAACTTTGCCTTCTGCACTCCAAAATGACACTTCTTTGGATTAAGTGAGATGCCATATTCTTTACATCTTATCAAGCATTTTCTCCAAGTGCAGCAGATCACCGTCTTTCTAGAAAATACAGCTTACATCATCCCGATAAACCTGTAATAATGTTGTTGATGCAACCAGTAGAAGCAATATGTATTTCTCTTTGAAAGGTGGCTCCAGCATTGATTATACCAAAGGGCATCCCGACATAGACATAGGTCCCCAAGGAGTAGTAAAGGTTGTCTTGATCCTTTCTAATTCCTTTACCACAACTTAGTTATAACCAAAGAAACCATCCAATGTGGAAAGAAACTCATAACTAGGCACTAACTACAAAGCATGTGTTCCATGTTAGGTAAAGGATGATTTTCCTTTATTGAAGCTTTGTTCAGATTCTTGAAATCCACACATAACCTAATATAACCATTCTTCTTTCGACTAGTACTAGGTTGGCAACCCAAGAGGAATACCTTGTGGGATGGATAATCCCTCAATCTCTTAGCTTCTTTAGTTCTTCTTGAATCTTGAGGGATAAGAGTGTATTTATGGGCCTTTGTTTCTACCTTAATGGGCTTGCATTATATTCCAAGGGAATCTCATGTTGAAATAGGTCCTCTTTGTATGCTTTTACCTCAAAATAGGTCCAAGCCATGCAATCTTGGTATTTTTTCAACAACTGGATTTAAGAAAACTTTTCCTCTTTTTTGAGATTATGCGCCAACCAAATTTTCCTTGGTTTTCCTTCGTGCCAAGTTTATGCTCCTCAACATCCCTCGAGGCTGACATATGCCAATTAATAATGAAGTCAACATTATCAAAGTTCGATTCAAGAGCAACCAACCCTCTAGGAATGGTGTTGGTCTTTAGTTGGATGATGTCTTTTCCAAATAAGGTTTCTTACCCTCTATAGTATATACCATTGGCTCTCCATCATATTGCGGGAACCTTCGACTGAGCCTTATCATAAAAACCTACTAGTGTTTTATATTGTTAGGGACAGAGGGTATGTCACTACCTCAACCTCATATTAACAATATGGGGACATTATGCAATCTGTCAAACCAAGACCCCAAAATTGCAATATTATCTTCCAAGCCATTCAATTTCTTGTCATGATGTATGATGTTGAATGAATCAAACATCTTAATGAAATCCCAAACTCTGCATGCTTGTACTTACTTCATTTGTTGATTCTTTGTGGCATACAATTTTTGAATTGTTTCGCAATTAGTTCAGACTATCCTTTGACAATAATGTCCTTGACACCATATTTCCAAGCTATTTTTAAGCCCAACAACGTTAGGAATTAGATAAAAAGTATGCGGAGACAATTCCTCAAACCACAATAAAGAGGGAAACTATATAGCAGAATTATACTTGCAGAAATATAACAACATAAATAAATAATGAACAAAAGAAGACAAGAAAAGATTTAACGTGGTTCACCCAATGTGGGATACGTCAACCAAGAACTTGCTCATATTTTATTATCAACAAGAGTAAAACAACTCTCACAATATTCTCTCAGTTATGAACTCACAACAGAATTCCAAAGATGCTAGACCACATCTAAACTACAATTGACACCCAATTGCATAACCTTGATCACTCTTGATCACATCTTGATGATTAAGACTCAAGACCTCTTGAAAACTCAAGATATCTACAAGATACCCTAACACCTCTATTTATAGGATTACAATCCTCTTAAGAAGTCCTAAAGCCGACCCTAGAAGTTTGAAATTCACGATCTTTCAACTTCCCACGGCTGAAAAAAATAGTCCCGACTTTAACAGCCAATTAACAACATGTTAACAACAACATTGCAGCAACAACATAGTAACTACGCAGCAACATCACAAAAACAACTACAAAATTCTCCTGAAGTCTCCAAACTTAACCGTTCGAGCTCCAACACTTCAACACTGATTCAAGAAGACAAAAATAGGCTCCACACCCCAACAATCTCCCACTTGGAAACTGTTTCCACTGAGAAAAGTTCTTAACCCTTCATTATCAACCATGAAGGCCAATCAAAGTTGAACACAACTTCAACTTCTCCCTTGTGACCGCCTTGGTCATCATATCCACAGGATTCTGATTGGTATGCATCTTTTCTAGCTTCAACTTATTTTCTTCCAAAGTTGTCCTGATGAAATGGTATCTCAGCTAAATGTGCTTCATCCTAGAGTGGAAAGAGGAGTTCTTCGCCAAATTAATAGTGTTCTGACTATCACTGTGTAGTCTCCCAACTTCCTACTTATTACCCAACTCATCAAGCAACTGTTGTAGCCAAATCATCTCCTTGCTTGCCTCTGTGGCAGCAACATACTCAGCCTCTATGGTTGACAAAGCCACAACCTTCTCGAACCGTGAAATCAAACTCACTCTTTGTATCACCAACCGTAAATACATAACTTTTCACGATCCTCATACTATCTAAATCTCCTACCATGTTTGAATCTACATATCCACATAATGTAGTGTCTGATCCACCAAAACACAATATCTCTGCTCCAATGGTCCCTCTCAAATACCGAAGGATCCACTTTACTGCTTGGCAATGCTCTCTACTTGGATCACTCATAAACCTACTCACTGTTCCCACTGCATGGGAAATGTCAGGCCTAGTGCATACCATAGCATACATCAAGATGCCAACTGCTAATGAGTATGGTACCCTAGACATATGTATTCTATCCTCCTCAGTCTTGGGACTCTGCTCCTTTGATAATTTAAAGTGACGTGCCAAAGGAGTACCAACAAGTTTAGCATCTTACATACTAAACCTCTCAAAGACCTTCTTTATGTACTCTTCTTGAGATAATACCGGCTTCCTCTCCTTCTTATTCCAAGTTATTCTCATACCAAGGATTTGTTTTTCTACCCCCAAATCCTTTATAGCAAAGGAGTCACCTAGTTGCTTCTTGAGTACCTTTATTTCCTACATGTTCTTCCCTGTAACAAGCATATCATCTACATACATGCACAAAATAATATAAATACCATCAAGAAACTTCCCTGACGTACATGTAATGGTCTAAGTGACACTGGAGTAACCATGCTCCTTCATCAAACTCACAAACTTCATGTACCACTCGTGTGTGGAGCTTATTTCGTGCCATATAAGCTCTTCTTCAATTTGCACACTAACCTCTCCTTCCCTTTGATATCATAACTATACGGCTGCTACATGTACAATTCCTCCTCCAACTCACCATGAAGGAATGCAGTCTTCACATCCAACTGTTCTAAGTGCAGGTCTTATACCTGCAACTAAACCAAGAACAATCCTACTACAAGTCATTTTAACAATCGAGAGAAAAATTTAATCAAAGTCTATACCTTTCGCCCGTGTGAAAATCCTTTTACCACCAATCGTGCCTTGTATCATTTCCTACCTCCATCTTCCTCTTTGATTCTATACACCCACTTTTTCGTAATGTTCTCTTGCCCTCGGGTAGCTCCACTAGATCCCAAGTCCTGGTTTTCCATAAGAGATCTATGTTCTTCATCCATTGCCTACTCTCACTTCATCTTGGCATCCACCCGCACCGCTTCCTCAAGCAATTTGGCTCTCCACCGTCAATGAATAATAAATAATTCAAAGATGGAGTAAATCGCTCAGTTCCTTCTTACCCTAGAAGACCTTTTCACCTAAGGAGTTTGGGGTACCTGAACATGTTGTACCTGAACCAGCCCCTTAGACACCTTGTTGTTTGCAATGTCCTAAAACACTCGTGTGTATTCTTTCTTTGATTCCTCCTTTTGTTCCTATAACTGATCTTTATACATGAATTTTTCATTAAAGACAATATCTCTAGACTGAAATATTTTCTTGTCTTTAAGACTCCAAACACGAAACCAAAATCATCTTCACCATATCCAACAAAGGTGCATTTCTAAGACTTAACCTCTAATTTGGTCCTATCATCATTATCAATGTGAACAAATACCTCACATCCAAATACTCTAAGAAATGAGTAATCAATTTTCTTACTGAGACTCAAGCTTCCTCAGGTATACCTCTATCCAAGGCCATAGAGAGTCCTCTCGTTAAGCGGATAAATAGTCAGTGTTTACCGCTTTCACCCAAAACATGATTGGCAGCCTAGCATACTCCATGATTTTCCTATTCATTTCTCTCGACACTCCATTTTCCCGTCGAGTATTTGGAACCATTCTTTTCCTACGGATCCCATTTACCGAACAATAATCAAGAAATTCATTGCTGCAATATTCCCTCCATTATTCGACACCGAGACATTTCAACTTGAGACTGTTTCATTCTCAACCAAGGATTTCCATCTTTTGAAAGTTTGAAACACATCAGATTTCTTTCTAATTCAATATACCCAAAAAAATTTAGTTTCATCATCAATAAAAGTGACGTAATATCATGAACCACCGATAGATTTTACCTTATCTAGCCCCCATACATTTGTATGCACTAACTCCAACTTACCCTCCTTCCTGGTAGGTCCAACCTTGAGGAATCTCACCCACTTTTGTTTCCCATAAACACACGGTCCTTACGAAGTCCAAATCTAACTCCTTTAATACGGGAAACTTTTCCTTTATAATCTACATGTCGTTATGACTCATATGACTCGAGTCTCTAGTGCCACAAAGTTGCATCTCCATCTGCAGCAACTAAATTTCAATAATCAGCACCACTTTGGTTAAATAAAAGGTACGATTTTTCTTACCTCTTACAACCATGAGCTCCTTGGTAACCTTCCAAGAATCCACCGTAAAACTAACCGTAACGATTAGTATTCAAGCTATCCTATTGATATCAAGTTCCTCCTCAACTTAGGCACATGCATGACATCCTTAAGTATCCATGTATTCCCATTCTACATTTTCACCCGAACACAACCTTCCCTACTATACCGCATGGTTCATCATCACCAAGATATACATGTCCAAAATCACCTTAAACAAAATCAAGTAAAGTAATGTTTATGTGGGGTGGCATGGAAAGAAGCCCCTGAATGTAACACCCAAGATTCAGCAATATTATCTAAAGAAAGAATTAAGGCACCTTGACAAACATCAATCTTTGCCAAATTTACCTCTTTAGTTTCCTCCTTGTTTTTTTATCCCAAAGAGCCCAACAATCTTTCTTAGCATGACTAACCTTCCCACATTGCCAACATTCTAACTTACTCTTAGACTTTGACCTTCCATGATCATTCAACTTCCCATGGTTACCTTTCCCTATGTTCTTTTGTCTCCCTCTGCTCTCCACCTTCAAAGCATTTCCAGAAGTAGAAGAATCTTCAGTGCTCTTCCTTTGCATTTCCTCACTTAGGATCATGCCTAATACATCCTCAAACTACACATTTGAGTTATTAGGGAATAAATTACTTACAACCATAACCAAGCTATCCTAGCTATCTGGTAAGGAGCACAAAATTAACAAAGCCCTGACATCATCATCAAACACAATTTTTACCGAGTTTAACATACTCACAACCATATTAAATTAATTCAAATGATCAGTAACATAACCATTCTCAAACATCTTCATATTAAACAATTTTTTCAGTTTTTAATATTTTATTAGAGGTAGAGGATTTTTTATATAACTTCCCGAATGCACTCATGATACCTTCTATGGTCTTCTCCTATGATATGTTGAAAGCAACCAAAAATTCAAGGCATAAACAAATTACCTTGAGCCCCTTTCTATCCAGAAAATCTCAATCCTCATCCGACATGGATGTAGGTTTCTTTGCTTTTCCAGCCAAAGGAACATGGAGGTCCTTCTAATATAAGTAATCCTCCATTTGCATCTTCCACAAACTAATGTTCTACCCATTTAACTTCTCAACCCTCGATCTACCCTCATCTACTATAGCTCCCACTCAAGCTTAACTTTCCCTATGATTTACAACTTCAGCAAAAACCCACCAAAGCTCTGATACCAATTGTTAGGAATTAGAGAACAAGTATGCAGAAATAATTCCTCAAACCACAACAGTAGGAAACTATATGGAAGAATTATACTTGCAGAAATATAACAACATAAATAAATGATGCACAAAAGAAGACAAGACAAGATTTAACGTGGTTCACCCAATGTGGGCTACATCCACCAATAACTTGCTCGATTTTATTATCAACAAGAGTAAAACAATTCTCGAGCCTTCTCTCGCTTATGGACTCACAATAAAATTCCAAAGATGTTAGACCACATCTAAACCACAATTGACACCCAATTGCATTACCTTGATCACTCTTGATCACCTCTTGATCATTAAGACTCAAGACCTCTTGAACACTCAAGATATCTACAAGATACCCTAACAACTCTATTTATAGGATTACAATCCTCTTAAGACGTCCTAAAGCTGACCCTAGAAGTTTGAAAGTCATGATCTTTCAACTTCACACGGCTGAAAACAATAGTCCTGACATTAACAGCCAATTAACAAAATGTTAACGTCAATGTCGCAGTAACTACGTAACAACGTCACAGCAAACAACTACAAAATTCTCTAGAAGTCTCCAAACTTAACCATTCGAGCTCTAGCACTTGAACACTAATTCTAGAAGACCAAAAAAAGGCTCCACACCCCAAGAACAACAATGCCTCATACTCAACAATATTGTTAGTACACTCAAAGTTAAGCTTAAAGGTAAAAAAAAACCTTTCTTGGCTTGGAGAAATTAGGACAACACCAACACCGTTTCTAAATTTGGAGAAAGCTCCATCAAACAATAAATTCCAAGGAGAGCCTTCCTACTCGAGACACTTATATTCCTCAATCTTGTGCTCTTTTCCATCAGCAAATCCCACAAAGTTGTCAGCATCAACATTTGTATACAATACTTCATAGGACACATTGTTGGGATCCTCAATAAGGTGCAACATTTTCTTCTCCCCATATAACCTGACAAGGCTTCCCTCAACTGGGATGGTGGCATAAGACATGTCCATTTGGACACTACCACCAACACTTGCAGCCCATTTTCTTGACAATAACATACCCCACTTGGCTGGGCAATCAACTATGACAACATCAAGCTTTAAATTTTTACCTAGGTAGGCTGCAAGCTACACCACCAAACCCTTCACACATCCCACTACTGGCACCTCTCTGGAGTCCATGGCAGTGCACTTCCCATATGTTGTTGTTACCTTAATATTCAACTCATTCATGACCTCCAAAGGCATGACATTACATGATGCCCCTGAGTCAAACATGCAGTTATGGAGCAACCTATCCTTGATGATCAAAGTAGTGAAGAATGGATCCACATTCAACTGAGATTCTACCAAAGATGTCCCCAAATAAACCTCAGGTGGTTCAGCTAGATCTTCTAATGCTGATGGTGTCTCAGACTCTTCAATGGCTAGAGGATTCTCCACAATGTTCACATTTCTTCCTAGGGTTGTCTTCTCTTCACTCAATCCCAAGTATTCAAATGCTCTCCTCTTGTGCTCAAGAATCCTAAGCAACTCAACAATTGGAACAGAGACTTTGATTTGACTCAAAACTTGGGCAATGTCATATGGGACATTCTTGGGCAAGGAAATATTGGAAGAAAGGCTAACACACTCATTAGGTGGTACATGACTCTTGATAGCCTGAGCATGAGGAGGGGTGTGATTTTTGCTTGGAACTGCAGGGCCTTTGGTAGGTGCATCTTTCTTAGGAGCCTCTTTAGGAATGTTTGAAAGTAGGGGATTTTTTGGCTTGGCTTGAGGCCCTGCACCTTTGGCAGCCCTACTTCTTGTGTTGTATTCCTTCTCTTGAGCCACAACAACATTCATTAATAATTTCCTATCCTCCTCAGATGGGATTCCTCCATAATTTTTTATCATTAAATCCCTTAAATATTCAAATTCATTATTGGGCAATTCAAAATCTTGTACATTATCTACTTCTAAAGTATGAGAGGGAGGGAGAATATGTACTCTATGAATGCAGTCCCAAAAAGTGGCAGCAATTCTAGCACTTATCACCTCAGTTGAGGTTGCCCTTTGTTGTGAGCTAGTGGAGCATCCCATCATACAAACATCATCATCACTCTTATCATCAACTACATTTTCTTCTTGCTGATCTTCTTCACAAGGAGCATGGGGCATGAAAAATATGTCACACCAATCAATGAATTATGTCTCTTCCACCATAGCAGCTCTAGTAGCCAAAGAATCATGTACCATTCTATTTTATCTACCTTAGGGTTGTATATTCCAAAATCCAATAGGTCATTTTCTCTGTCATCATCTCTTTGATGATTTGTAAATCTATCTTGGCCTTGTTACTTGTGTTGTCCTTGTGAACTCTACCCAACTCTTTTCTCAGCTTGGGCTAGCTTATAGGAGATCTCTTTGACAGACCCCTGCCAAAGTTTTCACCACTTCTTCCAAATTAGCAGCCTTTCTTGTCTGAGGTTTTTCTGGGTTGACCAACTTCACACCTTCCCTCTTTGGAGGTTTTCCAATTGCCTTGATATTATTTTCTATTTGCAAGGCCATGGTGAAGGCTTGCCTCAAATTTGTGGGGTTTTTGTCTCTTAAATAATATGCAACCTTTTTATCAAATGCATCAGTATATTTGATTAAACATGACTCATCACAAGGTCTTATTAAACCTTTGTTAAAATCATATACCCACTCATTAGGGTTCTTTATGATATTTTCAAATTATGTCAAAAGAAAACTGTGGTCACTGTCATCATATTGCGATGCAACGCATTACTCATCTCAGTCAAGAGTCAATATAATTATTTGGTAATGCTTTATACCAGTCCCCGACATCTTCTTCTAAACTGTGAATAAACAACCTGATATACACATCTTCATGTTCAATCTCAAAGTCTTCCATCATGTTGATAAAAAGCTTTAGATGCTAATCACAAGTAATAGCATTGTTTCCTTGGAACTTTGGCACTTTGTTCCTTACATCTTGAGGCACTGGATTTGGGTAACTAGCCATTCCCATAATATTTACAGTCCAAAAGTGTTTACAACAAATGGAGGTCTAGGTTGAGCCATATTGATTTGAGGAGGTGATCTTAAAGGGGTGACAAACTGATGGGGGCTAGAAGGTTCTTGGAACACAGAAGTATAATTTTCAACATGGATACCCTTCAAAGACCTTGCTTCCTGGAAATATCTATCAACCTTAGAAAACATAGGTGCATACTATGAAGCAAACCTTTCAAAATAAAATGAAGGTCCCTCTCCAAGCTGGAGAGTTCAACTCCACAAAGAGGTTTCCTGATTCAGATGCACTTGAGCTGCAATCTTCAATGATAGGCCGCTCACTTTCATCAATGGAGATCCCTCTTCTTATCTACTGATCTCCAAAAGCTCTCTAGGATTTTCTTCCTTCTGATTTTGCTTTTCCTAGCTCTAGAAACAATGTCCTAGTAGTATCCCTAGCAAAGAAAAATCTTCTTCCCTCCAACTTTACAAATATTAGTAATCAGATCTGACTTTGATAGAATTTTAAGACATTGGTACTTTTTAAGAATCAGATCAACATGGAGTCGCCACTAAGGAATTCCACCTTAGTTGTCTAGATGCACTAAATATTATCTGTCAAAGGTATATCAATGAAAGAAAGTTGAAATGCAAATATTCTCGAGATTTCTTCACCCGGATGTATCAAATGAAAGCTAGTGCACTAGGTATAAAAAACTTAAATAACTATACACAACACATGGAGCATACAAGAAATGTTTACTAGGGTCTGAGTATGAACTGAAATCCCTAGAAACGGTGCCATTTATGTTGGTGTTGTTGACGGGTCAAATAGATATGGCTTCAAATATGTATGCACGTGGATTAAATTGAACTAAGTTCCCGATAATGTAAATTAGATCCCTAAAAATGACGCCATCATGGGTTTGACAAGACACTCAGAGGTAGATAGACAATCATGTATGTCGTTTTGTAGCCGGGGAAGCAATCTATCTAACTTGTTAGCACTCAGGCTCTGAAGGGAGTGGGTAGCACATGCAAAAGGATGTGATTTGATCCTAACTATTTTAGGTTGTGCCTTTCAACCAAGGTAAGAGAACCTATTTTGTAACCTTTGTTATTTGAAAGGAGATACAAGTACCTTTCTTTTACATAAATTTTATAGAGAAGGCCTTGGGGAAAATATGATCAACACACCAAATCTGACTCTCATGAGTTGTCACTTCTAGATTATGGAGATATTCTCATAGCAAGGCAAAGGTTACTAAAGACATTTGAGACCCTGATTATTTCTGCATGTTTTGGTAACAGAGATTATGCATTTGTGTACACACATGAAAAACATGGGTATTATGGGTAGGATTTGTTGTTGTTAAATGAATTTTGGTGGGAGGGGAGACAAGATGGACTTGACTCACCAGATCCTTGAGAGCTTATGCAAAATGGAAAGATTCAATCAACAAAATGCCATAGAAATTTAAATTGTTTCCTCAATTGGAATATATGCTTCAATGGAGGCCCAGATAAGCACTCTTTCACACAACATGTGGGATTCTGTCACAAAGGCTTGACTCAGAGGACCAAATAAAGCACCAATATTTAAACCAAGTCATTCCTGCGGTACACCCAGAGGATTATAGACAATCTCTATCAACAAAATGAAAGAAAAGTGATTTTAAACCATTTATCCCATTCCCAGATGAAGGCTCTTCTAAGAAATGAAATTGGAAATGCCACTAAACTATCACAAGGACTGAGACATATGTGACTAGACTATATTTTGTTATAGGATTACAAAAAAAAAAAAAACTACCCGTATGCATTCGAAATGAAATAAATACACTTTACTCAAGATTGACACAAAATAGTTCAAAGTTTGATCATATTTATCAGCAAGGGAAAGTTTCAGAATAATCTCAAAACTTTTCAAAGGTGTACACTTACAACCACCTTGACATGATCAAATTTAACACAAAGAGAGATATACTGAGCTTCTCTAGATGGCTTCTCAAAATGGACGGGCTATGTTAAGTTTTTTATACTATAGAAAATCAGTCCTAATCTTTCCCAAAAATCCCAACCATCTTCACAATGAATTTGTTCCCTTTATAACCTTTACCAATAGAGCCCATTCCTCCTAAAATACAAAAACTTGAAATGCACTAGTTCTCGTCATGATTCTTTCGTGATTCACAAAATTAGATCTACAAAATTCTCTAGGAGCTTGAGGAAAATCTCTTCCAATATCTCCTACATTCAACGCTTTCCTCTAGTACATCACTCTTCCTTTAATTTTCCAACCACTTCCACCCCAAATCTATCAAATATGGCTCCTTGCATGCTTGGGAGAAGAAAAATGGAAAACTAGATTAGGCTTGAGATTCAGACCATTTTAATGGTGAAAGACGTCTCCAAATCTCTCCCACCAAACTCTAGATATCAAAATTAACTCGCTACTTTGTTTGGCATGTAGAAAATAGCAAGAAATCATGAAGACTCACACTCCTAGGAGTTTTACTTTAAAAATGGGGGGAAAATAATATTTAGACACTCAGAAGCCATTGATATTTTATTTTGAATGTGGGTTATCCACATGGAAGATGTGAAAATAATCTCGGGGATTCCTTCATCCTTTCGACCCTTTTGAAAAAATGGAAATATTTCCCATTTTTCTTGACACCTCTCGCTTCGAAAAATGGGCACGACACATGTCTCCGAGGTGGGTCCCAAAGGAACCGTGGAAAATTTTACCATTTGACTCTCTTTTCGAAAAAAGAAAATTTTCCAAGTTTCCCTCGTAGCTCGCCCTTCCGCTTCAAGTCCCTAATGTGGGTCGACGGAACCTCAGGTTCTTTTATGCCTTTAACTCCTTTTCCCTCAAAGGAAATTTTTTTCACTTTTCCTTCAAAACCCCGCACCTCCATCGTTGACTGGGAAAAACATTGACTATTTCCCATCAGGATTGCGGGCCATTTTTAATATTTTAACCTTTATGAGGCAAAGGGGAAAAAAATTTAAGTTGCCTCCGATGGTTTGCTTCCCCACTCCTTATGAATTTTCAAATTGGTACGTGTCACAATGTCGGACCTTGAGGTGGCCCAAAAATTTAATACCTTGAACAAGCACACGGCTCACCACGTGTCCTGCTCCATCAAAATTTGTTTGAAGTCTTGAATCTCTGTGGACGGCACCACCTGTTAAGCTCCGAGGTAGTCTTCCTTGGTCATTGAAAAGTCCAAGAAAATATGCAAAGTGAGCGGAATGCCCCACGTGTCTTCATAGCACTTCTTCAAAATGGTGCCCAAGTTGAAGACCTTGAATGAGCATGGGCTCACCATGTGTCTTTGTTCCGCCAAACTATTTCCATCTACATTAAAATTTGTCTAATCATGGGAAAGAAGTGGAAACCTCCATGTGTCCTCCCGAAGCTACTCCAAGGCAAATCCAAAAAATAGATCTTCAAATGAGCGTCGTTCCTCCATGTGTCTTGGACTTCCCAAAAAAAATTTCAAATTTTTCTAAGTATGGGAAACCCAGCGTAAGCCTCCATGTGTCTCTTTCCTTCCAACCCTCCATGTGTCCTCCCGACGCTACTTCAAATCCAAACCAAAATGTTGATTCTCAACTGAGCGTCATTCCTCCACATGGACACATTTTAAAGTTGAGGCTTTTTATAAAAATTTTGTAGTGTCTAGCCAAGCTGCGTCCAACCAAAGGATGCCACATTTCCTTGTTGATACAAGGATGTAAATTTGACCAGGGAAACCTCCGTCAAATCGTAAAGCATAGAGAAACAACCATTTGAGCCTGAAAGTGAAATTTTCTTCAAGGACAAAGATTTTAGAAATGTTGCAAGACTCAAATACGTTCCTCAGGGACACATCAATTCATTTCTCTTTGAGTATTTAGGGAAAAAATGGCAGGGATAACAGATCTTGACTGTGGAAAATGGAGGAAATAGGAAAACATGAGTTTTGAAGGAACAGAGCATGGGAGACTCAAAATATAGAGCTTTTCCAGAGGAACAAAGGAACCATGAGACAAATATGGACCCACACATGATTTTCGACCCAAGAGTAGATTAAAATGGCAACAAAGACTGGCCAAACACAATACAGGGAAGGATAAAATGACAGAGGCCATGAATCAATAAATCTTCAAGGGCACAAATGGGGCAAGACAATTCTGAGCACCAACAACATGGAAATCTTTTGTGAAAGACTAACGAGTGAAGTGGTAGTCTTTGGGTTGAATGTCTTGTGAATTATTAATACAAAAATACTTTATTACAGTTAGTTTTTTCCTTTGGTTTTCTTCACTTAAATCTAGTGTTCTCTATCTCTATATCTGTCTCTTTTATTTGCATTCAACTCGTGAAATTGTATCTTGTATTCTACACAACATAATCTATAATCTTGACATTTATTATGGGTTTATGATAAGTTTATTACTCATGGTTTTAGAGGCGATGATTATGCATATGCAAGATCGATCTAGAAGATTTTAATTAGCTAGAGTGAAGAAGCTTAAAGTCTATTTATGGATGTATGAAGCCCTAGTTTCTCAACAGTTGTCTTCAAGCTAAACAGGTTTAAATTTCCAATTCCCTTCTTAATATTGGTAAAATATTGGCTAAATGGTTGTCTAGATCATCTTTGAGAAATTATTTTCTTAGATATTTATTTATGCATCTAGTTGCAATTGTTTTCGGCTTAAATATGTCATCTCATGAGGTTGTTTTAATTTTTCCATGTTGCTTATAGTCGTTATAGCTATTTTTATTTGTGGATCCGAAACATCTATTTAGATATAGTTAGTTTGGAGTGTTTAAATGCACCCCAACTTTATAAATATT
Organism: Taxus wallichiana var. yunnanensis; assembly: GCA_018340775.1. NCBI lineage: Eukaryota > Viridiplantae > Streptophyta > Pinopsida > Cupressales > Taxaceae > Taxus > Taxus wallichiana. The sequence continues at coordinate 698,407,476 of CM031244.1, forward strand.
CATTTTTTAGCTAGATCTATCCTTGTGAATCCTTATCCAATCATTTTATGCCATCTGGCTTTTCTTTTTCATTTTTTATTTAGATCCTATCGGTTTTAAGAAACATGGACAAATATGATTTCTCCAAATAGCTTCGTTTTCCTTTTTTATGTGTTCGCGAAGCCAAATACACTCGAGAGAGTTCCACGTAGCTTCGCTCTGTCAATATTTTATTGAATCTTTCAAATTTATGATATTGTAAAGCTTGATCCAAAAATTTTGTGCCATCTAGTTTCAAAATTGTTAGTCTTTTGATATTTTTGTAATTTATGAAGTACAACCCAATAAGGTTATTCCACGCAGTTCAAAAATTTAGTTTTTTTATTTATTTGATTTTCATTTGCAAAATGTGAGCCAATAAGGGATTTACATGTGTCTTTGCATTGTCAACCTTGGCTTTTCTTTCCTCTATCATTTATGAAATCTGATCGGATCAGGAAGCTCTTGTTACCATATTCTACGTAGTATTTTATTATTAGGCTAGTTGTTATTATTTATTCCATTATTTACTCTTATTGTTTGTAACAACTCCATCCATTCCGGGAGTATTGTTTGTACATGACCCTATAAATATTGTACATGCTTCTGATTAAATAATACTGAGTAAGAGATATTCAATCTCTATTTTATCTCCATTTTTTCACCTTACAATCTCGTATCAGAGCTATCGTAAACTTTGACCTGTGCGTTTGAAGGAGAAGACCATTCTCAGCGCGGAGAGAAGAATTGGTTGTATATACACAGTCTGGACCTGAGTGGAGAATTATAGCTATGCGTGGAGAATTTTCTGCCTGCTGTACGTGGACATTTGCGTAGAATTTGATGTCGTAAACATCTATTTGTTTGAAGCAACCTGAGGCGAGTTAATTTGTTGTTTGACTTAGTGTAATCCAAGTGCATGCGTGGAGGCTACTACAGAGACTTGCACTGTTTTCTCCCTGGGCCACGTATGCCAGCAAAGTGCTCTATATTTCTCCTTACGTGTGGAGCCCGGATGTCTTTCACGTGTAGATTTTCCAATTAAATTGGCGCCAGCTTTATCAGTTTGTCCTATTCACCTTTAAACGTGGCTAGAGATAATTAAACAAAAAATAGAATTTCTTGTTGACTGCGGTGTGGTGGAGGTAGTGCTGGTTATGGAAATTTACAAATGGAGTAACATGCGTGGAGAGTGGTAATTAGCTACTTCTATGTTCTGCAGCAAAGGATTTGCATGGAAGCAAGCACACGTGGATAATATATTAGGCATGCATTATCTTTTCCATCTTTGCCCTCCAGTAACCCAGCATGTTCCAAATAAACGCGACCGGTGGCTTACTGATTGACTTCTGCCATTGATACCTCTTGGACACCTGGGTAAGTGGAATAAAAAGCCTGTCAGGTGGAAATACAAGAAAGAGAAAATTGGAATTAGAAATGCCACCAGATACATGATAAATTCGTTTACATGTGGGGGATTGTAAAGACAAAAATCTGCTCCATTTACAACTCCTTTTCCACTGCGGTTGACTACTCAGCGTCTTGCACCAACTTTACAAACATCAAGAGTCTCAGTTGTTGTGTGTTGTCTGAGACCTGCAACAAAACAAAGAAATTGCGATCAAGGTCATTTGTGCTGGAAAAGATGATTTTTTGGATAAATTAAAAAAAATAGAGCCAGTGTTGTATGGTGGAGTCTTTCAAAGCCACGTTGAATGACGAGTGTGAATGACATGATCGAGACTGATGATAGCCACAACATCAACTCACAAGCCACATAGCACTATTCAGAAGCACCTGAAAGCTCCAGGTTCTATTTTTCACTGCTCAACGAGCTACGCAACAATGACAACCTTGTATTCAATGAATTGGTTCACAAAAGACTCTTGGAGTATTTCCTTTTGACAGTAGCTGCCAAGCAAAGCGAGTTAAGGATGAGATAGAAGTCGGGTATGACGTTAATTGCAAATATGAAGACGAACACCCCACAAAGCGTCCTCATCTCCCAAAGATGCAAGTATCTTGAGCATCTATGAGCTAGTACTTCTCATTAGTGAGTAAAAGTTGTAATATCTCTTGGAATCAATAAATAAATTAAAATTATATATATTTTATTACAATGTCTACACCAAAACGCGTCTTCTTTCGAATGCTCGATTACTTAAAGGGCCAAATTTTATGGCCTAGAAAACAAAAATGAGGACAATCCTTCAATTTGAGGGATTATGGGGCATTGTCATAGGTCGTGACCATTCCCATAGCCCCTGATGAATTAATGAAGTATGAGATGGCTAGTGCTAAAGTCTTGATGCTTGATAATGCTCAAGATCGTTGATGATTGGCAACCACATCTTGAGAATGCGGAGAAACCAAAGGAGGCTTGGGACAAGTTGGAAACCATTTATGAAGCCAAAAATAAGACTAAGATCCTCCATCTTCAGTCAAAGTTGCACACCCTCTCTATGGGGTCAGATGAGAAAGTTGAGGAGTTCTTACATTGCGTGGATGAGCTGCAATCAGAGTTATTAGCGCTTGGTGAAATTGTGGGCAAAAAATTTCTCGTCCGATCAACTTGAGAGCACTCCCTTCTCACCCCGAGTGTATGTTGTGACAATGAATGTATCTAAAAGAACAAAGTGGCATTTAAAGAACTCGTGAACCTTGTAACAGGAAGAGGCCATCAATTTAGCCCAAGAGGAGACTCGGGATAAAGCCATATTCTCAAAGCCATACCATGGAAAAAAGAATCGGAAGGATCCCTCGAGAATCCAAATCAAGCACAACCAAATCAAAAGTTGAAAGATCAAAATTTAAATAGCAAAGTGTCACATTTACGTAACCAACACTCACGATTAATAATGCTGCTGGTACAATGGCTTGAAATAGGGGTCTTTGCGTCAAACAAGCACATCCAAGCACAAATATTTTTGAAAATCCAAATGACATCCCCACCAAAGAAATTAGAAGGGACATCTCGTAGCCCAACATGATGATGAATCTTATGAGGAGTCATCAGAAGGAGGTAATTATGGTAAGAACCTTGTACTAGTCTCTCAGACTTTCAACCCATGAAGAGATTCTAGATGATAGACGTGGGTGCCAAGTAAGAATATGTGAGGTGACAAGAAGGCTGTTTGATTCACTAAAGAACAACAAACTGGAGATTGAGTTCGCATAGCAAATGACAAAGAGTACACTACTGAAGCATGAACATGCCAAGTCACCATTCCTATGGGACCATGAAAATATACACTTACAAAGGTACTATATGTTCATGGCTTGACTAGCAACCTCTTTTCAGTGACTCAGCTCTTGAATCATCACTTGAAGGTATAATTTCTTGTCCAAAATGGCATTAAATAGTGTTTGATCTCGCGAAAAGGTAAGATTATTGCTAGAGATTTTCTAAAAGATAATTTATTTGCTTTAGATACGGTTTCATCTTCTGCAATAGCTTTATCTGCATCAACAATTAGATCTACTACACTCTAGCATTTTAGATATGGACAGTTATCGGCTAGTTCATTGCATCGATGAGTTAAAAAAATTGTCCATGGACTACCCAAATTGTCCAATTCCTTGCCTATTATCCTTGGATGTCTTGGAGAAAACAACAAAAGGATCCATTAGGAAAAGCACCTTCCATGCCAAAAAGCATCTAGAGGTAGTTCATACGAATCTGAATGCCCCGCTACCGCTTCATATTTTGGATAAAAGTACTTCCAACTGTTCATGGATGACAACTCTCGCAAGATGTGGGTGTTTTTCCTAAAGAAGAAAAGTAAAGCTCTTCAACATTTCAAAAATTTCTATCATCATGTTGTGAAAGAGACCGAAAAACCACCGCTTTTACTTCTCTCGGATCGAGGGGGGAATTCACATCAAAAAATTTATTGGCCTTCCTGAACTAAGAAGGCATTAAGGAGAATTTGAATTCTCCTACACGCCCAAACAGAATGGAATTTTTGAGTGATCTGCAATCGCATAGTGATGAAGATGGCTTGCTGCATTCTAACATCAATAAAGCTAGAGGAACGCTATTAGGTTCAAGCAAGTATAGAAAACATCTATATCTTGTCAACAGGAGGAATCGAGAAAGATTCTACAAAATAAAATGCCAAAAGAGGTATGGAGTGGTAAAAATCCATCAATTTCTCATTTACGAGTATTTGGTTGCATAGCATACTTGCATGTCCCAGCTAAGAAGATAAATAAGGTTGAGCCAAAGACATTCCCGTGCATCCTACTTGGCTACAATACTACCTCTAAGGCATATTGTCTCATGGATCATGAGATAAATAAAATATATGATTTGAGATGTGGTTTGTGACAAGTCATCCTTTGACTCAGTAGTGACAAAAGAAGAACCATTACTAACCACCTCTCACCGACTAGTCTCTGAATCAGATGATCAGCTAGAGGAGGCTACTCATATAGAATATAAGGTGCAAGGAGAGCTATTTGTTGACCTTGGACAATAGGAGAATGTGACTCCACATCAATCGACACAAAATTAACACAGTTCTTCTCAAAACTAGCCAAGTCCTCGTTTGATGTGGGTACAAAGCACAATCAAAGAATCACATTTGTAACAACTCCCGGATACATCATCCGAGTCAAAAAGAGAAGCCAAACAAGAAATGAGGTAAATTTTTCACTCATGAGTTCATTGATTAACAACTTCAAGCCTGATAATGTTCATGAAGCACTCGGTGAAACTTTATTAAAAGAGGCGACATGATTCAAAATTTGACTCACTCATGCTAAATCGGACATGGGAACTTGTCGATTTTCCTATGGGAAAGAAACCCATAGGATACAAATGGGTTTTCAAGACAAAAATATAAGGAATATGGATCAATCAAAAACATAAAGCATGACTTGTAGCCAAAGGGTATTCTCGTAAAGAGGGCATTGACTATGAAGAAACCTTTGAATCCATTGCAAAGATCAAGACTATCGAGTTGTTTGTGTGCTAGCAGCAGAAAGGATGGATACTTCAATAGATGGATGTCAAGATTGCTTTCCTAAATGGTGATCTGAAAGAAGAAGTGCACATGACCGAACCTGAAGGATATGTTGATGAAGAACATCCTAAGAAGGTATTTCTTCTCATCAAATCATTATATGGACTGAAACAAGTTTCAAGGGCATCGTATATCAAGATCGATGATCACCTTTTACAGCATGGGTTCAGTCGTAGCCCCTTAGATTCCAATTTATATATAAAGAAGAAGCAGACAAATAAATTTTCATTCTTGTTGTATATGTGGATGATCTTGTGATCTTTGGTAGTTCGAGAAGATTAGGTTTATATTATGAAGAATAATCTCAAAAGAACCTTCAACATTAAAGATTTGGGGCTACTACATTATTGTCTTGGTTTGGAGATATCGAAAACAAAGGATGATATTTTTGTCTCCTAAATAAAGTATGCCAAGACACTCTTAGAAAAGTAAAAATGTCGAAATGCAAACCGATATCCATTCCCATGGCAAAAAGGTTTAAAACTTTCATGAATCTAGGATTCTCCTCAAGTCGATGATACTCTCACAGAAATTTGTTGGAGGACTCATCTACTTGACATATACTAGACTAGATTTATGCTATTTTGTCAACTATCTTTCAAGATTAATGTAGGAACCGAAGAAATTTCACTAGACTACAACAAACAATGTTTTGATGTATGTTTGAGGTACAATTGATTATGGTATGGAATATAAGAAGAGTGATCAATTCTTCTTATAGGGATATGTTGACTTGAACCACACCGGATCTGTTGATGACTCGGAAGTTAACCAAATGATACATATTTCATCTTGGATCTAGACTTATCTTGTGGATAATCAAGAAGCATAATGTTCTTCCTATCTCATCCACAGATGTAGAATAACACTCCACATGAGGAGTTTTGTTTGAAGTGATATGGCTACGTCACATTTTGGATGACATGGGAATTCCTGAAAAACATTCACGTTTTTTCTATTGCAACAATCGAGTGTGTTGAAGCTCATGCAAAATCCAATTATTCATGAATGAACAAAGCATATTAAGATTGATATTCGTTTCATTCAAGAGCATGTCTTGAACCATCAAATTCAGCTCCAGTATTGTCCTATAGATGCTCAAGTTGTAGATATTCTCACAAAATCTCTTAGAAAAGTGAAATTTGAACTTTTCAAGGGTCATATTTGCAAGAATAATGTAATAATGGGGGAATGTTAGCATATTCTACGTAGTATTTTATTATTAGGCTAGTTGTTATTATTTATTCCATTATTCACTCTTATTGTTTGTAACAACTCCATCCATTCCAAAGAGTAACTCCATCCATTCCAGGATATTATTTGTACATGGCCCTATAAATACTATGCGTGCTTCGATGAAATAAGACTGGAGTAAGAGATATTCAATCTCTATTTTCTCTCCATTGTTTTCTCCTCATAGCTCCAAGTAACTTTATATTTCACATTGTCTTAATTTTCTTTGCATTTTTGTCTTTGCATAAAATATCGACCAATAGAATTGCTCTATATTTAACATCACAGCACCTTTTGATAGCTTTCTTCGACATATGTGAAGTTGGAGCCATTTAAATTTCTTTAAGTATCTTCACATTTCACATTTTTCAATTTTCTTTTTGTGGTAGCCACTTATCCAATAATAATTAGTCACTTTTACATTTTTCAGTTTTACAAAAAGTAAGCTATTAAGAAGGCTCCACATGTGCTCCCTTTTTCTTTAAGTCTTTGTGTTTGTACCGTAAAGTGTGAACTAATAACAATGGCCACATTTTTTTTAGACTGTATCTTTCACGGTGTCAGTATCTTCTTTATCTTAGTCACTGATATTGTGACACCTATCTTTATATTTTTGACCCAAACTTTATTTTAAAGTTTTTCATATTCCGGGAATTTTATGTCTGGCAAAGGAAATTTATTTAAATTTTGTCAGAAAGATGCCAAGCGCCTAGTCTTTAGTCATTAGATTTTAGACAAATGGCATTGTTTGACTTAGACTTTTCTTTCGCATTTTGTTTGTATTCTGTTAGAGTGTGAAAAGTGAACCATTTAATTAATGACATATGTGTACGGTTTTACATTGTACTTTCTATTAATTAACTTTGGACTTGTTTATTGCATTGCGAAGTGCTATCTAATAGTAAAGTATCAAATGTATATTTCTTTTCAAAAGTGTCATTCTTGATATATTTTTTTACGTGTGGATATTTGTTTTTTTTTCACAATTTTTAACTTTGTTTTGGACCTAATAATCTATGCATTTTGATTAAATTCTGGGGACTTAACATCCACCTCGGGTTTTGATTTAGAATTTTCTGAAAATCTGACACGTGCCCTATCATGTGCTTTGATCTTCAACATGTGTTGTGTCCTTGTTGATTGTGATTTTAATATTTTATATATATCACGAGTTTCCAATTTTTTTACGTACCAGAGATATCTATTTTATTTGTAGCGGTTTTCAATTTCTTTAAACCATGAGTTATATTTCCCTTATACCATGGGTTCTATTTTTATCTTTACCACGGACATCTATTTCTTTGTATCACTATTTATAAGTTTTTTTGTGTTGTGGATTTCAAATTTTCTTCATTCTATGGGTTTTCTAAGTCTTTGTTCTTTAAGCTTTCTTAGTTCCTTTAGCCCGCAAATTCTAAATTTTGTAAATCTTAAATCTTTTTCTCCACATCTTGTTTTTTTTTCGATTCTTGCTAATCTATTTGTGAACATTTAACTAAAAAGAAAATATATATCCTGTTTTTGGTCTCTGTGTGGCTCTTTTGTAAAGAGTTGATTTTCTTTAGCTTTATTTATCTTCATTATTGTTTGAGCATTAAAAACGTATAATTATGCTAGTTTTCATTAGATAAGTATTAGTTGTAAATGGAACAAACTATAACATTTGGAGAGTTACATTGAAATATTGTTTCATGGATAGGAAGCTATAGGAATTGGTGAGTGGTGTGGAAATATGACCCACAAAAAGACAAGAAACCCCTAAAAACATCAGCTCCTTCTTAAAAAGATCTCAGGAATCTTTGTCCATCCTATTGCAAAGCATAAGAGATGAATTTTTAATGCATATAGGTCATATGGACTTGCTTGCTGATTCTGGAAGAAATTAGAGATTATGCATGAAGAAAATTATATGTCCAAGATAATTAAGCTAATTCTAGAACTGTTCACAACTCCCATGAAGGGGGTGAGAAAATAGTCAATTACCTAGCTAAAATTAAGGACATTAAAGCTCAATTGGATAGTTGTAACTATGAACTATTTCAAGACAAGCTACTATACTTCATTATACAAATCAATATACATGAAAATTTCATAAATTTATCCCTATTTTAAAATCTAAGTATCATCATGAGAACAATCTTCCGACTTAGATAATACATCTTCTCTAACAATCCAAGAAGAAAAAGTAATTGAAAACTTTGATCCAAAAGAAACAAACCTCTCAAGCCTTGTTCTCTTAGAATCATAAGTTGTAATGCCTCATTTAATTATAAAAATAAATATTAAAAAAATAATAATAAAATAAAAGAATTAAAATAAAAAAACCCGTGATTTATTTGTTGGGGGTGGTTTTAGGGCAAAGGGTGTCTTGGTGGTTTTTGTTTTTGTTTTGCTATGGGCGAGTGAGAGCCGCCACCTTGGGGAGGGGGAAAAGCTCCAGCCTATTGTGGTTGCCTTACCAATGCACTCCTACGACCTGTGGCAGCATCCCTCCAACCTATGTCCAAAGAAAAATGACCCCCATCCCATTTTACTATGTTTGACCAGATGAAAAATGAGACAGCTCTCTTGGAATGCGGTTTTTGTAGCATACAGATGGCGTGGGTTTCCTCAAGAGACAGTCACACTATTTCACCATGCAACAAACAAGTCTCCAAGCCTGTGCAAAACGTGGGAGATTTGGAGTAGGGTACGCACATCCATCAAAGCATAGTGGAAATATGATTTTTCCTTCCATCGTTCTATCAACTTTGTGCCAAAATGGCGATTCGGTAATTTTTTTGTTTTAGTTGCACGTGCCCTGGTAGATACATATGCAAAATGTGGAAGCATGTGAACTGTTCGACAATGCCTGAAAGAGACATGTTTTATGGACTGTAATGTTGGCAAGATGTGCAAAAAAAGAGTTTGTTGAAAAGGCCTTGGAAGCTTTCAAGCAAATGCATTTGGTACGTGTTAAGCCAGACTCCACAACCTTTTTGCCAGCATCCTCCCAGCCCACACCCAGACCTGCGTGGGCTTCCATCAAAGCATAAAATATTGATGGAATTTTTCAGATGTCGTAGTTTCCAATGCTCTGTGCATGCTATTACAATGTTTGACCAAATGAAAAAATGGGATAACAGCTATCTGGAAATGCATTTTTTTGGCACCATACAGGAGACATTGTTTTACTCACGGGACAGTCACATTTTTGGCATGTGCAACAAACAGGTCTCCAACCTGATAGTTTTCTTTCCCAGCGTACTCTGCCCGTGTTAAAATAAGAGCTTTGATACAGGGAAGGGACAAGACGTATGGCAGATTTTTGGAGTTGCAAGTGTTATGGTATATAGGTGGCTGGAGGGACAACGTTGGTTGCTCTATATGCCCAGATGGGTTGTTTAAAAGGCCTTGGATCCTCCCTAGCCAATGCAACAAACAAGTTTCCAATCTGATTAGAGTTTATTTGTTGCACACGTTGGAATATGGTATGTTTGGCGTGCACATCAACCTATTTTATCAAGGCATAGAAAACAAGATGTTTTTGTTTGCAATGCAACTTCCTTGGTAGACGTGTATGCAAAATATGATAAACCGAACTCTGTGGCATTGATCGACTTCATCTCTCAGGCATGGTTCTTCTTCCCTTACCTCTCATAATTCTCGTGTTTTAGTTCTCTTTTGCAACTAAATAGAATTTTAAATTATTAGGATTTTTAATATAGTTAAATGTCCTTTAACTCGTTGCAAAACAATAAATTGTCATGTCGTAACTCACGAAGTCATTATAACTCGTCTACTTTAAACCATGAACTATCACCCTCACTTCGAGATGATTTAGAAAACTCTTACCCATCTTGATCACTCCAATATTGTTTTATCGACCAAATGAATTTGACTCCCCATTGATAAAGTTGACCTTCTCCTATTTTAAATAGTTAAATTTTGCATTTTTGGAGACTCACTAAGTACCCTTCGTAACTCTGGAAATGAGATGTGAAGTTTCATTCGTGTACCTTGGTATATGAGGAGTCACCTTGACCTTTGGTTTGACCAAAACGAACATATGACATCCTTTTGATGCTCTTATAGGAGCCCTGTTACACTAGTTTACAACAGTAGAAAGTTGTTAAATCTAGAAAGTTGGCTTTCGTTTTGAACCACCATTTGAAACCTGGATGGAGAAATTACTTCCCATCTTCGCAAACCTCTAGTGTTTATACTAGAAAATTGCATGGAACATTCAGTATAGGAAAGAGAACTTTTGGGATAGTTTGGTGAAGCCATTTTGTAGGCCTCGGTCGCAGTTTGATGAGGTCAAACTGGACCAATTTTGTCTTGTCGCTCTAGAAAACTTGTCGCCGTTTGAAAATGGTTTTCTAGTTCTCAGTCCCATCGACTCTGATGAATTCTCCTTATATAGGGGAACTAGTAGGAAGTGTCTCATTGCGTGCTCATCCATCGAACGTCAGTTTTGGACATGGTTTTCTGAGCCCTCGAGCTAACTTTTGTCATTTTACAACTGGGTGAACTACGACTAGTGGCCCCGAGAAAACTAGCCGCCAAACGTAAACCATTTGCTCTTTTTCAATTCGTCATCAGATTGCTATGAATTCTTGGTATATCTGGGGACACGTAGAAAGTTAATCGTGGTGTGTGTTCTCATCGGAAGATAACTTTTGGAAGTAGTTTCTTAGCCTCGAGCCCATTTTGAACGTTTTGTAACTAGTGAGAAAATGTAAAAATAGAAAGCTGCGGGACCCTCGTAGGGTTGCCAAATCACCCTGGAAACTTTTAACACATGTAAATAACTATTTAAAACACTATAATGTAACTTTTTGTGTGCATTAGAACTTTTGACAAAATGGTGTTTTCTCTCTCTACCCTTCTCTTTCTCTCTCCTGGGTTACAAAAAGAAGAAAAATGAAATGTAATGAATACATGTCTCTAAACCTTTTTATTTCGATTGCAAATTGTAATTTTTATCTTATGTAAATGGGAAACTGAAAAATGATAATTATGATTGATTAGGGTGGATGCCATGCCAAGTGATTTATCATTGATATCTTGCTCACATGGTTTTTGCAAGATGAAAGAATGATGACGTAAAGGCATTGAGTAATTCATTGTTTATTTTTGGTATTATATTGAAAGACTTATTGTTGAAATTGGTAGTATGTAAAAGTCGCTAGATTAATAAGTGCTTGAGAAATTGGTATTTCTTTCATGGATGTTATTTTGATCCCAAAATTTGTTATGGTAAAAGTGAAATACAAATGTCAAAAGGAATTGAAATTAATACTTTGTAGTGAACTTTCATTGTGCAATTATTGGTTTAATAATTGGTGTTGCGCTTCTTCCTTGAAAATGTAATAAAGGAACCTAACCACAACAGTCAACCCTAGTTCAAAATTTGTAAAAACTAACCTACCTATGTTAATCCCTTAGCGTAGAAAACTGTGACCTTCAAATGAACCTTTACACTCGATGGAACATCCTAGTTTAGGCAAATAAGATCCCAAGAATGGGTTTATCATCTTAGTAGGTACGTTTAGTGACATCGACATAAACTAGACATATAGGAGCAACACAGTCAAACTTGACCTAGAGTAAGTAGAGCTAACTCTTCCTTCGTATCCTAGAATGACTACCTTTCTTCCGAAGATAGATTTAGAATTAAATTTTTCAGCATCGAATGAATTTCTTGTGGGATCTAGATGACATGGATGGAGGAAATAGTGGTTCTATCACTTAAAATTTTGTTAATGAATAGATCCTCTTAGCTATATGTACTATCTTTGGCTAGTGACAATATAGTGCTTTGATCTTTTACGGAGGGTTTATAGGGTGAATATGTTTTGAATCTTATTCTAATCTATAATAGAGCGTAAAGCCCTAAGTGAAAATTGGAATTAAACTAAACCCTAGTGGATTAGGATGTTAACTTGTGGGTAGAAAACTATAATTTAACTCCTTGCATATGAAATTGAGTTGAAAGATGTTGATTCTAGAGAACCTTAGAAACTGTAATCTTGTCCCTTAATCCCTTGTTATGTCATTTTATGGCATTAAGGAATAAAGAATATTTCTTATGCGGAATCGTGCAATGCAAAGATATGGGATCTTCGTGAACATAGATCACTTGTGTTCATGTGTAGTTTATAATGCTCCTAGCCATGTACTTCCTTAAGATGTCAGACAAGTGCTTTTCGTAACTCTTTTTTGTTTAAAATGATGTAATAATGCGACCATATGTGATGTAAAAGTAAAAGCATAAGATAAAAAATGAGATTGGAGATTAGGATTAAGGTCACTCTTGGAGTCCTTATAACTTAATTAAATATCTTTATGTGTTTCAAAGAATATGTATTGCCTTGGTGTGACCAAACTTGAGAAAACAAAAGATATATAAATATAAATGGAAGTCAATAAGTTATTGAACTTTATTAACTATGGTAGTGAAATAACTATTCCATGATCGATGGATGTTCTTGGGAAAAAGCTATCTCGAATCTATGTCTTCCTTAATCCCAAGATTTCACCTTGACATCACATTAGATTCACTTGTGTAGCAAGGGTAAATTTTAAACATTAAATAAATGTTTGAGAAGCATATTCTTAACATAAGAACAAGATAATTAAGTACTTTATATGTGATTTGAATTGTGCCAAATAAGCAAGTAAGTTATGGAAATTTTCGTGATGCATAAAGGAAGCCAACTTAAAATGGTCGAACTGTAAATTAAATGTGGAATGAACTTAAGATTTTGTAGATGGAAAAAGGAGAAAGATATCCTTGCACAATAATGTTCTTAGAATGTTAATCATAACTAAGATGTAATTAAAGAAATGATGTGTTGTGGGTTTGCCAATCCTGGAGTCATTTGTCTTGTGGTTGGGTCATTGCTAGTACTCATTCATTTGGAAAAGTGTGGTATAAACATGTATATGGTGTTGTCATGTGTCTATGTGATTTGATGACTTATGTAAGTGTCGTATATGTTGTTGAGTTTTCCTACTTGGAGTCCTTGTGGCATTTTGTAATGAGCAATGTAAGTAAAAAAAAAAAAATTATATCCTGGTATTTTACTGTTGTAATTTGTGTGTGTAAAATGTGGGCACTACATATGGTATCAGAGCGGAGGTTCATGCTCTCGAACCTCTGGGATGGATTGGAGTTGTGATGATTTTGCATGATGGTGATGGTGTTACATGATGGGTTGCATGATGGTGATGGTGTTTCATGATGGTGATAAATATTGGAAGAGTAATGTGTTTTAAGAGTGATGTGATCTATGTCGTAATTGTGATAGTGTGAACGCACATGATGTGTATGTCACTTAGTGTGCATTTGTTATCATGTTGATGTGTTGGGGATGGGAGTATTCTCTCTCCTTCATGTGGATTCTATGAAGAATTCATGTGTGAATTACTGCTTGTGATGAGAGTATTGACTCTCCTTTTCGTGGATCCAATGAGGAATCCGTGTGTGATGTACCACCTTGTTTTGTGTGAAAGGAATGATATTGTGAATTGCAGAGTGTTGAAACATTTTGACCTTATGTGATGTGAAGATGTATTGATGTATTGCATGACAAAATTGATGTAAAGTGAATCACAGTTTATCGTGATGTCATCACCGTATTGTGATTAGTTGTGTGCATCGTTGTGTTGTATTGCAATTGACTATATGTTGTAATGTTAGACATTGTTTTCATACGTATAATTCATGTAATATGTGATGGTTCATGTCATGATTTAGGGGCATATGGTGAGTATGATCCCTAGTGTACAGTGATTGCACTTTGGGTGCAGGATGTGGTAATGTGATGTATCGTAACTCGTGAAAGTAATGATTGTGTTATACCCTGTATATATATACCATGCGTAAGACGTTATGGTTGTTGTGTGTGAATTACCATTGTGTTAGTGATGTAGTTATGTGTATGTTGTGGACCTTACACTAGATGACCCTAAGGGGATAAATTGTCAAGAGTGTATGTGTGGAGAGAGGAGGCGTGGACCAGGTTTTCATAATCTTGAGCCGAGTACAAGTGAGGAAGTGGAGTCTTATATAGACTGAAAACCCACTTCTATTTGTTTAGTATACTTCGAGCTTGCTCAGTATATTGTGGGTGCGCACCACCTTAGGCTCAACTTATGCAACTAGAGTTCCCTGCTCTTTCCTATTGGATTGTTCATTGAATAATCCTATGTGATTTTGACTATGTTGATCCTTGTGGGAGTTTGGAGGAATGATTTAGGTAGAGATGATGACAGTTACATTATTTGATATACTCATTTCTAGTTACATGTATATTTTATGAGCTGAGGCTCGATGTCGAGTGCCAGCAACTCGATGAGTACCCCTTTGGTGGCGGTATGAGGCCACATAGTGATTGTAATGTGCTATTTTCTCATACGTATTTTTATTCGTAAATTGATCATTATCTTTTTAGCTAGAACCAGCCATTTTCTTGATTGACATGTTCTTATATTTTGGGCATTTATTTGATTGTTGCATTAACATTTGGATTTTCACTAACCATGGCTAATTAGCCATTTGTTTTTCTTAGTTTTAAAACTTTCTTTTCATATTTAAAAGTTTTGTAGCCTAGCCCAAGGCTTTTGATTTTGCCACTTGGCATTTGAATGGATTGTTATGCTGGTTCTAATGTCGTAATGTGTTGGAATAGGGTCATGGGATTCACCATGGAGTGGTTGAACCTATGGACCCGCTTCGTTGTATGGGGGTACGCCCCAAGGAGTTATAGATAACTAGTGGGTTGTTGAACCACGAGTTATTATGTCACTTGGGTTGGGGGTGATGGGGCTCTATGTGCCTAGGGCCATAGGGTGACCCAGCCTCATTAAAAGGAGAAAGGAGATGGGCCTCTATGGTTGAGTGACCTGTTCTTTATGGCACTCTATGGTTGAGTGACCTGATATTCTTGATGGGGCTCTATGGTTGAGTGACTTGACTTGGTTTTGCACTATGTTTCTTTCTCCTTGGGAGGTATATGGAGATTATCTGGTGATGCTTTGGGGAGGTATATGGAGTTGTATTATGTTGCTTTTGGAGATATCTGGAGTTGTTTCGTGATGCCTTGTGATGTGTGGAGATTGGTATAGTGAGTTATGTGTACCCTTGTGAGTCTTTTTGACACCTTGTTATGTTTGAGGCTTGACTCTCCCTTGGTTGGTATGGACTATTGGATATTGTCTTGGCACTATGTTGTTATAGTCATGGTTTTTTTTGGGTCATGTGATACCCGTTGTATATGTATCAAGCGTGTTGATTTATGTTTTAGTCATATGTGTGTACTAGATCTATGTCTAGGATGTAATTGTTGGAAATTAATTGTTATGTGGTCTACTTGTTGTCATTCCATGGTTTGGTGAAACCCTTGTGATGTGATATACGGTCGTGAAAGTATGTAAAAGTATGCTTGTGAAATTTTAGTGTTGTGTATGACCCTGGTAGGGTGTTGTGACTGTAGTTCATGATGGGAACCCACAAGAATGAATAAACTAAAATTCTACAAAAATGAAATTTAAAGGACTTGAATTAAGAATAATGTTAATAGAAAGAGATTAATGAAATAATGAATAAGAGGGAACTACCAATCTTCATAGAACCTTGAAAGTTAAAATTTCTACCAAATGTTCCTAGGGCCACCCCGTGACCATGATTTTGTGTCTGAAATCTTAACCTTAGAGCGTACCTTCACCACATTTGTCCCTTGTTGCGTACCTTTTCTCTTTCTTCATTGTATGTCGCATCGAGGACGATGCTTTCTTAAGGGGAGGAGAATGTAATGCCTCCTTTATTATAAAAAAAAAAATAAAAAAATAAAATAATAAATAAAATAAAAATAAAAAAAAAATTTTTAAAAATGATGATTTATGGGGGGAATTTAGGGAAAAGGGGTCTTGAGTTCCATTGGTTTTGTTTTTGTCTTTTGGTTTTGGGGAGTGAGAGATGCCTTTGGGGAAAAAAAAAGCTCCTTCTTTTTGTGGTGGTTTGCCAACACACTCTCTTGTGACTGTGGCACATCCTCCCAACCCGTGTCCAAAAAAAACAACCCCATAGCCTTTTTTTGCAGTGTTTGAAAAAGATGAAAAATGAGACAACTCTCTTGGAATGTGGTTTTTGAACAGCATATAGATGGCATGGGTTTTCCTAAAAAGCAATTTTGTCATCATGATTTTTCACCATGCAACAAAAACAAGTCTCTAGCCTTGTATGTAAAAAGTGGGAGATTTGGAGCAGTGGTAGTGCATCCATAAAAACATAGTGAAAAAAACAATTTTTCCTTCTAGCTTTTTCACCATGCAAAATGGCGGTTCAAATGAATTTTTTTTTCATAGTTACACGTAATTTCAATGATGCCTGCAAAATGAGGAAGCATTTGAATTTAAACAATGAAAGAAAGATACGTGTTATTATAAAGTAATGTTGGCAAGATGTGCAAAAAAAAAGAGTTTGTTTGTTGAAAGGATGGCCTTGGAAGCTTTCAAGAAAATCATGCATTTGGTCAATAAGTTAAGCTGTGACTCCAAAACCTTTTTTGATCCTCCAATCATCCCTAGTGTGTGCCAAGATGGAAGCATGTGCTTCCATCAAAGCATAAAATAATGATGGATTTTTTCAATGGATTTTCGTAAGTTTGCAAATGCTCATGATGCATGCATTATTACAATGTTTGACCAAATGAAAAAATTCAAAATGTTTATTCATGGAAATGCATTTTTGCATGTATAGAGAATGGTTTTTCTCTTGGGACACTCATGATTTAAAGAAGCCAAACCATGGAAAAATTAATCCAACCTAATAGTTTTCTTTTAGCGTACTCTGCAGCCATTCCAGTGTTAAAATATTTTTTTAAACAGGGAAGGGACAAGATGTATGGATGATTTTGGAGTCAGTAAGTGATATGGTATAAGGTGTGGAAAGGAAAATGTTGGTTGCTTATATGCCTAATGGGTTTTTTAAAAGGCCTTGGATCCTTTCCCAAGCCAATGCAAAAACAAGTTTCCAATCTGATTAGAGTTTATTTGTTGCATTACATTGGAATATGGTATGTTTGGATGCACAGAGCATCTATTTTATCAAGGATTAAAAACAAGATGTTTTTGTTTGCAATGCAAATTTTTGAATAGAATGCGTGTATGCAAAATGGTGGATTTTTGGATGCTCGTGAACTGGTTGATGAAGTGCCCAAGCAAGATGCTGAACCGAAGCTTACGGCTTTGATCGACTTTCATTCTCCAGGCATGGTTCTTCTTCCCTTACCTCTCATAATTCTCATGTTTTAGTTCTCTTTTGCAACTAAATAGAATTTTAAATTATTAGGATTTTTAATACAGTTAAATGTCCCTTCAACTCGTTGTAAAACAATAAATTGTGTCGTAACTCACGAAGTCATTATAACTCGTCTACTTTAAACCATGAACTATCACCCTCACTTCGAGATGATTTAGAAAAATCTTACCCATCTTGATCACTCCAATATTGTTTTATCGACCAGATGAATTTGACTCCCCATTGATAAAGTTGACCTTCTCCTATTTTAAATAGTTAAATTTTGCATTTTTCGAGACTCACTAAGTACCCTTCGTAACTCTGGAAATGAGATGTGAAGTTTCATTCGTGTACCTTGGTATACGAGGAGTCACCTTGACCTTTGGTTTGACCCTGAAACAAACATATGACATCCTTTTGACGCTCTTATAGGAGCCTGTTACACTGGTTTACAACAGTAGAAAGTTGTTAAATCTAGAAAGTTGGCTTTCGTTTTGAACCGCCATTTGAAACCTGGATGGAGAAATTACTTCCCGTCTTCACAAACCTCTAGTGTTTATACTAGAAAATTGCATGGAACATTCAAGTATAGGAAAGAAATTTTTGGGATAGTTTGGTGAAGCCATTTTGTAGGCCTCTAGTCGCAGTTTGACGAGGTCAAACTGGACCAATTTTGTCTTGTCGCTCCAGAAAACTTGTCGCCGTTTGAAAATGGTTTTCTAGTTCTCGTTCCGTCGACTCTGATGAATTCTCCTTATATAGGGGAACTAGTAGGAAGTGTCTCATTGCGTGCTCATCCATCGAACGTCAGTTTTGGACGTGGTTTTCTGAGCCCTCGAGCTAACTTTTGTCATTTTACACTGGGCCAACTACGACCAGTGGCCCCGAAAAACTAGCCGCCAAACGCAAACCGTTCGCTCTTTTTCAATTCGTCAGTTGTTATGAATTCTTGGTATATCTGGGGACACGTAGAAAGTTAATTGTGGTGTGTGTTCTCATCGGAAGATAACTTTTGGAAGTAGTTTCTTAGCCTCTCAGAGCCCATTTTGAATGTTTTGTACTAGTGAGAAAATGTAAAAATAGAAAGTTGCAGGACCCTCGTAGGGTTGCCAAATCACCTGGAAACTTTTAACACATGTAAATAACTTTTTAAAACACTATAATGTAACTTGTTGTGTGCATTAGAACTTTTGACAAAATGGTGTTTTCTCTCTCTACCCTTCTCTTTCTCTCTCCTAGGTTACAAAAAGAAGCAAAATGAAATGTAATGAATACATGTCTCTAAACCTTTTTTTTCGATTGCAAATTGTAATTTTTATCTTATGTAAATGGGAAACTGAAAAATGATAATTATGATTAGATTAGGGTGGATGCCATGCCAGTGATTTATCGCTGATATCTTGCTCACGTGGTTTTTGCAGGATGAAAGAATGATGACGTAAAGGCGTTGAGTAATTCATTGTTTATTTTTGGTATTATATTGAAAGACTTATTGTTGAAATTGGTAGTATGTAAAATTCGCTAGATTAATAAGTGCTTGAGAAATTGGTATTTCTTTCATGGATGTTATTTTGATCCCAAAATTTGTTATGGTAAAAGTGAAATACAAATGTCAAAAGGAATTGAAATTAATACTTTGTAGTGAACTTTCATTGTGTAATTATTGGTTTAATAATTGGTGTTGTGCTTCTTCCTTGAAAATGTAATAAAGGAACCTAACCACAACAGTCAACCTAGTTCAAAATTTGTATATAACTAACCTACCTATGTTAATCCCTTAGCGTAGAAAACTGTGACCTTCAAATGAACCTTTACACTCGATGGAACATCCTAGTTTAGGCAAATAAGATCCCAAGAAGGGGTTTATCATCTTAGTAGGTACATTTAGTGACATCGACATAAACCAGACATATAGAGAGCAACACAGTTCAAACTCGACTGGAGTAAGTAGAGCTAACTCTTCCTTTGTATCCTAGTGGACTACCTTGTCTTCCGAAGATAGATTTAGAATTAAATTTTTTGCATCGAATGAATTTCTTGTGGGATCCAGATGACATCATGGAGCTAGTGAAATAGTGGTTCTATCACTTAAAATTTTGTTAATGAATAGATCCTCTTAGCTATATGTACTATCTTTGGCTAGTGACATTATAGTGCTTTGATCTTTACGGAGGGTTTAGGGTGAATATGTTTTGAATCTTATTCTAATCTATAATAGAGTAAATCCCTAAGTGAAAATTGGAATTAAACTAAACCCTAGTGGATTAGGATGTTAACTTGTGGGTAGAAAACTATAATTTAACTCCTTGCATACGAAATTGAGTTGAAAGATGTTGATTTTAGAGAACCTTAGAAACTGTAATCTTGTCCCTTAATCCCTTGTTATGTCATTTTATGGCATTAAGGAATAAAGAATATTTCTTATGTGGAATCATGAAATGCAAAGATATGGGATCTTCGTGAACATAGATCACTTGTGTTCATGTGTAGTTTATAATGCTCCTAGCCATGTACTTCCTTAAGATGTCAGACAAGTGCTTTCGTAACTCTTTTGTTTTAAGACGATGCTAAGAATGAGACCATAGTGTGATGTAAGAGCATGTCATATAAGATGAAAATGAGATTGGAGATTAGGATTAAGGTGCATGTGTCAGTAAAAGGAATATGAATCCTCTTGGAGTCCTTATAACTCAATTAAATATCTTTATGTTTTCAAAGAATATGTATTGCCTTGGTGTGACCAAACTTGAGAAAACAAAAGATATATAAATATAAATGGAAGTCAATAAGTTATTGAACTTTATTAACTATGGTAGTGAAATAACTATTCCGTGATCGAAGGATGTTCTTGGGAAAAAGCTATCTCGAATCTATGTCTTCCTTAATCCCAAGATTTCATCTTGACATCACGTTAGATTCTCTTGTGTAGCAAGGGTAAATTTTAAACATTAAATAAATGTTTGAGAAGCATATTCTTAACATAAGAACAAGATAATTAAGTACTTTATATGTGATTTGAATTGTGCCAAATAAGCAAGTAAGTTATGGAAATTTCCGTGATGCATAAAGGAAGCCAACTTAAAATGGTCGAACTGTAAATTAAATGTGGAATGAACTTAAGATTTTGTAGATGGAAAAAGGAGAAAGATATCCTTGCACAATAATGTTCTTAGAATGTTAATCGTAACTAAGATGTAATTAAAGAAATGATGTGTTGTGGGTTTGCCAATCCTTGAGTCATTTGTCTTGTGGTTGGGTCATTGATAGTACTCATTCATTTGGAAAAGTGTGGTATAAACATGTATATGATGTTGTCATGTAACTAAGATGTAATTAAAGAAATGATGTGTTGTGGGTTGCCAATCCTAAGAGTCATTTGTCTTGTGGTTGGGTCATTATAGTATTCTCATTCATTTGGAAAAGTGTGGTATAAACATTTTTATGATGTTTAAAGACCTTCTTGATCTGATTTTTCAAGAGAGTTATATATTAAACCAGAAATCTCTGTCTCAGACATGTAATGTATATTGATTCATGATAAAAAAATTTCAGTTGTATAATACTAATCAGACATATCAAACCCCGATTTATAGTGAAATCTTGAACAAAGTTTTTTTTGTCACAAAGCAAGAAAGGATTATCACAAAGGCAGAGTAGAAGTTTTATATCATGCTTTGTAGTGTATCAAGTGCATTTATACATCATGATAGTTGTACCAAGTTATTTTTCAGTTTCCTTCTCATATGATGGATGTAGACATTGAGGGGGTATTTATTGTCAAAACAATCATGTCTTATTTATTGTTGATCTCTTTGCAATAACAAGAATATAATTCTTAGAATCAAGAGAAGTTAAGACAATGTTTTACCGTTGATTTTTTTTTGGCATGAAAATATGATCATATATGACATGTCTAAGCTTAAATCTTTCTTACATGGTCATTTTTTGTGCATAGTGTGATTATTCTTGCATAATTTGATTATCTACTCAGATTTGTTTATCTATCAAGTCTTTTCTCATTAGTTAAAGGCTTAGAATAAAGATATTGGAGGTATATATATATATTTTTTGATAAAACATTTCATGTGATTACTAAAATATTATTATATGCATATCAAATGACACTTGGGGATGCCTTTGTGTCTGTATTGGAGACATCCAATACTGATTGCATCTAATAAATATTTTAGAAGCATAATATGTTGAAAATTTTTCAACATATTTGTAATATAACATGATTAGTTGTTAAGCATATTGTTATGATATGATGTTTGCTATGACTATAATCATGCTAATGTTGTTTCAAAATAGATAATATACATATGGATTTTTGCTCAAAGTGTTGATGTAAGTTCCATCACTTGACATAGTAAAGGAAGCTATGTGGCTATCAGTTGTTCTCTTCTATGTGAAGGAAATATTTCTCTTGATAAATAATCCATTTCAACATTAGAGATCATGTTGTAGATATCTTCACCAAGCCATTGTGTGTTGTGAACTATTACAAGTTTTGTGCCTTGTTGGGCCTATCAAAGTTTCCATTTACGGGGAGTGTGCACAACAATGCCACCTCTTAACGGATTATTATAAAATACCTAGGTCATCTTTTAAACATTGGATCATGACCACCGGCCTTGTATATAACAACATGAACATTTAGGGATTTGTTACACATGGTTGTAAAATTATATGTGAACTATAATTCTCATGAGAAATTGTATAAGGAAGTTCACTCAAAAATTCCAATACTTTTGTTATCCATTTTGCCCCTAAGGAAAAATGAACAATAAGGACCTAATAGGATCCAGTTACACAAGACCATGCCATAGGGATGAAAGTGAGTTTCAAGCAATTTTGAGGTTCTAGGGAGCACATTTAGTGAAAATCATATTGATAAATGTTTTCCTCTTATAGGTTTTGACCCTTAATAACAACTTAAAAATGACAAATTGTGGGCCCTGTGGGCCCACATTTAACTACAACTAGAAAAATCGAAGGGAAAATATGATGAGCCTTAAAACCACTTTCATGGATTCTCCATAAGGCCTTCAAAATGAAAAAATTCAAAAACATGTCAAATTGAGGGATGAAGGGTGTAAAAATTACAAAAAGAGCGTATTTGAGGGACTGAGATGAAAGTAGCTCACCGAGCTACTCGATGAGCTAGAGTCTTGCATTAGAGAGGCGAGTTGTAGAAGGGCCCACCGAGAAGCTTGAAAAGTTCCTTAGTGAACTTATTTTGATGCATGGCATTCATTTGATCTCGATTCATCTTTGGGAACTCAAAAAAGGGCTATGGATGCCAACACAATTCTCATATGGGGAAAGTCAAAATCAAACCCTCAAATTGGAAATGGGAGGTATTTCATACCAATTCATCTTTGCAGGTGTTAGGAGCTCACTTTGAGCTGACATTGGGCTGACTTGGTACATCAAGGAGGCGTGACTCAATATTTGGGGTGAGATCAGATTACAAGTTTGGAGGTCACGGTGAAGGAAAATATCTTGTTGAATCGGTGAGAAAATTTGAATTTACAAGAAAAGACGACTCATCCCAAGGGAATTTAAATCTCACTCACCGAGCTAGGGCATGAGTAGGTTTTAGGGGGCTCGAGTGAGTTCATAGGTAAAGCTCGCATAGAGTGATGATGTTGGTTCGTTGTTCAAATGGATGGCTCGAGGTTGTGTCGGATCACAAATTTTCACCAAATACGAGGCTGGAGGGAAGTTAGAGGTGATGGGATGAAAATGAGCCAAAAGGAGTCAATTTTGTACTCGATTAAATGGCTCGAGGATGAGCATGCACTAAATGGCGGAAGGTTTTGTGGAGGTTGGCGTATAGCTGATCTAGTGAGAAATTTTGGATGAATTGGATTCTGAATTCTAAACACTTCGGACTTTGGAAATAAGGCGCTTAAGTGTTTTTCTTTGAGAGTCGGTGAGAAAACCTCTAAAGTGGCAAGGTGAAAATCACTTAAATAGAAATCTCCAAAATTCCAAAATTCATAGGGTGAGCAAGTTCGTAAATTCAAGGGGGCTTAATTCTAAAACATTTGAACTTCAAAGGCATCGGGTTAAGATTTTTGAGTGGTGTAAATAATGCGGTGGAGTTGTAAAACTCCATAAATGCACCCGTCGAATTTCCAAAAGCCTACTAGGATACATTGAATGCCAAGTTGTTCGGGATGAAGCACCGGGTGGATAGATGCATCAAAAGGTGAGCTCACATCGATGTTAGGGTAGATGAATGAGCTCATTGGCATGTAGAGGGGAGTTAGCTGCATTCACACGTAACTCGGTGATTGGGAGAGAAGCCAAATCATGGCCCAATTTCAAACTGAAATATCTTTTGCATCCTTTCGTTGTTTTGAATAAATTTTTATTTGTTGGAAAGTATTTTTAGGGGATAATTTAATGGAAACATAAAAATTCAAAGATGAGAAGGGTAGGTGAAGGATGAACGAGAGAAGTAATCTATACAAAAATGATGATAAGCTCAATTGCACTCATCCATTTTTGATAAAATTATAGTCATTGCAAAGCTATTTAAGGCTCTAAAGCATGAGATAATTAGAAATGAGAATTTAATTAGTTAGGTGGGAGAGAAACCATTATAAGGTTCTAGGAGCTAAGGCCATACCTAGGCACATCATGAAACGATTTCTTCAAACACAAGGAAAGGTACAAGGGCATGCGTTTTATAGGTTTGCCCACTATTGAAGGATAATAATGATGATTTTTTGTGGGTTTTGAATTAATTTCATAACTTTGATCACTCTCTCTCTCCTTCAGTTTTTTATTATAAATGTAAATGGGTTACACAAAAAGAGGGTTAGTCATTTTCTCCTCCCATGCACCCCTCTTCTTCTCAGATCTGGAGCTTCAAGCCTTCCTCCAAAAATTGTAATTGGATTCATGCCTTCCCCTACTAGATATTGTAATGTGGAAGTTTCATGGAGAAATAAAATCATTCTTGTGTAAATTTCCTAACCTTCCATGTTTTACTATCTCTTCTTTCATTTCATTGTTAAACAAGTGGTTATGAATATTTCTAATGTTCATTGTAGATTCGGTGTTGTTGTGTTCATTAGGAATGGTGGTGAAATGGAATTTAGTATGTGGTGCTTCACATTCCTCATTAGGTCCATTTATTTAATTGTTTTATAGGCTAGGGAAGTGGCTAGGACTTCTTTTCTTGGTGTATCACCAAGTGTAAGTTTTCATTCCATGCAATCTCTCTCCTATTTACTTGGGATGTTAGATTAGGTTTAGATATGTATTTTGTTTTCATTAGGAGTAGTTGTGGTAGGTAGGATTAGAAGTAGGAAATGACATTATTTGAAAATATGTCCCATTTCACAAGGGCCCACACTTAGCATAGGTCCATGTTTGGATATCACACCAAATTCCCCATTCACATCAGGACATTCATGGGGTGTTGTGGTTTTTACACAAAAATTCCTCCATTTTGCAATAATTAAACAAGTCACGGTATGTGAGTTTACTTGAAAATCCTAGTGAAGCATCGAGTTGGGAATGTGTTATTTTATAAAAGGCTCCATAATTTGAAATAAGTCATTGGTCTTAATAATTTCTTTTTGGAAGATCTGTATGATTTCCCCTTACTACATGTTATCTTGAAACATCTTTGATGTTTCTTGGATGTGTCTTATTTGGAATTTGGAATGTATTACTTTGTTTCTTTCCACTTAACATTAAGGGGGAGTGTTAGGGTGATCATGTCAAGTGGGATATCTACCACAAAAATACACCCCAATATTATATTAAGTTTTTTCTATAAAAATTTATTATGAATATTTTCCACAAATATTTTCAACATTTAAGAGTGAAAGCAGGCCAACGAACTCACCCACCCTATTGACTAGAGTGATCCCTCCCGGGATTGGCTATGATAAGTGGGTATACTAGTACCATATTGATATATAGACAGAGATATCATAATAGAAACCATCTTTGATTAGTATTGTATTAAATGAGTACGATACATAGATTGGTAATCATTATGTGAAAGACTAAAGAGTGAAGTGGGAGTGTAGAGTTGAATGTATTGTGAATTCTTAATACAGAAAGTGACTCATTACAGTGGGGATTTTATTTTATGTTTCCCCACTTAAATATATTTTTCTATATCTCTATATCTATCTAGTTTATTTGGATTAAACTCACGTTATTGCATTCTATGTTCTACATAACATCATCTATAATCTTTGACATTTATAATGGAGTTAGAATCAAAGTTATTACTCATTTGTTATAAATCTTGACAAAAGACATCTTCACCACATACCGAGAAAACAAAAATACATACAGAACTCACCGTTAACTCTTTTATTTTACTCCAACTTACATCTTCTTACTTAGCTCATATATTTCTTGCATATTTACTCTTCGCTTGGAGCTTGTTCTTGATTGGATTGGTTTTCTTACACTTTTGGGTCACCTATAGTGAGCTAGGATTGGTTTGTTTCCCATTATCCACATGAAATGTATTCTCTCTTGGTGTATGGTCATTTAGGAAATAGATTCATTAACGATCTGCCCCAACAAGTAAGTTCTCGACTCAAATTTTCATTTTATATAAAGTATCCTCCTATCTTTGTTTTGTAATTTATGTTAGCTTAGTATTTTATGTACATACTAGGTCAACATATTGTATTAAGTTATTTATATTACATTGCATACTTTACTTCAGTTAGCATAGATTATGCATGCTATTTTTATTCTTAATCACCCCCATAGTGTCAACACCTCACAAGGGTTCCTTCCCTTTCTTAATCTCATGCCTTGGGAATCCTAGATTATCCTAGTGTAAGGGTTAATGGTCTTTAGGTTTGTGATCTTAGTGGTCCTTATAATCCCTTTGAATTATATCTATTGTGTTTCATTCTTGGTGTGTCCTTTACTCATTTCCTTAATACCTAATTTAAATGGATGATAAGAGTGCATGTCTTCTAAACACATTTTTATTGCCACACATCTTAGTGAACCTAATGTGAAAATTTATTACTTACCTTCGATCAAGAATAACTGGTTAAAAGAATCCATATTTAGTTTTACCTAATTTCATCTCTTAAAAATTTAGAAAACCAATACTCTTAGATGCCATTAGCCCCTTTGTAAATTATGTGTAAGGTTGATGCTATCTGTTTTGTCCAAACTTTCTCTAAGATGTTAGTGAACCCTATGTCAATTTTTCTCAGGGCCAATTATCTCTTTCTTAGTCCATTTTATATTGCAACACCATCATACCCTTTGTAAATTCTATACAGGGCCAATTGTGTCTAAATTGCAATTTTCCATAACTTTTCTTTTAGTTTCAGATTTGTATGCAGTGTCTTCTCTCAGGATATTTTTGGCTCAGTTGAATCCTCTAAAATTGTCCATGGGCTATTCATTCATGCCTAAATTTCCTCTTCGTGCCCCTAAGTTTTATATTTCCTATCCTATAAATGCTAATCTAGCAAGATTCCTAGTCTTACCCATGAAGCTTCACTTCCCTCACCTTGTCCCTCTAATGTCTCATGAAAAGGTTACTCAACTAAGTGTAATGTGGTTGAGACTAAGGATATAGACCAAAGATATATCATTAAAAATTTCATTGACAACAAATATCTTACACCTAATCAAGAGGGAAGTATAAAAAATATATACATGGAGATGAACATGATTCGTCTCAATTATAAAGGGATTTTTCATAGTCAAACTCCTCCCTAGAGTAATGATAAAAATGAGTCTTAAATAGTAAAATAGGAATGAACGAATGAGCTCATGGATTTATTAAAAAAGTTGAAATATTTGTCCATATAAGCTAACAATAACCTTGGTAGTAATATTTTATGTCAAATGTTTCTTAAGGCCCTCATGCTAACCCTCCAATAAAATGTAAGGTCTTTATCTCCTAACACACTAGAGGAAGCCCTCAAAAAATCTAAAATAACATATCACCTCATGCATGAGTTTAGATGTGAATCCAATTCACCACTTAAACTTAAAGGTATAAAACATACAATTAATTCCTCTAGAGAGAAAAGAGTGGTAGCACATCAGGATTCTCCATGCCCCTCCCTTCATACTCCTTTCTCGTTATTAACTTAATCAAAATTTTCCCACTCCATGGATAGTCCTCCTTCCAAGCAAGCATTTCCTTATATTAGGGGTGATTTATTTTGTTAGGGCATGTAACCATAGGAAAATAAACTATTTATTATAAAGACCTTAGGAAGGCAGACCTCGAATTATTCCTTGGCTATTCCTTCGCTTAATCTTCCATTATGTAAGAGCGTTATGAAAAATATAAATATTTAAAGAGAAATAACACTCCAATCGTCCAAATTAGCACCATAAAAATCCCATGAAAAATGTTGTGGGTTCCATGGAATACTCATGTCATGATGAAAACTTACTAGATTAAAAATATATCATTGCTTCCAAAGTCAACTATAGGCGTAAGCCCACCCACAAAGATCATATTATTACACCAAGAAATTTTTGTATAACCCATCTTTACTTGATACCTCCCGAGAACTACCAACGGTGAAGCCACTCCCATAATTAAGCCTCCCCACGGTATCAATGGTGTTACCAAGCAAGGATTCCATTACACCTTCCCGACAAGATATCCCCATCAAATGAAAAATCATTATCAATCTTGGAAACTTCTTCTATCACTCCACCATCATGGTATTGATATGGGAGTTATTCCAAGCCGCACATATTGGAACTTTTCACATGAGTTAAAATATCTTACATGAAAGATTCCCTTTATGGAAATCATGTGTACTTCAGATTCACATCAAAAATTTCTTAATCAATAGCTACATAGATTTTATAATCCTCTTCGCTAGGCCCCAAATCTCCCTCCACACATACAAACCTGACATTCATCACATATAAACCATGGGATGATCTCCACAAAGTTCATGTTTGTATTGTTTATCATTGGAATTTTTGGACGATGACATGATTATCGATGAAGTCTTATTTTGAGCAAATGACCCAACCCTACTCATTAGCATAGTTATCAATGATTATCAAGTGCGTAGAGGCCTTATGGATGATTGTTCGGGAATTAAATTAGATTCGTATTCTATAATAGAAAAACATCGTATTTTCTGTTGAAGCGAAATCAAACCTACTCACTTCACTTGTCATGCTTTTGATAAAACAAAGAAAAACCCATAGGATGCATATTGTTGCCTATCACGGTTTGACCCAAAATAGTTTGCATAAAGCTTATGGTTCTAGATCGTATTCTCTCTTATAATCTCATCTGGGTTTCCCTTGGGACGCATCGCATGTTCGTAGTCGCATCATCCAGGTATTAATGTATTAAATTAATTCAAGCTAACAAAAATTTTAGGCATGATGTTGATCCCAATCCTTGGGATGTTTCAATACCATTTCCTAAATAACCCTTCCTAATGCCCACTGCTCCTTAATGGCCAAGAAAATTGTTTTTATTTATTTCTACAAACAATATAGAAGTGCAAGCCAATATATAGGCTGCATGAGGAAGGAGAGGAGAAGAATAGTTAAGTAACAAATAACAATGTATTATTAACTAATGTGCTAACATTCCCCCTTAATACATTGCTCTTACAAATGTACCCCCTAAACAAATCAAACTTCACCTTGCCGAGAGGCTTGGTGAGAATATTTGCAACCTGAAAATCAGTAGGGTAGTACTGGAGCTGAATTTGGTGGTTCAAGACCTGTTCACGAATGTAGTGACATTCCACCTCAATATGCTTTGTACGTTCATGAAAAATAGGATTCTTCACAAGCTTCAACACACCTTGATTGTCGCAGTGAATGATGGGAGGTTTCTCTTCAGGAATCCCTATATCTGTAAGAATGCAACGTAACCAAATCACTTCACACACAGCTCCTCATGCGGTGCGGTATTCATCCTCGGTGAATGAGAGAGCAACAATAGTTTGCTTCTTGCTAATCCATGAGATAGGTCCAGATCTTAGATGAAAAACATACCTCTGAAGTGGATTTCTGTCATCAACGGATCCCGCATAGTCTCGAGTCTATATATCCTGTAAGAAGAAGCTGATTGTTCTTCGATACTCAGACAAAGTTAATCGTACCTCGAAATATATAAACACATGCTTTGTTTCTATCCAATGACATTTCTTCGGCTCCTACATAAATCTAGTGAGATAGGTCACTGCAAAGCAAAGATTTGGTCTAGTAAAAGTCAAGTAAATGAGACTCCCCATAAGTTTCTGTAGTGAGTGCCATCTACCTCGTGGTGAATCATGGAATCTAGATAATTGCATACCTTTTTCCATCGGTGTGGACATTGATTTACAATCGACATTCCATATTTCTCTAGGAGTGTCTTGGCATATTTCATCTAGGAGACGAAGATATGATTCTTCTTCGTGATATCTCTAACCCAAGATAGTAGTGAAGTAGCCCCAAATTGGTCATGTCAAAGGATTTATTCAGATCATTCTTTACATCATCCACAAGATTGTCAAAACTTCCTGTGATCACAAGATCATCTACGTACAAAACCAGAATAACAATCTCTTTTCCTACCTTCTTGATATACAAATTTGTATCGACACTATTCATGGGGCATTAGACCAACCACGGTGGAAACAGGAAATGGATGCTGAATATGACTCCCTAATTTAGAATCGAGATGTGGGAACTTGTCAATCTTCCTCCGGGTAAGAAATCCATTGGTGTAAATGGATTTTTAAAACAAAATATAAGGCAAATGGTTCAATCGATAAATAGAAAGCACAACTTGTTGCAAATGGTTATGCTCAACAAGAAGGAATTGACTATAACGAGACCTTTGCACTCCGCTGCGAAGATCTAACCCATCGAGACTTATCATCCAGTGCACTAAGAGACACAAAATGGATGGAAACTTTAGCAGATCGATGTCAAAAGTGCTTTTTTAAATGGTGATCTCAGAAAAGAAGAAGTATAGATGACCCAACCTAAAGGGTTTGTGGACGAGCATCAACCACACAAGGTATGTCGTCGATAAAGTCACTTTATGGACTTAAACAAGCACCTAGGGCATGGTATATGAAAATTGATAATCACCTATTATAGCATGGATTTACTCGTAGCCCCTTAGATACATATTTGTATATCAAGAAGGTAGGAAAAGAGATTGTTATTATAGTTTTATACGTAGATGATCTTGTGATCACAAGAAGTTCTAACAATCTCGTGCGGTTGATGCTCATCCACAAACCCTTTAGGTTGGGTCATGTATACTTCTTCTTGTATATCGATCCTCTTCCTTCTCTCATCTAGAATATGCATATATTCATTACAACCAAAAATCTCAAATGATGAATAGAAGGTTTATGACCAGTCCATACCTCTTCCGGTGTGTTGTTCTGCAAGATCTTTGTGGGTTCCTAGTTGAGTAGATACACTTGTTGTCTGGACTGCTTCTACCCAAAACTGATCCTCTAACTTGGCGGTAGAGAGTATACAACAAGCCATCTCCATGATAGTCCTATTGTGTCGCTCAAAAATCCCATTCTGTTGGAGCGTGTAGGGTGCAGTCGGATGTTGCTGAATTTCATCTTTGCTTTAGGTGTGCTAACAAATTCTTTGACACAAATTACCCCCTCAATCTGAGTAGAGGAGAAGGAGAGGCTTCCCAAAATACACGGTGGTTTCTTTGTGGCGAAGGTTTGGAAATTGGCAAATGCCTCACTCTTCTTCCGGAGGAAATATACCCACATTTTCCATGAGTAATCATCAATGATGAGCTAGAAGTACTCAAAACCTTGGAAGCTAGGCGACAGGATCTACTGAGATCAGTATGTATGACCTAAAGATGCTCTATAGAATGATAAGAGCTCTGTTTGAACAGACCTCTGTGTTGTTTTCCCACAAGACATCCAGCAGCACACACGTAAGGAATGGGACAGGTGGAGGAAGCCCTCTTACCATTTCCTTAGACCGAGTTCAAGGAGAGCCCCGGTAGAAAGATGACCATATCAAAAGTGCCATAGTGCGGTGGACTCCATTGTTGAAGCGAGAGAGAGCAATGCTAGATGAAATGACCACATCCAATGCAAATAGACGGCCCTTCGAAATGCTCAAGAAATTACCGAGTCTCCCTTTGAAATGATGTAGGAATTGACCCATTTCTCAACAAAGAATTAGACTCGCATTCAATAGTTAAGAAGTTAACTCACAGACAAGAGATTTGAGGTCAAACCTAGAACATATAGCACCTTCATGAGTGTACATCTTCGTGTTCCAAGAGGAATGATGACATCACATAACCCTGCTATAATATACTCATGATTGTCTGCGATGGTGATCCGATCTCCAGTGGGCCTGTCACTTAGGGTATGAAACAACTTCTTATTGCCAATCATGTGTTTGACTTTTTCCTAAATCGATCAACCGAGACAATTTTTTATGGCTACAAAGTCCGTGAGACTAGAACAATGTCGAATGAGTCGTATACGGAACCTCTTCATCGAGAGGTGGCATCTGCTAAGTAGCAATGTGACCCATACGCCTCGATTACGAGCACACCATCGAGATTTCTTGGAATATCCTTGGCCATAAGTGCTCTTTTCGCAAGAGTTGCCATAATTGCGACCGTTGTAATAATAGTTTGCAGTCGTGTGCGTATCCGTGGAGAAAATTTGGCACCATCGATCCGCCTTATTGTTCTACTACTTACGAGGTGGCGTTGTGATGCCACCGAGAAGGTTCTTTATTGAGGATGTTACTTTTGATTTTGGGGGATGATTTGCCCTTTCAAGGCTTATGTTTTGTCTCGTGATGAGAGCCTTGTCTTGAAGGCTTCTTGAACAATCTACATGGATTCTTCTTACTAGAGATAATTCACCAGTGTGGAAAAACTCACCACATGTTGAGTGATAGTCAATGTGGTGATCGAGTGCCTAAAAACAGGAAGGAAGAGCTTGCAAGGTGTGAGTGGGACTAGCCACACATGTCGTCCACCGGTTCACCGAGGAGCAGAAAGTTCGGCCGCGTAACTCAGCCCACACCTTTGTAAGAAGGCCTCTACTAATTCACCATCATGCATACTCATCGTGTGAAGCTTAGTCTGAAGATGCAACTTTGTCGTCAGATTCTTGGCTTCATAGATGGTACACAATGTCTCCATGCCTAAGAGGAAGTGGTTGCTTCCCGAATGTAAGGTTGAACCTCATTAGAAAGGCTTAGGGTGATAAGCATTAGTGCTTTTGCATCGGCCTTTTCATATTTAGCCAACAGATCAACATCTGTGGGAGGGGCATCTTTTCCAGAAATGATCCCCCAAAGATCTTCAAACTGAAGAATCGTCCACATCTTGGTTTTCCATGCGGTGAAATTTGGCCCTTTCAAGAGTTGGGCATCGGATAGCAATATTTTTGGAGTAGACATTTTCAAAAACTCAAAATTGTATTTTATTTATTTATTTTTCAAAAATGGCTACAATGCTTACTGAAGGAATCTATCCCAAAGATGGGCTCTATAGGCTTGTGCAGTGAGACGCGGATGCTCTTGTGGGCGTTCTACTTCGCATTCATCATCTACATCATAGCCACATTCAAGTTCTGCACGAATCCGCCATGCTTGACATCGAATGTCGAACCAAAAATACTCCAACAGTCCTCGGCACACAATCTCGTCAAAGAGAATATTCCCAGTGTTGTGGAGCTCGTTGACCAAGGCAAAGAATAGTCCAGTGGTGTCTTCGTTGTCGCTCAATGCCCAAACATTTGGTGCATTACTTGCGGTGCTTTCTGCATCTGAAATTTGTGACATACGCGGGCTGGCCTCATTTCAAGATCGCTTTGCTGGTGTTGGCTTTGCTAATGTTGGCCACAACTTCAACGTCCTGTAGTGTTGGCTTCTCCTTGGCTCCTGGGTGCTCTTCTTCGCTGCACAGGTGGGGATGCTTTGAGAACCACGGTTGGAGGTCCACGCAGGCCTCACGTTTCCTTGGCATGCTTCGCAGGTCTGGATTCTTCTTTCTTCTGCCACGCTCCTTTTATTCTCCATGTTTTGCTTACACACGTTTTCTCAGCAAAGCAGGTCAAAATGTATGTTCCAGGTTTGAATAAGCCAAGACAGTAGCAAATGAAATCTTCTGTTCAATGCTTCTTCCTTGGTCGCTGTCCACGCAGGTCGCTCCAGCCAAGAACAGGTTGCTCTTGGTCTTCCATGTAGCAAGTCACTCCATTCAATAACATCAAACCTCCTCCAGCGCAGGCACACACTCAACAGGCTCAGCAAATTCTCCACGCGATGGGACCAGTCTCCAATCTGCAAACAAATGCCTCCAATGCCAAATGAAATGCCACGAACTATTTTCCAATCTTCCACGCAGGCAGAGGATGAACAGAGCTCTGATACAAATGATGGCCAAAA
The DNA here is from genome assembly GCA_018340775.1 of Taxus wallichiana var. yunnanensis. Taxonomy (NCBI): domain Eukaryota; kingdom Viridiplantae; phylum Streptophyta; class Pinopsida; order Cupressales; family Taxaceae; genus Taxus; species Taxus wallichiana. The sequence continues at coordinate 698,441,451 of CM031244.1, forward strand.
ACAATGTTTTATTTATTGCTACAAACAATACAGAAATGCAAGCTAATATATAGGTTGCGTGAGGAAGGAGAGGAGAAGAACAGTTAAGTAACTGTTCACTAACTAACAACTAACAATGTATTGTTAATTAACTAATACGCTAACACTCCTGACATATAAGGAATTCCATACCCAGAATTATTTGATCTTATATTTAAAATACAGGTTACGATAATATTTAGATGAAGAAAAACCTAAGGAACTCCGAAAAAGGTAGACAAAAATAGATTACATGATGACATTTTGAAACAGTTGTCATTAGACCTCTTCCCTCGATACTGGTATCAACCACAACCCAAGGAAAAGGAGCGTGTTTATCACACGTCGACTTCTAAACACCTAGAATGCAATGAATTAGGAATTGCGTAAATATTTTATGATCACTGTTTTCTCTCGCCCCGATATTTCAAAAGATCGGTGTTGTAGGTAAAGAGGAGGTACTAGAACCCAAGGAAGAAGAGATTTAATTTTCTCCTTCTGATGGCTAAGACTACATTGTTTTGTAAGCTGATTCTAGACAGTTGGAAGTATTGCACTACCAACACGCCTTGAACCAAATACAATCATTATGAATCCAATATAATAATATAGACAGATCTTACGCGCCTCTTGTTTATGATACTAGTTATATCGATGATGAAGAGGAATAATCCACCACCCACGTCAGCTTATGAGCCAACCTCTATAGTTAGCGATGGTTAGAGTACTATTATTATGGTCATTATGGACGTTGCACCCAAAGAGATCACATTAGATGCTAAGGTGTTGGATGCACTGAACACCAGTTTAATATAACACCGAGACCGAAAATGATACGTAGGCCTATAATTCCATGTGGAATATCACATCCCTCTCACTACTTAAGCTAATTATATGGTTATCCTATAGGTCTTATACGAACAAGAGGATAGACTTCCATAAAGACATCATAAATTAGGGAATTTCCCCAAAACACCTATGTGTTTTGATGACTATGACACTACCATCAATACTTTTGAGGACGAGGTAGATAAATTACATGAAGATCCATACATTTCCAAGATGTAAATGCTATGTTAGTTGAATCAGCGTCGGTGTATAACTTGATGACGATCCCTCACACAATCATTTTCAGAGAATATTTTCCCCGATTACATGAGTCTCATATTGAGACCATAAGAAAAAACATGTATTCACATGGGGATATGCCGACATGTTGGGCATTGATCTTAAGATTGTCTTGCATAACATCATTACTTATCCTAATGTCGCACCTATTTGAAAAAACATACAAAAACTTACACCCATAATCAATGATCTTTATCATAAAGAAATCATTAAACTTTTAGATGCCAAATTCATCCACACCATGGACTATTTTGAATGGGTCTCCAATATCATCCCCAGTTAGGAAGAATGATACTCTAGTCATGCATATCTTCATCGATTTCAGAAATCTCAATCTCGCTTGTCCTAAGGATAAGTTTCCTTTACCCTCCATCAACTCCATCATTAACTCTACGATAGGGTACAAAATTTTATCTGACTTAAATGGTTCCTCCAAATATAATCAAACCCAAATCTCTCCCGAAGATCAACATAAGACAAATTTTACAAAGCGAGAATGGGGTACCTATTGTTATGTAAAAATTTCCTTTGGCCTCAAAATGTCGATGTAATGTATCAATGTGTGATGACTCACATCTTTGACTATCTTATACATAAAATAGTAAAATTTTATGTGGATGATATACTTGTTAAATATCGATACATAGATGATCATGCCCATGACCTAAACATCTCCCAAGGGCATGTTCCTAATTACAATGTTCATCTCAATCCCAATAAATTCATATTTGCAGTGACTCGAGGAAACTTTATAGGTTTCCTAGTATCACAACATGACATTGATATAGATCCAAATAAACTTAAGGCTATTCTTGACATACCACAGCCATCTTCCATAGTGGACATATGGAATTTTTTTATTACGCTTGTGGCAATCTAAAGATTTGTACCTAGATTCACCTATCGTGTGTATGCCAAAGACAATTTAATACCAAAGTATACCAAACTTGAGTAGATAAAGGATTGTCAGCAAGATTTCGATAACTTGAAATGATCTCTCACTTTACAACCAACATTACAACTTTTTCTCTTGATTAACACTTGTTATTATATACCTTTTCTACTCTAGTGTCTGTTGGGGAAATGCTAACATAGGAGGATGAAAAGGGAAAGGAGCATGTTGTCTACTATGTTAGTTGGGATCTATTAGATTATGAGGTATGATAGACTACCATAAATCAGGCTCAAATAGCCATCTACAACAAAACTACAAAACTTTGACATTATATTATTTACCATACCACCTACATCATTTTCACATTGATCCTTTATGACACTTATTTTCAAACATTTTCCTTCCAATAGATCTAATTGGGAAGTGGACGACTCTCCTTATGAAATTTGACCTCCATATCATCATTTAATGGATGGTAAAATACCAAGTTATCGAAGTATATGGCCTTTCTTGACATCCTTTCCCCTCAACCTACTCACAATGCACTACCCGATGAGGACAACATCCTCGGTGAGGGTATCAACAATGCTAGTTCTATCAAAGTCTATTTCTTTAGCTTTATGATTGGTCTTTAGGTACAGGCCCTTAATTCCAATAATGAAGATCCTCCATGCACTAAATCCAATCCAAACACCAAGATCACCAAAGAATAAATTACATTTTATTTTCACGAGAATACATTATTGTTACAATTTGATGGGGAAAATGTGTTTAGGGACATGGAGTAAGATGTGTGCTCTCTTAACCTGCAGACCAAACCTTTCCCCTTTCTTATCAATTATAATTTGAGGTCAACAATAACATGGCCTAATATAAAGCTCTTATCTTTTGCATGCAATCGATCTGTCCTTGACATGCAATAGCACTTATATCCATGCCACGGGGGACTTTTAGTTGGTGTTTCAACAAAGTAACAGAACATATAAATGTCATAGTGAAAATATCAACACCTATTACGATTTCTTTGAAGCTAAAACCATGCTTTACCTAATTTACCATTGAATCAATCCCACGAGAAAAAAATTCTTGGAGGATGCTTTAGGAAAAACTACCACATATTTGCAGCCAAAGTTTGATTGTCATGAGATTAATCCCCTACTATAAATTCATTAAACCCCTACTACTACCGTGCATTATCAATATGTCTACGATGTCTTTCCAATTGAAATAGACACCCCTCCCTAATCCTTGGTATGAAAACATTCTCTAATTTATCCTAAATCAAACTTTTCCAGATGGTATGGACTCGTGAGAAGAATTAAGAATACGTAAAAAAGGATCTTAGATATGTACTCAAAGATGACATATTATACTATCTAAACTTTGAAGGTACTTTACTCCAATGCATTAACAAGGAAAAGGTTCCCTTTGTCTCGGAGGAAACACACTATAGAACTTGTTGTGGCTATTATACTCATCACACCATTGCATGCGATTCCTACGTATAGGTTACTTATTGGCTAACACTAGAATTTGATGCTTGTTCCTTTTCCAAAAAGTGGAAACCTTGCAATGCCATGATTATTTGATTCATTCTTCTCTTACTAATCTTTAATCTAATACAAATCCCTTACCCATTAGTATATAGGAATTGGATTAAATTGGAAATTTCTCGTTCTCTCAATACAATCATGTCTTCATAATTACTACCACAAATTATTTCACTAAGTGGGTAAAGGGCATTCCCCATACAAACATTTTGAGACTTACTACCTTCAAATTTATCCTACACCAGATCATTTTCCAGTTTGGAATTTCCCAAACCATAATATATGAAATAGTGGAAATTTCATATCAAAATAAATAAGGATGCAATGCACTAATTTCAAGTCAAACATTGATTATTAACAACTTATGACCCCGATGCAATAGATAAGATAAATCTTGAAATAAAATTATCAATAAAATCCTACGAGAAACAGTTTATGAGTCATGTATGGACTAGAAAACAAAGTTATATCCTACATTACGGCCATATTGCACCAATATCCATACAACCATTGGGGAATCAACTTTCTCTCTTGCTTATGGAGCTGAAGTTGTCCTTCCACTCAAGGTGGAACTTAGTTCAAAATCATTCCAGATAAGCTAATTCCATAGGTGCATCTTCATGAACTTTACATCCTAGAATAGAAGTGTGGTCATGCCTTTACTCACAATCAGAAACAAAAAAATGTGTCACCAAACAATATAACATACTTGTTTGCTCGCATAATTTCAACATGGTTGACCTGGTCCTTAATCTTTATTATACCCATGACAATGAAGGAAAATATGCTTTCAAATGGTGGAGTTCCTACCTAATCAAGGATATCATCATCCCTAATACATATCACCTTAAAATTGACAAATGCCACATCTTTAAAGAACCAAAAAAATTTGCAATTTCTCAACAAGTTTCATTGTTGAAGAATCTCAGAGCTTGATACTCAGTTACCATCTCTCGTCTTTTCCTTTTCAAATTCACTACTCCATCAACATGCTCTAACTACTCAATCAACATTTTGGTTTCATTTCACCCTAGATTTTCCCTCAATAATCACCATGGTCTTAAGCATCATCACTTAGGCTCATAGTCTTGATTAGATTTATTCTCCCTTATTATTATAAAATATACCTAATTGTTTTCTTGGTCTTTTCATTGTTTCTATTCGCCCTTTGAAATAATCATCCATGATATATTTATTCGAACCTTCAGGTTTAATGAAAATACCTCTTTGTAGCTTATACCATATGGTTTTTATGCTTTTAGCATTGCTTACCCACCGCTTGACTTTGACACTATTACACCTTATAATATGACACGATATCCGTCCCATTGACCCCTAACTAGGTGATTTATGTCTTATTTTATTGATGATCTTGTATACTTTCTTTTTTTTTTTTCTTCTCTAAGGTTTTAACAACATGGATTCTACCCATACGTTGTAGGACAAATGACACTATAAGGTACACATTGGTGGGTATATTTCATTTAAGCTAGCCCTTTACTTTAGGAATTTTAGTTCAATTTCGATGTTAAGTATCACTATTTCGCTGATTCCCCCATGTTTCGCTATTACAACATGTGGTAATCAACGGATGGGGCATATTTATACACCTAATTTTCATGTTTTTTATTTTCATACATGTTAATAATAATTTTTCTTGTAGGTTAGAGGTCATTAATACATCTATTTCTAAAAATGGGTGCCTTAAGGGGCTTATTTTGTGATAGGGATGATACATGGAGAGATAATAGGTTTTGGTCTTATTTACACACTTATTTTCTCTTAGCTTATTTTTCTTTCCTTCACATTCTTCAACACCTTGCTTGCTCATGACAATATTATTCTTGCCTTGCACTCCATTTTTACATCACATTACACACACCCCTTAGAATTTCCCCTCCCTAACCGATGCCGTCACATGTGGGCAATTACTTAAGTGCATTTTTAAAATCTTAGGTGATGCCTTCACATACGGGTAATGATGTTGGTATAAATACCAAAAAGACATCTTCGCCACATACTAGATAGAAAAAATAAATATAGGAACTCTCCATTGTATCTACTCTTTTGACCTAACTTAAATCTTCTCACTCAACTCTTGAATTTCTTACAACTTCACTCTTGGATTGAATATTCTTCTTGATTGGATTGGCTTTCTTATACTTTCGACTCACCTATAGTGGGCTAGGACTATATTCTTTCCCCATATCATCCTGAAAACTATTCTCTCTTGGTATATGGTCCTTTGTGAAAAAGATGCATCAACAACCTCCCCCAATAGGTAAGTGCTCTAACTCAAAATTTCAGTTTGTATAGAGTAGTCTCCTATCTTTTCTTTTTACTTTATGTTAGCTAAGTATTTTATGTACATGCTAGGTTAGCATATACTTTTTAGGTATTTATCTTATGTTATGTGCATTACTTTAGTTAGCATAAATATTACATGTTCATTTTATTCTTAGTCACCCCTTATAGTGTCGATACATCACAACGGTTCCTTACTCTCTCTCAATGTCAAGCCTTGGAAACCCAATATTTTAATAATGTAAGTGTTAATTAAATTTGGGTATGTAATCTTAGTGGTCCTTGTACCCCTTTTGAATTCTATCCATTATGTGTTTGACCTTGTGTGTCCCTTACTCGTATCTTCGATACCCTCATTGAATGAATGAAAAGAGTCCATGTTGTCTATAAACATTTTCTTCCTACCATACACTTTGTGCATGGCATGAAAAACATAGATTCTAAACTAGGTTCAAATGTAGGGATTCAATCCAATTATAGACACATAATGAAGATACAAATATGCTCAAGCAGTTCCAATGTAATAATGTTATAAGATAGTGACCCTACTCCTAAGATAATTAAATATTTTTAATTCCTAAAACTAAGAAAGAAATGTATCCGACTAGGATTCAAAATAATAATAATCAAGGGATGGATATAGCCAAGTGGTATAATATAATAAGAAAATGCAATACATCAATAAAAACATGCATATACTCTAATATATCTAAATGAATGACCAACATGTAACATACATGTGAAAGATAAATGAGTAATGAGGGTTATAAATTATTACTTTTATTGTGTGTGTGTGTGTGTGTGTGTGTGTGACCAATAATTCATAATCCTCCCCATAGAAAATAACACAGGGATAATCACTATGGGTGGACAAGGGAAAAAATCAAGAAGAAGATATCCTATGGTAATTCATTGTGTTGACCAAAAACAAAAAAATTAAGTTATAAGACTCAAAGTCAAGAAGTAGGTGTGAAAAAGTGTGAAAATATGTTAGCTGGAAGTGCCCTCATGTATAAATAAATAAATTATTTGGTTTTTTGTTAAATGTAACAAAAATTATATACCCATGATGTCATTACGCATGACTGATCACATTAACTATGGAAAATCAAAAGCGACATCGTCCATAATGAGAGATTGTATTATCCTTGGGGAAAATCTAAAGGTCAAAAGGTGAAAATAATTGGAGATGGAATAACTTAGGTAAATTGGGAGACAAAAAGGTCTACATTGAATGAAAGTAAGGAAAACGATGTGCAATTGGAATGAACAAGTAGACATGAGGGGACAAGGAGACATAGTGGGTGTAAAGTTTGCACCAAGGGAGGATATAAGGAAATAATCAGGTAACTCATGTGTAATAGTAACACCACACAAATATTTTGGTTTAGCTTACATGAAATTTTTTTATCACACCCCAATCTCAATAGGCCCCTTCACTCAGGATGATAATTCATCAAAAATACCTACACAAAATAAATTGTTAGAAAGAATAAATAATATGGTGTATACATAGGATCAAATTGACGATCATCATGTGTCACAAATAGTGAAATATGATATGGACTAATGAAAATTTTCTATGAAATACATAAACTCAAAAGGAAATGTATAAAATAAAACAAAAATTAAAGTGCTATTAAAAAATAATGAAATCTAAGATATAAAATATAAATATCTCATGTTTACCTTCTATTGTCACTCAAATTTATTATGGCATGAGAAATATTGGGTTGGAAACCTAAGAATGCCACACTAAAATTAATGCTAGGAGATAGTAAAATAAGACATAAATACCAAGTTAGGAACTCACAAGAAGGATGTAAAAAAGGGTCAACATGATGAAAAGTGATAATTTATTGATGAATTTTATCAATAGAAGCGTATAAGGTAAAAATGAGATTCCCACAAGAATTTTCATAGTGCAATTTATGGATTTTTTTTAGTGTTTTTCCTTTGGAAGATATGAATCTTTGTAGGTTAGAAGGACATTGTGAAAAAAATAGTTATAATAATTACTATAAATAGTAAAGGTAGAAGTTCATTTTTCAGTTTTTAGTTTGAGATTAAGAGAAATTGATCTATGATAATATCAAACGGATGTATTTTAGTGATAATTGTGAGAGTACTAAGTGTAATACATGGTGATTGAGATAGGGCATGCGAAAATGTTAATCCCATAGTAGGTGTTGTTTTTAAATTAGGGAATGACATCTAGGATAAAAGTTGGAAACATATGTTAGGGAAATTTTACTACAAAAATATACCCCAAACATAATCAAAATGTATATTGAGTTGAGTTCTAGTTGGGTTTAGTGGAATTTAGATTTTAGGAATGATTAGGTTAGGTTTCTTGGGTTTAATTCTACCAATGTAATGGGAGTATAAAATAGATGGAATTGACTATGCTAGGATTCCATATCATAAAATGGACAACAATGTTTATCTTGGGGGATTCTTTTTAGGGTGTCTAATGATGATTTTCGGTAGGATTGGTTGTGTAAGGAAAGGCATATTTTGTTGAGGGCATGAAGGTATTAAGACAATAAGGACGGTTAGTTTAAGAATTTTAATTGTTCATAATTTGATATGTATTTATTTGATGATGAATTTTAATTAAGATATAATAATTTGTAGGTTACATAAAGTATCTAACTATAGATATCAATGGGAATATCATGTGGTTGCTAGATTTTTTGCATAAGTTATTTGTAGAAGACACTACACAATTATAAGGCCTCATATTTGGAGGCATTATGTAAATGGTGCAAGTCTTATTGTATTACAAATTTTATAGATGTTTTCATCCATTGGGACTTTATGTCCAACACCGCTAGGTGGAGGGATAGTGATTAAAATATAGAGGTGGCGGTGACACTCTAGGATGTTCATGTTATTTTGGGATACCCATTTAGGGAGTTCACATGTTTTGTGATGTAATGAAAAATACTATAGAGATGAGAGAAATAGCATAAGCTGGCCATGAGAAGTGATGACTATCATCCATGCTTATTTATGGTCCATTTAAGTGACATATTTTATACATATATTCCAAATATCTCTAAGGATATTACACGTATGATTGTGGAAAGGATCTTTTCCATGAGGTAGATGGACCAATGTAGTTATTTATATTCGTAACATGTAAAGATGTACTAGAGGTTGATATATAGTATTATTGGGAAAATGTAACATGGGTGCAAATGGTGAATAATTTGTAGAGGATTCATGTGAAAAAATAGAGGAAAGTAACGTCCATCATACTATTGGTGGCCTAGAACTAGGAGTAATTTCTAATGTATGGTCCTATATAGGGATACCACTACATATAGGAAGGGATGACCTATGGATCCTATAGTAGGAGAGAGATTCAGTAGTCATGCTATCCATTGGATTTAGGTGATATAGGGGTGGTAATGAGGGAGACATAAATATGGATGGTTGGTCGATTGCACCGGTTGGATTACTATAGTAGTAGCTAAGGAAACATTTGAGAGTAGAGGTCTTTACACTTGGTAAGTAGAGACACATTGATTTGATATAGCATTGTTATAGTTTGGAAATCTATTTCAAGTGGTACCCTTACCTCTTACATAGTATTAGCCATGAAATTTTTTTGTGAGACGAGAGGATGGTTAGTGTGACAAAAATATAGTGAAAGCATTATGACCATGCCAAGTTAGATGTTCACAAAGCCAAGTTGTAGGTAGTAGTGACATAGGATAGAAGGAGTTATATATGGACATTAGGTGATATAAATGGGGTTTGTACCTAATAGAATGGATATCAAATAGGATGATAGGCTAGAGATACATCGAATATGACACCATGATTAGAAATTATAGATTCTGTTAGAAGGATATTTTCCATACATAAGTACACAAATAAAAGAGTACATGATGGGGTGGTTTGACAAGAGAGAAGAGGATAACAAGATATCAATGATTATATTGGTGCCCCACGATAGGTGGGAATAATTGGTAAGATTATATTGTTTGAGATATAAGGAGGAGATAGTTTCTCAAGGCTAGGAAGATGGAAATTTTAAATAAAGAAGTTTGATGAAATAGGTGAGCCTTAAGATAACATTGAATGTTATGTTTGAATACATATTAAATAGATTCCTAATGAGTTAAGCACTTTAAGTTTTTGACATAGTAGAGTTCACTTGAGTTGTACAATTACTTATGGTAGACATCATGAGAAATTGGATAACATAATGGACCGATAAATACAACTGTGATGATTGATTTGGTATTAGTGCTAGCGAGAGGATCCGTGACTGTATATAAACTTGTGAGAGAGGTAGATATTGCACTTTAGAGGAATACAGATTCTATATTTTTGTGTTTGTAGGGGATATGAAATCATTGGTGCATTTATTTCTCTAGGAACAATAATTTTTGCATGAAAACTCTAGGTGGTGACACTATCATATACATAACAACATTTTACCATAGATGATTGATCTAGCAATCATTGTGGTATTAAATATTTTGTGGCTAGAGAGGAGCGAGAGGACTTAGGGAATGAATATACATACATATATTTAACATGATCCCTTTTACTAATCATTAAGCACCATCTACTTAAAGAATCATTTGACCTCCATCGAGTGAGGGTATTCTTGAGGGATGCTTATAGAGTTTTTTCGAGAATAGATGATATATGATGATGTATCGAAATGACTCATTTTGAGATATTTGATATATCATTTATTTTATAGTTTTTGTATTAATGTTTATATATGATGTGACTTTTATGATTAATAGAAATGAAATGATACCTGGTTTAAATTCATATTTTAGGTGGAGTGTTTAAAATTTAATGGGAAGGGGACCAAATCGAGAGGGCCACCCGAGTCGTAAGAGATAAACAAAAGTGAGAAATTATAGGTAAATTATGATCAACATATCTAGTGTAGGAATTCATGTCCGTAGAAACCCAAGTGGGAGATAGTAGAGAATTTCTTAGGTATACATTTATAGGATGAAATGGGCATAGAAATCCAAGTGTGAGAGATAAAACTAAGTATGTACGATAAACCAAAGTAGGAGAGATATGACAATTAATAAAGTATCGGAGATATGAATAAATGTAAATAAAATCCCAAATGCTATAGATAAACCCAAGAATGAGATAAATAGGAAATACAAAAAGTAGAATAATGTGTCATAATAAAAAATGTGAATGATTGGCATGGATAATAGATGATATCAAATACATTGTGTAGGATTTGATGATGAGTATGAATTATGAGATCCTCAAGGATTTATTGGATGATGTTAATGTCATGTTGGACTTCCAATTATTGAAAAATAGGTAATCATTAATCCTATCATATATTTTTGTCTGTAAATCATGACGGATATAATCAAGGGAGGAATAAGAAGGAAATTGATGATTCTAATGAGAACTAGATGATTTTTTACAAGGGTGTGATGAAGGGTAATAGGATTGATAATTATATACATGAGGATAAGGTTATTAGGTTTGGTTCTTGTAGGAGATATCCTGACAAGTACCTTCACTATGTGAGAACAAAAATTGATGAGAACAAAATATTAGTGTTATAGAAAGAGGTTTATGTGGCTTTCCTGTGATGGTATCTCCTATATTCTACTTCATGTATCTTTATATATCCTTTATAGGATCTACAATATGAACCATTATGTTTAGTAATATCATTTTATGTTCACTATGGTTCAGCCATAGGTGGGATATGAGGCATAAACAAGTGTCTTTAGTAGAATTATCGGGATATATTAATCGTATTGATCATGTTTTCTTGATTGATTTTGGGAGTTGTCATAGTTTTTTTCTTGTAAAATAGTTAAAATTTTGAATTTTGTTTTTCCAAAAACATAAACCGATTTCAGTAGAGATGGTAGATGGAAGAATTGTCCTGAAAAACTTGAGGTTTAGTGGAAGACTTAGAATTTCAAATTGATACTTTTAATTCTATGGAGTCTTTTCATGTGTTGAATTTGGATCAATATGATGTTATTTTAGGAATTAATTGGTTAGAAATAAATCATGCTCTTATTAGTTGCAAAAGAAAACAAGTTTTTATTCTATAATTTTGTAAAAATACTCATATTCTGTAGGAATGAAAATACCTCTTACTTTGAAATCTATTTCGGCTATTCAAGTTAGAAGATGTATTAAGGAAAAATGTAAAATATTTTGTGGTTACTGTGACTTAAAATAATGGAAAAGTAGAAATATATGTTAATGTTCATCCCTTACTTAAATATTTTATGGATGTTTTTCCTTACGGTGTTGAAGAGTTACCTCTAGGATATCTATTGAGCATGCTATTGACATTATTCCTTGCGGTGAACATTCTTCTAGAGTAACATATAGACAATCGATACCTGAATTGGCTGAGTTAAAAATTCAATTGGCTCAATTGATTAAATTGGGAAAAATCATACCTAGTGTTTCTCTATGGGGTTCTCCTACTTTGTTTGTGAAAAACAAAGATGGCACCATGAGACTATGAATAAACTATAGGAAGTTAAATAAAATGACTATTAAAAATAAGTATCCTCTTCCTAGAATTGATGATTTGTTAGATCAATTAAATGGTGATAAATGTTTTTCTAAAATTTATATACATTTTGGCTTTCATCAAATTAGCGTTAAAGAATTTGATATTCTAAAACGGCTTTTCATACTAGATATGGTCATTATGAGTTATTTGTGATGCCTTTTGGTTTGACTAACACTCCAATAACTTTTATGACTTTGATGCATGATGGTTTTTCATCCTTTTCTAGATGTGTTTGTAATTATTTTTATTGATTACATTCTCATTTATTCTAAAACTAAAGAGGAACATAAAAACATGTTATAATAGTGTTAGAAACTTTAAGGAAGCATCAAATTTTGGGAAACCGAGTAAATGTGAATTCTTTAAAAATGAAATTTCTTATTTAGGCTATATTATTTTTGAAAAGGTATTTCCCGATCCATCAAAACTACAACTTGTAAAAGAATGGTCTATACCTAAATATTCCCATGAATTTGAAGTTTTGTTGGATTATTTGTTTTTATAATATATTTATTAAAAACTATTCAATAATTGCATCTCCACTTACTGATTTAACTACAAAGTATAGAAAGTATTGTTGGATTAAAGAGTGTGATCTTGATTTTAATAAATTAAAAGAGGCTTTAATCTTTTTTTGTATTATGCACTCCTAATTTTTATAAACCTTTTACCGTTATTCTTGATGATTGTAATTTTTGAATTGGTTGTGTGTTAATGAAATAAAATAGAGTTGTTTTTTTGTGTTCTAGGAAATTACTTCCTACTTGAGAAAAACTATCCTACTCATGATTTAGAATTCCTTAGAATTTTTCATGCTTTAAGTATTTGGAGACACTATCTATTAGGAAATATTTTTCCTTGAAAACTGATCATAGAGGTTTACAATATATCTTCACACAACCCTTGTTAAATATGAGGTAGAGAAGATGGGTTGAATTGTTAAGCCAATATAATTTTGATATTCAGTATGCTCATGGTAGAGAAAATGTTGTGTCCGATGCTTTAATTAGAAAAATAATTTATTGTAATGTTGTGTCTATAAAATGAATTCACTTTAAGGAAGTTATAAAAGAAGATTTAACTACGAGATAAATATTTTATTGATATATATATTGGTTTGAAAAATGGAACTCAAAATGTGAATTTGCGCAGGATAAAATATCTCATTATTTTCTTGATAATTGTTGATTATTTTATTATAAAAATAGAATGTGTATCCCTAATCATCGTGATTTTAAAAATAAGTTTTGAAAGATTCTCATGACATACCTATAGCTGGTCATCCTGGGTTTCATACAAGTTAATCCTTTGTTAAGAATAATTATTTTTGGCTAATAATGAAAAAATACAATCATGAATATGTTCCTAAATGTATGAATTGAAAAGGTCAAAAATGAGGAATGTATTGAAATTGGTATGTACCTTTACCTATACCTAACTAGATATGTGAATCTATTAGTATGGATTTTATTACTAGATTTCCTAAGACTAGAAATGGACATGATTATATTCTTGTTATTGTTGATAAATTAACTAAAATGGATAATTTTATTCCTACTAAAATTAATTATTCTAATTTTGATGTAGCTCATTTATTTTCCAAAGAGGTATTTCATCTGCATGAAATTTCTAAAAATCTTGTGACTAATAAAGATCCTAGATTCACTTCTTCATTTTGGATATCATTATTTGATGAATTGGGTACTAGCTTAAACTTTAGCACTGCATATCATCCTGAGTTTGATGGCCAAATTGAAAGGATTAATAGAATTTTAGAGGACATGCTTAGGATGTATACTGGGGATAAACCCAGAAATTGGGAGCAATATTTACACTTGATTGAATTTGCTTACAATCAAGGTTATCATACTTCTACTAAGATGACTCCTTTCAAGGTTGTTTATGGTAGAAATTGTGCTACCCCTATTTCCTAGTCTAATCTTGAGCATAGATCCTGGTATGGTAATGAAAATGTAAAAGAAATGGAAGAAATCATAACTAGGGAAAAACAAAATATGAAATCTACTCATGATAGACAAACAATTTGATGATTCTAAAAGGGCATTAGAGATTTTGTTGTAGGTGATAATTTTTTTTCGAAAGTTAAACCAAAAGGAGTTCTTTCAAGTTAAGAAAATATGCAAAACTTGATCCTTGTTTTTGTGGGCCTTTTGAACTTATTAAAAGAATAGGAACCTTGACAAGTAGATTGGCTCTACCTCCTGAGTTTTGTAGAATTCATAAATTTTTTCAAGTGAGTTTGTTGAAAAGATATGTTTTTTATGATAAACATGTTGTGGATTGGAAGAACATAGTTATATAACCTACTTGTGAGTTTCAAATTGAACCAAAATGATTTTAGAAACTAGAAATAGGAAACTTAGGAACAAAGAAACTAAATAAATTAAATTAAAATGGTCTTCTTGCGATGTAGATAGTGATATTTTCGGAAAGAGCATATTATCTTAAAGAACAATATCCTATCTGTTTGACTAATCACTCGTGTTTTTCATGTTGTGTTTTTAAAAGTAGCTTTGGCTCTACTAAGGACAATAGGTAATTCAAGGGGGGAGGATTGTGATGTTCTAAAAACCCTGATACGATATTTGTTGAAAAAAATAATAATTTATCATGAGTACTTTGGAATATTGTTTTGTAACTATAAAATTAAAAATGAAAAGGTTTAATTGGAGAGGAATTTGTCAGGACACTATTATTTACATTAAATTAATTTTTAATTTTTAATTTGGAAGTTACCATTGTAACCTTTGGTACTGAAATTGAATTTAGAAAAGTATTATTTAAATGGCTTGTAAAACTTGTTGAAGATCCTTGGGGAATTTTTTTTTTTGGATATTTCAAAGAGCTTGTGGATATTTTCCAGGGAAGATAGGTTTGTAAGCATGGTTGTGGGCAGGAGGGAGAGGCTCCAGAGGAGTCCTAATTAGGGGTATAGAGTACAAGCTTGGATGGTTCCTGGCGAGGGCATTGGTTTGTGATTTTAAGCATATTTTATTCCCCTCATTAATGCAGCCATGGTTCTGGTGCTTACATCCAAGTGGACCAGGAATTGAGCATAAAAATCCCATTTCCAGATTGAGATAAGTTCTTTCTCTGTATTTTGGTTGTATCTTTGTGTAATTACGAGAAAGAAATTAAATAAAGGAGTAAATTATTATGGTTATTTTATTTGTAATATTTTGTTGGAATGGATATTTAATTTAATTGTGCTATGAAACTATATTAGTAGATATTGCATTGTTGATTTATTTTACAAAGTGTCATATTGATTCTCTGTATTGCTTTCCTAAAAACAAAACAAATTTTACATAGGTGTTTTGTGGTTGGTCGATTTAAAATAAATATAAGTTTATATTAAAGTTGAAAATTTACTTGAGTGGAAAATTATTAACTCAACTTATTTTACTTGCAGTAGAATTAAATAAAGTACTCAAGTTAGTTTAGTGCATTTCAATAGTTAACTTCAAGAAAAATAATATGGTTTTATGAATAAATGCCTTTCAAAAACGGTTTAATATTTTAAAAATATGTATATTAAAATATTGTTATAAAATAGTTGAAGAGAATTTATTGAGAAGAGTTTAATTTTTATTAAGTTTATAAATTCCATACTTAATAAAGAGTTTAATTTTTATTAAGTTTACAAATTCAATATTTAATACTTTGTTTATTTGTTATTCTTTGTAATGAATTGGACTTATATTTATTTAATTATTTTGTTTTAGTGCTAGAAACACATAGTGAAAAGATGTGTAAAATTAATTTACCTAAGGTCTCTTAGAAGGAGACAACACTCCATGAAAATAGGAAATTTAATTTTCCTATTGACTCAAGTCTTATTCATGACCCCACTTATTGTATGCTTGATTTATATTATTCAAAATAAATTTTTCCTATGTCTAAATAAAACTATAACGTATATTATTATAATATATTTAATGTGTTCCTAACCTTTATCCCAACCTATGCCTATTTCTACATAATTATTCCTGTACTTGGTGGTTTAGATTGTATCATTTAATTTAAAACCTATATAAATAAAAACTAACCGTTCTCCTATACAGACCATTCCCTATGTATATTTAATTAAAGTAAACTATAAACTTTATACTAACACCAAACATTAAAACATGTCTTTTAATTCTAACTGCACGTATTTACTTTGCATTACCACATTTAAAATTATGTTATGTGAAAAGAAGATTTGTACGGTGGAGCTATTTAAATATATAATGTTTTATTTATTGTTGTTATCAAAAAGTAAATTATAGATATTTAGTTTATCATTAAATAATTTAAAGTATTATCAAATCTTTTTATATTTATAAAGATAATGGATATAATTTGATGAATATTTGTGATGAATATAAATATACTTTATTAAATAGGTAGTTAATGCATTTTAAATATAAGTGTTTAAAATATATTGGTAGAATTTTTCAATGGTAAAATATTAGGATTTTAAATCAAGTTAATAATATCTATCATTCATAATGACTTGCTTTTGAATGTCCAAATGGATTTTTTTATTTCTTATTCTATTTAGAAAATAATTTCCTAATTAAATTATTATGTAGTTGTTATTTTTTTAATAAAAAATGCTAATATGTCATTGTTTCTTTTATGTGGAAAGTCTATTTACGTTGTATAGTTTGGTGTAGAAAGTGTTGTTTTGCATATGATTGGTTTTTTTTTATGTTAAATTTTGTCATTGGCCCTTTTCCTAGTGCAGGGGAAAGTGGTGTTACAATTTAGTGGTGGTGTTCTTGAAATTAGAGTCATAGTGATATTTAGAGAAGTAGAAGTGAATGGAGAGGTAGATTTTATAATTGGTGTTATGCAAGGGCTATCTAGGGAATACAGTTGTGTATCAAACATTTAATCACCAATTATGGGAGTATAGTTCATGATATCATTATTAGAGTTGAATTTAGAATGACTATTATTCTTAATAACACTCCCTAATACTTTATTCAACAGGATACAAACCTCTGGTATATTTTGTAGAAGATCTAACAACCTTATTTCTTTATGATGGATAATGCTTTTAATTGGATGTTAACATTATCACATTGTTTAATTAAAATTATGTTTTTTGTATCAATAAATCTTTAATAGAAATATGGTTTGAAATATGAAATTGCAGGATTTTACTTTGGAAGAGAAACATGATTTTTTATCTATGACATCACATAGATGATCATCACAATGTTACTCAAACTATCATTGTTCATTCATAGTCTATCTTAAAAATTCAAATATTTCTTAAGTGATGTGGTATCTTTTTGTTTTCTCATTGAGTACCTTAACAAATAATTTTTGAGGCTAACAAGTTTGGGTTGGTTTGATATATGTTCGAGTTTTCTCATCGGTATTTAGTTCATAAATTAACTCGAAAAGTATCTTATAGATCTTACAAGTCATAAATTATGCAAATGAATTACATTATGTGGACCATCATTTGAGAATTTTTTTTTTCGTCATTGTATATTTTAAATCATTACATTCTAAATAAAGACTAGAATTGTGAATTGTGAAGCACTGGGGTATTTCTTATTGGTTCACACCTAGCAACAACTAATAGTGATTGAAAAGTTCTACTCGAGGAATGGGAAATTGTGACATATGAAGCATCATGGAGCCTTCTCATTATCTCACACTTCACATCTCAACATATTGGATAAAAATACCTGTTTAGTACTACGAGACTCAAATAACACACATACACGGAGATTTTTCATTTCTTCACTCTTCACATTCCGTCACCATTCCTATAAGGAAAAAGAGATGCAATCCTATCAAATTTTAGCACATGGCAGGTATATTGTATTTAAGATTGACAAGACTAACATAATCTATGGCGTATGTGGAAAATAATGAAATACGGATAATTAAATCCATATTAGCCATAGATATGTGAGTAACTCAAATTCAATTTTAAATAACATAAATGGATAATTATACATGAATTTTGCAATGGTATACCACCGGTTTTAGCATAGATTAAAAGGATTCGAATAAGATGAAAGGATTTCAAAATCAAGTACCTTGTATTTATCCTATTAGAGAGCATCTAAAATTTAAATTCAAGTACATATGAGAGAAAATACTATTTTATTATCTTTCAAAAATTAAAATATTTTAGTATATACATTATTTTCTAGGGTTACTTAAGCTAATTATCAAAGGAGTCTCATCTATAGACAATTTTCTCAAACTATCTCTTAGGTGACATGGTTTTTGACAAGGAGGTCATTGGTCCAAACCATTATACAACTCTCAAAAATAGAGGTTAAAGAGGTGAAATTACTAATTTATTGTGTTGTTGAAGTAGACAAAGGTTAATAATAGTGTATGGATGACTTAATGTAAATTACAAAGATTGGACTAAACATTATAGCTATAAAACTTGAGGTGATGTCATACGGTGATTTACTCAAGGGCATAATAGCTTCCAATATAGACTCCAAAAGTGGGATCCACGATATCAAAATAAAGTAAAATAATTAGCAATATTATTAAGGATGCCATCTCTAGTTACGATCATATTTCCCAAACTAATTATCAGTTCGATCAAGAGACTACAAAAAAATGGGGTTAAAATAATAAAGTTAGACTAATACTTAGATTAGATAGAAGACCAAACTCAGTTCATGCATAAATTTTATGTTTTCACTAAAATTCAAACCCTTGTTGAATCATGAATTCATCATTTCAATAAAACAATGAGGTACCTTGAAGGTGTGGGTTCAATCCAATCTTATCCTTAGATGAAAGGGATGGATCCTCTCACCTTATTATTTTACAACTACATTAACAAGATTATACTCAAATATTATCTAATTCCTGGATTAAGAATCCAAGGAGAGAGGGTTGAGAGAGGGAAAACTAAAAATAAAAGTAGAGATAATTCACCAAACTAAAACTTGATATTTTATGGCTCTAAAACACGCAAATGTAAACCCACGAGTTAAGATTAAAGAAATACACACATATTTAAAGGAAATAAACTAGAAAATAATCAAGGCATGTAAGAGGATAGATAAGTTGACATTAAATGAAAATCATTCAAAGAAATGGATACATAGTTGTATAAATATAAAAACTTAACCATTTATGGGCACAAAGTTGAGGCAAGAAGACTTCATGTGTGAGTTACAAAGGTTACCAAAAAGAGTATTCGAGCTCAATGGTAGATCTCTATAATTTAATACATCAAACACGTATTATGGCATGTGCAATTACGTTTATAGAATATGAGAGAGGGAGAGAAGAAGTTGATCATATCTAGTAATTAATGAAATCTCATAACCACCAGCACTTAGGACCAATTGATGGTCAAGTACGGGTGTCTAATATCACCCCAAGTGTACACCATCAAATTTCCAATGCAGGATGACAGACACTCATAAATAAATTTGGGTTGGTGGGGTGGTTGGAAGTTTGGTTGAAAGTAGGTGTGGCTTTTGCAATATTCCACAGATTTTGATGATTTTTCTTTGATTCCTGGATTTGATGTACTCCACATTTAACTTACATTCTCCACATGCTGCAATGTTAAACTTATATTTCCTTATGGATTTTTTTCTTATGTCATCTTTCTATTTCCCCTATATTTTTCAACTCCCAGGAATATTATGTCTTTTAGATTAAAAAAACACTGAGTAATTTTTCAGGTGGTTTCCAACCTTAGTCGCACTCAAAATTTATTACTTCTACCACACATTGTCTCACAACACGTTTTTTTACATTACATCTTCTTTTGGGCAGACTATATGCTTTGTTTCTGAGAATTAGCCGAATCCGAAGAGTTCCAATGTAGTCCATGTAAATATAGATGGTAATAGAAAAAATTACACTAATCAAAGGTAAAACCACTCTTTAAATTGTCTACATTTGGATCCTTCCCCAAATAGGATGCCAGATATCAATATCATGGAAGCAACCATAAATGGTGGGTGTAGAGTGCACATTTCCATCAAACGTGGTGAGTTATACTATCTGGAATTTTAGATTGAATTCGGCATATTCAAGGAATAAATTTCTCATTTAAAGGTCATTCACAATGAAGGAAAATCTAGATAGATTCTAGTACATCAAGCCTACCTAACACATCCAATATCAATATCCTTAAAAAATTATCTTTACCTTCAAAAAGAGGATAAAAAACCAAAGGAATGACTAGATGAAATAATGGCTCTTTAATAATACCAAACGGGGTAGTATGCTCTAAGAAATAAAGGTAAATGAACCACTTACTACATATACTCCTCTCAATAGATTTGAAACTCCACCTGATCTATGTGCTAACAAAAATCCTCCTCTATCAAAAGGAAATGATAAATCTAGTCAAGATAAGCCTAAAATAGCTTCGAAAGGATAGGATTAATCTTTAGTTCAAGCTAAGGCAGGATACAATATTGGTGAGGATATGCAAAATGAAAACGAGATCTCTTATTGAAGTCTTTTTCAATTAAATATGCATATAATAAATATGCTACTGCCCAAACAAACATCACCATTCACATAACTAAGAAAGAAGTCCCTTTATTTCTTTTGACGATAAAGTTTTGGAAAAAAATTGCATAATGTTTTGGTTGATTCAAGTGCTTCAGAAAATGTGATGTTTGTGGTTATTTTAAAAATTTTAGGCCGAACACCAACTAATTTATAGTTATCTACCAAATAGATAAGTCTAAGGTCCCATTGGTAGGGGAACTATTGAATGCCAACATGCAACTGGTTGTTGAAACTATAATCCAACACCCCATTGATATACAAGTAGTGGACATCTCTAATGCATATGGTATGTTGTTGCTAGGAAGTGGTCCAATACATTGAATTGGTATGTGGATAGGTCCATCAAATAACTGAATACAACGTTAAAAAATAGCAAAGATATGAATTTATCTACAGAGATAGGTATATACACCCTATATACCAAGCCTATAACCCAAGAAAATATTGAAATAGTCTCTAATGAAATATTGAATTTATTCTTTGATGGATCAAGATATAAACAAGGTTTAGGTTGGGAGTGTTTTTATTAGTCTCCAAGAGAAAATATATGTTGCAACATACAAATTTAAATTTCCATGCACAAATATTTTAGGTAAATATGAATTTTTAGTCCTAAGAATTTAATTTTATTTAACACAAAAGGTCAATAAATGTCAAGTATTTAGTGCTTCATAATATAATGTTAACTATTTTCATAGAAAGATTCTATTAAAATTGGCATACATTAGATGTTACAATCTGATGCAAAAATTATGTGGAAATTTGAGTAAGATTGGTTTGACATCCTTTTTCCGAGAAGACCTCCCTCTAGGATTTTAACCCTCTCAAGATACAAATCCTTTAGTAAAAGTTATGAATTCGTAAAAGTATATTTATATACCCATTTATCCCTTCTATCTTTTACCAAATTTTCAAGATTGGATTCATCATTTAGACCCTCCAAGTTGATACTCTAATTTTGATAATTAGGCCTCTCATACACTCTTACAAGCATGTCCACAAAAAGTCATGAATAGAGACTTTTTGCAAAAAATAAACCCTAAAAATGTAAAAATTGTTTCAAGGATGTCTTAGGGTTATTTATTCCTGCTTATAAGATTGGAGGCGAAAATAAAACCTTTAAACCTTTAGTTTACCGAAACCCTAGATAAGTTTTCGAAATAACCCGAGATGGTGGAAATGCTTCCATAGTAGATATTATTTAGTTTAAAGACCTAAATTTTGTACATATAGGTCTTGTTTCCACCTTTGAATCTTCTCGTGTAAACAATAAATAAAGAAAACTCATAAAACCTGAAAATCAAGAAAGATCCCTCCCGAGTAAATTTGAGAAAATAAAGATTTGGTACTCAAATTATCAAACCAACAAGAATAGGAAAACCCCACTCAAACAATATATAATATTTTTAGAAAAAATCTTAAATAATCTAATACATGTGCTCAAACCATGTAAACATTCTTCCATGAAGTAAAGGAGGCATCACAACATTATTTCCTTATAGAAACCAATCTTAGATTAGTTGTTCATTAGAAAACAAAGTAAAACTATTTCTATTTTTAATTCTCCTCTAAGAAACCATTTTGCACATAGGATACCTCATGATAATGATGTAGCTAACCATATTTTTCTGATACCTCTTCCTTTTTCTCCAATCACACCCCAAAACCAATTGTCTTGATCATGTGCATAATGTTTAATAACATAGGAAAATACCATTTCTTTACATTTTAGAGAAATTTCCAAAGTTTACCCCTTAAGAGTAATTAAGAACATGCAAAAACACCTAGCTCACACACCCAAATCACTTAGAACCATCAAAATCACTAAACAAGCAAAACAAATTCTAACATAAGTTTCAAAATTAAAATTACTACTTTCAAGTGGGAACATGAAAAACCATGAAAATTTTGAAAAATTTAACACTTCAATACCTATCGGGACTTCCTACGACATATGAACACTTCCTAAACATGTTAGGAAGAAAACATTTACAAATCTATCCTATCCTAATTCTCCTACATCATTCTCCCAAGGAAACTAAAAATATCTCATGAACTCATGTTCTTGAGTTCTACCAAGTTTTATGGTGTCATTCTTTATCATCCAAGTGGCATCCTATATAGGATGGTGTTTACAATTTACCAGATTTTGAAAGTATTCTTTTCCTTTGCTTCTCTTTGTCACTTTTTGATCAGAATTGACTCTGGTTACTTTTGGAAATTTCTTTTCCTATATTGGACTATTGTAATTTCTTATTCAATTTTCCATTCACCTTATTCTCCCTATATAAATGGATATAGATATACAACATTGAAAATTGGATAAATTCAAACATTTCCTAGCTATTCTAGCTCATATGCATTGTTAGAAAACTTTCTGATGAGTTTTCAAGGATCCATCTTCTTCATTTTCAGTTTCTTATACTGACCTTTTGGGAATATTTTCTTCTTAAAATTAGATAACACCATATCTCCCACTTGAAAAATGGCCTCTCTGTGCTGACCCAAAAATCCACACACGAACAACACAGTGAAATACAGGATAACTTTTTTTTTGACTTGCTTGACACATAACATGACGCAACATGTCGTCACCAAGGATACAACTAACACTGTGAACAACTTGATACAAGGATGGCCATAAAGGCAGCACGGAAACGTTCACACCTATCAAGGACAATTTACTTTTCTTTTGTGAAAGGACATGGCAAAAGACCAACCACATTACATAGTTATAGCTGAAGACATCCCACTGTGAAAATCTTCTTAAGATTACTGATTTACTAGAGACATCTTACAATTCTTAGCTTACGTTCTAGAAGGTTCATGATATGTTTCATACCATTCTTCTTATAGGATTAAGTTTCTTTTCTTTTATATAACTTGAGGACTATCCTAGGATCACCTATAATATGAAAATTCCTTGATTAATTTGTTTACAAAACCAGGAGGTAAGCAATTCCACAAGGCTATCTATCTAAACCCCCACTACTGAAACTCGTTTCATACCCACATTGCATAAGGAGGCAAGCGTAAGATCAAAAGGAGAGGAGTATCGTTAAGGTTCAGAACCCTAATCATCTTTGATCAAGAATTAAAAATTTATCATAGCTTAGACAAGGACTACAAGGTACCATGGTAATGGTTAGAGAGAGAAGATAAATTTATTTTATTATGATCTATTTAGTTATTAACCGGTCTTTTAATGAGTCTTAAGAGTTCAATTGAATTTTGGTAAAAGCTTCATTTAGAAATCATCTTGATTAAGTTCGTCGGGGGATACACAGGGGTTCCCAACATGGAAGCATTATACTTAATGTGTTTTTATTCAAACTCCTATACTAGATAAGATCTACCGATATCCCCAAAAGCCAACAGTGATATTACTTTTAAAATTAATTAACGTTTCCCAACAAGAGGACAATATTTAATCCATAGCTTAAGGTTAGCAATGGTAGGTTTTTTTTTTTTTTTTTACATCATTAGATAAACACTTTCTTTCCAATTAAAGACTCTTAATTTTATCAACTAAATACAACTTCATTATTATCTTCTTTATTTATTCATCTATGTATTCCTCTTCTTTTATCTTTGATTATCTTTAGAAAAAAGGGGTTTCAACCCACTAAAATATGCCTAGAATAACATTGATGCTAGTACCAAGGAGGGTTACTAAACCAATAAGCATTATGACCTGAAAGAAGAAATTATCGTTATTTAACAAGAACGCAAACCACGGTTATAACATTTCCATTCAACATGGCACATGAACCAAAGGAGTCAAGAGATTGGATTTCACTTGGGTCAAGAACAAGAAGGTAACAAAATAAGCCGAGCCATGCTACAAAATTTCCATGACTGTAAATGATATCACCAAAAGAATACTCATAACAAGGTCAAGATTGAATATTATTTCTCACAAAGGTAATTTACCAGTTAACCTACAGAAGGACAAGACAACATCATCACGAAATTTCAGAACAACCCAAGGCAAGAGGTCTTCTAAACTCCTTTGCAAGCACTATTACAAAATTTACCTCACATTGGACATTTTACAAGGAACTTCATAAATTGCACTGATGAAACCTTTACAACTCTTTCCTTTAATCTACTCGCATAATCCATCGCACAAATACTATTTGGAATCGGTTCGTGAGAAGCTGAGCATGTTAAGGCTACTCATTGTGATAAGCTAACATTTAAAAATATCAAGAAAGGAAAGTTCTAATTCAAAAATGGACTAAAACACAACTCACAACTCCAAAATTATTTGCATGAGAAAGAAATCTAAACCATCCAGCAAGGAGAAAGTCAAAATACCAGTAAGAACAAAATCACATAAATCAAGGCAAGACCTTATGGGTTAGGAACAAGAAGGTCAAGAGTGTTGATATCTCCTTCATGTAATCCTATGGATTACGTGATTGGAATCCAAAACTTACTCCATCCAACTAAAGGGGTCCAAGAGAAGACAAAACATACTAATTATGATCGTAGGCGCGAAACAAAACGACGTTATCCAAATCTCCCAGGGGGAGGCTTCATAGCAATAATTAGGGTTCGACGCCCTTAAAAGAAAAACAACTATAGTTTCAGTTTTAACCAAGGAGTTTACCACTACTTCCTTATAGGATTTCTTAAACGTAATACTAGCTAACAAAACAAATCCACTCTTCCCAAAAGCATACAAAAGAGACACAAAAAAGGGCCATTATTCTCCCAACAAACCTTATCCTAATCGTCAACTTCTCTACATAATATAAGGGAAGGCTTAACCCAAAAGTCGTTAATAATTTTTATATATATTTCTGACAATGTCAATAAGTATTAAAATAAAAAAATTGATTTCCTTAACAAGGCCACAAAATGGGACCTTTTAGTAACCAAGTTTGAAGTATAAGATATTCGAGTCGAAAACAAAGGGGATTCGATACGCAGAGGGTAAAACACCAACGATGCCCCAGACTCAAAAGACCCTACCACGAGTGCAAGCACAAAAATAGGAACCAACACACATATCCATCAGGAAGGTTACGCAGTGCAGTCAGGCCTAGAAGTTCTATGAGCTCCTGGCCAATGGTATAGAAGATGGAAATTTTACCCGATCCATGTGGGCTTATCAAGGACATGTCTAGCAAATATCAAACAGATGAACATAATAACCACCTATTATATTATCACTGTAATCAGCTGTCATCTAACAGGAAACGAGTTCACGAGTCCAATACCATGGATTCACCTACAACTTTTGTTTCGGTCCAGCTATTAATAGCTTGCTTGCGACCCTTAATAAAATTTGTAGAGATTTCATTCAATAAAACTTACAATGTTTCCCCTTACTTAATCAAACAAGAGTTTGAACCAGGAAGTAGGTATAGTAAATCTCTCAACACGTAGAGGCCAAAATAGATGTCAGGTTATCCCTTCTCTAGAACTGGGTACAAAAGTCAACCATGTACAGTTCTAAAACAAGGCCCCAAATGCCATTTTCTAATTAAACAGAAAGCAAGGAATGCCCACAAGCTTAAACAAGTTTTAGAACACAATGTCACTATTAATGTACCTTTTAGCAAAATAGGAGAGCCCTAAATAGGAAATACGTATTTATTCAACCAAAAAGAGATATGTAGGCTTAACCTTCCATTTAGTAACCTTCAATTATAAATACCATCACAAATTCTTTTAAAAGAGAGTCAAATAAGCAAACGAAACTCTAAAACGTTTCCTTCCCTACGAACTAGATTGCATCACTCAAAATTGCAGTAGCCCATTTAGACAAATATGAAAATAGAGTAAGCTATAAGAGAGGAAAAGAACATTCCAAGAAAAACCAGCGAAAATGGAAACGAGATTTAAAGGAACAACCCCACAATCAGGCAGCGATATAAACAACCACGAAAACATCTTGTCTAGGCGCCATTCAAGAGGGAAGAATAATCATTTCAAGATACTGAAAGAAGGTAGAAAACTATTACAAGGAGTAGATTTAACATGCCTGATTATAGTTCTTCCCACCAACAAGCACGTCGACCAGGGCTCGGGCAACAGCAACACAAACTGCGCAACTCCTCTTCCTCAGCCTGCTGAAGGTCCAAACTCTGTTAACGGCCATGCACTTGACTTCATAAAATCAATTGAATAGTCCGAAATGTGCATCTCTGCCCATAGTTCGGTCGGGTCGCATTGACACCCGATTATCATTCCCTCGCTGATCTTCTGGCCTCACCCTATCTCCTCTTCCCAAAGATTGTTGCCATGCATCCCTGGGTTTCTCAGAAGTAGATCCAAAATCCTCCGAACACCGCTCCAAATTAGCCCGTAGGTCAATCCACCAGCCAACATGTCAGTCGAGTTGTCCAGTCAAGTGGGGTTCGTCCCGGACCGCGATTGCCATGAAGAAGGAAATAGAGGCTTCCATTTGCCATATAGTCATAAACAAGCAACTTCTCGTCTCTTGCATAGTAGTATGCCTTCAAGCTGACTAGATTCAAATGCCGCAACCTTCCAACAAGTTCCATATGCTGCTCAAAATCCCTTTTACCTGACCCTTGCACCTCCTTAATCTCTTCACTGCAACAACATTACCATCTTCCAATATGGCTTTATAAGCAGTTCCAAAGCTATTCTTCCCAAGCATTTCGGCCGAAGCTCGAAGAAGATCCTCCAATTCAAACTGTCGAGTTCCCAAAGAAAACTAGCTTTCCCTCTCTCTGCAGAACTAGATGGATGTTGATATGGGCTTGATGAATACACAATCTTCTCTGTTTCCAATCTCTTTGATGGCTTCCCATCCACCATTTTCTAGAGTATTTTCTCCAGTAATACCAAATGAAAATGCAAGCAATGAGCAATAGAACTGCAAAGTCCCCAACAACAATAGCAATCACAGCACCCCTGCTTAATCTATTGGAGCTCTTCTTTGTATTTTGTGACGATTCAGGCTTTGAACTTGGTGTGGAGGGCACCACGCTAGGATCCTGTGTTACAGGATTGGAATTCACAATACCTCCTGGAGTGGTAGGATTACTGATAATATTCTTACAACTTGGCAATGGATTTCCGCAGAGAACCACATTACTGGCAAAAGCGGAAGCTGGAAACTTAGACAAAGATCCAGGGATGGCCCCTGTGAGATGATTACCGGATGCATTGAAGTCCTGAAGACTGGTAATGTTCAATTGTGCAATTGTACCAGTGAATACATTATTCTCAAGTCTCAGAGTGAGCAGATGGCTTAGAGAATTCAGAGAATATGGTATCTGGCCAGTGAAGAAATTGTTTGAAACATCGAGCCTCCACAGCCGATCCAACAATGAGATAGATGAAGGCAGGGAACCAGAAAAATTATTGTATGAGAGAAACAACAATTTCATGCTCCTCCACTTGGTCAAATTTGGCATGGTACCATTTAAAGAATTCCCCTTCAGGCTCAAGACTCTCAACTGGTCTAGATCAGCTAACGAGTCTATCGGACCTGTGAGGTGAGCATTCTCCAGTACAAGATGAATCACCCTATTGTTTTCACAGTGGACAGCTCAACTAAAACTTTATCTCGTTCTTCTACTACAGCTGCAAGATTTTGCAACAACTGATCATGACTGTGGTTGCGTGCTACCAGAACATCAGGATCAACACCAACGGTTCCTTGGGATCGCCCTGCAGCAGCTGTCGCACTTAACTCCCTCTGGAGGCCACTGATTTTCTGGGATAAGTTTACCTCTCTACCCTGTAGCTGCTGCATACAGCCAAATACCTCCTCACGGCACTCTCCTAGGAGAATTTCAGTTCTACGCTCCACTGATACTGCCTGTGCAGCACGATTTTGAGAAAAATATCTTGAAGGAGGAACCCGAATCTGAGGATGCAGTCGATACTGAACAGACAACAACAAAGTTGGACAACCTGCCTGTTGGAAGCGCTCAAAACGGCCTGAATACAGCTAACTGAGATGCTTTAGACGACGCCAAACGCGTATCACAGGGTGAGAGCTCCAGCTTGGTCCTCGCTGATGTCCATGAACATGAACAGAAATCACCTTTGCCTTCTTACAAAGAGGATGGAGATCATTGGGTTTCAAGCCAAACAACAGGAACACAGGTACAAGGAGAGGCCGCAATCAACAACTTCAGACTGATATCCATATCTAATGATTTTTGCGTGGATCAACAACCCATGTGTGAGAGATGCTACGCTGGTACATGCAGGGATAATACTAGAGAAGGTGAACTGATTAGGCTGGACACCTGCTACACTAGCTTGTAGCTTCATCTAACCACCATGTCAACCAGACTGCGCAGCAACCAAGGGGCAGAGAAAACGTGCCAGGAGGAAGAAAATAAAAAACATGCCTACACCCACCTATACGCATTGAAGGAGAATCCAAAAAGAGATTATGGTGAAGAAAAATGACTCCACCGACTCCTCACGCAAGGACAGACATGACAGTCTTAAAAATTGGCAGGTTGGGTGGTTGGGAGGAGGCCAAGGTGGCAGTGGAGGTAGGTAGAAAAAGAATCCAATGCCCAGCGGGGCATTACACTCTCCTTCTTAAATAAGCATGTTGATTGCATTTTATTACATTCTTCTCTAATTGTCTTTTATCTCTTTCATGGGCCTCTTGCATAAGAATGGAAAAATCTTCTCCATTAACACTTCTCTTCTCCATGTTTAACAAATATCTCGGAGTAAAATATTCCTCTAGGATGCATTCCATACATCACTTAAAATGGAATCATCCCTATACTCCTTTAGGTGAATCAATGTAACAAAACTCTTACTATGAAAGCATTAAATCCCATTATTTTGGATTTTCGGATGTTATGAATATTCGTAAGTTCCCTAAACTTCTATTCACCACCTCACTTTTACCATCTATTTGATGATGATAATATGAAATAAAATTCAAAATTGTCCGTAACTTTTTCCACAATGTTCTCCAAGATTTTCCTATGAATTATGTGTCCCTATCTAAAACAACGCTTCTTGTAATTCCATGGAGTCTAACTACTTCTTCAAAGAATAAATTAGCCACACGTTTAAAATCATTATTTGTCTTTCATCTAATGAAATGATCCATCTTATAAAATATATCCACTAGTACAATCGGTGGTTGTCATACCCACCGTGTGTTCTTGAAAAGCCTAATACAAAATACAAGTTGATTGAATCGCATGGTCTTTTAGGAACTAGTAAATATAGATAAAATCATTTATTTGTAATCTTTTCCTTAGAAAATTTACACCCTTTACACCTTTCAAAAAACAATTTTACATATTCTTACATTCTAGGAAAAAAATAGTGACCATTCAGCTATGATAATGTCTTGTGAAGGAAAAATTGACACGATAAACTCCAACAATGATTATCTTTGATCATATTTTATGTCATGGAACCCCTTGGCATACATAGCTGCACTCCCATTAACAACCTATCATTATTTATCATGTAATCCAACAATGGTTCTTTTTTTGAAGAGTGGGATACTTAAAAACTTTGAATGCTTCCTTTAAGTCTGGATCATCCTCATAAAGCTATTTGAGTGCCTCTATTCCTCCACTTTCTAATTCAACTAATTTGACCAATAAAACTCTTATGTTGAAATAATTTACTACTTTTTTAGTTTTACATTTTATTTTCTTAATCACAAATGTGAATTTATGTAGATATTCTACCCATTTCATATGTCTTTGATGAAGTTTATGATGGATGGTTATATAATGTAATGCTATATTATCTATGTATATAATGAATTATTTAGGCATCAAAGAGTGTCTCCAATTTCTCAAGTCTCAAACTATAGAATAGAATTCCAAGTCATAAGTTGAATACTTTTTCTTAGATTCATTTAAATTCTCACTAAAGTATGCTACGAGCAAGTCCGGTTGACTTTAAACAACTCCTATGGCCACTCCAATAACATCACATTCTACTTGAAACACCTTGTTGAAATCTAGAAGAGATAACATTGGTTGCTCTATAATTTTCTTCTTTAGAATCTAGAAATTCTTCTCATATTTTTATGTCCATTCAAATTTCTTCTTATCTCCGCTAGTTGTAGTAATAATGGGATCACAAATACGACTCAAATTTTGACAAATTTCCTATAAAAACTAACCAAACCATTAAAATGTCTTTCCTTATACTGTTTTGGGATTTTCCAGTCAACAATAGCTTTTACCTTATCTTGATCCATCTTCAACACACCTTGTGAGACCACAAAACCCAAGTAAACTAGTTCTTTCTTGAAAAACACACTCTTCTTGAGATTAATCATCAATTTCTCCTCTTGTAGTCTCTCTAACACCTTCCTAAGATGATTAAAATTTTCTTCTTTGCTTACAATGAAAATCGTAATATCATTTAGGTAAAATATTAAATTTTTACAAATAAATTGTTTCAAAACTTCAATCGTAAGCCTCATGAATGTGCGATGATTATTTATTAAACTAAATGTCGTAAAGATCCACTCATAAATTCCCTCATTAGTCTTGAAGGTTGTTTTCCATTCATCTCCCTCTCTTATCCTTATTTGATAATAACCACTCTTAAGATCAATTTTAGAAAAATAAGTAGCACCACTCAAACAATCCATCAACTCTTCAATTCTTGGAAACGAAAAGATATACCTTAGAGTGATTTTTTGATATATCCTAATTCTATATGCAATATCCAATCTCCCTTTTCTTAGGTACCATAACAATAGTTACTAAGACTCTCTTGAATCATCCCATTTTCCAAAAGTTATTGGATTTGCTTCTTGGTCTCATATTATAGGCTGATTTGTTGGCAAGTTTTCTTCGGAATGATTTCAATGTGATGAATAATATTTCATATAGTTGTAAATTCATTGGGAAGGTCATCCACTATAATATCAATAAATTCTTTGAACAGGTCTGAACTTCTTGAGAGAGTTATTACCATTTTTGGTGTTTAGAACAGTCTAGGCTTGATTATCACTCCAAAAAAATCTATACATCTTTCATATCATCCAAAAATTTCATATCACTCACCACCATGACACTGGATTTCAACTCATTTTCATTATCTTCTTCTTTCAAGGAAGTAGTGTCTAATTTACTGCACCTTTTTGTAAGTTATACACATTCTTCCTACCGTCATGAGTCATTTTTGGTCATATTTTAATGGTCTTCTAAGAAGTACATGACAAACATCCATAACCATTATGTCATACAACACCGTGTACTTATAACCTCTAATATGATAATCTACCAAACTTTGTTCACTCAAAATAAATGTTCCTTTTTGAATCCAAGAAACTTTACAAGGTTTAGGATGTGGTATGCTTTTCAAACTGGTCAGTATTTTCTACCATTTCCAAAGAGAACAAATTATTAGTGCTTACCTGCATCAACCACTACTTACAACACTCACCTTGTGATTTTCATATTATCTTAAACAAGGTCTTCATTTTTGTAGGTTCCTTCTCTTTGGGTTTTTTGATCAGAACTCTCTTCATTAGCAAATAATCACCAGCTTCTATAGCTTCTATATGTGATGGATAACCCACACTTTCTTCCTTTTTTGAACCAACATGTTTCTATTTTCATTTCTTGAATGAATCAATTGAGTTTATTTTGTGCATTCACATGACCTATGACCTAAAAATTTATTGCATTTGAAAAATTTACCGGTGAATCTTGTATTTCCTCTTCCTTTCTCCACATATCCTTCTCTATATGATAATCCTCTTCCTCTAAAGCAAAATTTTGAACTTGAAGCTTATTATTGTGAACTACTAGTTTCTCCATTTGTCCTTTGTGATGAAATTATTCCTCCTTAATGTCCTCTTTCTATGTAACTCCTTCATTTTCCTCTACCTTGTTTATTTTGTATTCTTCTCAGCATATATTTAGCTTTGAATTCATATTGATAACACTCTTCTAGATTTTAGGACTGACCAGGACTAATTTCATTCAAAATGTTATATCTTAGCCCATTCAAGTACCTAGCTATCTTCTCCATATATTCTTCCAAATGCCATGATCTTATTGTTAATTTGTAAAACTTATTTGTCTAATCCTTAACACTCATTTCCATTTGTTTCATTTTTTATAGTTTGGTATTTAAGTTTATTTGATAATCACTATGTTAGAATTTAGCCTTCATATTGACTACCATACTATCCCATGCCTTAATCATTCTCTTTGATTATTTGAATTTCTCATCATGTATGAATTACCACCATATTGTTACATGTCCCTTAAATATAGTTCAATTAAATTTCATTTTTCGTTCCTCTAGCACATTTTCATACTTAAAGTACTTGTCCAAAGTGGTTATCCAATCAATAAGTTACTCTCTATCAAGACTACCTACATATGTAAGAATTTATAACTTTTATTTTGATCCATGTACTATGATCACTTTAAGAAACCTATCAATTTCACTCTCTTTAGGATCTTCTATATTTCCATGTGTTGAGGATTCCTATGGTTCTTCTTCCCTATCACCCATATCAGCTATCATGATTAATATTCTCGATCATCTTTCGCTACTATTAACCTTTCACAAAAACTAACCCTCATAATTCTCAACTCTTCTAGGATGGCATCTCTAACTTGAATTCCTCCTCTAGCACCTCCTCTAACTACTCTTCTAGGTGGCATTTTCACTTTTCCCACTTACCTCCTTTTTATTATTATTTTTAGTATCAAACTAATCTGATGCCATAATTGATGCATAAATTCAATATAAGATTGAGTAATATTGACACCATTTTTCTACGTAAACCTTATTCTACGCTTGTAGTTCTCTTGAGATACAAAACTTATAGTATAGAAAAATATATAAAGAATTATAAAATTTAAAAATTAAATTTAGATATTATTTATTCCTTATATCTTTTCAAATGAAATTCAAGAATGGATTCACTATTTAAACCCTCCAATTCACTACTATAATTTTGACAATTAGGCCTCTCATACACTCCTACAGGTCTATTAGTGAAATTGTTATGAAAAAATCCATTCTTGAGAAAATTCATAAACTAAAACTCTTAAAATATGTAAAATAGATGTATTAGGGTTATTTATTACCAATTAAAAGATTGAAAACACAATCTAGAACCTTTTAAACCATAATTCTACCTAAACCCTAGATAGGTTTTTGAGACTACTCGAGAGGAGGCTAATGCTTCCAAAAGATAGCTTATTTAGTTTCAAGATATAAAATTTTACCTGTATGTCTATTTTCCACCTTCAAACCTTCTTGTGCAAGGAATAAATCAAGATAATTCATGAATATTCAAAATCATGCAAGTTCCCTCCCATATTAGGAAATAAAACATAGTTTCGTATCTTCGATTATCGGGAGCAGTGTAACCTAATCAAAGAATAAATAATATTTATAAAAATAGTGATAAAATCATTCAATATAGGTAATCAAATCATTTAAACATTTTTCCATGAAGCAAAGGAGGCATCACAACATGATTTCGTTGAAGAAAACAATTTTAGATTAGTTCTTCATTCCAAAAAAGGGTGAAACTTATTTCATTTTTAAAATTCTCCTCCTATGAACCCCTTCACACATAGGTTACTTCATGAGAATGATGTAACTAAATATATTTTTATCTCTCTTCCTTTTTCTCCAATCACACTCAAAAACCTATTGTCTTGGTCATGTACACCATGTTTAAGAACATATGAAAAGAGCATTTATTTAAATTTTAGAGAACTTTCCGAGTTTGCCCCTTAGGAGTCATTATAAAAATAAAAAATTACCTATCTCAAATTCCCAAATCACCTAAACCCCTCAAACTCACTAAACAATCCAAAATTTTCCCAACATAACTTTAAGAATTCATATTCTTGCTTTGGGAGGAAAATTGAAAACTAAGAAAACTTCGAAAATTTGAATACTTTAAGACCTACCAAGACTTCCTAAGACAGATTAAAAATTCCTATTAGTGTTCAAAACCAAAATTCTACTTTTCTATCATGTACTACTTGATGATCCCACATCACAAGTGCCAAGAAAGAGGTTTGGTTCATTCATTTGATGCCTTTAACATACTTGGATATTCCAAGAGTAGATAACCAAAGTGTAGATTGTTTAGTAGCGTCATTTATAAATTTATCTCATCTAGATGAGTCCAAATTGTAAAATTTTACAATAGATTTTATTCCTTGACCAACTATTCTGGTAAATTAGAACACTTTTAATGTTTTAGTGATGATAAAAAAATCATTAACTTTATGAATTCTAAATGTGTGTTTGATTAATAGATTATTAATGAAGTAGACATATATAATGATGAGGATTATGATGAAAACAAAATTTTAAAACTATAAATTAAAATAATTCCAAAAGGAATGGAGTCATTTGAAATGTTGTATTATCTAGATCTACTTCTAGAAATAGTAAAACCAGTTGGTTCAAAAGCTTATAAGATTATCCTTAGAAAAATTGGTACATATAATGTATCCAGAAAAATGAAAATTGGTGTGGAATTTACTCATAATGCTAAATTCAAAATCATACAACTTATTGACAAGATGTTATTGCTTATTCATACAAATATCTCAAAAAAATTTACCCTAGAGTCATAACACATAACATGCCCTTAAAGAAAAACCTAATATATTTTAGATAGTGGCAACACCTAGTTAGATATCCTATCCTCGAGCCATTTATTCATCAAGAGATATAAACCTTATTGGTAGTAGGTATTATTTTCCTAGTTAGATATCCAACATGGGTAGATAACTTATTTCTTGTGAGGAAAAATCATGTTGAGATTAGACTATGTGTTGATTTCAAAAACTTAGATGAATCTTCGATCAAGTCAACTATCCTTTGTCATCCCTAGATGAGGTTATAGAAATAGTTAGCAGTATTGAGATGATGTCATTTTTGGATGTGTTCTCAAGCTATAACCATATGCTAGTATACAAAGAGGATAAAACTAATATTTCTTTTACAACTAAATGGGAAACAAGTGCTTATAAAATAATTCCTTTTGGATTGATAAATACAAGAGGTGCATTTTAAAGAGCCATGGATTTTTTTTTCAAGAATTAATTGGAAAATTATAATTTTTACATAGATGGATTCATTATTTTCTTTAATTACATGTCACAACATGTTTATCTTTTCTTTTGCAAAAGGTACTTGAAATATGTAAACAATATGGAATTTCCTTGAACCCCAAGAAATATATTTTTGGAGTAACAAAAGGCAAGGTTCTTGGTCATCTAATAACCAAAAAGGGTATTCATATTGACCATGATAGATCTAGTTCTATCTATAAAAATTAACTTCTAAATGTAAACAAATAATTGAAATCCCTCTTTAGTAAGATTAATTTTGTATGTAAATTTATTTCGGGGTTTGCAAATTTATAAAACTACTAAACATTTGGTTGAAATAGGATGAAATTTTTAGTGTAATCCTAAATCCAAAGCATAATTCAAGAGTATTAAGGATGATATTATGCATGCACCATTATTGACCAGTCCATATTTATAAAAATACTTATACATATATTCATTTTCTTCTTAACATACAATTCGCAATACTTCTTAATCAACTACATGCAAGGAAAAACATATAACTTATTTCATGAAAAACAATTTGAAATATGATGATATTAAATATTGATCCTTAGATAATTAGGCAAATGATTGATCAAGGATGTCAAAAATTTCAAACATTACATTTTAAAAAGATAAGTACATGTTATTGAGATACACTTAGTCATGAAGAAAATGCCAACATACAATGAATTAGATGAAAGGAGAGGAGATGGATGACACAATTATAGTAATATGTAATTGAATTTAACCAAGCCAAGCTAGCGAGAGTAAAAGGTAACATATAACTGATAATAGAAGATAATACTTAATTTCTCAATCTAAATACTAAAGTTACTAAATGGTATGATCAAATATTTTATTTTCTAACTCACACCTTGATTATCCTCCAAAAGCAAATAAAGAAAAAAATCATAAAGACTAAAATATTCCCATTGCATGATTAATTAAGGAGTTATATATCGAAATAATTATGAAGGCGTACTCCTCAAGTGTGTTTCAAATGAAGAAGAAGATGATATTGTAAATGAATTCCACAGAAGTTAGGAAGTGGTAATCCATCAGGGAACACTATAACTCAGAGGATAGTTAGAGGTCAATATTATTAGCCTCCAATTTCTAAGATATCTTGTCATCATGTTAGAACACATCATCAATGTCAAGTAATGGAGGTAAAGATAACAATACAACAATACCTTTACATTGATTTTCGGTAGACAAACCATTTGCTTGTGCAATAGGGCTTGGGTTTTGTAGGGTTGACAAATTCTAATTCTTATGAAGATTGAGATTTCTTGCTAGCTACTACATATTATTACACCATGTCTGAAGCTCAGAAAACTAATAATAAATCTGCTAAGGATGTAATAAAATTCGTGGAGAAAATCATCACTACTAGGTTTGTTACCCCATCTTACATAATATGTGATAGAAAACCATAGTTTTAATCAATAGAGTTAAATGAGCTTATGAAAACTAGATCATTCTTAATTTTTCATCAAATTATTACCCTTAAGGTAATGACTTGGCTGAATTCATAAAAAAAATTTTGATGGATGATATCAAGAAATTTGTAGAAGGAAAACCAAGATGTTGCCACTTATTGTTCAATTATTCACTTTGGGAAGATTAAGCGAGACACTAGAAAGCATTAATGATTTCCCCCTTTATATTGGTATATGGGGCACAACTTATCTTCTCCAACACTTCAAGATTACCTACCTAGAAAATTCATGTAAGAAAAAAATATAGAAATTGATGAAGTGGACTCATGATTGTTGAATATATTGAAAGTACAAGATGATAGAGACCAAACACTTCAAATGTTCGGTAGACATCAATATGTAACTAAAAATGGTTTGAAAAAATATCAAAAATTAAAAAATTTAATATTTTAGATTTGATTTTATTGTGGGACAAAGCACATGAAAAGGATGAGAAACATGTTAAATTAGATCCATTTTGGATTCGTCATTACCAAATATCATAATAACCATGAGGTAATTTTTGGAATCAAAGGTTACTAATATATCTTTCAACTATTACACTATTGAAGAAAATTCAAATAACTTTCCAACACCTATTTGAACTAGACATTCTATTCCCAAGTTGTTGTTGCTCAAAGTTGGTCAATAGGTAGGTGCAGCTCAAGCAGGACCTTGGTTCATATAAAAACATATTTGCATGATTCAAGATTAGCTGAGGTAAAATAATGAACTTGCACGTGTTTTTTTACTCCTTCGGTCTTCAACGGTTAATTTTTAAAAGGTCGGCTATAAAGATTTTATCTGGTGGGGTATGTTTTTGTGTCGAAGGGGGCCCTGCTTCTGTGTGGTAATTAGTGTGTTTTTTTTTAATTACACTATATTTTAGCACATATTATTTTCTACCCTCTCGTTCTACACGTGGGAAAAGAGTAGCCCATAAATTTTTTTATGAAGGAGATGTCCGCATTGTTGGTCGTCAGGCCACCACGCTGCCACCTAACTCACCTTCTCAAATAAGGACCTGTCTCACCAACAAACTAAATCTATCGGGGTCATTCTCACTAACTCAAACACTTTACAAAGTGACATAGATCCAAGTCACCATCCTGTCATCAAAGAAATGGGCTCGCACAGACGGTTTTACCCCAACTTAAGAAAACAGTGTTGACATGGCCAAAGCCACAGCTATAATCGATGTTCAAAGGCTATTTAAATCCTTTGAAATCAATCTTCCCACATGATGTGATATTATTCCCAACCCACTAAACTAAAAATGGGAAATTTTTAGAGTCAAACCCATAACCTCATAATAAAAGTATAAGGGTCTTTTCCAACCGCCACCCACTTGAAAATGGGAAATTTTTGTGTGAATACAGGTTGAGTGTAGACTGTGTATTATTTTATAAATTTTATTGTATATAGATTGGTGAATTAAGACATTATAAGGGTATTTTCAGCTTCGAGAGGCTCTAGAGAATTGTTAGAACTTACGAGACGCTTTGTATGGAATGATTATTTTCCTGTTATGGTGTATATTTACTGTTATTGGAAGAATTTTCAAGTTTCTTTTGATAGACAAATAAGAGAAAATAAATATGCAAGTGTAGACACAAAATAACGCACTTTAGGTTACTAATTATCTAGCCCCGATTGCATACTACTATTCATATGATTGCTAAGAAAGAAAAGTACTAATTAACCCATGTCTTTGGAAAACTTAGATTTCTTTATGTTGCCACTTTTGGTCTTACACTCTCTTAGACCAGTCTATCTTTTCATATCCGAATATTTATCATCCACGAACACCAACACCTAACTAGACGCAAGCACTTGGTACCACTATCCCCTACGGTCGCCCTTGACCTCTTTTTACTTCATTCACATTTATTGGGTCCTTTATAACCATTTGAGCGTCTTATATTTTTTGTATTTGGAAATATTTAGGTTAATTATGAAATTCAAGCAAGGGAATTGTATAAATATAAAGTTTTGCGATCATAGTAAAGGACCAAGTACTAAGCATTAGCTATCACCACCTAAGGTTACATCGAAAGGACATTCAAGAGCATCAAGCATCCATTCAATTGAAAGGAACTGCATTGTTTTGCATACACTTCATGTATGGGGAATTTCATTCTATTCTATACACACATCTATTTACATCTTCTACATCTAGTTATTTGGTCGCTATCAAGTGTGACACACAATATCCACCAGGCAAATTTCATGCGCACACACATAGAGAAATACATTGGCTCTGAAATGTAATGCATCCCTTAGTCATAAGTCCACTCATTTAATAGTTGAGGATAATTTAAACCCTCTTTTTTAGTCCTTTCTTTTTTGAATTTGATGAACTCTTGAGGGTTTTATGGGTTATTCCTTCATTACAAATTATCGGTGCCATTAGTGATCATTGTGTGACCTAATAGTGATAAATAACGATATATATTGTACATCTTACAACCTGTCAAGGAGGTTTTATGATGGTTTTAGTAGTCGAGTTTCCCAAAGCAAGTCCGGGGAACCCGTAGGAACCCCTATCCCTATCCGGGTGCCCGAGTCTAGGAAGATCTCCTATTCACACATTTTTTAAGGCTCGTGTGACACTTCTCCCTCTCTATTCATCAGATCATCACTTTTTCATAGTCTAGATTTGCTTGCAAACCATCTAAGTCTTCTTATCCCTTATTTACAACTAGGGTTTATACTTTCTAGCTTAAATTGCTTGGGTCGATTCTATATTTCATTTCTTTATTATTTATTACTACATTCCATGAGATTTAGGAATCTATTGATTCAATATTTTATTAATCATTTTTGGGAAACCTAACTCAATCTAAACACTCTTAGGGTCCTCATACTTCTATTGCTTTTATCTTCCTAGGATCTTCTCATCATGAGTATCTCTATTAATTATTTCCTACTCA
This sequence comes from Taxus wallichiana var. yunnanensis, assembly GCA_018340775.1. NCBI lineage: Eukaryota > Viridiplantae > Streptophyta > Pinopsida > Cupressales > Taxaceae > Taxus > Taxus wallichiana. Next base: position 698,481,913 of record CM031244.1, read on the forward strand.
TTAACCCTGAATTAAGGGTTAAAACCATAACTCTTGTAGGTACTACTTGACATTCCTAATTATTGTAATTTGCACATATTATATAAAATGTTTGGAGACACCTTTTCTTAGGAAGTTGATTTTCCATCTAATCCTAATGCGTATATTGCTATTTTTGCAAATGATCCACCTTTATACATCATGTTCCACATTTATAATGTGGGTGTTAAATGCACCATTATCGATAATGGATCTGAACTTAGTATTTACACAATTTGATTCCTTGAAAATCTTGGTCTTTCTGTTGCTAATGTTAGTCCATCATCTCTTTCTCTTCACACTTACGATGGATCTGTTCATCCATGCATAGGTCACATTACTTTACCTATCACTGTTGGGCCAAAAAATCTTAATATGGTTTTCTTTTTCATTAACTTCCGGGTTTCATATCATTTGTTTTTGGTAGGTCATGGATGCATGTGATGTAAGAAATTATTTCTACGGTACATCGGTGTGTCAAATTTTTATATGAGGGCGTAGAATAGACATTTCATAGTAATTGTCAACCATTCAAATATTACAACCGTGATCCCAACATTACACTTCCTACTCCAATATCTGCTACCATTAATGAACCACAACGTATGGATGCTCCAACTCATTTTCCACAACTTGAAGGTGTTATTTACATGATAGATACTATCTCATTTAAACCATCACCTCCTCCCGCTTCTACTAATTCTATCATTCTTTAGCAGGGGCCTATCTAGACATTGGACGTTGTTCCATCTCCTTCACCTTCTCACGAGCGACCTCCAATAATACATCCTCCATATACATGCACATTTATTATGAATGAATCTTACTAAGAACACATTCCATTTGATCCCACTTTCCCAAATAATATATGCACACATGATGGGTTGGCTCAGCTAGGCTTTACAATTGACAAAATCATTCCTCCACCCCATGATCATCATTTCTACCATGTATTTTTCACATTATCAATTTTTATGGTCTTCGAGTCCTTTATCTCATACTATTTCTTCCACGTTCTCCTCTCCCTTCTCCACTTACGATTGGAAATTTCTAGCTTGATTACATTAGGGAAACATTAGACCTTGATCATACCGGCATATCATTCCCCAAGCAATTTGGCCTTGTTTTTATTTTTAATGACTCTTTTCTTATCTAATCACAAAATACTACATGATGGTATGCACATGGTTGTCCACTATCCCCCTTCACTAATGAATAATTGCTATGGGCGTGTATAGTTTACACCTCAATGGCTCCTTACTTGACCAACCTAGCACTATCTCTTATCTAGTCTTTGATGCTTCATCTTTCATTTTTGTCATAAAAATGATGACATCTTAGATGAATTTACTTGATCTCTTTTATCATCACACACTTTGGGGGAATCACACTATTTCTTCCTCCCCCCTTCTAGCATCAACATGTGCCTTATCTCTCATCACTTCACATCTAGTCTCACCCATACAACATACACATTGTGATACATGCTCATATCATGATTACCCAATGACACAATCTTTTGATATGGTTAAAACTTGATTGTTGACGGAATTCTCTAGACATGAACCTCATAGACGACACACTACACTACACATTACATGATACACACTTCACATTTCACGCATTCAACTTTTTCTACGTAGTATCTAGTCTATGTATTCATAAAATATCTTCGTGTCATCTAATCCTATGCCTTGCAGTCATTACCCTATGGTGCACTCTAGTTCCATGGTTCATACTCGAATACTGAGGGTATAAATCTAAAATGAACATCACCACATCAATTGTAATCTATACCATACACTTTTCGCTTTCACAATCACATATTTTTAGTTCACACAAGTCAAACCATTTCTGATGAAGCACTCTTGCTCTACGGTTCACTCTTTCGATGAGGGGGCATGTATAAATGATCCTCATCTCATGCATACACATCCAAAATCACTGCGGGGCACAAAATCCTATCCCACTTACACGCATTCCATTCCATTCCATCTCATTCACAACATACTACATTCCTTGGTCTCATTTATTCTTTCTTACATTTACTTACATGTAAAATTTATTACACCATCTGGATATATATCTTATATTTCATTATCTTTAATATATACACATGCGCATTCACTTGCTCTGTAGTTATGATCACATATTCTACAAATCCACACACGCAATAGGGATGTCTTGTAGAATACATTACGGATCACACAACGGATCCTAGGGGCATCCAATTTTGTAAAATACAAGTGCTATTGTTTCATTTTTATAAAACACTACTTTATTAGAGTTTACACGCTTTGAAATAATTTTTTATCATACTAACATGATAAAAGGTGCTTCATGTGCAAAATTTTTCATGCGGGATTATTTACTTCCATGGTTGTCTGTTACATTACTTGTCATTTTTCTCCATTATTTGCGGGCTTTTCCATTTTTCTTGTGTGCACACTTATATGCTTTTTTCCTAGTCGACATTTATTATCTTACAATATCATGAGTGATGTCCCATGTTTGAAACCCAATTTTCATGGTCTACATTCTCTTATTACATATTTTACTTCTTATGTCCTAGCCTCTTCCCTTCGGGGTGCCCAGTTTAGGAAGATATCCTAGTTTTACATTTTTATGAGGCTCTTTACAACATTTCTCCCTCTTCATTCATCAAATCAACACTTTGACACGGTCTAATTTTGGTTATGAACTAGCTAAGTCTTATTATCCCTTCTTTGTAACTAATTTTTTACACTTTGTAGCTTAATTTTCTTAGACCAATTTTGTATTTCATTTCTATTTTATTTAGTGCTTCATTGCATTATATTTAGGCATCTATTAATTCAATATTTTCTTAACATCAAGTGCTAAGAGAAGATAGAGAACATTGATGAGAATAATACATGCCCTGTGAAGGTCTAATAGTATATTATTTGTGGGTTTAAGAGATTCATTAATGCATTGCAATTGCTTAAATTTTACTTGCAATTAATTTTAAATGGATTCATTTGAATGAACCGGAGATGTAGGCATTATACGTTGAACTCCATAAAATATTTCGTGTCATTTTATTTCAGCTTTGCATTAATATTTCCAAATATTTTAATTAGTTATTTAATCTTTGTATGCAACTTAAACCAACATACAACATTAACGAAAGATTTTATAAGTAGATATTTTATCATTTTTATGTGTAGTGGTACAAATGCATTTAAATCACACATATTTATTTTTTAATACATCTTAAAGACATTCTAATTAGTTTGATCATATATTTGACATGCCATTTCTAAGTATCTATTTGTAAGCCAATTTAAAATTTTAAGGGGTGAATACAATTTACGGATCATATTTTTGTATAGAAGATACTTAAATACATGATTAGCTTCGATTAATTTTTGATGTAAAATTTCAGTTTGGTTTTAATTCAATTTTTGTAAACATTTGGTCTTGTTGATCTTCCATTTGTAGTGTGTAGTTGTTGGGAGTATAGGTTGTTTGTAGAAAATAGGAAACCATGGGATGAGAGGGATATATGGATCTCTCTTGATCTCGCTTCCAGGGTGATTGGTAAGGAAATGAAATCAAGTCAATGTTAGGATTTGGCGACTTTGTTTTAGTGAGTAAAAACCCTTTTGTGAAGATTTATTTTCTGATATGATAACTTTATTTGTTTTATTACCTAAGTCCTTTGATAGGAGAAAGTCAAAATACAATTCCATTCGAGATATAGAGATGGCATTCAAACATTTCTCAGGGATTTGAAATTATTTTTTCACTCGTTTAATTTTGGATATTAATTAGTTATTAGTTAATTTTAATATTAACAATTATTCTTAAGGATTCCAAGATACAATCTTAATGTTTTTTAAAATTCAACTATTTTTTATCCTTTTCTCAACAAGGTGTATGGTTCTTAGTTTTTGAATGAAGGTAATGTTTCACCAATGTTTTCTTTTCTTTGAGAAAGGGCTATTTTACATCATTTTTATTTTGATGTGCATGTCCTGGATAACCTTTGTGTGGTATATTGGAAAATATATTCATAGTTTTAGAAGTATTTAAGAACTATTAGAAAATGTAGGGTTTCATAACTACCTTTTTCACGTAAGGATTGATTTTGCATAGCCTTCTATTCAAGTTGTTGAACGGGAAGAAGGATTAGCCCTCATATTATTAAAAAAAAGTTGGGATACTTTTTTATTGCATAGCTGATATTGTTGATTATCACATTTTGTTAAACCTCAAAAAAAAATTTAGGATTCCTTATTGTATTCATGAAAATGAATATTACCCTTGTGTTTTGGAAGAAGGTTTTTGATATCTCCGATTTCACTTATGTTTCCATTGTTAGATATACATTTTTGTAAACTAATTTAGTTAAATAAAGTGGATATATATCACTCACCTGGAGTGTAAATGGAGACAATAATAATTTTGGAAAATATTGGTAAAGAGGTTGAACTTGAAAAAATTCTAAGTTGGTTCTTAGAGTTTTTGACATGTACAATGAATGGAATTGATAACCAACTTTAGGGATATATAATAGTTTGATTTCCTATTGTATTTTCAGGATGTATATGACATCTATTTCATTCCCTTGAATTTTTCCTTTCCATGTATGATACTTGTATTTTCAAAGCATACTTTTGTGGGATTTTTGTTGTTTGTGGAAAGGAAATTTACCAATATGATTTTAGTTTTCGAGTCTAGTTTCTAGAGTCACCTGTAGGGGAGAGATGAGTGAAAGTTCTAACATGATCAGATTTATCTTCTCACATTTATGGTTGACATATTCTATGGTGATATAGATAACAAAATAAGTAGGTTCAGTGGGCATTGTTAGATGACTAATTTTGGATCTGCATTTGTTGTCAGTTTTAGTTTGTAAAATATGGATGCTTATAAGACCCATTTTTTGGAAAATTTTGTAAGTATAACAATAATAATATAAACATTTATTGCCCATACATAATATTTCCACATATCTTAAGACCCTCATATTTAGGCATTTATATGTAGCTATTATATGTTCTTACAATTAGAGTATATATTTATTGTACTAACAATTGTTTTTGTAAGTTGTACACAATGATATTTTATAGTATTAGCAATTTCACCATTTTAGAATGTGAAAGTTATGCAGATAGTTTAATTTTATCCCCAAGTTTACATTAGAAAGATATTTTCATCTTTACATGTAATTTTAAAGATTCATCCTAACTCTGTCCTCTTTATAGGAATTATGCGTTTTATTCATGAATCATTTCGTGATATAGTAAAATGATTACTAGTTTCATAGGGTTAGTGGACACTTCCTATTGTTAGAAATTGGTGGTTTATTTCATACAGATCATCTAGAACACATTTTTTTCACATTATCAATGGAAACTCACCTATGTTTGGCATTTAGTCATCTATTTCATATTTATCGATTTAAGTGATATTTTGTAGAGTATATTGGTAGTTTTGGAGGGTCGAAGGAGACCACCCATTTTGGAATTTTTCATTATTTCATACTAATATAATTCTACAATTCAGAATTGGCCAATTCATAAGGGTTTCGTTAGATATTGCTTCTTTCAAAAGCGCTTTGTGTTTATTTACACTAATACATTTTCTATGATAGTTTTGCCATTTCATTATTATGAAACCTTAACCACTAGATATTATATTACGAATTGGTGTAATGAAAATAGATATTTAGCATATTTAGTGGGTGATTTGAATTTTTAGGGCCAAAACCCTTCTTCTTTGGAGAGGTGTGATTTGGAGTTAATTTTAGGCATTAGAATTTCCCATGATATTCCTAAACTAGCACAATACATAACAAAATTCCTACATATTTCGAATACCTACTGGAATCCATGAAATTGACATTGTATGCTCAAGTTGTCACAAGTCGGAGTTTGGGTAAAATTTTGTCAATCAAAATGTGTAGGTCAAGCACTACCCCGTGATATTTTCTAGAACCTATTTTCATGATTCATAGTTATACAAGGAAAAAATGGACTTGCACGTGTTTGTTTACTCCTATATTTGATGTTAATGTTAGTGCAAAATCACAACACCCCTCGAATGGCCTCAAATCTAAGTGGGGAATCCGGTTTGATTCGCATAACATGGGACCATCTCTCAAGCTCGGGATGACCCTAGACATGTGAAGGGTCAACACACGTTTGGGACCTACCTCACGGATCCTACCTTTAAAGATGCGTGAACAAGACATGTGGCACCTTCGTGGCTCTGCTATAATTTTTGCGTGTTCTACCTAAGTCCCTTCTATTTCGAAAAGGTATTACATCTGATCCTGGACATGTGGATGGTTTACGTAGATTTGGGAACTGCCCCATATTTTACCTTCAAAGATGTGTGGACGAGGCATGTGGAGGCTTTCGTTGACCCTGTTATACTTAGGCGATTCAACCTATTTCCTTTCTTGGTCACCGACTATTGGAGGGATGGAACTCATTTTAGGACAACCTTTGGATTTGACCCTTGAAGGTATGTCAATGAGAAACATGGAGGATTTCACTAATCGGTTGGAATTTTCAACAACTGACTCTGTCCTCCTCGGGCCATGGACACGTCGAAGGCATGCATTCATTTGGGGTTACAACTTTAGATTATAGCTTTGAAGGTGCATTTGAGCTAACGCGCGTGGCTCATACTGTTGGCCTTATACTTTTCAACGACTCACTCTACCCTTTCAAACTCTTACCACATGGAGGGCCCGCACTTGTTTGGAAACTTCATTTGGATCCTACCCTTGGAGTTGCTTCGACGAGGCATGTGGAGGCTTCCAGCTGACGGTTGGACACTCAGTATCATCCACAAGCTTTTTTTTATCTGAGATCCACATGCGGGGCTAGCACTCATTTGGAGTCTCCTTTTTTTCCTTCCTTTTGGAATTGCACAACGCTAACATGTGGCACCTTCCACTAGTCTATTGCTTGGCCCTAAGTCAACTCATATGTGAAGTCTTAAAACTTTGACCGCTTTTCTCTAATTTTCTCCTATTGAGCTTTTGACCTCCTTTTATCGTTATTCGGCCTCATCACCGACCTTGATCCTCCATTTTAGAGCCCACTTGCCCCTTGATTTGGGATTGAATGTGAGCCCACACGACTAAGTTGATCCCTCCTTTCATCTTGTGCAAGGTTGCATTTGACAAATTTTTCATGGGGGTTAAAATTGGGATAACAATTTGGTGACTCACGGGGACATCTGTCTACTAGATGAAGAGACCAGTTACCTTATTGCATCCATTGGGCATGGAGTCACGAATGATAGCCTAGTACTGATCTTATCCCTAAAACCTTGGGCCTAAATTTTTGCACTCTCAATTTTCATAAGAAAATCATGGAGATGAGGTCTCTGAGAGTAGAGTATTTTCACGACCTTAGAATTCACCTATTCTAGAAATGGACTTCCTCGAAACCCGATTTTAGTTGCTCTGTATTTGTTTTATTTTGAAATTAGCAACTTTTATAGGAAACTATGGGTCTCCTGCGATAAATATTGAAGGGCATGGTGCATTGTACCTCTGGAGCAATACGAAAAAAACTTATATACAAAGATTAAATCATACATGCCTCAAATAAGACATGCAAAGTGAAAAGCACTTCTTCTGCTGAAAACAAATCTACTCCTACTCCTACACTAACCTTAACAAAGAAAAGATAAATAAAGCCTACTACAGGTAGGGAGAAATAGCTTCCCTTTCTCGAAACATGCAGCCATGTATATGATTTGGCATTGAACATGGATTTTATCATGAGTGAGAAAACAACAAGAGGTCAATCCTCCACCCATATCATCAAGGTATCAACGTCAATAAAAAATACCTCCTCAAGTTGATTGGAATTGGACTCCTAGATGTGCTGATGGTGACCCTTGGTTTTTTGAAACTCATCCTCATGCCCTAAAATGGATATGACTCATTTTGGCTTCTCCCTTATCTCTAATGAAGCCAAGTACACGAAAGGTCACGGTTTGGTCCTTTAAATGTGCTCATTGTTATGAAATTTAATTCGAAGAGTGGAGTTTTCCTATGGACCTTCCTGGGTGAATGGTGTGGAAGAGATGAGATCCTTGTGCTCTTTTCCCTCCTTTGTTGTTTCCTGAAGAATGACTTGCTCTTGGATAGCCTCTTCCTCTAGCATGAAATTTATCAAATTGAAATCTTTGATCCACTACTCTAGAGGACTATTTGGGGCAGAAATGTCTTCTTGATAGCTCTCCTCCATCATGGATTCATCAATCAAATTAGGTCCTTCAAATGATAGAAAAAAACTTTGATAAAGCTTTCTTCATCAAGTGTCCTCAACTCTGATTTCATCTCTTCAAGAAGCTCCTCTTCAATGGGACTTGGAACTAGTTGTTCTTCCTCTGTCTTGATTGGTTGTGTAACTTGGATTAGATCAGCATCATCTTCAGAAAAAGTACCATTATGGAGACTGCATTCAGATCATATAGAATACTTATCTTCTTCCTCTTGTTCTTGTTCTTGTTCTGCTTCAAACTCAGCTTCCACTGCTTGCAGTCTAACCTCGGCCTCCTCTGAAGATTTAACCATCAAGGGCATTTTTGTAATCCCAAATCTGAGATACAAGCTTACCAATATTTTGATCATTCCTTCTCTTCTTGACTCTTCTTCTTTTCACTCCCCTTGGCTGGATTCTTGAGTTTCTTCCTGACATGGAATAAAGAGAGTAGGAGGAGTGTGGGGTAGGGTCTCCACTAGTTTTTTCTTTATTTGTGGTGGAGGGGAAGGTATTGCCTTTAGCTCTTGTGGAGGGGACTTGGATTTGGAAGGGAAAAGGGTAGAGGAAAAGAGATGAGATGGAATATTATAAGATGGAGAAGAGAATTCAACACTTGTGTCAACAGATGGGAAGCTTGGAGATTGAAGCTCGGGTTGAGATGGTGCTACTTGGGGAATGGAGAGAAACTTACCAGATGATGGTGTAGGAATTACCCATTGACAAGGCTCCATGACACCAAGTTTGTAGGCCTCTATCTCCTCGATCCACTGTGCAAGCGAAGGTAACATCTCAAACATTAAGTCAAGCTTCTCCTACGGGCTATAATTTCTTGGTAAAGGGGCTTCCCATGGACAAGGTGCATTGCAACGAATTCTTAATGCCTTCATCTATGCTATAGCCCTTGACTGTACCATGCTAGCCAACATTGTTTGAATCTTCTCTAGCAAATCAACATTCTCCATGCAGCTGTTACCATCATATGTGCAGCCTTGCTCTTGGTAAGCTCCATGGCCAAAATGGTTTTGACACTGCTCATATGGGTAAGCATAATGGTTCTAGATCTGATCATAATGCTGATCTAGAGGAGTTGGGAAATACATTGGAGGTGGACTACACTAATGTTGTTGCAAGTGTTAGTTCCAAGTTGGGAATGAAGTCATGATTCCACAACTTCATTAAATGGGAGACGATGAAAGAGGTGGAAAGAAGAAATTTTGGAAATGGATGGAAAGAGGGTGCAGTAACTTTAGAGATGTGGGTTGTTGACCAGATGGAGTCGTCGGATGCATTTAGAAAATCCTCCAAAGGTTGGATCTCAGTAATAACACATCGAAATTGGTGAGAAGAATATGTAAAGCTCTTTAGTTTAGTCCCACCGAGTGTGCCAAAAGCTGTTAGCAATAGAATCAAACACCCCCAAATGGCCTTAGACCTGATTAGGGCATTCGGTGTGACTACATAACATGGGACCATCTCTAAAGTTGTGGAACTTACGAACTTGAGATGGCCCTATGAATAAAGTCAAATTCTTCTTCCTAAACTACCACGCCACAAGCTATCCTAGTGTAGGAAAAATATCTAATCCTAATCTAGCCATCCAAGGAGACAAGGAGAGAGAGAAATACATAAAAACAGAGCCTACAAAAAATGGTGATACACCAGAAAAGGAAGGTGTTGATCTCAATCTCAACTTCCTGAAATGGAGAGAGGTGAGCAATGGAGAGGATGGACAAGATGCATCACGGACCAAAAATAGAGTTCACACTGAAAACCACTTCAAAACCCATTAAACACGGATCTCATAACGTGCAATAGACATCAGAAATATGCACGTATACGCTACAAATATGAGAGGAAATAAGAGATAATAAAATAAGGAAGGATGGATAGAATGCATCACAAAAAAATTTCATTGCTCCGTGAGTTGACACATTACATCATTAGTGGGCAAGAGGCAAGAAAAATCCATTACAGATCCATGAGAGGAGGATTAAACTCCACATTCGACCCTAGGGAAGAAAGAGAGGGGGTAGCATGAGAGGAAAGATGACAAACCTTTAGAAAAATCCCCCTCCTTTACAATATATAGAAGAATGAGAGAAGGAGAGAGGGAAAATTCGAATCCTACTTCAACCACCCCTAGAAGAGCATTGAATCCACCTACTCTAACCACCCTAGAAAGCATTAAAATTCACCTACAACAATGATGGGATTTACTGTAGTACCCATGCCCCCATGTGTTGTTCCATGCTGAGAAAGAAAAGAGGCTCATTCTTCATCATGGTGCAAAGTGGGAGACTAGAAAACCTAAAAAATGGTGGACCAAATTTACCATTCTTCATTAATGGTGGCAGGTGAGTAGCATGTGCCAAGAGCTTTCCAAAACATCCTCTCTCGCTTGAATTTGAGCTTCCAGTCAAAATATATGGCCATTTGAAGGTTCTTTTAGTTTGGGGGATATTCGCCCAAGGTCCACGTGGCAGCCCCATGCATCTTAAGAATTTTCCACCTCTTTTTTACTCTTGAACTTGTGCCAAAATGACATGTGGCGTCACCCACGGGCCTACACTATTTCCTTTATATTCTTCCTAAGCCCCACTTGTTCATTGGCATACTATGTCCGACGCTAGACACATGGAGGGTTAGCACACATTTGGGACCTACCTCCGAGATCCTTCTTTTGAAGATACATGGATGAGACACGTGGCACCTTCCGCATCTCTCGCTCTACTTTCCACATGTTACGCCTAAGTCGCTTCTATTTTGTGAAGCTACAATGTTTGACCCTGGACAATTGGATAATTTTCACACATTTGGGAACTACCCCTAGATTTTACCTTTGAAGATGTGCAGATGAGGCACATGGAGGCTTCCGCTCACCCTATTGTACTTAGCTAATTCAGCCTGCTACCTTTCTCGATCCCTGACTATGTGGTAGGCTGAAACTCGTTTGGGGATAGCCTTTGGATTTGATCCTTGAAGGTACACCGATGAGACACGTGGAGGATTTTGCTAATCAGTTAGGATTTTTAACGGATGAATATGTCCTCCTTTGGCCATTAATGCATAGAAGGTCTACACTCATTTGAGGTTTCCACTTTAGATTCTATGTTTGAAGGTGCACCAAGATGACACATGGCTTTTTCTGTTGGCCTTATACTTTTCAATGGCTCGCTCTACCTTTCGAGACTCGACCACGTGGAGGGCTCGCACTCATTTGGAGGTTGCCTTTGGATCCTACCCTTGGAGTTGCATTGATGAGGCACGTGGAGGCTTCCACCTATGGTTAGGCACTTGGTATCATCTCTGCAAGCTCATTCTATGCCGAGATCCGGGTTTGGGGGCCAGTGCTCATTTGGAGTCTCCGTTTTTTTTTTTTTTCAAATTGCACCACACTTACATGTGGCGCCTTCCGCAAGTCTCTTTCTTGGCCCGAAATTGACTTGTATGTGAAGTCTAAAAACTTTGAACCCTTTTCTCCAATGTTCTCCTATTAAGGTTTTGACCTCCTTTTAACATTGTTCAACCTCATCACCGACCTTTCTCCTCTATTGTAGAACCCTCCTACCCCTTGATTTGGGATCGAATTTTATCCCACATGACTAAGTGACCCCTCCACTCATCTTGTGCAAGGTTGTATTATACTAGTTTTTTTTTTGGGATAAAATTGGGATAACGAGTAAATTTTAAAATGCCATCTTTGAATACCATAGTTAGTGGGGTTAAAAAAATTTAGAGGGGGACTTTTTGTCGTTGTGTGGTCATTAGTGTGAATTTAATTTTTAATTACACTATATCTTACAACATATTATTTTTGTGTCCTCTCGTGCTTTGAAATGTGGCTTTCGAGAAGCTCATAAATTTTGAGACCAAGGAGAGGTCCTCTTGGTGGGTCCTCTAGCCACAATGTGGCCTTCCACCTAACTTACTTTCTATCCAAACAAACTCGTTATATATCCCAATCATGTCACCACAAATCAATACCTAACTCTGAAACATACCAAATTGGCTAGGGTAAATCTCACCGGCTCGAAACTTATCGAGTGGTTGAGCTCTTAGACACCATCTTGTTGACAAAACAACAGGATCGCATGGATAGTTCTACCCCAACTAATAAAAATCAGTGTGTACATAGCCAGAAGACACAACTATAAATGGAGATCAAAGTCCATTTAGAACCTTTAAAACCAATTTGATCACACGATGTGGGATTGTTCCAAACCCACTAAACTAAATATGCTAACTTGTTTGATTCAAACTTGCAACTTCTTGATAAAAGGATAAGGTTCTTTAATAACCCACCACTCACTTGAAGTATTATAAAAAAGTGAAATTTTCTATTTGAATAGAGGTCGACTATAGGAATTTGTGTATTATTTTTTAAAGGGTAGTTTGTGTATAGTGGTAAAGTAAGCCATAGTAGTAGTATTTGTAGTGCGCACTTCCCTTCCACACTTTTATATTGATCATGATAGTTTTGACTATATTATGGACATTATTATAGTTTTCATTTAGTATGGTGTTAGATGTCGAGATCATGGATTCTTGTTGACTCTTATTCATATATGATGCGTTATGATTGATAGAGACATTTTATATAGATGTTGACATGTTGTTGGACGTGGTTATATATATATATATATATATATACACATATATATATATTTTTATGGATGTTATTAGGACATCGATATTTGGATATATTCGATGGATCGAGAAAATTGAATTTAAAATTGATGATTGTATAGTTCTTGATGAAATTGTAAGTGATATTGTTGATTGTCTAGATGTTGTTGTGATTCGAGATATATATTGATGATTTTGAAATTATATTATATTCATTCGGATGTTCGATATGGCCACGAGGATAAAGGTGTATTTGTATTGTGCGGGTTAAAAATATCACAACAAACACCGGGGATTGGAGACCAACCACTATGGAATTATAGATGAATTCAATAAGGTCACAATGGAGACTAGTTTTGTTTGTGTGTGTGTTTGTCAATGTTAAGGATTCCCATGGGGGGTCACCTTTAAATGTGACCAAGGGATTTTATGTTTTTATTTTATGTTTTGTCCCTTTTGTTTAATTTTTCCATGTGTTTATTTTGTGGTGCACTTACCCCTTTCATTATTTATTTAATGGTGTGTAAATATTGTGAGTAATCATATTTTGTAGTTAATTAATTAAAATATATCATAAGAAATTAATTAATAGAGTTGTTTTCCTTGAATTAAAATGTTGTAAGATATGTGTAAGTGATGTGTAAGTTAACTTTTGAGTGTGAAACACTCCACCTTCTTGGAAATTCGAATTTGTCCTTGGAGGCTGATTTTGGAGGCTTGTGGGACAAGTTAAATTTGTCCCATACCTCTTAAATTTACATACCAACCTTGCCTATGGTTGGAGGGTTAAATTTAGACTTTTATAATGCATTTTGGGAAGACAAATTGTAGGTTTTATTGCACTTTTCTTACATGATTTAATTTCAGTCCTTATGGGGTATGGACTTGTTTGAGTGTGTAAGTAAATCTATCATATTATTCACCCACCTAATTATTATACATTGGATAATGAAGTTGACTTTGTGTTTGGGGTTGAGGATGTGTGATGTGGCATCCTACATGGATCCACCTCATCCTCTTCTCTTCCCTCCTCTATAAAATTTGAATTCCTTGTCTTGTTTTGGGTTGCTTCACTTTTGGGAGACTTCTTTTGGGTGAATTTTCTTGTTTTTTTGGGAGATCTTGCTTGGAGAAGTTTTTGGAAGATTGTTGCATGCTTGTATTGGGTTGATTTTTGGATTTCTTTCATTGGAAGGAGCTTGTTATTTTGAACTTGGAACAAACTCCATCATGGAGAGGTAAGAGCTTGGCTCTTGGAAATACTCTTCTTTTCCCTTTTATGAATATGTAAATGCTGGTATGTTTGTTATTGTTGTGGGCTATGGGTAGATGGCCTAGGAATGGTGTAGGAGAAGACTATGGGGTTTATTTTGTGGGAGGCACAAGTGTGTTTTAGGGAGGTATAAGGGTGGAGGGAGTTGGGATTTGGGTTCCACCTTACAAAGAAATAGCTTGCATTTCTTTACTCTTTATGGACATAAGGAAATGTGACGAATAAGGGGTACTTATGGGAGGCATAAGGAATGTCGGGGATTTGATATACTATTTTTTTGTGGTTTGTAATTCAAATGATGAAACCCATTTCCCCATTCGGGAGGCATAAGAAACACCCCATAGTTCTTTCTCCTTTGGCTTGCTTGATGAAGCCTTAGTATTTTGTTGTTATGTGTTAATGTAGTTGTAAAACTACATTATATTTTGGATTGTGTTTTATTGTGAAAATGTTGCTTGTATGTTTGTGGAAGCCTCTTGTTGCCATGAGTTGGATCACATCATTTATTGCTTTGTGGTTGGGGTTCAGGGGCCAATGAATAAGGATGGATTCTCTTTTCATTGGATGTCTGTTAAGGTGGTGAAGCGTTTCCTTTACCTTGTTTTTGTTGTGATCAAAATAGGAAGAAAGAGAAGAATGCATGTTATTACGGAGGTGAGAAAAATAGTTTGTGAGTCCCTTGTGAAATGAAATCTCATTGTAACATTTCCCACTTGAAGTGGATGACCTTGTAAATGTATGTAATGAAAAGATGTTGTATTGGCTACAAGTAGAAATTGGAAATGTAAAAGAGTTATACTTTGTATGTTGTTTTGGAAAGAATGTGAAAGAATGGTATTGTTTTGTATAATGTAATTTGAAATAAAATGGAAAGGAGGTTGTATGACTTTCATTATAATTATTGGAAGTGTTTACCTTGTTCATATGATATTCTGAAATTGGAAATTTGTGTTTATCATGCAATAGGAAGTCCCTGTTTTGAAATGTACAACACGTGAAAAGAAAATGTATTATTACGCCTTGTGTCAATAAATTATTCTTGCAAGGAATAAAAGAAATTAAAGAATGTAAAGCTGTATATTTGAAATCAATAAAATATTGCACTACCTTTATTAATTTACATTGTTGTATTGAAATTGATAATCAAAATTGTGATTTCAAATCTCTTTTTGGAAAATTGGAAATGAGGAATATGTACGAAGGAAATATATGTAACTCTGTTCTTTTGAAATATGTTAAAATTGGAAATTTGAATTTATATTTTGGCTGTTAAATGGTTTGATTAAATCACTTAAATGTATTAGACTGGAATGGAAATGAATCTCCATACTTGGAAGGTGAAAAATGATAAATAAATCTTTTAGAAATTGATCTTTGTTTTGTAATTTTAAAAGCTGAAATTAATTAAACCAAAAATGCACATTTCGGACATAAAAAAATAAAATGAAAAATTAAATGATTGAATTGAAGTAGTAGGCCCTAAACGAGTTGAAATAGACAAAGACACTTAAGGAAATATCTCAAAACTTAGCAAAATCGGGCTCAAACCGTTTTGCAGTCATTTTTCTATCAATAAATAGAAATGTTCAAATTGCAATCAATTAAAAAAATTGAATCTTAAATCCCCCTTAAATCCATCTAAGAAAAATCCTCCATGTCTATTTGACATGTTGAGAGAGGAAGAAGATCAAATTGAATAAAATTCACAAGTTAAAATTTACCAGTTCACTCTATAAAATCCTGTAGGCTGTTTTCTTAAAATTTACCCCTTAAACTTTATCAAAATAAAAAATTAATGATCTCAGTGCATAGAGGACATCAAGATATTTATAGAAAGTCCTTGTTTTCCCAAACTGAGCTCTCTATCAAAATTTATGGCCTTCCGAATTTTTCTTCCTTGGCATTGAATTTTTTGGGAAAAATGTCCTTGGCAAGCCCGCGGCACAAATTTTTCCTTTGGGACTTACGAAAATTTTTGGGAAAATTTTAAGAAAATTGTCTACCGCCTTGCTGGCCTATAGCCAATCAGAGGCTTCCACATGGCACCATGAGGTGCCAGGAGGTAGGACGGATCCCCTTTTTAACTTAGCGCTTTCGAAAAATTTAGGGAAAATTTTCCAAGTTTTCCCGCTGGCCCATAACCAATCAGGGGATGCCACGTGGCATCACGAGGCATCGATGGAGGAATGGGTTCCTTTTCTTCCTTTGCATCTTGAAAAAAATTTAGAAAAGTTTCCATGTTTTCTCTACTACTCCGTTGGCTCTGCAACTAATCGGGCTGCCATGTGGCATCGGAAGGTGTTGATGGATGCACGGTTCTTTGTACCCTCTTAGCCCTTGAAGCGTTAAGTCATTTTTTCTCCCATTTTCCCCCATTTCCCCATGATATCTTAGGATATGACACATGTCCTTTGTGCTCTCACTGGGAGTGCGGCGCAAAGATGACTTTTCACCTCGTGCGAGAAAAGTTGTAAATGTATCTCGTCGCCCTGCCTTTCCTCGTTTTTCCCCACGCTGCCTTAGGGAGTGCCATGTGTCTTTTATGGACTTGTGGGAGCATGGGTGCAAATATGAATTTTTTCCCGCATGGTAAAATTTTACCAAGGTCTCCCGTGGCCCGCCAACTTGCCTTTTGGGCAAATTTTCACCCCCAAGCCCACCGGCCCATAACTTGAAAAATATGAGGAGTTAGGAGGAATTCTTTATACCACTAGAAATGTGAGGAAATTTTCTATCTAATGGGAGTGATTTAGGAAAATTTTAATGTGTTAAGTATGAGAAAAATCAAGTTGAAACTTTAAGCTTGTTAAAGAGTGGGTGTGGTGAGAATTTTTCCCTTTGAACCTAATTGAAACTTCTAACCCTAAATTTTGGACCTTATGACCTCTAATAATTATTAATAAAAGGAAAATATACTCTAGTAGATTTGAATTGTTCCAGAACCTGTTAGGGACAACTGTTGCCTTGTAACATGGTTGTAGATTCTTTTAATAAAAAAAATTTATTCCATAATTTTCCTAACTAATCCTAGGTTGTTCTTGGGTCTCAAGTGGATTGTTTTAATAGGCATTGTAGTATTTTCAGCATCTAAAAGGGTTTGGATAATTTTTCAAAATTCATGGACACTCCATATTGATTGATTATTTTCCCATTGTTTGTGTTCATTTCTGTTATTTGAAGTATTTTTGGGTTTCTTTTGATGGAGATCTAAGGGAAACTGAACATGAAAGTTTTATAGGAAGGTAGAAGATGTTTCTAGGCATAATCCAAGTCCTCTAAATGTCGATTGTATATTATTTGTAAGTTTAAGAGATTCATTAATGCGTTGTGATTTTTAAATTATACTTACAATCAATTTTTAATAAATTGGTTCGAATGAACCTAGAGATGTAGGCATTCTACACCAAACTCCGTAAACAATATTTGTGTCATTTTATTTCATTTTTACATTCAGATTTCCACATATTTTAATTATTTAATTAATCTTTGGATGCAAGTTAAACCAAATGACAACATTGATGAGAATATTGAATAAGTGGTTATTTTATCATTTTTATGTGTAGTTGGTATAAATGAGTTTGAATCACTCATATTTAGTTTTGAATCCATCTTGAACACATTCTAATCAGTTTGATCAGATATTTGACACGCCATTTCTAATTATCCATTTATAAACGAATTTTAAAACTTAAGGGGTTAATAAGCTATACATATCACATAAAATTAGATAACAATGCCTTCAAATTGATGTATTTGGAAGGTAATGAACTACCACTATTGGTCAATGGTAATTATTTGAAAGAATTCTTCTCTATTATACCTCCAAGTATTCATCAAGACTAACTTTGAGTTTAAATGAGTATATGTAGGATTCAATTAGTTCTCTTTACAATGCATTTTTATGCTTCATATAATAGTTTGTTTTCCAATTTCCGTTACCATATCTTGTGGTTTTACTAGATTATATTGCATTCTTTTAATAAGTGTACAATTCATAATGGTAGCCTATATTTATTTTTCCTTTGGATTTCTAAGCATTAGAAACATTGATTCCTCTTTAAGAGTAAGAATAAGTAAATGAATCGTTTATATTTTCATTATCAAATATTAGGATTCATAAGAAAGTTACAATTCTTGGAAAATTTGATGAGTTTTGACAAGAAAATTTTCCTTGTTAGGATGAGAGCTAAACTTTGAAAAATATGGTCAATTTAGAATGGTTCCTAAGATAGGATTGAAGGAAAATTTTACATTTTAAACCAAAAAAGTACCATTATGGCAAAATGGTTTTGTTCTAAAGAAATCAAATTTCGAAAGAGACTATTAGAACACATGCACCCATGGATTTCTTCTCAACCTTCTTTTTCCTTATTTAAAAAAAAAGAGAAAAAGAATGTATTTAAATGAAAATTAAAAACACTAGTAGAAATTATTCATGCTTGGAAGGTGATTCTAGTTATGCCGAGAGGCATTTTCATTTATATATATATTGAGTGTAGGATTCTGATGTCGTGCCCGTGAAATTGTGTCCGTGATATTTATTTTTAATTTGTAAAATTCGTGTGGGGAAGTTACAAAACACTTTACTAATTTAATTGGTTAAATTCTCGGTGTGGGGAAGTAAATAATTTAATTTGTTAAATAATTTTTAAAAATACTTTAGTAAATTAATTTTTTAAATTATCGATGTGGGGAAGTGAATTATATTTAAAAATTAAAGTAAATAAATTGTTTAAACAAGTAAAAAATACTTTTAATGTGTTAATTTTAAAAACTATAATGTTTAAATAAATAAATAAGTTTAAATATGCAATATATTATTAGGTAAATAATTTTAAGTAATAAATAAGTTATTAAAAACAGTTACATAACTTCCCCACGCATTATAATAATTTAATTTGTTCCTTACAAACAAACCCGGATTGGAAATTGTGACAGGTTCAATAACGTGATAGTAAGATCTTATTCTTTATGTTTCATTTCAGTATAATTCCTTATTTTAGATAGAACATTGCTCACTGCATAATTTAATTTGTGACAGCTTCAATAACGTGATAGTAAGATCTTATTCTTTTGGTTTCATTTTTAGATAGAACATTGTTCACTATTAAAATTTATGCATGGTATTCAGATTAAAAACCAGTCCCCCAACCTTTATTTCAAAAAAATTTAATATGTATTTACAGTGTTTTATATATTTCAATTTTATTTTTGGGATTATGTGAATAAATTCTTACCTTACATGATATTGCAGGAAATGGAGACATGATTAATTGCAGTTCACATAACTTGGACAGACTCCAGGATTAGTCATTAATATGATATAGGTATGAAATTTATAAAAAAATTATTAATTGCAGTTCACATAACTTGGACACACTCCAGGATTAGTCATTAATATGATATAGGTATGAAATTTATAAAAAAATATTATTAGAAAATATATTCGGTGTCTTTTTCACTTTGATGTTTAGGTTTGATATGTATTTTTAAAAGTTACTTTATGAATTTATATATATTTAAATTTATATCATGATTAGATTTAATAATTTTGAATGAAAAGAAAAAAATCCAGTTGAGATGTATTACTAAAAGTTACTTTATGAAATTTATATCCTATTTAAATTTCTATCTTGGTAAAATTTATTAATTTTGAAAGAAAAAAATATACTTGAAATTTTGAGTAATTTTTAAAAAAATGTAGACATTGTAAGTTGAATTGTTTAGAAAAAGATTCCGGTTGAGATGTATTATTAAAACAACATTTCTATGTGCCCACAATTACAACTTTAATAATGTTTGTATTTTTATCAACCCATATATTGAATAAAAATTTTCCTAACACATTAAACAATATATTTCATGTTTAATATAGGTTTCCATATTCCCTGACATAGAAAACCAACATTTCTATGTGTAGATGGTAATTATTACTTTAATAATGTTTGTATTTTTAATAAACCCATGTAAAACTATTTATTTTTACTTTAACAATTTATTTAAATAAAGCTTTTAAATAGTTATTATTCAAAGTGATATGTAATTTATAATAGTAGTAACTTAGAGTGAGATGTGATAGTCTCTCTACAAAATTTTCTTTTAAAAAGACAATCGGAAACATTACAATTAGAGATGTATTAGCAATATCATCTAAAAATTATAGAAACTTGTAAAATATTTCAATTATTAAGATTTTGCTTTTGTTATATAGATAATTTTTAAATAGTTCAATTATTAAGATTTTGCTTTTATTATATAGACAATTTTTAACATCTTAGTGTGCATTGTGTATTTAGAAATTGAATATTTGTACATTTATAATTTTAAGACATTGACTAATATAAACTTTTTGAAAAAAAAAGAATGTGATGTTTATGAGAAATTTTTGTATGCGTATATATATCCTTACATTATTTTCATTGGGGAACATTTGTGGATATTTGTCCAACTCGGAATCTATCGTTACACGTGCCTTTTTCGATACCGGGAGCTAGGATTTGCAAATGGGATGTTTCCTGTTATGCTCTCGTAGAACGTCCTAATTTGCATGTCATCCTGTGTTCTAAGAAAGTTTTTTAAAGCAACGTAACGAGGACATCCCGATGTATTTATAACATATGCATCTTCTAACAATGCAATTTCTCTATAAGAAATGTCAAATATAAATATTTTATATTTCTATAGCAAAACTGTGAAATCATATTTTGTGTATGCTTGGAAAATGTTTTAATATAAATTCTCAGGAACTATGGTTCCATCGTAATGTTTTTCATTTTTGTGAGTGGATGACATATTATTTTTTGTATGTTGTGTTTTTTCAAGCAATGATTAATGTGGATATGTGCATTTGAACATTTCTTTACAGGTGGTGTGTGTTTATTTCATTGAAGAACATGGATATTGTTTATTTTTGAATACACAATTGAGAATTATTTGTTTTATATTTTTGTCTTTGATATTGTGTTATTTATGAGAGGAACATTGTTGAATTGTCACAACTTGCCTGTATAATAACGATTTATACAATGACGTCGATGAAGAATTGTTGAGTTAATAGAGAATTGAGGTATTTGTAAATGTGATAGTTTGTGTCACTTTAGTTCATATCATATTTTGAGCATCCTTCATAATTTTTACATTCTCTTTACTATATGATTATTTCCTATTACATGCACATGGAGTTTTAAATAATATAAATAATTAGGTGATTTTCTGAAAATACTTTAAAGGCATGGCTCCACCAAGATTAAATTTTGAAAATGAAGAGGAAAGAAAAGAATATCAAAGAGAATATCAAAGACAATATCGCAGAAGAAGACAACAAGAAATGACAGATGCACAATGAGAGGAACAAAGGAAACGTCGAAATGATAATGATAGAAGAGCATTTGCAGAACGGAGGGTTGAATTGACAAATGAAGAAATAGATGCAGAGAGATGACAACATGCAAATAACATGATGACAATTCGTGCACAATCATCTCAAGATGACTCACATGTATCAAGAATAAGGATACAAGGACAGATTCGTACAGATCAGTTTCCGAGGAAGAAAGACGAGAATGTGAGGATTTACTTGCATTATTTATATAAAAGATTTTATAAATTGCATAGTGTTTTGAGTGTGTTGGTGAAAAAACTATTATAAATCAAACAAAAGGTCATAGATATGGAAATGAAAATGCTTTTTCTAATCTCCTATTCTCTTAAATTCATATCATTCTTTGACTAGCCTTGCTAATTGTTACAACTTGGATAATATATGATTGATTTCTATTACATGTATGTGGATTTTTTAGTTATATAAATAATTACAAAATTTGTTGAAAATAATTTATAGGTGGGGCTCGACCATGATTAAATTTTGAAAATGAAGATGAAAGAAGAGCATATCGAAGAGAATATCAAAGACAATATCGTAGAAGGAGACAACAAGAAATGACAGATGCACAATGAGAGGAACAAAGGAAACTTTGAAATGATAATGATAGAAAAAGGTTTGCAGAACGGAGGGCTGAATTAACAAATGAAGAATTGGATGTAGAAAGATGACAACATGCAAATAACATGACAATAATTCGTGAACGATCGTCTCAAGATGACTCACATGTATCAAGAGCAAGGTTACAAAGATAGATTCGTTCAGTCAGTTGCAAGAGGAGGAAAGACTACATAGACAAGAACTTCACATGCGAAGCATCTCAAAGGAATTATCGTAGAATGGCTGGTAATGTTGAAGTTAATTTTGGGGCAGGAAATTCAACATCGATGGATTGCGTGCTCGAAACACTAGAAAACTTGGCCCAAGATATAATGAATATAGATGTTGTAAATAATTTAGAGAATGATAGTGTGCAACAGGAGATGACATTACAACCAATACGAACAACGAGAAGAAGAAGAATGCAAAATAATGATTTACAAGAGGAGTTAACAATGAACCTAGAAGAAGAAGAAGAATGCAAGACTCACATATTGTGAGAGAAAACATGATAGATGATCCTAATGGAATGCTTGGGAGAGATTTCAATACGGTTCAAATGATTTTTCGACACGGTCTTGATAACCTTTCTTCGCCAGTCATGTGTTATATTTGTCAAGAATGTTACATTGGAATAAAAGTTTCTCGAACACCTGAAGGACCTGTGTGTACTAGATGTCGACAAGAGAAAGGTCATCATCGATTTTCGACATCAAACAATATGGATCCTGGGCCACAACCGCCAGAACTTGCAAACTTAACTCAAATTGAGGAAATGTTAATAGCCCATGTCAACCCAATCCTACAGGTGACACATGTAATAGGAGGTCAATATAAATATAAAGGTCACACGATAAGTTTTCCTCAAGAAGTAAAATAAATCGCTAATCTTTTGCCCCATAGATTGAAAGATTTGCCGATGATTATTGTTCGGAGGAGAGATCAGCGTGGAACAAATTATGACTTTACAGTCAATAGAGAGTGAGTTTATAATGCATTGAAATATAAAATAGAACATGATAAGTTCTATTCAGATGTCCAAATCAATGAAAATGCTCGAATGAACTTCCACCTCATTCACTTTGAGAATGTGTTCGAGCGGTGAACTCGGTTCATATGGAGTTTGATCTCGATGCAAATGAAATTGTGTTTGTAGGTCCGACCATTGTGGAGACATATGAAGGAAATATAATTATTCATACAACATAGATGGCATCTAAACCACCCAATTCACCAAGGGAGATGGAATTAATCCATGCATGGGTGAATAACCCTCATGCGGACCCTAGAGCACTCATTGATTGGCTAGGGATAGGAGCATCTCCTATCAATGAGTATGTGATGTAGGACTACTTGATATGGCATTCCCTACTCTCTTTCCTGATGGAAAATGTGATTGGCTAGAACTACGATTAAGACGAGTACGTCTCCATGAATTTGTAAAGCATTTATTGCGATATAGGGATCACCGATTTGGCCAACATCCTCGGTTCGGGTATTACATGATGAACATGATCATGAGACATTGTGCACAAAATTCGTCTGCATTTTTGTGAAAAAAACCTCTAAGATATGTCAATCACCATTAACGAATTATGTGAGCATATGAAGAACGTTCCCCATTCCAATCTGGCTGATCATTTGATGTGCTTGAACATCGTTGAGGGGTATAATGTAACACACCAAAAATACCAACACAAGGACAACACAGTGAAATACAGGATAACTTTTTTTTTTTTTTTTGACTTGCTTTGACACAACACGACACAACATGTCGTCACAAGGTTACAACCAATCACTAGGAACCACTTGTTACGGGGAGACCACAAGGTCAGCACGGAAACGTTCACACCTATCAAGGACAATGTACTCTTCTTTTGACAAGACAACATGGAAGTCCAATCTACATGACACACTCACAGCTAGGGCATCCCATGAGGAAATTTCTTGTTAAATTTTCTTGTTTACTAAAGTGTCTCTTAATTCTTAACTTACGTTCTTATAAAATTTCATGTAATGATTCACACAATTCTTTTCACAAGGGAGGACTTCTTTCTTTTCAACGGTTGACTAAATAGCTTAAGGCCAAGCTTTCTAAACTGGGATCATCAATTTTATGTCCAAGGCTTTTATTCATTTGATTTTAGAACATTTTCCATTTCTTACAAGGTTAATTAAACTTACTCAAGTCACTAACACATGTTCCACACCTCTACATTACGGTGAAGGCATAAGCTCCGATTGAGTGGAAAGTACCGCTTAGGGTTCATAACAATAGCCTTCTTGTTTAAAGATTGAATTTTGACCTTGCTTAAGAAATATCACCATGAATCAAGGCATGGGTTAATGAACAGGACAACAAAATTTAGCTTTAGGGTCACATTGTTTACTATTAGTGTTTTATTGAGGTTAAGGGTTTATCAAGATTGGTTAAATGTTCCATCTAGACTTTACTTCCTTAAGTTTGGCAAAAGAGGACATTTCAAACGATATAGAGATATTTAAGGTTTCACCAAAAAGGATAATGTTTATTAGTTTAGCTCGGGGAAAAACAAGAAATCATATTTTGTTACAATAGATAGATTCCTCTTGATTGTTCCAGGTCTCAAATGCTATCGAGTAGATCACATCTACATTAATATATTCATATACATAGATTTTTAGTTTAACTTTTATCAGGATTATCCAGCTCACTTTATAGTACTTACAAACTCATTGCTACTAAGCCTTAGGAGGATTTACAACTCAACATTTTAACTCAAGAGCAAAGTTTAACAGTACTCGTTTGCGGAAACAAAACAAGGTTATATCAATTCTTTTCCAACTTGATGCACAAATCAAAGGGACATACTATCTCTATTGAACCATGACTAGGGAGCAAGAGAGTAATAACATGGGACAAGCCCCGCTACTATACTAAGGGTTAAAATTCACTAGAATATCCCATAACCAAGCGGTAATCAAATTTCATCTTTCACATGATAACCAAACAAACCAAAGTTTCAACAGTTACAACAACAATACTCTACAATACATTTACTAGGCACTGACCCTTCTTCTAAAATGTCCAAAGGCTCTTTCCAAATTTTATAACATAATACACATTCGTACAAAGGAACATCATAACCAAGATTGATGCAATAATCTACAAGTCTTTCCATCATCTAACCACGTAAGCCATCTGCAACAATTAATAACCTGAGTCAGTTCATGAGAACTGAGCAAGATAAGACTATACATAGCAACAATAAGCTACTAGCTAACAATACCATGAAAGGAAACATTCTATTTCAGGAAATGGATCAAAGTACTAATCTCCAACAACCTTTTGAAACAAGATATAATTTTCAACATATCAATTAAGAAGAAAACCATAAGTTTTAGTTATGTAAATACCTCTAAAACTACAAAAGTTTGACAACCAAAAACGCAAGACTATGAAATTTAAATGATTAGACACAAGAGTTGAGAGTATTAGGATTTCAATCATGTAATCCCGTAGATTACATGATTGAAATCTAAAGTGCAACCCATCAATCCACATTCTCAAGGTGAAGTCAAAAGATAAAAACCAAACTCGATCTTAGCTGCCAAAAAGAATATAGTTTTCGAATCGTTCCGTAGGGCCATAGGCCTAATAGGCTATAAATGAACAATGAGGGTAAAAACAAGTTCCATCATGTAATCAAAAAGGTTTAAAGGATGAAAAATCTTATATTCAAATCCACAACCATTATATCCTAGGTAATAAGTGACTTCATAGCTAATAAGGATGAGTGGAAAGGACGGTAAGAATGTCCGGAATAGGTATTGCCTAACACTTACCTCACCGAACATAACCAGTGGTCGAATAGTGACAAGCCTCATTAATACCCAAGTTGAGTAGGCAATCTAGCATTCTAAACACATCCTTTCAATTTTCATAATACTTTAGATTTATAACCCTCCCGTTCTAGAGGAACATAGCCATGAATCTAGACTTGGTTGAAATTTTCCGACGTCAACTCACTTCCTAATATCATAAATGATGTATACAAAGGAAAAAGTCTCTCAACTCTCCTTAATTTACATCTCATCACTAAGTTTATGGTAACCTATGTAGAGATTAAACACATAACATACCATTGAAGATAGATATCCTCCAATAACGAACTTCTATAACGATGTAATCACAATTATTACGTTCGACACATAAACAAACTATTCCATAACTTCTTTTCCCTTTTTGACAACAAAATATATTCACGACCTTCCATCACAATCATTCTAAATTTGCAATGAAAGGTCACTCATCAAGAAGGAAGTACAAAACAAGTTTGACTAAATTAAGGAACTTCATGTTACCTTAAGCAGTTGATGAAAACCTTAACTTTCACGAACCGTGAAAGGTATTACCTTACTCCATCAAGGCATTATGTCTATACATGATTAAATCGATCACACAAGGAATCATCAACATACCATATCTTAACACCATAAAGGTCATTAATTTTATCAAATTTTACTCATCGAAAGAGTAGAATCGAAATGGGGTTCTATCAATAATTTATGCCCTTCTATCAACCCAGGACATATTTTCAGCCCAAAACTTCCTTCTTAACAAGCATATAAATATTGAACTTCTAATTTCCAAAAGCCCTAATAATTTGCACAATACACGAAGTGCATAATCACGCTTATCATAAAAAAAAAAAAAAATTTAACTGTATGTTTTCCTCTAGGGCAACAACATAACAGGAAACCAATACTAGTCAACGCTGCAACGTTCTAGGGGCGATTACATACCCAGGTTCACAAAAGAAACAACGACATTTTTGCAGAAGGAAGTAACTTTAAAATTATATATTATATATATATTTCATATGATCAATCAAAGCATACACTGAGAACCTTTGTTTGTTTTATATATATAAATGGGTTGATCACGTCAACAAGAACAACCAACAGAGGCAAATCCAGAAGTAACAACTATTAACCACATACTGAATGCAAATCCACAAAATCACGGATTTAAACCAATTTCTAGAAAGAAAAAGTTTCATTTCAAGAGGTTTATTAGATACTAGCATATTATGTATATGGTTAGTCTATCTTGCCTATTTTAACGCATCCAGCAGTCGATCACAAGATGGACGGGCCTGCAACAGCAACCAACCAGTGCAGCTTCTCTTCCTCAGCCTGCTAAAGGTCCAGACTCTGTTAACGGCCATGCTCTTGTCCTTGTCGGTGAACAAACTGGGTGCCACATCTATTACATACAACAGGGGATGAACCATACTGGTAACCATTACCATGAGCTATACTCTCTGAAAGAGGCCCTTGCCAAGTGCAGCCGCTCTTGTGGTGCAGGCAATGAACTGTCACACGGCCTATAGCATTAGCCAATACCAGATTTGCCTCTTGCACTGCCTTCGAATCTGTATCAGTAACCAAATACCCGTCATAAGGGCAGGCCCTAGTAGTACTCAGCACATAAGTTAGGCAAGGCTTGCAGTAAGGATGTGTGCATTGGGTTTGCATAGCCCCATTAGGGTAAACACGCTGCCTACCAACTGGACAGAAATATTCTCCAGGGAGTGATTGTATATTTATGATACTCTCGTTGTCAAAACCCATGACCTCCCCGAGAAAGCAAACCAAATGTATTTTCACCTGTGAAGAAGCTGCCACAAAATATCAAGTGTGTTGCTTGTGCAGCAAAACATTTCAGCTGAAGCTTGCAAGGTGCGACAAAACCAACAGAGACCTTTATGCCTGCCAACTTGGTGACTCGTTGAAGCAACTCAAATGATTGCAAAGCAAATTGTGTTTCATGAATATTCTGATCTGAAACAGATCCGCCTCCATGGGATACTCTTCCATGAGTTACATCGAACAGCAAGTAAGGTCTCAACAGAGAATCTCTGTAATAATTTTCATCAGGTCTCCTGGTAACTCTCTCACTGTCACAAGGTCGATTTTGAAGAAACAACCTCTGTACGTACATGCTCGGATCTAAAAGATATCCTGCTACCTTCATCTCCCAAGAACATTTTCTCCAACATTGCGTAGATCTCCGTGCCCGAGGGTGCGATCTGTCACCTACACAAAAGCATGCACCTTTTTATTGCCTTTAATCCAACTACACCCAAGTTTCTTTTTAAATCCTCTATCCTTCATCGATCTCCTAAGAAGATGCGAGTATCACCTTTAACATTCTTAAAGAGGAACCATTCAGTTCTCCTCGTGCTGCAGAGGATGGTGAGATGCTGTCATTTTGTTTCAGTAGCCTCTTGTGTATGGGTTCAGTACGGGGACTGCCATCAGGACAATTGCTCTAAAGTTTCACTTTCTTTGCTTTACTTGAGCCATCAGTCACATACTCATCCCTGTGATGCTTCTTCTTTGTATCATTTGATATCAAAGGTGTAGTGGAATGCAAACATCCTTGCTTGGAATTCAAACTGCGACTGGAACCTATGCCAACAATAATGGACTCTAGAAGGTAGATCTTGAACCACAAATATGTATGACAAAACAATCTGCAACCCGAGTTTAGATCCACTAAAAAAAAATCCACAATCAACCCTCTCCACAGACATTTAAGGGAAGCTTAGATCAATCGTTAAAAGGAACTACCGGTCTAATTTTTTTTTTCCCAATCTAAATAGGCTATAAGACGGGTAAAAGAACGAGGAAATAGATAAAGAAGAGTCGAGTTATTAGAACTCGAAGCAAGGCAACTCGCGGTTGAATAACTCCTCGCACCAACAACCTTCCACTAGTCAAATAACTAAATCCTACTACAGCCGTGTTGTGGATCCCTGACAGTAACACACCATACAACACCCAATGAACATGGAGGTAACACGTCTACTTCCCCAGCTGCGGCTTCATCTATAACCACCATATCTAACCCATGGCTAGGCGCTGGAAAACTTTCGGTCAGTATTAGAAACAGTGGTGCACGCAAACTCAGCCTCACTTGCAAAACTTGCCTCAAGATTTGGTCGAGCTTCTTCCATGTTAGACTCACCACCTGGACAGAAGCGACTCTCCAAAATGAAAGGCAAGGTAGCTCAAACAAAACTTTATCTCGTTCTTCTATTACAGCTGTAAGATTTTGCAACAGCAGATCATGACTGTGGTCGCGTGCAGCCAGAAATAGCAGGATCAACACCAATGGCTCCCTGGGCTCGCCCTGCAGCAGCTGCCGCACTTACTCTCCCTGGAGGCCACTGATTTTCTGAGATAAGTTTACTTCTCTACCCTGTAGAACTCGAATCTCAGGATGCATTCTAAACTGAACCGAAGCAACATAGTTGAACAGCCTACCTGTACAAAGACGATTTCGAGACCCGCACCCACCTGCGCATTAAAGGAGGATCCCAGAAGAGATTTTGGCGAAGAAAATGGGTCTCCACCCACTCCCGTCTCCCTCACGCAAGGACAGACGGACAACCATGCATGCGAGGGCGGGTAGGGTGGTGGTTAGTAGGAGGCCACGGTGGCAGAGGAGGCAGGTGGGAAGAAAGGATCTGATGCCCAGCTGGGCATTACATTCTCCTCCCCTTAAGAAAGCATCGTCCTCGATGCGACATAGCACAAAGGAAAAGAAATGGTAAGCAATAAGGATCAGATAAGGGCGAAGGTACGCTCTAAGTTTAATATTTCAGATGCAAAAGCATGACCATGGGGTAGCCTAGGGAACATTTGGTAAAAATTTTAACTGTTAAGGTTCTGTGAAGATTGGCAGTTCTTTCTTGTTTTCCATTTCATTAGTCTCTTTCCATTAGCATTATTCTTAGTTTAATTGCCTTTAAAATTTCATCATTGAAGAGTTTTTGTTCATTCTTTATTGTGGGTGCCCAACATGAACCGCTTAACACAACACCTTAATGGTTCACAAGACACTCTGATTCACAAGTATATTCTTCATGATTGTATTACACCACAAAAAGGGGTTACTCAAATATGGAATGGATTAGGCACAGTCCACATAACATAGTACTCATCACACATCAATGACTGACATACCAAATACTCAAACAAAAGAGTACTACAATCCACCAGACATTTCCTCAATTTGCATCAATGAAAGACTCACATAACACCAAACCATGCTACAGGTACATAGTGTCCACAAGGGAATCAATGACATGTCCACAACATCACAACACATATCCATCTGACATGAGAATTCACATACATCAAAAGGCTACTACCAAAACATCACAAAAACTCAACACATACCTGTAACATCAACCATACAGACAGATATCATAAGCCTCCCTCAAGTCTCTTATGCCTCCCTCAAACTCTTATGCCTCCCTCAAGTCTCTTATGCCTCCCTCAAACTCTTATGCCTCCCTCAAGTCTCTTATGCCTCCCTCAAACTCTTATGCCTCCCTCAAGCTCTTATGCCTCCCTCAAACTCTTATGCCTCCCTCAAGGAGGTCGGTTGTCTCTCTGTGCCCAAGGCACATCGAGTTCGAACACTCCTAACCCAAGTGACATAATAACGCGTGGTTCAACAACCCGCTAGTTATATGTACCCCTTGGGGCGTACCCCCATACAATGAAGTGGGTCCATAGGTCCAACCAATCCATGGTGCATCCCATGACCCTATTCCACACATCACGACATTAGAACCAGCACAACAATCCAATCAAAGTGCCAAGTGGCAAAGTACAAGCCTTGGGCAAGGCGGTAAAAATTCCAAATTTAAAAGAAGACCCCAAATCAAGCTAAAATAAATGGCCAAGTAGCCAAAGTTAGTATCAAAATCCCCCTGTTAGTGCCACAAACCAAGGAAATGCCCAAAATTGTAAAGCATTGCAATCAAGAAAAGATGCTGGTCCTTGCGAAATAAAGAAAAAGAATCAATTTACGAATAAAATCAACTTATAATAACGTCACATTACGATAACTGTGTGGCTTATCTAGCCACCAAGGGGGTACTCAACGAGTTGCTGGCACTCGGAACATCGAGCCTCAGCTCGTAAAATATATATCAATCCCGCCACCCTTCGACAAGGCTAAACATAGTCATAGATACACTAAGGTTGCATACATACAACCACATAGGGAGAGAGGAAAGAGTCACATGTAATCTACTAAACCGAGTTTTGACTCGAGTTATGACCCATGGTACACCATTCCTCACCCTCAACATACACTTCTACCGATCTCCCTCAGGGTCGGTTAGTGTAAGGCTCACAACATAACATGTAACTACATCACTAACACCATGGTGGTACACACATAGCTACCATAACGTCTCACGTATGGTATGTATACAGGGTAGATCACAATCATACATCCACAGGGCATAATACATCACTTTACCACTTTCTGCACCCAAAGTGCAAGCACCATACGATAGGGTTCATACACTCACCGTATGACCCAAAATCACAACATGAAGCATTACATATTTGCACAGTCATACATACGATGAACATAGTACATCACAACATAACATACATTGCAACATAACAAGGTGGTACACACGTTTCTTCGGAACATGGTAAAAATATTATGATACAACTCATTTCTTTTAACATCAATCTAGTCAAACAACACATTGATACACCTACATATCACAATATGTCACAATGATCCAACATTCCGTCATCCACAATATAATTCTTTTCACACGCCACAAACAGTAATTCACACGTGAACTCTTCATAGAATCCACAAGAAGGAGAGAGAATACTCTCATCCCCAACACATCAACATGATGACAAATACGCACTGAGTGACATACACATCACGTGCGTTCACAATATCACAATTACGACAATAATCACATCACGCTTAAAGCACATTACTCTTCCAATATAAATCATCATCATGCAACAATCATCATCATCATGCAGTATCATCATGTAACACCACCACCACCACGTAACATCATCATACAACACCAATCCGGCCCATAGGTTCGAGAGCATGAACCTACGCTCTGATACCAAAGTGTAAAACACCAAAAAATACCGACACAGGGACAACACTGTGAAATACAGGATAACTTTTTTTTTTTTGACTTGCTTTGACACAACACGACACAACATGTCGTCACAAGGTTACAACCAATCACTAGGAACCACTTGTTACGGGGGAGACCACAAGGTCAGCACGGAAATGTTCACACCTATCAAGGACAATGTACTCTTCTTTTGACAAGACAACATGGAAGTCCAATCTACATGACACACTCACAGCTAGGGCATCCCATGAGGAAATTTCTTGTTAAATTTTCTTGTTTACTAAAGTGTCTCTTAATTCTTAACTTACGTTCTTATAAAATTTCATGTAATGATTCACACAATTCTTTTCACAAGGGAGGACTTCTTTCTTTTCAACGGTTGACTAAATAGCTTAAGGCCAAGCTTTCTAAACTGGGATCATCAATTTTATGTCCAAGGCTTTTATTCATTTGATTTTAGAACATTTTCCATTTCTTACAAGGTTAATTAAACTTACTCAAGTCACTAACACATGTTCCACACCTCTATTGCACAGGTGAAGGCATAAGCTCCGATTGAGTGGAAAGTACCGCTTAGGGTTCATAACAATAGCCTTCTTGTTTAAAGATTGAATTTTGACCTTGCTTAAGAAATATCACCATGAATCAAGGCATGGGTTAACAGAACAAGACAACAAAATTTAGCTTCAGGGTCACATTGTTTACTATCAGTCTTTTATTGAGGTTAAGGGTTTATCAAGATTGGTTAAATGTTCCATCTAGACTTTACTTCATTAAGTTTGGCAAAGGAGGACATTTCAAACGATATAGAGATATTTAAGGTTTCACCAAAAAGGATAATGTTTATTAGTTTAGCTCGGGGAAAAACAAGAAATCATATTTTGTTACAATAGATAGATTCCTCTTGATTGTTCCAGGTCTCAAATGCTATCGAGTAGATCACATCTACATTAATATATTCATATACATAGATTTTTAGTTTAACTTTTATCGGGATTATCCACTCACTTTATAGTACATACAAACTCATTGCTACTAAGCCTTAGGAGGATTTACACTCAACATTTTAACTCAAGAGCAAGGTTTAACAAGACTCGTTTGCATGGAAATAAAACAAGGTTATATCAATTCTTTTCCAACTTGATGCACAAATCAAAGGGACATACTATCTCTATTGAACCATGACTGGGAGCAAGAGAGTAATAACATGGGACAAGCCCCGCTACTATACTAAGGGTTAAAATTCACTAGAGTATCCCATAACCAAGCGGTAATCAAATTTCATCTTTCACATGATAACCAAACAAACCAAAGTTTCAACATGATTACAACAACAATACTCTACAATACATTTACTAGGCTAATCGACCCTTCTTCTAAAATGTCCAAAGGCTCTTTCCAAATTTTATAACATAATACACATTCGTACAAAGGAACATCATAACCAAGATTGATGCAATAATCTACAAGTCTTTCCATCATCTAACCACGTAAGCCATCTGCAACAATTAATAACCTGAGTCAGTTCGCGAGAACTGAGCAAGATAAGACTATACATAGCAACAATAAGCTACTAGCTAACAATACCATGAAAGGAAACATTCTATTTCAGGAAATGGATCAAAGTACTAATCTCCAACAACCTTTTGAAACAAGATATAATTTTCAACATATCAATTAAGAAGAAAACCATAAGTTTTAGTTATGCAAATACCTCTAAAACTACAAAAGTTTGACAACCAAAAACGCAAGACTATGAAATTTAAATGATTAGACACAAGAGTTGAGAGTATTAGGATTTCAATCATGTAATCCCGTAGATTACGTGATTGAAATCTAAAGTGTAACCCATCAATCCACATTCTCAAGGTGAAGTCAAAAGATAAAAACCAGGCCCGATCTTAGCTGCCAAAAAGAATATAGTTTTGGAATCGTTCCGTAGGGACATAGGCCTAATAGGCTATAAACGAACAATGAGGGTAAAAACAAGTTCCATCATGTAATCAAAAAGGTTTAAAGGATGAAAAATCTTATATTCAAATCCACAACCATTATATCCTAGGTAATAAGTGACTTCATAGCTAATAAGGATGAGTGGAAAGGACGGTAAGAATGTCCGGAATAGGTATTGCCTAATGACTTACCCACCGAATATAACCAGGTCAGAATAGTGACAACCCTCATTAATACCCAAGTTGAGTAGGAAATCTAGCATTCTAAACACATCCTTTCAATTTTCATAATACTTTAGATTTATAACCCTCCCGCTTACAGAGGAACATAGCCATGAATCTAGACATGGTTGAAATTTTCCGACGTCAACTCACTTCCTAATATCATAAACGATGTATACAAACGAAAAGGTCTCTCAACTCTCCTTAATTTACATCTCATCACTAAGTTTATGGTAACCTATGCAGAGATTAAACACATAACATACCCGGTGAAGATAGATATCCTCCAATAACGAACTTCTATAACGATGTAATCACAATTATTACGTTCGACACATAAACAAACTATTCCATAACTTCTTTTCCCTTTTTGACAACAAAATATATTCACGACCTTCCATCACAATCATTCTAAATTTGCAATGAAAGGTCACTCATCAAGAAGGCAAGATAAAACAAGTTTGACTAAATTAAGGAACTTCATGTTACCTTAAGCAGTTGATGAAAACCTTAACTTTCACGAACCGTGAAAGGTATTACCTTACTCCATCAAGGCATTATGTCTATACATGATTAAATCGATCACACAAGGAATCATCAACATACCATATCTTAACACCATAAAGGTCATTAATTTTATCAAATTTTACTCATCGAAAGAGTAGAATCGAAATGGGGTTTTATCAATAATTTATGCCCTTCTATCAACCCAGGACATATTTTCAGCCCAAAACTTCCTTCTTAACAAGCATATAAATATTGAACTTCTAATTTCCAAAAGCCCTAATAATTTGCACAATACACGAAGTGCATAATCACGCTTATCATAAAAATAATAATAATAATTTAATCGTATGTTTTCCTATATGGCAACAACATAACAGAAACCAATACTAGTCAACGCTGCAACGTTCTAGGGGCGATTACATACCCAGGTTCACAAAAGAAACAACGACATTTTTGCAGAAGGAAGTAACTTTAAAATTATATATTATATATATATTTCATATGATCAATCAAAGCATACACTGAGAACCTTTGTTTGTTTTATATATATAAATGGGTTGATCATGTCAACAAGAACAACCAACGAGGCAAATTCGAAGTAAAACTGTTAACCATATAATGAATGCAAATCCACAAAATCATGAATTTAAACCAATTTCTACAAAGAAAAAGTTTCATTTTAAGAGGTTTATTAGATACTAGCATATTATGTATATGTTTAATCTATCTTGCCATTTTTAACGCATCAAGTAGTCGATCACAAGATGGACAGGACTGCAACAAAGAACCCAACCAAATGCAGCCTTCTCTTTCTCGGCTGCTAAAGGTCCAGACTCTGTTAACGGCCATGCTCTTGTCCTTGTCGGTGAACAAACTGGGTGCCACATCTATTACATACAACAGGGGATGAACCATACTGGTAACCATTACCATGAGCTATACTCTCTGAAAGAGGCCCTTGCCAAGTGCAGCCGCTCTTGTGGTGCAGGCAATGAACTGTCACACGGCCTATAGCATTAGCCAATACCAGATTTTCCTCTTGCACTGCCTTCAAATCTGTATCAGTAACCAAATACCCGTCATAAGGGCAGGCCCTAGTAGTACTCAGCACATAAGTTAGGCAAGGCTTGCAGTAAGGATGTGTGCATTGGGTTTGCATAGCCCCATTAGGGTAAACACGCGCCTACCAAGTTTGGACATAAATATTCTCCAGGGAGTGATTGTATATTTATGATAATCTCGTTGTCAAAACCCATGACCTCCCCGAGAAATCAAACCAAATGTATTTTCACCTGTGAAGAAGTCGACACAAAATATCAAGTGTGTTGCTTGTGCAACAAAACATTTCATTTGAAGCTTACAAGGTGCGAAAAACCAACAGAGACCTTTATGCCTGCCAACTTGGTGACTCGTTGAAGCAACTCAAATGATTGCAAAGTAAATTGTGTTTCATGAATATTCTGATCTGAAATAAATCCGCCTCCATGGGATACTCTTCCATGAGTCACATCAAACAAGTAAGGTCTCAACAGAGAATCTCTGTAATAATAAATTTCATCAGTCTGCTGGAACACACTCACTGTCACAAGGTCGATTTTGAAGAAACAACCTCTGTACATGCTCTGGATCTAAAAGATATCCTGCTACCTTCATCTCCCAAGAAATTTTCTCCAACATTGCGTAGATCTCCTGTGCCTGAGGGTGCGATCTGTCACCTACACAAAAAGCATGCACCTTTTTATTGCCTTTAATCCAACTACACCCAAGTTTCTTTTTAAATCCTCTATCCTTCATCGATCTCCTAAGAAGATGCAAGTATCACCTTTAACATTCTTAAAGAGGAACCATTCAGTTCTCCTCATGCTGCAGAGGATGGTGAGATGCTATCATTTTGTTTCAGTAGCCTCTTGTGTATGGGTTCAGTGCGGGGACTGCCATCAGGACAATTTCTGTAAAGTTTCACTTTCTTTTCTTTACTTGAGCCATCAGTCACATACTCATCCCTGTGATGCTTCTTCTTTGTATCATTTGATATCAAAGGTGTATTGGAATGCAAACATCCTTGCTTGGAATTCAAACTGCGACTGGAACCTATGCCAACAATAATGGACTCTAGAAGGTAGTACTGAACCACAAATATGTATGGCAAAACAATCTGCAACCCGAGTTTAGATCCACTAAAAAAATCCACAATCAACCCTCTCCACAGACATTTAAGGGAAGCTTAGATCAATCGTTAAAAGGAACTACCGGTCTATTTTTTTTCCAATCTAAACAGGCTATAAGACGGGTAAAAGAACGAGGAAAATGATAAAGAAGAGTCGAGTTATTAGAACTCGAAGCAAGGCAACTGCGGTTGAATAACTCCCTCGCACCAACAACCTTCCACTAGTCAAATAACTAAATCCTACTACAGGCCGTCGCTGTGGATCCCTGACAGAACACACCATACAACACCCAATGAACATGGAGGTAACACGTCTACTTCCCCAGCTGCGGCTTCATCTATAACCACCATATCTAACCCATGGCTAGGCGCTGGAAAACTTCCGGTCAGTATTAGAAACAGTGGTGCACGCAAACTCAGCCTCACTTGCAAAACTTGCCTCAAGATTTGGTCGAGCTTCTTCCATGTTAGACTCACCACCTGGACAGAAGCGACTCTCCAAAATGAAAGGAAAGGTAGCTCAAACAAAACTTTATCTCGTTCTTCTATTACAGCTGTAAGATTTTGCAACAGCAGATCACGACTGTGGTCGCGTGCAGCCAGAAATAGCAGGATCAACACCAATGGCTCCCTGGACTCGCCCGCAAAGAATTACCGCACTTACTCTCCCTGGAGGCCACTGATTTTTTGAGATAAGTTTACTTCTCTACCCTGTAGAACTCGAATCTCAGGATGCATTCTAAACTGAACCGAAGCAACATAGTTAAACGTCCTACTTGTACAGCACGATTTCAAGACCCACACCCACATGCGCATTGAAGGACGATCCCAGAAGAGATTTTGGCGAAGAAAATGGGTCTCCACCCACTCCCGTCTCCCTCACGCAAGGACAAACGTGATAGCCATGCAGGCGGCAGGTAGGGTGGTTGGCAGGAGGCCACGGTGGCAGAGGAGGCAGTGGCAAGAAAGGATCCGATGCCCACTGGGCATTACATACAAGGTCTTCTGGGCAAAATGTCGTGGTGAATTGGTGACATGTTGCATCAAATAGATCACCTACTATTTTTTTCACATTGAGCGTAGCTGATATGTATTGGCCTGATCTACATGCATTAATGCCTGGAACACCACCAGATAATCCATGAGAAGCACAAAATTGGCGAAGGGAAAATATCATCGATTATCCACATGTAGTGGTTATATGCACTGTGACATACACTTTTCCGAATTGAGGTATTACAAAAAGGAATGAAAGTTAAAGATTATTGGTCTAGATATGAATGGCAAAGATAGAGGTTCACCACATATGCATGGATTCATATGGTTAGAAGGGCGCCAAATATGCACAACCTTGATTGGAATGATGATTTTCAACATGGAAATGCTGAAAAATATTTCCATTCTATTGTCCATGCATGGAATCCTCGGGATGACCCACACCAACGAAACATACAGGCAATTTATCAATTCTCATCGAGTCTATGATTTATATAGAATTTTTTTGTTCTCAAACTATATTGTGTATTCTTATGTTCTATGTTACAGGTCTACCAAAATTTTATGCAACATCTGTGTCTTCGAAATACAAGACAACTAACACAATTCGATATGGAACATGACTATGAAGAGATTCTCAATAGTGTAGAACGACATATGATGTGTAGAGAGGGTGCCTGCCTATGTAAGAAAAGGGGAAAAAGTGTCTGTAGGTAAGATGTTCAAAAATTTGAATAATTAAATTGAACTAAAAAACACATACATGGAAGAACTAATAATTGATTATTACATTTTGCAGGTATAATGCACCGTGGCCATTGAATCTCGATGGATCAAAGTTATATCAAGACTCAGAGATGGGAGATAAAAATTTTGAACCTGCGAGAAATGATGATAGGGTAAATACACATAATCGCTACATATTACAATTGTGGAGAGAAAACATAGATTGGCAACCTGTTCTTTCCAAACATGCCGTAGTCAAGTACATTGCAAAGTATGCAGCGAAAGTAGAGAAAAGATCTGAAACTTATCATCAAATGTTGATGCGGATGGAAAATATTGAAAACCTGGATGAAATGGCAGCAAAGATACAGGAGACTTCTAACTGAAACAATTGTTGAAAGAGACATTGGCGCACAAGAAACATGTCACATGTTGTTAGAGCTCCCTTTGGTAGAGAGCAATAGAGTATTTTTCAATTTGAATGTTGCGTGTGAGGTGTTCAAAAAGTAACAACACCTGATGTAGATGACCATGAGGAACATGCAAAAAGTTTCATTGATGGGTACAAGAATAGGCCTTTTTCCATGGAAAGTGTGTCTCTTATTGATGCCGCTAGATCTTGGACATATAATCCAAGGAGAAAATGAGATAACAAGTGGGAGGTCAGGAGTTTTACAACTATTGTGAGAGTGTTCCCGAGGTTTTCCTCTGTCCCTTTGCAGGAATATCATAAATGGGTTGATTTTTGTTGGTCATATTTGTTGCTTTACAAGTCGTTTCGAGATATAGACAGAGATATCGGACATGATTCTGATTCAATAAGTTCAAACTGGGATTCGTTCCATTATAATCCATGGCATGTCGAAAGGAGGACTGCAGTAGAAGACATTGAAAATAACAACAATTCTGAAGATGAAATTAATCAACATGTTCAACTAGAATACAATAGAACATGAATGGGAAATCATGTGTAGGCTTCATCATGGTCAAATTTTTGCAAGTTTGACGGAAATAGATATGTTGGGAAGGAGAGATATTGATAGACAAGCACCATGGAATGATAAATA
This sequence comes from Taxus wallichiana var. yunnanensis, assembly GCA_018340775.1. Lineage (NCBI taxonomy): Eukaryota > Viridiplantae > Streptophyta > Pinopsida > Cupressales > Taxaceae > Taxus > Taxus wallichiana. Next base: position 698,521,680 of record CM031244.1, read on the forward strand.
TCGAGGTGAAGAATACACAAGCAAAGCAATAAAATTCATAAGCAAAGCATGAAAGATAATGGGTTGGTTATAGATGATGAATTAGCCCAATTTCAATTGTAACACCTTGGGTGCTAAACAAAAACAAGAACTTGATCTAATAATGGCACATTATAATCAACATTGAAATAACATTCCATTGCTCATGATAGTTCAAGGAACAATGAGAACAAGGAAATCGTATTTGATTGGTGCAATTCGGTCAGAACTTTTTGATGCATCATTCCCGAACATTCTCCTCTTCTATTGATTGCATCAACAGGAGTTGCAGCTTTTAATATTGGTGCGTCGACCATCCATTCACAACTTTGAATCCCTATTACAGATTTTGTAGAATTGAGAGGATCGAGACTTGCAACATTCCAACAAGATATCTGCCACATAAAATATGTATTGATTGATGAAATGAGCTTCGTCGGACAAATTTTTCTAGAAAACGTGGACTCCCGACTTCATTAAGCATTCTCTTAAGGAGCAGACATGAGTTTTGGTGGTGTTTCTATGATTTTGGTAGGATATTTGGGGCAACTTCCTCCTGTTACCGATAAACCGCCATATGATAGTAATAGATGTGCAAAGCTATTATGGGAAGCATTTGGAATAGTTGTTACATTGGATAAGGTATTTAGGCAAGCAGGAGAAGATGAAGACCAAAAGCGTTTTCGAGAACTTCTGGCCAATCTCAGAGATACGAATCTGACACTAGATGATTGGATGTTGTTAATGAGTAGAACAAGTTCTGCATTAGAAAAAGATAAAAATGAAGAATTCTATAATAATATTCACCTAATGGCAACAAATATTAACGTGAATAACCATAACAAAAAAAAAAAAAAATTGCATTCATTGAAAAGACCTGTCGCACAGAACATTGCAACTAGAACAAGTACCACCAACACACTGGTAGGAGGTCTGAATGATGAACTTGATTTAGAATTATTAATTTCTAATGATGCAAGGGTTATGCTAACATCCAATCTTTGGATAGAAGCAGGTCTTGTAAATGGAGCTCTGGGATATATTTGAAACATAGTATATGCAACTGGTACTGGTCCATCAAACCTGCCAACATATGTAATGGTTGAATTTGATAGTTACTTCGGAATACCATTTGAAGATAGAACTCGCATACCATCCCAATTACACCAATACAAAGGGGACGCACACACCAATTACCCTTATAGTTGGCATGGGCATTGACGATACATAAATCGCAAGGTTTGACTCTTTCCAAGGCTACAGTTGATATTGAAGAAAGAGAGACAATGGGGTTAACATTTGTGGCTATCTCTCGAGTGAAGTCATTGCAGAGTCTAAGAATATCTCTGCCATTTTCATATGAGCGCTATGCAAAAATGAAGAACGGAAAACTACTTTTGAAACGGAAGGCTAAGGAAAAAAGACTTATGTCCTTGGAATATAAATAATGTACCATATGTAGCACACATTGCATTATATGAATTTGTCATTACATGTGATGTACATTACACATTTCAATTCGTATGAAAAAGGATTGTATTTTTTTAACTTGATAATACGGTTACTAATAAAATCCATAAGAACTTCGTGCATTACGGACCTTGATTTTTTTTGCTCATACTCATTCTCCAAAGTCAAATATGTGTTAAGTTATATAGTAATATAATTACATAAGAAAATTACATATAAGTGACTATGTTTTGATAATAAATTATTATAATATTAAATTATAAATTTTATTTTATTCATACACGAACTAAATTCCCTTATTTTTCATACTTTATTTTTGGTATTGTTTTATGTATAATGCAACTTCACTCTTGCGGTTCTTACTAGCATACCTATATTCTCTAAATATATGTAATATATGCCGAGAGGTATATATTACATATATTTATATATTATATAAATATATAGGTGCCTCGTGAACTTCACCTCTCGGCATATATTACATATATTTAGAGAATATAGGTATGCTAGTAATATCCATCAGCGATATGGATGCTTGATTGACAATGGAGAAATACCTTTATAAGAGCCAAATGTAACTCTGTAAGGGATATAGATGCTTAGATGGTAGCAAATAATTACCCATGACATTTACCGCCTTGTCCATCCTTGAATTAATTTAACAGAAAAATTATTTTGTATACATAATAACCCTTAAGAAAGAAATCTCATCTTAATATCAAACTAAAATCAAGACCAATTTGTCATAATAAAAGATGAATCCAATTAACACACACAAAACTTTATCATAGATCTTATTTTGAATTTAGTACGTTTTAGAGGAATTTAGGGTTCTATTTGAAGTTTCTACCAAGGATAATTTGATATTTTTTCCCTCATATTAAATAAGAAGAAAAAAATAGAGTTCTAGGTTCTAATATTCAACAATGCTCTCCACATAGTCTCCATTTGCTGTGAATAACACCTCCCATTATTTATTCAAAAGTATCGCGGCCTTTAGTATTTTTTTTAGAAGATTTAACAACCTTTTTTTCCTTATGTGGAACAATGGTGCTACTTGGATGTTAACTTTTTCACATTGTTTTATTAAAATTATGTATTTTGGAATAACCATGCTTTTAAAAAATTGTGATTGTGAGTATGATATTGCAGGCTTTTAATTTGTAAGAGAAACTAGGATTTTAGTCCATGATTTCCAGCAGATCGTTATCTCATTGTTACTCAAAGTGTCAATGTTCATTCATATTCTATATTACAAAGTATAATATTTCGAAAGTGATGTGGAAGCTATTCGTTCGTTCATTACATACCTTAATAGGTAATTTTTCATGTTTAAAACTATTAGGTAGTTTTGATATGCGTGGAGTTTTTTTATTGGTCTATCGTTTGTAAATTTAGTTGAGAAGTATTTCGGAGATCTTACAAGTCCTGAATTATGTGAAGGAATTACATTGGATAGATGTTGCTAATTTATGTGCATTTTGTGTCGTTGCATATTTCAAAGCATTACATCCTAACTAAAGACTACCATTGAGAATTGTGAAGTAATAGGGGTTTATTATTCATTCACGCTTCAAAGGGATTGATAGTGACTAACAAGGTCTACTCAAGGTCCTAAATTGACAAATCTGAAAGAGAATGGAGCCTTTTCATTGTCTCACAATTCACATCTTGACCTATTTAATACTGTGAGGCCCAAGGACCATACATAAGTGGAGCGTTTTTTATGAGTTCTCTCTTCACATTTTAACATCATTATTGCAGCAAAAACAAGATTCAAGTCTATTACAATGAAAACAAGATGCAAGTCTATCAAAGTTCACCAGTGGAAACTACAAGATCTAAGAGTGAACAAACCGATGAAATCTCTAGGGTGCATGGAAAATTGTGAAAATAGCTAATCAAAGCCACATCATTTCTAAAAACATGAGTAGCTCAAATTCAATTTTAATGCAAAAATTTTCGAGTACAATTGAATATTGCAATAATATACCACAATTTATCATAGATTATCATGATTCAAATAGTCCAAAAAGAATTCATAATCAAGAACCTTACATTAAACCTATTACATAGCTTTTAAATTTCCAAATCAAGCAATTATGAGAGCAAACATAATATTGATATATTCTAAAAATTAAGAGTATTCAGTATCTAGAATTCTACAAGGGTTGGTTAAGAAAGATATCAATGGAGGCTCATTTACATCCCTTTTCTTAAAGCACCTCTTTAGTGACATAGTTTTTGACAATCAATTTATTGAAATGGACAATTCTATATATCTGAAAATGGAGGTTAGAGTCTATATAAATAGATGGCGATGATGAAGTATAAAAAGATAAAGCATATTGTATGGATGACTTAGTGTGATGCGGGAGCATAACTTGCAGAGACCATAACTTTTTCTCCAACACATTGGATCGTCTTGAAATTTTATAGAGTGGTAGATATACATTAGTACTATATCTTTGGGTCAACCTTTCTTGCAAGATTGTGCTCATTTTGGCACATTTTCGGGCTCAGATTCCTTCATCTAGTGGCCTAAAATTGGCTCCGAATGTTTTTTCCGCTTTTGACTAGGTCTTAGAACTTTAATAACTTTTGTTGTGCTTATCAGAATAAGTCTAAATTTCGCATGAGCCCTAATTTATGAATGCATATTTGGCACACAAATTTTGGGGTCAATCCGAGTTGTTTTGCATTTTAGGGTTTTAGAGTAGTCTTGAAATAAAAGGAGGATTGTAATGATGTAATAGATCAGTGTGAATTCCAGAATGAGAAGTAAGCTATTTTGAAACTCCTGGTTTTATTTGCAAAGCTGTTTATGTGTGTTCTTGGAGGTATTTCAACCTCTATTCACATCATAGTGACTATTAAAAACATCGAATACACATTCTAGTTGGCAACCCATAGATGACTCCATATAATTATTTACTCTATGCATAATATGTTCCAATATAGACTATAAAAATGGGATTATATTATCAAATGAAGGTAATGTAATTGGTAATAGTACTAAGGATGCCATCTCTAGTTACTATCATCTTCCTCCATCTAATATTAAGTTTGATCAAGAGACATTGGAAAAATGGGGTAAAACGAATAAATTTAGAGAAATGAATAAATATTGAGAAGAACACCACGATAAATTCAAGTATAAACTATCCATAGTTAAGATTAATATCGTATATTTTAAGTGAGGGGTTAGATTTGAAATAAACTTAATGAATAGGTTCTTAGTCTAGTATATATTTTACATGTCAATCATACTCAGTACCCTTTCCGAAATGAGATGAAAATATACTTTCATTGGCCAGCATTTTATCTTAACACCTCTACAATAGCCTTGCATATCGAAGAAGAAAGGGGAAAATTTATCTATGATTTCCTACTCAAAGTAGATGTAGTGTGTGCAATTAAGTAATTTTAGGTGATCCCTAGAGGGACACCTCAACACCCACATATAGTTCCCATTGTCTTTAGTAACATGCATATATATAACTATAGAAAAAGCATTTAGGAAGTCTATAATCACTAATACCCTATTATTTTTTATGTCATTTATGATACCCGATGATAATCAACTGTTGAGTCCTTGTGGAGGATTTTCTGCAATCCAAATTATAGAGTGATCGAGTAGAGGGAATCCTCTCCATCCCATTTAGTCTACATAATATTTTCCCTCACAAACTAGTCAATCAAGAGATTACATATCAAATTTTCCATGGAAACAATTACAGACAAAGGACTAGAATAAGATGAAATCCAAATATCCTTTTTTGGGTTCCCATTTGTGTTCATAATCCTTAATGATTGGTAAAAATCCAAGAGAGAAGTTGTACATAAGACCTCATTTCATTTTGAGTATCACACTTAAATATTTTTTGATCTAGTAGGGAGAGTTACACAATTTTTTAAAACCACCCTAGGCATACATATTTTCAATCCCATGCATAAACTACATGAGGATGATTGGTTTACAAGGATGAGATCAATGATCAATTTATGTCGATCAACATGAGGAATTTAAAGCTCACGTATAAACCTATTGTGTATCCTATTGGATTTAGTGGGATAGAATTCATAGTGGGATAGGAAGAATAATAACAAGAAGAAGATTAGGGTACAAACTATTAACAACTTAAGAATATTCATGTTGTAGTTCCTCCTGCATTTAAATAAATGCTTGGTCCTCCTCATTTTGACCTTCTCCAAACACACAAATCTAATTCCCTAGAAGAACTATAGGGATTTCTACAATAATAAAAAGTATTATCCAGGCACTATAAGTTTAACATTTGTAAGTAGTATTGTTATTGTCTCCTATGTGACTTCCTATTTATTCTATTTCTTAAACATTTGTTATTTATTTGAGAGTTGTTTCTTCCACTATTCCATATTCATCAGGAGCTTCTACATAAAATATTACTATTAATTCTACTTCTTCTTCTAAAGATGAGGTAGGAGGTTATCATAGGAAATTAGATGCTACTAAACTCCAAGTTCGGTTTATTCTCCTATTTCAACTAGTCCTATTGTTTCTCCATCTCTTGTTATTTTTGTTCTATCTTAAGTTTAAATTCCCCTACATAGCTCTTCTATACCTATTTATTTAGTTTATTTACCTCCTCATATTTTCATTACCCGTGTCTTCATCTATTCCCCCATTAATCTCAATTCCTTTTACTTTTTCTTCTCCTCAAATAACTATATGGTTTTTTGTCTCTAACATCACGAAAATCAACTATTGCAATTCCTCTAACCATTTTTTCTTCTTCACGAGACATGTATCATCCTCATCTCCAAACTAATTAAAAACTTGTTAGAATATCATCCAAGGCCAAATTAAAGAAACCTATGTAGCCATCTCTCTCTTTTTAGGCCCTTCCTCTAATTCCCCCATCATCCAATTGGTCTCTTAATCCACCATTAATTCCTTCCATCAATCATTATGTTTCTCAGACTTTTATTCCAAGCATTACTATGCCACTCCTTACAATCCCTTCATCCAATTGGTCTCTTAATCCACCATTAATTCCTTCCATCAGTCGTTATGTTTCTCGGACTTTTATTCCAAGCATTCCTATGCCACTCCTTCCACTCCCTTCTTATATTCCTATTTCTTCTTTCCCAACTCCCATGGTTAGTAACAATTTCTTGAGTCATATAGTGGCCCCTCTTGAACCTTTTCAGCATACCCTTCCTTACACACTACAACCTTTACCGCATGTTGTGAGGGCTTCCTCTACATTGATTTTACAACTTAAGTTGTACCTATTACTCTAGGGTACATAAAATCCTCCTAGTTTAAAATAGTAAATGGATCTTTTTATGGCAAAAATTAAAAATCCTAAATTGTATCTCAAGTATGAGTCTCCTACTGGAACTCTAAAAATGTCAACCAAAAGAAAATTAGTTGAATTTAAAAATTTTATATAAATGGAGACTGAAGAAGATATTTTGAGGATCGTAAAAGGGCCCATACATGAAAAGAATTCATGGATGGTGATCACTAATTTTTCATTAATGTTACTCAATAGATGATAGTTGATCTATTTTAATAAATGTAAGACAAGTTAGATATTTTAATGCCAAAATTTAGAAAAAATGGAAAATAATACTTTTCCAAATGTGAAAATGGACATGATAACCTTAAATGATATTTTAATAGCTATACAAGATCATAAATATATATCGGACATGAGGTTGCTTCATGTACATGGACAACATAAGTGTATGAATAGAATGAGCTCCATGATGGATAAGCTACTTGATATTATAAACAATAATATCTACCTAAATGTGTCGCACATAAATAGCCAAGACTTAAATATACATGAATGATCTACATGGACCACATTTTGAAGGATATGAGTGATTGGATGACTATAATGGTAGGATTGTTAAATGAATTACAAGAAAAAATTAAATAAACACTACTGAGCTTCAAGATAAAGCTTAAATTACTACATTGTACCAACCAAATGGGAGGTTTACTCAAAGTCCTTTCTTTGAAAAACAATTACAATAATTTATTTCTACTCTCGGCTTCCACTCACAAGTAAATACAACTAGGAATACATCTACTATCATGACACAGACACCTATAAAAATCGTAAAATGAAGAAAGTTTCAGTTTTGATTAAATATGCTAAATCTATTAACACTAGGGTCACATTGATCCTTCAATAATTTCATGATTTAATGAGGCAACCTATTTCATATAAATTTTATATAGAAAGTTAATTCAAGCCCTGTATAGCCAATATCCAATGATGAAAATGTTGTTATATATATATAGACACACACACACACATACAAATATATACATGCATACATAAATACACACACACACACTAAAAACAATGAAAATTAAAGAAAACCAAATTCTTCTTTGTATCTTCTTGTAACCTTAGATGAGATGGTTGAAGCTTTGAATGAAGAGCTGAGCTTGTTGAATATCTTGATAAAATTTATTTTTGATGCTTCAAATGTGTTTGGATGGAAGTATATTTTAGAGATGAGAAAATCGATTCACTAAATAATTTTATTGTAGATTCAAGATCATTTGGACAACATAACATGTGTGAGATTGAATTATAATCCAACACATTGATGATCCAAAATTAAAATCTTCCAATGATGATAATTTATGAGGAATGAGTTATTATTTGTAGATTAGGGATGAGAATCCCAAATCCTTGATTTTTTTGATTAACTTATTTAATATGAAGTTACCATAAGCATGATTGGATTGTTTAGTTGATTTTCCAACTTGATTGAGGATTTAAACTATTCATTTGAGATTTCATGGACAATTTATTTTTAGTTGGAAAATGTTGCACATGATTTTGTATAGTAAGAATTAAATATTAATTACATGCCTTTTCTATTATTCACCCAAAAAGGTGACGTTACTTTTAGATTTTGAGATATTTTATTTATTTATTGAATACTATGATTTACGGGAGATAAATTTAGTTAACTCAAATGCATGATTTGATTTAATCTAATCTAACATTTTCCTCTTGCATATATTTAATTATGTAATATTTAATTTTCCATTCTTTTTCTCTACTAAACTTGATATGTTAATTAGTGAAGTGAAAGTGGATAAGAGGTGAGGTGGAAATGGATATATGTAGGATTTTTAAATTATTTGGATATTTAAATTAGCTAAATAAATTAACTAATGGGATGAGAGATGTTTGATAAAAGTGATAGGATTAACTAATTAATCCTAGGAATGGGATATAGTGTAGTAGGGCTGATTAGAATATTCAATAATTTGAGACCATGTGCGAGTGATAAGTAACGTCTCTGTAATTGTGGGACAATGTCATAGAATACCATAAAAAGTCATAAAATAGCGCAATATATCAAAAGTATTCAAAATTGGTTGAAAATGGTCTTAAGTCACCTGTGAAATAATTATGTGATGAATTTAGAAGTTTAGAATGTGTAATACGACATTTTAGGAATCTACATTTTTGGCTCTTTAAAGTGTTACTATGAAGTAATAACGCTTTAAAGATAGTATATGTGTGCAAATCGGTAAACAAATGATAAATATTTGTGATGGACTCAGAAATTTTTAAGACCCCTTAATGAAACACCATAGATATAACTTAGTTTATTTCTAAAAATGAATTTCAAAATCTTAGAGAATGCCATGAGTTAAAAGGAAATCATTTCTTTCAGTAGCATAATGTTACCATCAAGTAGTATAATTCTACTATCGGGTAGCATAATCTTGTTAGACGGTAGAAAATGTGTCTTTTGTTCATGTAGTAAATGTGATTTGAATATTAAATTTTGACTATTACTATAAATACAAGGCACATCAACCCAAATATTTAACTTGTACCCAAACACATTAGGCGTAATAACAAGTAACATAACACCTCAAAAATTATCCAAATCAAAAATTTAAAAACACAAATATTCATGAATTAGCAAAGATTAGCCACAAAAATTTACATTGGATGGACTACTTTATTTTCCATGTTGAATGATTTAGATGCCCCATCTAGTATGGATTATGCTAAGGAGTCACCCCTCAAGTGAATGGGTTACATGATAAAGTGGTAGATAGGCACTTGATATAAAGAAGGAGAAATCTTATGATTCAAGAGTGATTATAAGGATGATGGGAAAGACAGATAAAATAGGATTAGAAAAGGAGAGGTGGAAGTTAAAATCTCAAAAATAGGATTTCATACCTAAATAGAGGGTTGGGTAGGAGAAAAAATCATTGGTTATTTTTATTAGTATAGTTTATATGATTATAGATGTACATGATAGGTATAAGATGATGTTTGTGACTAATGAATTTTATCGGTATGATTTTTTATTGTTATTTTTGAAAGAGATGCTTGAATTAATGTAATGATGATATGATTAAAATTTCTCGTAGCTTGATATTCGAAAAACACACCAGTTTTGCAAATATTTTGAGAAGAACAAAAATAATGCTTCGATTCCATTATGTATATCAGAGTTACAATTATATAGGAGAGTTAACTCATATATCTAAGGAGAACCTCCTCCACAAATTTCTCTCCCAACTCTTGAATATGTGCATTTTTGTAACTCACAACTCTTTGAATATAACATTTACATTACACAATGATATTTACCTCTAAGTAAATATCCAATCACCCAAATATAAATGGAGCACTAAATATTAATTTCCAAACATTTCCCCCCTTAGTGTAAAAATGGGAGAAAAACAATCACACTTCTTTTGATGCTTGCTGCCCATGCGTGCTCATGATCTTGGCTCTTTGATGGTTTTCCAAAGACCACCAAAAAACTTGCTATGAACCCCTTCTCATGTGGTATGAACCCTTGTTTATAAAATACAGACCCCTTTCCACAAAAAGGAAACCCTACTCCAAGAATGTGCCCATGCTCATCCTCTTCAAGAAACATGATGCTAATATTTCCTTTGTGCTTTGATCTTTCCACAATATCTTCACATCAGGGAATTAACATAGGAAAAACCACTCACAAAACTGAACAAGAAAGCTAAATGGAAATGGAACATTGACGTCATGCATATTAACCCCCACAATGTGAAATTTCCACTTATTGAAAACCAAAACACGAAATAATGCACACAACTTGAAAGTAAACATTGAATTGAAAAAAATTATGCCACAAACTCACTATGCGGCCCCATAACTTGTGGATGGTGAGAGTACATTGTTTTTACTCCATTCTCATGTGCATCCTACCTCCAATGATAGGCTACTAACTTATTCGGATGTGATCATGAAGCTAAAACAATAACCTCCACAATTTGGACATTGTGTACAAGTGAAAATGCATCCAATTATTGAATAATGAGAAAAAATTTATTTTACTTTTACAACTTTTGACTCCACAAGACAAATCTAACTCTTATTAATGAGATCATGACTTTGATGGCACATTATTTTTACATTGAATAAAAGAGTAAAATTTAATCACTTTGTATACTATGTATCCTAAGAGATACAAATATTTCCTTTTATGATATGTTGGTGCCATTTTTGAGCTTACACCATTTTGCCCTAATTTTTCCTTCATTCTCCATGTTCTAAAACATTTTCTTCTCAAATTAGTGGTCTACAAATTTTCCCTCCTACTTGGATGCTTCAAAATGCTCACAAACTTGTTGTTTTGTCCCAATTTGAATGAAATCAACACGTGTGCCCTGTTTTGTGCCCTAATTTTTCCAAAATCTGCGGCCTCTATCATTTTTCCCTTTTACCTTATCATTAAAGTTTAATATTGATCAATTTGCAGTTGTATGCCATTGAAAATCCAATCCCATGATTAAAAATGCTTTGAAAACACGTTTCATTGGTTCAAGTTTGAGAAATTTGTCGCCCTTAGCGAAAAAATTGTATTCTAAGGCATCCCTGGAATTTTCTATGTTTTGACGGTTAGACGGCATCATTTGCCCGTCAATTTCTTCTCTGAGAACTCATAAAAACATGGCTTCTAATTGAACAAGGATCAACGGATCATTTCTATGAACTTAACGTTTTTGTGATTTTGGAAAAATGTGCAAGTTGCCCCCGTAGCTTTGAAGGCACTAGAGGAGGTACATGTGTCGTAGCAGGCAGAGTGAAGGTGGATGGGTGGGTCATTTTTTTCCTTAAGGAACTTTACAAAATGTGGAAATGAAAAAAATCTCCTAAGGCCAGCATCCAATCAGATGAGGACATGTGGTAGGCGGGGAGATGGAAAGGCGGAGGAGTTTGATACTTTTCAACCTTTGGTGAAAAAGATTTGAAGTATAAAATTAGACCACAAACTTGTAGCAAATGGGATGAAGACATGTGTCAGCATCGAGAACAGGGGTGGGGAGGTGGGCCTTTGGAGGCAAGTTATATTTTTAGCCTCTAGTTATCAAAGGGTATGTTATGTTTATGGAGCCTTTTTCATGTTAAGGTTTGGTACACCTTCCATGTGTTACACTCAGATATTTTTATCGCGGTCCCACTCGCTGGTGAGTGGGTCAAGGAGGTTGGGGGTGAAGCCCATGAAGCAGATTTTCATGGGTGGTTTATTAACCCATGGGTAATGGGTAACCGTTATGGGCGTGTTTGGGCCCATTGTTTTCCAGTACCCATTTTTTTGTAAAACCGCCTCTTCGGCTACCTATTGATGTACTTATAAAAAGATGGACATACAACAGGATTTATATAAGTGTGTTTTGTGAAGGTGAATAGTGTGTGTGAATTCAAGTGTGAATTCGGGAGGGTTTGTTGAGCGCAGCTCCAAACAAGATCTGATTATTGTAATTATGAAGACTATTGGCTTGTAATAAAATTTGAGCAAGTGTTCTTGGTGGATGTAACCACATTGGGTGAACCACGTTAAATATTGTCTTCATGTTGTAAATTTTTTATTTTTGTAATTCTATTCATACTTCTTATTATTACGGTTCTAATGAATTATTCTCGCATTAGATATTATTAATTCCTAACAATTGGTATCGAGCCTAGTTTGGTTTGCTGAAGTGTTGAATGTAGGGTGATTTTTAGCTTGAGGTGGAGCTATGGCAGATTATGGAAGATCTAGGGTTGATAAATTCAATGGGCAGAATTTCAGTCTTTGGAAGATGCAGATGAAAGATCACCTTTATCGAGAAGGATCTTTATACTTCGTTGTCCGAGAACGTGAACAAACCCTCGAGCATAATAGATGTGGAATGAGATTTCTTTGGATAGGAAGGCACTTGGGATAATCCAGCTATGTCTTGCATCTTAGGTATTATTTAATGTTTCAAAGGAAAAGACTACAAAAGATCTAATGGATGTATTAGGAAGTCGTATGAAAAACCCTCTGCCTCTAATAAGATATTTTTAATGAAAAAGTTGTTTAATATGAAGATGTCTAAGAATAGTTTATTAGAAGATCATTTAAATGATTTCAATAAGGTTGTGAATATACTAGCTTTGGTTACAATATTATTTGATGAAGAAGTTAGGATTTATTAATTTTGTACTCTTTACCTGAAAGTTGGAATAGCCACAGTAATGGCGTAAGAAACTCGGTTCCAACTCACTCGAAGTTAAAGTTTGAGGATGTTGTAGGGGTGATTCTAAGCGAGGAAATGTGAAGAAAAAGCTCGGGAAATATTCTACTTGTGGAATGCTTTGACAATGGAAACTAGAGGGAGACAAAATAATAGAGGAAACTGTGGAAAATCGAAAGATCGGGCAAGGTCAAAATCCAAGAGCAAGATTGTATGTTGGAATTGTGGAAATTCTAGGCATGCAAAGAAGGATTGTTGGGAGCTTCGGGATAAGAAGAAACAACAGGAAGAAAATAAGAAGGAAAATGTGGCATCGTGTAATGTATGTTAGGATGCTTTGATTCTTTCTTTGCATAATATTACTGAATCTTGGGTTTTAGATTCAGGGGCTTCTTTTCATGCTACTCCACATAGGCATTATTTTGTTGATTATGTTCAAGGGGATTTTGGGCATGTTTTTCTTGGTGATGATGAGCCTTGCAAGTATAGTCAAAAAAAGTTATGTTTAGGTTAAGATGCGAGAATGGGAATACATGGCTATTGGAGGATGCCAGGACATGTGCCTACATTAAAGAGAAATTTTATATTGGCGGGACAATTAGGAAGTGATGGTTATCTTGTGATATTTACACCGACTCTTGGAAGGTTACCGAGGTGCTCTTATCTTTGGCAAGAGGTAAGAAGATTAGAACATTGTATTTATCCACTAATAGTACTAATGATTGTAATCTTGTGGCTTCGTGATGTAGATACAACATTATGGCACTGCTACGAGGCTCATCATATGAGCCATAAGGGCATGGACATCTTAAAGAAGAATTTTCCTAGATATATAGAAATAGGTTTGAATTTATGTGAGAAGCGCATATATGGGAAACAGAAGCGAGTAAGGTTTCTAAAGGTTGGACCTACAAAGAAAGACAATAAGTTAGAGCTGGTACATTTTGATGTGGGGGCTAGCTCGGTATCATCTCTTGGGGTTCAAGTTATTATGTTAGTTTTATTGATGATGCAACAAGGAAAGTTTGGGTTTATTGTATTAGAAACAAATCTGATATATTTGATACTTTTGTTAAATGGAAAGCCTTGGTAGAGAATGAAACAGGTCTTAAGTTAAAATGTCTCAGGTCAGAAAATGGAGGGCGATTGCAGTAATGAATTTGATGATTATTGTTCTAAGAATGGAATCCACAGGAAAAAGATGGTTCCAGGAACCCCGCAGCAGAATGAGGTGTCATAAAGGATGAACAAAACAATAATGGAATGTGCGAGGAGCATGAGGATACATGCAGGACTGCCTCTTTATTTTTGGGCAGAAGCGGTGAGCACAACTGTGTACTTGATAAATAGAGGACCCTCAAGTGCCTTGGATGGAGGCATACCTGAGGAGGCTTGGTACGGTAAGAAAGTTGATTACTCATTTCTTAGAGTCTTTGGATGTGAGGTGTCTATTCATATTGACACGGATGATAGGACCAAGTTAGAGGCTAAATCAGAAAAATGCACTTTTATTGGTTATGGTGGTGATGAATTTGGATTTAAATGTTGGAGTATTAAGGACAAGAAAATCATTCAATCTAGGGATGTGGTCTTTAATGAGAAAGTCATGTATAAGCAACAGTTGTAGGAAAATAGGGAAGAATCCGAGAAAGAATATGCAATGGTAGAGGATCTTCCGGATGGAACAAGTGACCATGAATCAATTTAGGAACCTACTCAACAAGAACCCCAAACTCCTACAGTGAGGAGGTCTTCTAGGGTAAGAAAATAACCTGAACATTTTTCTCCTTCTCTTTATTATTTATTACTCACTGATAGTGGAGATCCAAAGAGCTTTGATGAAGCAATGCAGGTAGATGCCAGTAAGAAGTGGGAGAAAGCCATGGATGAGGAGCATAAGTCTTGCATGGAGATCCGGACTTGGGATTTGGTGAAGCTACCGGAAGTCAAAAGAGCATTGCGGAACAAGTGGGTTTACAAAATTAAAGATGAAGAAGGAGGATAGAAAATATATAAGGCCTGGTTGGTGGTCAAGGGGTTTGTACAGAAACAAGGTATAGATTTTGATGAGATTTTTTCTCCTATAGTAAAAATGACTTCTATCAGAATTGTTCTTGGAATAGTGGCAGCAGAAGATTTGTATTTAGAATAGTTAGATGTAAAGACTGCATTTCTCCATGGTGATTTGGAGGAGGAGCTATATATGTAGCATCCAGAAGGATATGAAGTCAAAGGTAAAGAGGAGATGGTGTGTAAATTGAAGAAGAGCTTGTATGGCCTGAAACAAGCTCCACGTCAATGGTATAGGAAGTTTGATAGCTTCATGATGGAGCAAGGTTATATTAGATGTCATTCTGACCATTGCATGTATACAAAGAAATTTGAGGATGGAAGTTATATTATCCTGTGTTTGTATGTCAATGACATGTTGGTTGCAGGTAAAAACATGTAGGAAATAAAAGTACTCAAGAAACAGCTAAGTGAATCCTTTGATATGAAGGATTTGGGGGTAGCCAGACAAATCCTTGGTATGAGGATAACTCGAGATAAAAAGGAATGAAAGCTAACTTTATCTCAGGAAGAGTACATTAATAAGGTATTGGATAGGTTTAACATGCAAGATGCTAAACCGGTTGGGACTCCTTTGGAGAGTGCCATTTTAAGTTATCAAAGGAGCAAAGTGTCCCAAGACAAAGCAAGAAATAAATCAAATGTCCAAGGTACCTTGCTCATCGGTGGTTGGCAATTTGATGTATGCTATGGTGTGCACTAGCCTACGATATTGCCCATGCAAAGTGGGATGTGTGAGTAGATTTATGAGTGATCGAGGTAAAGAGAATTGGCAAGAAGTAAAGTGGATTCTTACGTATTTGAGAGGGACCATGGGGACAATTTTGTGCTACAGTGGATTAGATACCACTTTACGTGGTTATGTAGATTCAAACATGGCTGGAGATGTAGACAACAGGAGGAGCATGACAGGTTATATTTACACTGTAGGTGGGACAGCAGTGAGCTGGATTTCATGACTACAGAAGCTGGTGGCTTTGTCAACCATGGAGGCTGAGTATGTTGCTGCCACATAGGCAAGTAAAGAGATGATTTTTTACAAAAATTGCTTGAGGAGTTGGGGCATAAGCGGGAGGAATGTAACCCGCATAGTGATAGTCGAGTGCTATACAAGTAGCTAAGAACTTTACTTTCCACTCGGTGACGAAGCATATACAATTGAGATATCACTTCATCAAGACGGATTTGGAGGAAGATAAGTTGAAGTTGGAGAAGATTCATACCAGTCAGAATCTTGCAGACATGATGACCAAGGTGGTCACAAGGGATAAACTAAAGCTATGTTCAACTTTGGTTGGCCTTCACAGATGATGAGTGAAAGGCCTGAGAAGCTTGCTCGATGGAAATCAGTCTCCTAGTGGGAGATTGTTATGTTTATGGAGCTTGTTTTCATGTTAGGGTTTGGTACACCTTCCATGTGTTACACTCGGATATTTTTATGGTGGTTCCACTCGCCAGTGAGTGGGTCAATGGGGTTCAGGGAAAATCCCCGAATAAAATTTTCATGGGTGATTTATTAACCCATGGTTAATGGGTAACCATTATGGGCTGTTTTTGGGCCCATGGTTTTTCGATACCCATTTTTTTGTAAAACCATCTCTTCAGCTACCTATTGATGTACTTATAAATAGATGGACATACAATAGGATTTATATGAGTGCATTTTGTGAAGGTTAATAGTGTGTGTGAATTGAAGTGAAAATTTGGGAGGGTTTGTTGAGCGCATCTCCAAACAAGATCCGATTATTGTAATTGTGAAGACTATTGGCTTGTAATAAAATCGAGCAAGTGTTCTTGGTGGATGTAGCCACATTGGGTGAGCCACATTAAATATTGTCTTCGTGTTGTGCATTTTTCATTTTTGTAATTCTATTCATACTTCTTATTATTCCAATTTTGAGGAATTATTCGCATTAAATATTATTAATTCCTAACAGGGTAAAATTGTTGAATGGACCCGTGAGCTCAAAGGTAAAAAGTCAAGATTCATCTAAGGAGTCAATGGCGGAGGTGCGGGATGGCGGAGGAAATGTTAAAAATTTTGCTTCATGGAATATGATTAAAATATGAAATGAGAAGCACTACCCCTTAGCCAATCATATGAGGACACATGTCTTGTGGGAGGGCGGAGCCATGGAGGAAAATTGAAATTTTTTCCTTTGTCTAAAAAGATGCAAAATGTTTAAAATTGAGCCGCGACTCTGTATCCAATCATATTGTGCCACGTGTTAGGGACATAATCGGAGGTGTGGGTCTCGTGGGGATAATTTGAAAAAATTCCCTTTTCCAAAAAGGTGAAAATTTGTGGAATCGAGTTGCGATTCCACTGGGACCCACATTGGGACACGTGTCAAGCTCATTTTCAAAGGGCGGAGGGGCGGAGAAAAATGTCAAATTTTTACATTTTTCAAAAAGTTATAAAATGTCAAAAAGTGATCCCAAGCCCATTTCCAATCACATTATGATAGGCGGAGGGCTCAGATTAAAGGATAAAGGAAGATCAATGGTAATTGTGTATTTTTCAGTTTGGCTGCCATTTGAGCTCCAGGAAGTGTTGAAATGCATTTTTTGCATCAATTTTCATTGAGATTTTGAGAAATTCATGTTGTTTTTGTCTACTGTGACTAATGCAATTGCTTTTAGGATCAATTTGAAGATCAGAGATGTTTTTGAAATGAATTTTTTCCCTAACCCGTCTAAAAACGTGAAATATCAGATCCAAAAGTTGCAGAGTCAAATTTTGGAGGGATAAGGATGAAATAATGAAAGGAAAGGGGTCTGCATGCTTTGAAGATGAAAAACATGCCTCCACAATGGATAATGATGCAATGTTTGCAATGATTCATCTTTTTTTGAGACAACTGGCAACTTTTTGGATGTGTTCTATTAAACATCCCTGTCTGCGAATCATGAGGATTTTTGTAACAAATTTGATCCTTTGGCATATTCTTTTCTTGGGAAAGAAGGCTCGAAGGAGATTGAAATCTATATATTGCATGAATTTGTCATGCAAAGGGTTGGAAGAGTTTAAAAATTCCCTGGAAAACTAAAAATTTCACTGGAAAATATGGGAAGAAGCCCATTCTCTGAGTGACCACCTGAGAAACTCATATAAATCTCTCTGTATCAGATTTCAAATCATGTTAATTTGCTTACATATGTATAGCCATTAAAAATCTTTGAGATTGTTTTCAAAATATTCCCCTGCTGATAAATCTGATCATTTTTGAGTTATTCTATGTTTTCTGTGTGAAAAATCTCTGAATGCTTACATTTTAGAATGCATTTCAAATTTTTGTTTCTTGTTTCCTGTTGTAGTCTTGTGTTTAAAATCTCTCTTGATCATACAAGGTATCATTTCTTGTGATTAGTTTAGTGGCATTTGCAATCTCACATTCAAAAGAGCTTTCATCTGATAAAGAGATAAACAAATTTAAAATCACTTTACTTTCCTTGATTTTAGAGATTGTTTGTAAACCTTTGGGTGCACCTTAGGAGATGATTAAATAGTGATTGCTAAATGCTTCATTTGTTCATTCTAACTCAAAAATCTATGATAGATGATCAAATATTGTGTGGAAAGGTGCAGATTTGGGCCTCCATTTGATGCACATATCTTGGTTGAAGGAATGATTAACCATTTTGATCATTTCTGTTTTTAAAGTTTCTCCATACTTTGCTGAAATCCTCAAAGAGTCTGGTGGACCTTTGTTTGTCTTATCTAAACTCCCACCCAAAAATCATTCAAAACGACTAATCCTACCCTTTTTTACCCCTATTTTGACTGTATAGCCACCGAAGATTAAAATCCATTTCCTAAAGTATGCGTAATGATCGATTTCAAAATGTCTTTAGTAACCTTGGCCTTGCATTGAAAGTATCTCCATAACTGGGAGTGACAACCTCGAAAGTCAGATTTGGAGTGTTGATCATATTTTCCCAAGGCCCCCTTCATACTATTTGTACAAACTGATGGATATCTTCATCTCCTTCACCATTTGAGGGTCAAAAATAGGACCTCTTACCTTGGTTGAAAGGCACGACCTAAAACAGTTAGGACAAGATCAAGTCCTATTTGAATGCTATCCATCTCTCCACAAATCTGAGTGCAGTTAGATTATATCCCGGCTACAAAACAACACACACCATGGTCCATCTATCTTCAAGCTTCATGCCATATCTTTGATCTGCTCAGATGAAAAGGAGAACACATTTTGGTACCAACATGATGGACGTTATTTTCTTAAAAATATTAAACTGTTCCTATGGACTCTACAAACAAAACGAATTTATAATGACACTCGTTATGGACTTATAACATCAAATTATTGAAGACCAAATTCTAGTATGAATTTTAGTTATATGTCTAAGACTTTTACATGATAAATAACATAACCTAAAAATGACTTAAACTAAATTTATTTGGACATGAAATATTAGACTCATCGACTAACAAGTAGAGAAACAACAATCTTTGCGTACCATACCATAAATTATTTTTTTTCTGTGATTTTTACACGGTCATGTGCCCATATGGAGAAATCGATGAAAAGATTTGTCTTCTTTTCTGTTTTGAGAGGATGCTACAAGGGATGACAGACTTTGGAATGTGAATACTCTGCGTAGAGAAGTGATTCTGAGTCCCAAGTGTTACTTTCAAAACTGGCGTTAAAACCAAATATTGGACATCGCGTAAAGTATGGATGCCATACGTCTTTTCCTTCACAGTAATTACAGAAAACCTGCTGTGACGGAGGACTCCAAGGTAAATTCTTCACTTCCGTAAAGAAATTTCTGATCACGCCATATAATAAATGAAACCCAAGAGTTGGATTTTACCCTTCGCCCAACAACATCTGCACGAGCATGAACTCAGCAACTGATGATGTTTTCTTACGGAACAGGGATCCAAAAGATCCTACACACAGCGTGTAAAAAAAAACAATATATGTATATGCAAAAATTGCTTCGATATTAAAGAAAGAATCTTCTGAAGATGGATGCACAGAAGTGAATAATGGAACGCCCAATCATGTAAGACTGATAAAAGAAATGTGGTCGTGTAGAGGGTGTCACATTTTCTTCACATAAATCGATTTAAAACTGATGCAGCATGTCTAGTAAACCCCTTGGAAACTATTATCGACGTGCAAGCCAATGAGGGAGAAACCTGGTAGCACATAAAATAGGATTTTTGATTTCCTAACACATGTTGCGAGATACAGTTGCCTGATCTTTTAACAGTTGGGCGCCTGGATATTTCTCCACCTCTACGAATAATGAACCATCTAAATATATGCTAAACTCATAAAAAACTAAATACTTAGCTTTTACAAAATCTTATCTACGGGGAAACCATGATTTACGCTGTTATTCCCCTATAACTTTTCAAGATATCATTTTTCTCTAATACCAAATCTCAAAAACACACTATTTTTGCACAGAGTTTCAACACAATAATTAATAATGCTTCGATGTCATTATGTATATCAGAGTTACAATTATTAGGGAGGTAGCTCTTATATCTAAGGAGAAACTCTTCCACAAATTTCTCACCCAATTCTTATATATATGAGTTTTTGTAACACACAACTCACCGAATATAACATTTACATTCTATAATGATATTTACCTCTAAATAAATATCCGATCACCCAAATGGAGCAGTAAATATTAATAGATTCCATTCATATTTTAGATTTTAGACCAACTTACTTTTCTATTACACAATAGAGTTAACACCATGATTATTAAAGAACCATGATGATCACCATATTATGTGTATAAACCCACACACACACCCACACACAAACAATAATGAATTAAAACCAAACCCAATATACATAGTAAATGTATATACCAAGGCTATAAATGAGATAGGATGATTAAAAAAAAAATTGTACTTGGTTTATAGTACCTATCAATGTAAAACAACTAAAAATAATACAATTAACTATGCCTCTAATGTGTTCTACAATTATTATTGATTTAATTAATTTTCCTCGAGTAAGAATACATGAAAGGGGTAAGATCAGAGCGAACAACGAGATTGTGTGACATTCTTGTTGGATCTAGATAGAAAATTTATTTGATTGATTTTCCACCAAATATATATGCAAGGGATAAGATTAGATCAAATTGAAGAGTGGGGTCAAGTAAAACTCTTGTTAGATCCATATTGAAGATTGATTTGATTGATAAGATCATTACTTCTAAGTAAGGATACATGCAAGGGAGAGAATGAGAGTCGATATTTACCCAAGCAAGGATGTATGCCATGGTTTTGATTTATTTTAGGATAATTGAAACAATCACTAGGATAAGAGTTAAAAGTGTGATTTGAGTTGATTTTGATTTATTATTTTGGGTATTGTTTAAAAGATTAACTCAAGTGTTTGATAGTTGTGTGAATGTTTTGAATTTTGTGGATGATGATTTTCTTTTATTTTTTATTTTTGACTAATTGTAGATGTTTTTTTAGAACAAAACAATTTGTTGTTTTTTGTATTTTTGATTATTTCAATTTTTAACGATTTTGGAATATATGATTTTTGTTTTTTACTCAAGAAAGGTTGTATTGTTTGAACTATTGTGCAAGAAATTGTAAATATTTCATTACATTGATAGAATGTAGATGATATAGTGATAAGATGTATAACTCTTCCTTTGACTCCACGAAACTAGGAAGATGTGAGGGATCAAAATTGAGAGCCAAGAAGGACATAAAACAATTGAAATAGTTATTTGATAATGAATATGATGGATGTAAAGTAACGAGGTAAACAATGGTCAATTTGGGAAATGTGTCTCATCTCCAATTTAGATTAATTGACCGATTCCAAGATAATTTCAATTTATATATCGCGACTAGACTTAGATCCATTGTTGGCCTACTTTTAGTACTATCTGAAGTAAGAAATGATTTTCTCTATTAACATGAACAAACAAATTTATTCTTTTTATTTTGTATGATTAAGAATATTTAATTTCGTTTTATGAAGGGATTCTCTTGTTTTATTTTTGAAATGACCCCCTAAATTTTGCCCCATACAACTAGTAAGAGGTAAGGTTTCAACACAAAATAAAAGAAGTAGGAAAGTAAGGGTACCTTTCTCTTTTCCCATTCTCACACTACAAGTAAGAAGTGTGGGCTCAAACGACATGACTATGATTTATGAAAGACAAAAGGTGTAATAATTTTGATTTTTTTTTTTTTTTAATTGATTTTACCTTGTTTGTATATTTTTCTTATTTTGGAAATACATATTTCCACCAAATATCATCCTTACATGATATGTAGGACACAAGGTCTCATCATGTTAGACTCGAGATGGGTGGACAAAATATTCGAGTAAATAAGTTTATTTCTTTCTTATTAAGGAGAAAGGTTTTCTGAAAGGAGGATTTTCCATTAGTGATCTTATTGATAAGACTATAAATAAATAAAAGTAGGAATGGAAGAATCCATAACATGTATGAGATACATAATACCCTACAGAACAAGATTAACTTATAGCTTATATGTGAAAAGTGTGAAGATATGATAATGAAATGGTAGAGATATCTCGCCAATGGATAAAATATTCAATATTGTTTGTACAAATGACCTCCCCAGCATGGAAAGTACCCATGAATAAGAATTTTTGCTTCTTTGCATTTGATTTTCAAATAACAATGTGGTGAGGCGTTTGATATGCCAAATATTTTTTTTTTTCATAGATTAGGGTTTGAAATTGATTCATCATTATATAAGATGCCCATATTTGTGAATATTGATTGGTCCTAATGTATGAGATTTAGGTATATGAGGTCATTGATTGTATCATTTGATTGTTTTTTTACTTACGATACTTAATAAGATGAGATCCAAGTCAACATTTTGGATCAAAAAAATTTCAATGAGAATTTTTATATTGGCTAGATCAGTGAATAGGTGATGTGTGGGTAAATCCAATATATAATTTTAATTTTAGATTTCATACTCTTCTTTACCTTTTCAATGATGTCCAACGTAAGTAGAGTAAAAGATATATATGTTTAGGGTTTTAAAATAATATTATCATCAATCTTGTCCTTAGTCATATATGGAATGATGTGGGGAGGGAATGATTTATCTCTAGATGGTCCTTCAAGGAATATTAATGATTTTGTAGAGAAAATATCTAATGTTTTTTATATCTACAAAAACTTTTATGATTTTATGATTAGTGATGAATTTTTTAATGCATAATTAATGGTTAATTATTGTGTTATATTTTAGAAGGTCATGAGGACTGAATGATAGGATTGAATTATTTGATGAAATATTTGTGATTAATGCTTGAAATGTTGTATGTTTATACCCTTAGCAACACACACATTTTTGATGGCACACATAAGATTGTCTTGAAACATAGGTGTTGTTTTGGTCATATCCATTTGATGGATTTGCATGCATGCCTTTTTACTATTTGATAATTTCATGAGAAATAGAGGAAGACTTTGCATTTGATGGTTGTTGTGAAATATCCATTTGAGGTGTCATGGATGGTGTCCAAAACAATTTTTATAGAGCTTCTAAAGAAATTATAGGGGTGTTGGTTTTGATGGTAGCCATAGTGTTAGGTGGATGAAAGGATATAATCAAGATCAACATTGTTTGATGATTGACCTTTATCTTTAGATTTTTCATTGGTATTGTGAGTTGGTAAAGGGTAAGGGAATACTTTCAATTCTGAATTTGGTATTTTTTTATTTGATGTGTATTCAACTTTAATGTCTCATTTTTCAAGTAAATCTTCAATGCAATGGTGGAGATTTGAACAACGATTTTTGAATGTTCATTAATGTGGTGGTATTCATAATATTTTGATTCTTTATACCACGTGGGTTTTGGTTAATTTTTTTAAAGGGTATTGTGAGTGGATAGGTTACCATATTAGCACTTGCTAATTGATGGAATACACTATAAATAATTTCTTTGAGAGGTGTGAATTTTCTTCATTTGACTTCACATGGAGTAGTTTCTTTACTAGAGATTATGATTGGTTGATTGTTTTATTTGTTTGATTGATGATTTGAAGGAATTTTGATAAGGCCTTTAACAATAAGGGATCTCTCAATTTGGATTCCTTTTTATTAATTGTTTAAAAAAATTAGACAATTCATTTACATTTGGAATGATATTTTTGGATTTATATTCAATATAAAAATACCTATCAACTCTCTTTTGGGTATTAAGTAATGAAATTAATTTGTGATTCATCACCATCATCAAGGAAAGAGGTGAACATTTCATTGTTACTTTACTTTGCGTTGCAAGGGTTCATCATGGTCACTTTTGTTGACATATCAAGAAGTTTTTATAGAAATTCTTTGATTGATTTAATCGCATGTGGTCATCATTATTTATCAAAGCGGTATTTGATTTGATCAATGCTTAAACTATATTTCAGATTGAATACAATTATATTCTGATTTTGAATCGATTTGGGATTTATTTTTAATTCTATTATGACTAATTTGATGAAATAATTTATTAAATTTGGTTAAAGTGAATACTCAAAATATAATACTTGAATTTGGTGTTAATTTTTTTTTATTTAATTAACAAATGAATAAAGTGAATCTTTAATATATAAGGTGTGATAAAATATGATGTGCTTAAACTTGGATAAAGTGAATATCAAATGTAAAAGGTTTAAATTATGGTTCGATTTTATTTTGATAAAATTGAATGTGATTTGTCTTGATTTAAATCCGATTTTATTCAAATTTCTTAAGTTTGAACGTATGTATCCAAAATTTAAGAATTTGATTTGGATTGGATTTTATATGCTTATACTTGGAAGTGTGTATCAAAAATAGAAGACTCGGATTGAGATTCGATATGTAGACATCTAGATATGAGTATAAAATATATAATACTTTGATATGAAGATTTTGATGAAACTAACTTTGATCATACTTAGACAAATTTTTATTTTGATTTTGATTTGGAAGGGATACAATTTTTTTATAACTTATTTCCAAATTAGATTGAATTTCGATAATATGATATTTAGAACACAAACTATTTTGAACTAAAAATTTAAAAAGGCAGAAAATAGAATTTTGTGTTTTTAATAAATGATTTTTGAATTGGATTGAATTTGGATAATATGATATATATGGAAGACACAATGTTTTAATCTAAAAATTGAACAATAAGGGATTTTTTTATTTTTGGATTGGATTGGATTGATTGATAGAAGATGTGGAATACAATGTATATTAATCTAATGAGTCAAATAGTAAGGGAATTGTTTGTCCCTGGTTTATTAGGCTTATTAGGATGGGATTTTCACTCATCAATTATTTTCAAAATGATTTCTTACACCAAAACATTTCTATTTACAAAATATACCCATCATTCAATCTAGAATGAGGTTATTATCAGAGATAGTTTTTGGTTTTCCTCATAGGTGATACTACTCAATCATCATGGCACACTACTTGTTTCTTTGGTTTGTCTCTTCAATGTGCCAAATACTTTTGGGTTCATGTGGAACTCCTCACAATGAATTTTATGGTTGTGCCTAAGTATTTACCACATTTTAGTAGACATGCATTATCCCTTATCCAAACCTTCAATTACAATGTTTTGTTTATTTATTCAAAAATTTAGCAATGTTTGATTTGTCTTTAGCGAAGGAAACTTTCATGCAAGGAAATAATAGTTTGTTGCTTGATTTTGGTAAGATATCCAAAGTATGTGGTCCTGCAAAAAAATGAGCATTTTTCCTTTAAAGACAATATTAGAAGTAAATAATAGTGAATAATTGATGCATGAGCATTAACTCTCAACTTGTACCCATGGGTAGGATAAAAAAAAATTCCTTTGTAAGTGTTGCCATTTGTGTTAGAGGTCGTTAGGAGTCTAAATATGCTACTAGTTTTGGTCTAGTCCTTTAGGAATTCAAATGGAGCATTTTCCTTCTAATTTTGAATATTTGAATGTTTGAAAAAACTCTTGGAGATTTTAAATCATGGGAAGGATGGATAGATGTAAAAATGAGTTTCTTAGGTCTTCTTAGGGGTTTAAAAGTCATAATATGAGTCAATAACTAAGGAATTGAGTTTTAAGCTAAGAAACCTAGTGTTAAGTCTAGAAGTCACTTATGTGACCAAGGGGGTCTAAATGTCTCATTAATTTGGCGAAGGGATATAAATTAAAAAATAAAGTATTTTTATTATTCATTTTTGTCTTGATAATGAATCAGGTGTGTGATTTTTACGAGATATTAAGAAAGAGAAAACTCATACTTTTACTAGTTTGGACATGATTTCAGTTATTACTTGTGGATGTATGCACTTCTTAGTCTCGAAATACTTTTGATCTCGAGTGAAATTTAAGGTGATTCTAAGCATTGTTAATAACATTTAATTCTTGTAGATTGATATTTGTACACTCTTGTTCCTTGCTAACAAGGTATGACCGTATGTTTGCATTTTTAGGAGGATTTAATCCTTAGGTTTTGTAATTGTATTTGTAAAAATGGATTAAGATCAACAAGAGTTTCAAATTGATCAATCATGAGAATTGGAGAAATTTTTGTTGACAAAAAAACTTATGTCTTGTTTAGGATTGCATATCTCCTAGTATCTTCTTCAAAGTATATGCATGTGGACTTGTGTAAGGAGAATTTTATTAATAGTAGGGATCAAGTAAACCTATGCATGTATTAATAAGAAGTATTCTAAAGCTTATAGAGGATGTTTGATAATCCTTCTTAGTGGATTGTGTGAAGTTTCATAGTTTGTGTAGGTTAGTACATGTTCATGTAATCTGTGGAATATTGTATAGTGATTTGGAAGCTTCATAGATAGTAACCTTAGTACAAGGAAATAAATTTGGAATAAGATGATGTAAGTGAGGATTCCTAGTTTAGTACATATGGAGTCCTTTGTGAGATTTGAGGTTTTTATTAGACTGTAATAGCTAGGGAAGAGCATTAGAGTAGTTACAAGTATGGAAATTAGCATTAGTAAGGAAAAATGAGGACAAGGAAAGAAATATTAATAGTGAGATTATTCTACATATATGTACCAAGGACAAGGAAATAAATCATATTAGTGATATTATTATAACAATATGTCCTAGGTTAACCAATAACACAAAACATTGATTCAAGATCCCAATGAAAGATAAAACATGAATAGATCATGAAACCCTTTCTTTCACAAGAAAAATAGTCATTTTTACTTCATTTCAAGAAGGAAGCCAACCCTTTAAGATTTATTGTTAAGATAATCTCTTTCCTCTTGTACTTATATACCCTCACTCAAAATTTGAGGATTCAAATTAAATCATAGTGCAAGTTATACCTAAATGAAGCTCTCGGGCTATAATTAAACACAATAGGGTTTTAACAAAGGAGTAGTTCCCAAAATCCCTCAAACAAATAATTTGACTCTCAAAGTCAGTAGAAACCATCTTGAAGGAATCCTCAAAGTTTTAGAAGAAGAATTTTTAAGATTCATAAGTGAAAATTTTAAATATTCCTAGCATTTCCACAATGAATCCTGAAACATAGTTCCCACTACTAGAAGAAGGGGGTGGTTTGTGAAGGAATAGATATTTTCCCTTTGAGTTGAAGCTTGTAAATTTACATTGAGGTCAAACACTATAATGGGTGTCTGAAAATTATAAACATATATTTTAAAGCTCCCAATAGAAGTATTTGTTCTTAACAATGTAGTTTCATAGACCTTGTGGAGGGTTTGGACTACAGAGTGAAAGATTAAGTTAATGAAAGCTTAAAAAGGATTCAAGCCCTGATATTTTTCAAATACATCACTAGTGTTAAGATGCCAAAGTAAGAGGTAATGAATCATGGTGAACCATTGTTTAAGATCTTATCCCGTGGATGAATGGGAAGTTGTATTCTTGAGAGCATAAAAGATCAAGTAAAGTCAAGTTAATAAGAACAACAGATTCAGGTCTCTTTTCATGCATTACAATGGTGGATATAACCTTTTTGTGTATGGTGTAACTAATAACAAGATCTATAAATCTCATGTTGCACCTAAGCATGAGGTACTTGTGTGAATTTCTAAGGAACTATTAAAGGTGCAAGAAGACCAAAGCTAAATGACTAAACGCAAGTGTTCATACTTTTATTTCAAAAGACTTGTGCATATTGGTATTGAGTTGTTGTGATGCTAAAAAAAAGAGTGAAGACTTTGAAGTGTATTGAAGGTTACCTTGAAAGTTAAAACATAAGTGAATCATTCTAAGATTGTATGAGATCCTCATTCTAATGGTGAGAGATAGTAAGAGACCGAGAACCCTTGGAAAGGTAAGGATAACCTTGATATGTCTTTCCACTACATTATGTGGTATAAAAGAAAGGAATTGATCTTTCAATGAAAATTGGTTGTTATTATAGAGTATGTGGAATGAGTTCCTAATCTCATAATTAAGGTAATATGCTTTTGGCCTACTAATGAGTTTTTGAATGACAAAATGTATTGATATTGTTTATAATACATGCACTATACTAGCATTGTGACAATTTGAACATTCATGAATGCTTTGTAGTATATGAGTGGTGGTTGTGTTAGAGATTTGTAAGATTGTAAATACAAAAATAGAATCACTAGTAATATATTCTTGTTCAACAAAGATGAAAAAAACCTTCATACGAAATTTGAAACTTTAAATCAAGACTTGGTGTAAGTTATAACTTTCTTTTCCCCTCAGGATATTTTGGGAAGCATAGTCTAAGTTTTTCTAGGGCGTGGTAGTTAAGCCATGAAATTGAGCCCTCGTGGTCCAAATTTTGGAACTATTGGTAAAGATGAAGTGTACGGGAATTTATTTCTTACTTTCATTAGACGAATACTTTTATCTTTTGATAGTCCTGAGAGGAGCTAGAGAATCACAAGGAAGGGATAAAGAATAATATCCATTAACAATTGAATTGGTTGATTAGAATCGGTTCTACCTCTAAGACTTATTAGGGTGAACAAAATGCCCTACTGGGTACAATGAAAGAATGAGCTTGAGTCTTGAATGGTCGTACATGAAATGATATGGAAGTAGAGGGAGTGTCCTAGACTAATAAGGAGCAAGAGAGCTTGATAGGGAAAATGGAGATTGAAGGAGTATCACCAATATTTGGAGTCTAATGTTTTAAATACAACATTGGGTATCTTTAAGGAGGATAATAAAGATGAAATTTTTTTATGGGTACCTATAAACCATCTTATCCATGAGTGAGCAAGGGAATTGGTCTTAACGGGATAAGAAGGCAACCTTGAAGAATAGAGAAGGGTTGGTGTAATTTTTTGTTTGAATATATGTCATATGTAAGCTAACCATCTCTGTCATACAGTAGTAGGATGTGTTCAACTATAGAAATCATTAGAAACTAAAATTCTAGCATATGAGGAATATAGATAGACTAAGGACAGTTTTGAAACTAATTGGTTAAAGCTTCTACTTGAATCATTTGATGAGGAAAAATATGGCTAGTTATTATATGATTTGATGAAAAAAACCATGGTACAATGAGTTTTGAATCATTTAAGGTGACATAGTACTGGTTTTCATAATTTTCCCATTTTATAGCCATGTTGACCTAGATGATGATTCTCCAAAGCAAAGACTAGAGGGAATAGTTATTTCTAATCACTTACAAGTTTGAATACATGCATGATTCATGGTTCCTTCAAATCATTAATATAATTTATATTTGATATGATTTGAGATTGGATTAATGATTCTTGTATTTACAAATAAGTTTTATGAGAGTGTGTGCAATGGAAGTGATAGAAAAGATGAGTGAAGAGAAGAGTGTGAAACTAGGCATTGACCATGGGTACATTATACCATAGTGGATGGATAGTTAGCACTAGAGAAATAAGGAATCAGATCAAAGAAAGTGTATGAGAAGATAAAAGAAGAAGAACAAAAAAATATTGGCCAATATAATAGAGCAGGAAAATTATGCAGGAAAGAGATTTGAAGGCCACTAGGCCTTATGGATCAGATTTAACAGATGAAGATGAAGAAGAAGAAATATTAGAAGAGATAAATGAAGGGGAAATGATAAAATAATTGGTAAAATCGATGAATCACATGAATAAATAACAAGAAAATAAAGAGAGGAAAAGAGGAAAGAAGAAGTTAGAAAACAAGAAAAGATGATGGAACAAGAGATAAAAGAACTTCGAAAGGATATGGATAAGCTTTGTTGCATTGGAAGAAGTTGTGAGTATGATGGTAAAGAGATAAAAGAGAGAAATGAAATTATTTTTTTGGTGAGATGAAAGATAAAATGGCATATAGAAATACTTAGAAAGAAGAAAAATTGAAATATGCTAAGAAAAGAGATAAGGAATGAAGATAAAAAGGTAAAGGAAGAAAAGGAAAGGATGGGGAATAATGAAAAATAAATATTATATGAATAAATTCAGAGCTTAGATGAGGAAGAGGTGATTGCAAGCTTCTTATCTTGCCTTGGAAAATATGAAGAAAAGGATAATGAAGTGGACCAATAGAGTAAATATAAAGAAGCACTTATGGTTGGAGCTTCTCAAGAAGCTACAAAGCCTCCTATTTTATTTCTAATTTTTCCTTTGAATGTGTGAATGTGGGTCATGTAAGTGAAGAGATAGAAGTTAAGGAAGTTGATAAGAAAAAAATAGAATAAACATAAAATATAAGAAGAAATGAGGGTGGTGAAGATTTTACGGTTGAGGAAGAGATCCTGTGGTAGAAAATCATGAATAAACCTAAGAATTCTGATCTATTTCAAAGCTGTATAATAATACAACGGGTATGAAGAATTTTATTTGAGTAAGAGATGAGATAAAGAAGAAGTAGAAGAACTAGTTTATTGAGGTAGCTAATAATAGAAGAGCTAAAGACAAGGAATAATGAAGATAAATTCAAAGAAAGTGAATACAAATAAATAAAAGGAAGATTGAAGAAGGGAAGTTAAATATAAGAAATATTAAATATGAAAATAATTTATAAAAGAAGAAAAAGAATCATTTCAAGAAAATGAAGAAATTGGAAATCAAGGAAGAAGAAAAATAAAATGAACTCAAACTTCTCCCACTTAGGAGTATGATGCAGGAGCATCGGCTCTCAACTTGTACATATGGGAATTATTACAATTTTTTTCGTTTTTAAGTTTGGTCATTTGTGTTAGAGGTCATTAGGAGTCTGAATATGCTACTAGTTTTGGTCTAGGCTTTTTAAGAATTAAATGGAAAATTTTCCCTCCAATTTCCAATATTTGAATACTTAGGTGAATTTTGTCTTATTGTAATGTTTCAAAACACTCTTGGAGATTTTAAATAATGGGAAGGATGGGAAAAGCTAAAAATGAGTGTATTAGGTTTTTTTAGGGGATTATAAGTCATAATATGAGTTAATGACAAAGGAATTGGTTTTGAAGCTCGGATACCTAGTATTAAGTCTAAAAGTCACTTATCGACCAAGGGCATCTAAATGTATAATTTAGTGGGTGAAGGGATATACAATGCGAAATAAAGTAATCTTGTATTATTCATTCTTATCTAGATAATGAATCAGGTGTATTAGTTTTAAGAGATATTGAGAAAGGAAAACTCATATTTTTACTAGTTGGACATGATTTCAGTTTTTACTTGTGGATGTATGTACTTCTCTATGTTAGAGAAGATTCTTGATACCTAAGTGAAATTTAAGGTGATTCTAAGAATTGTGAAGATCATTTAATTCTTGAAGAATGGTATTTGTACATTCTTTTTCCTTTCTACTAAGGTATGAACCTATGTTTGTATTTTAATAAGGATGTAATCCTTGGATTTTGTACTTGTATTTGTAAAAATAAATTAAGGAAAACAAGAGTTTTATATTGATCAGCCACGATAATTGGAGCAAGTTCTTGTTCATAGAGAAAACTTATTTCCTCTTTAAGATTGCATCATCTCCTAGTATCTTCTTCAAACTATATGCATGTGCACTTGTGTAATGATAAATTTTTAATAGTAGAGATCAGGTAAAAATTTTCATGTATTGATAAGAAGGATTCAAAGGTTGATAGAGGGTGTGTGATAATTAGTCGCTTTTCTAAAGGTTCATAGTTTGTGTGGGTTAGTGTGTGCTGATGCAATTGCGGAATATTGTACAGTGATTTGGAAGCTTCTTAGAAGAGTAAGCTCAGTGTAATGAAAGTAATTTGGCAATAGATGAAATAAGTGAGGATTCCGAAAGAGTTAAGTGCATGTGGAGTCCTTTATCACATTTGAGGTCTTGATCAGATTGTAATAGCCAAGGTAGAGCATTAGAGTACTTAAATGTTTGGAAATTAACATAAGTAATGAGAAACAAGGACAAGGAAACAAATATTAATAGTGATATTATTCTACAAATAATTCCTAGGTCAACCAAGAACATAAATCATTGATTTGATATCCCGATAAATGATAAACATTAATAGATAATGAAACCCTTGCTTTCATAAGGAAGTTGGTGATTTTCACTTCATTTCAAGAAGTAAGCCAACCCTTCAAGATTTCTTGGTAAGATATTATCTTTACTCTTCTACCTACGGATCCTCATGTAAAAATTGAGGATTTAAATTTAATCATAGTGCAAGTTATACCTACGTGAAGCTTCTATGGCTATAAATAGACACAATAGGGTTTCAACAAAGGAATAGTACCCAAGTCCCTCAAATAAATAACTTAACTCTTAAAGTCAGTCAAAACAATTTTGAAGTAATCCTTGAATTGTTAGAAGAATAATTTTAAAGATTCATGGGTGAAATTCTTAGATATTCCTAACAGTTCCACAATGAAGATGAAACATAGTCCTGGGCTAGAAGAAGGGGGTGGTTTGTGAAGGAAGATATATTTTCCCTTTGAGTTGAAGCTTGAAATTTATCACGAAGATCAAACATAATAATGGGTGTCCATAAATAAAAAATATATGTTTTAAAACTCCCAAAAGAAGGATCTGTGCATAACAAAGATGCAAATTACATAGAACTAGTGGAGGGTTTGAATGAGAAAGTGAAAAATTGAGTTAATGAGAGATTAAAAGGAGTCAAGCCACGATATATTTTAAACACATCAGTAGTGTTAAGATACAATAGTAAGAGGAAATAAATCATGGTGAAAATTTTTAGAATCACTTATCCAGGATGAATGGGAAGTTGCATTCTTGAGAGCATAAAAGATCGACTAAAGCAAGGTTAATAAGATCTAGAGATTCGGGTATCTTTTAATGAATTACTATGGTGGATATAACCTTTTTGTGGATGGTGTAACCAATAACAAGATCTATAAATCTTAGGTTGGACCTAATCCTTGAGGTACTTTTTTGAATTTCCAAGGAGCTAGTAATCGTGCGCAAGAAGAAAAAAGTTGAATGACTAAAGGTAAGTGTTCATATTTTTATTTCCAAAATCTTTTGTATGTTGGTATTATGTTTTGCGATGCTCAAGAAACAAAATGAATTCATTGAAGGCTATAGAATGTTAAATTGACAATTAAAATAAAAGTGAGCCATTTTAGGATTATATGAGATCCTCATTGCAGTGGTGGGAGATAGTAAGAGACTTAGAACCCTTGGAAAGGTAAGTGCATCCTTGATATATAAATCCATTACATTAACAATCATGGTTGTTTCTAATTTTTAATATCATCAATAGCGCAAGAAAAGAGCATAATTGGTTTTGATTGAAATAACAATAAATTGATATGAATCATAATTTTAGCACAATTTTAAAAAATTTAATTGTAGATATATGTCTTGAATAAATAGAAAACAACTGAAAAATAAAAACATTTTGATTCTAGAAAATTGGAAAATGAAGTGAAAAATTCCACAGAACATGAGTGCACATACTATGATGCTATCATAGTCCTGGGAAGGGTAACACACATATTATAATGGTAGAAAAGTATATTGATGGTAACAAAAGTATAATAATGGTAGCATAAATATAACTTTGGTTGCACAAATATATTGATAAAAACACAAGTACGCAGACAATAGCGCATGTATAGTGACACTAGTACAAGTTTAATGATGGTAGCATAAGTATTGATGGTATCCAAATTGATTCTCCTTTGCAAGCTAAGAATCATCACAGATTTAACAAGAAGCCTAGAGATAGATAAATCATCATGTATGTCATTTTGAATCCAGGGAGGTAATTTAGCTGTCTCTTTGTCACTTAGATCTTTGGAGAAATGGATAGAACCTTCAAAAGGATATGATCTATCCTCACTAATTTATGTTGTGCCTTTAGGTTGTGCCTTTCAATTAAGGTGAGAACATTCACAACAATTAGAAAACTAAAAGATAGAATGCTACTGAGAATAGCTAAAATATTCCATCAACCAGAAGGTGTGCAACAATTTAGGCCTAAATTTACATGGTTTCACACAATCTTTGAGAATTCAACACGAAGGCTCAAGCTAAAGACTCAATTAAATAATAAAGACCCCTAGTTCCTCACGCCTAAGATACATTCAAAGGATTACAAATTATCTTTATCAAAAAAATGACAGTAAAGTGATTTTAAATTGTTTATCTCACTATAGGATGAAGGCTCTTCTCATAATGAAATTTCAAATACCACTAAATTATCACAGGGATGAGATCTAGTGTGATTCAGAGGGATTTTAACACAAGATTACAACAAGAAAAAGAAATAAAATTTTAAGACATTACGAAATAAAATCAAACAAAAATTTTCCCAAGATTAACATAGATTAATTCAAAGTTGATTAGATTCATCAGCAGGGGAAGGTTTCTTAAACAATCTTAGAGCTTTTCAATGGTTATACACTTGCAACCAACTTGATATGATAAAAACTAAAACATAAGAGAT
Source organism: Taxus wallichiana var. yunnanensis (assembly GCA_018340775.1). Classification (NCBI taxonomy): domain Eukaryota; kingdom Viridiplantae; phylum Streptophyta; class Pinopsida; order Cupressales; family Taxaceae; genus Taxus; species Taxus wallichiana. The sequence goes on from CM031244.1 coordinate 698,556,630, forward strand.
TAATAGGTTTCTCAGATGGTCTCTTAGGAAGATGGGATTTGTCAAAAAATTTCATAAGAATTAAACCCCTGACCATTTGCAATAGTATCCTCATTGCATTTATAGAATTCACTTGCTCACTCATCTAGAATTCCCCCTAAAAGAAGGATATTTGAGGAATCCTTTGCTTGTTACCAATTTGTCTCGGAAAGTGATGTTTAACAAATTCACACCCAAAGGTACCAGGTGGATGAATCATGAATTGATCACATTTCTCAGACCCTCAACCATGATTAGGATTCCATGCCATAACTTTTTAATAGTCCCTGTAATCATTATTTTATTCTTTCATGCGAAGAATCCCCTTTTAATCATTTTTCAGGTGGCTCTGTATAGCTGGATCTGAAAAGCAATCCTTTTCACCCTCGAGGAAATACCTTGAGAGATGATTTCCCTTGCATGGATGTCTCCGCATTCATGCCTCTCGAAATGAATATTCACACATAGATTATTCCACAAAACTGCGCTACAAATCCAAGTTGGCCAAGTGTAAAGAGGAATCAGTAGAAGCCTCCACATGTTTCCTTGGCACAACTACAAAGGTGAAGTACAAAGGCAAGTTCCCAAACAAGCACGGGCCTTCCACATGCCCTAGGCCCAAGAAAATTGCCTTTTGGCCTTTGAAAAAGTCTCAGTATAAAAAGGAGCTAGTGGAAGCCTCCACATGTTTCTTTGGCACACTTTTGATATGGTGCCCAAAAGCGAGACCCTAAACAAGTGCGGGCTCACCACGTGTCTTAGTCTAGAAAAGTTGTTGAAAGATTTTAAGGACCAACGGAAGGCACCACGTGCCTAGGGTCCGAGAAAGTTTCTTTAGCTATTGAAAAGTCTAAGTATGGGTAGGATCTAGCGAAAACCTCCACATGTCCCTTCGGTGCTTCTTCAAAAGTAAATTCTAGGGTAGGTCCCGAAACAGTGCGGACCATCCGTGTGTCCTAGGCCTTAGAAAGTTGCTTGAAAAATTCAAGTATAGAGAGGAGATAGCATAATCCTCCATGTGTCTTCTTGGCGAATCGCTAAGGTAGGACCTAGAGGAAAATTTCAAATGAGCGCTGGCCCTCCACATGGAAAAACTTTGATTTGAAGTGGTCCTAAAAGTTTTAAAATTCCCTGCCGACCCGTATTCCAACTTGTAACATGAAAAACTACCACATGTTCTTCATTGGGGTCAAAATAAGACTTTTTCCTTACCGCTTCATATTTTCTTAATAGCCAATCGGAGATTATTGGGGCCACGGGCCAATTTGGTATTTTTTACAAATGTGACCGAATTGGTAAATTTCACCAAAAAGACTTGTCGGGATGCAACCAATTAAAAATGAACACATACACATTTGGGGTAAAAAAAAGAAATTTGGTCTGCCTTTATAAATATGACTGGCCAATTAGAACTCAACTGGGCTGCAGGGCCAAATTGATCATTTTGCAAACATAGCAAAAATTTACAAGTTATAAAATAGACATGAAGTGCCTCATCCAATCAAAAGAGACTACACACCTAAAGATGCTGAGATATAATTTGACGAGGAAAACACACTCATCGAATAGTAAGATGCAGAGGAACTTCACCATTTTCTCCCATAATTGAATCTTTCTTCAAGGAAAAAGAATTTTCAAATAATTCATGGCTTGACAGCAATCCACGACCATATAGAAGGATTTACAATAACACCATGGTAAATATAAATCTTGTATGCATCCATTCGCGGAGATAGAAAATACAACGAACGAGACAGATTGGGAAATTTTTAGAACAATAGGGTGAGATCAAATTGAGAACAAACAAGTATAGTGATGGTAGCTTAAGAATACTTATGGTAGAAAAAATTAAATGTTATTATTGTTCATATTGTATTATGGTAACATAGATCACCTATAATGCATAAACAAAGTGAAATTATAGCCAATTTCACTAGTATTTTGAAACTACTCATAATTTACTCCATGAAAGGCCCTAAAAATTGGTCAGTGAGTCATAAATAACATGAAGAATGAAAACATTTTAATTTAATAAAAGTGATGAATAAATTATAAAATATGTGGGTTGGTCTCACCGGTCATGCCATAGATGTATTCATAGAAATACTACAAAATGAAAGAAACCAAGGAAAATTTTAAGATCCCCACAAAAAAATTTGTAGAAATTCATTGGCGAATATGGGAAAATTGACTTTCACACTAATGGCGAATATGAAGAAAATGTAAATATATTATGTTACAGAGAGACAACATATATTATGTTGTCGACTGATAGTATATGATGTCGACCAAAAATATATGTAATTTTTTGAAAAATAATTTTTGACAATAGCGATTAATATGACCTGATGAGGGTTGTCAATCCTCACGATTAATAATGTCAACGGGTTGGTGTCTAAAGGTTGTATGCATTAAGAGAAAAGATCATGTAAAAGCAGATCCTTTAAACACAATCAAAAATTGCATAAAATAAATCACCCATGAAAAATTTAAAGGCACACTTGCAAAAATGTAAACACACTTGCATAAATAAAAATTGTTGAATTATAAATAAGAAAAATTAAATGAAACACCTATAGGTTTATAACAAACCTGAATGTTACAATATAAAAAAAGAACAACACAACAAGATCATAATTACGAAAAAAATAAACATAAATTATTACAAAATAAAAACACAAATATACAAATCCATCTTCCTTAGAATGAGTGGCCAGCTCATTCCTTGGAAGAGGATTTAAACCATGCTTCGAGATCTTAACTCAAAAGCGCAGAATGTTAGAGAGAAAAGAATAGATTTAATTTCTTGGTTGTAAAACATTACATATCCGAGTGGGGAAGGTTGCATTTATATTTTATGCATCCAAACAACTCCTTATTTTTGGAGATACAATCTGATATTATCTTTATTCTAATCCTACCAAATAATATCTCTATCCCCACAAAATATGGAGAGAGATATCTCATTAGAGTCAAAGTCTTATCTTACTTATTTTAGGAAAATTTGCTCCCAAATCTTCTTCTTGATTTTCGGTAATAAGAATCATAATGATTTTATTCTTCTACATTATTGGAAGGAGGATTTTTCTCAAAATATTATTTTGACAAAATACCTTTCTCGGAATTTCCATTTTATTTTGTTGTTTTTGACTGTGGAACTTTTGACGCTTGTATCGATACATTTTTTCCTCGATCGCATTTCACTAAAAATTAGATCTATCTTCATTGATAAAGTATATTGTAAATTTGAATTAAGTTTTAGTTAAACACATTTCTATGAACAAAAACCTCTCTTATATTTTCTGTTTCTATTTTCTATTTCTGTTTATGGAACTTTTAGCACTCATCGATACACTTTTTCTCGGACTACGACTCACTAAAAGTTAGATCTCTTTTCATTCGTATAACTTGTAACAAATCTGAATGTGGTTTTTTTAAACACATTACTATGAATAAAAAAATCTATCATATTTTACATTTTACTTATTTGTTTCTATTTATGAAACTTTTAGTGTTCATCGGATACACTTTTTCCTGACCGTAGCTCACTAAAAGTTATATTTCTCTTCATTGGTAAAATCAGCAAATATGAACAAGTTTTATTTTAAACCTATTGCTATAAAAAAATCTATCTCACATTTTTCATTTGACTCTCGATTATTCACGGTTCCCATTTGATGCAAGTTCAGAACTAACTCTGCGAGTTCCGGAACTAACTCTGCAAGTTCCAGAACTAACTCTGCGAGTTCTAGAACTAACTTAAAATAACTTATATAACTTTTGCATCCGATCTCGGATTGAGATGATTCTTTTTTTAAACTTGCATAATTTTTCAAGAGGAATTTGAATATGATATCAGATTTTATTTTAGATATATCATCCATGATCAAATCAACTTTTCCCAATACTAGCATTATATTTCCTTTATGACCTTCATACACAAAACTTTGCATCTTTTCTCAAATAATCAATAGGATTAGTCAGCAAAATAGATAAAAAAATATTTCTAAAGACTGAACAAGATATATATCCGATATTATATCTTAAGAAAATTATAAGTTTCTAGATTACATTTAAATCCACTTTCAAAGGTAACTTGGAAGGACAAAATAATGGTAATTTATGGCCAATTTATAGCCTCACCAATGGTCGGCTCGATGAGAATTTGTATTCACAAAATATGACACAAACAAATTAATAAAAAAAAGTGTTTTTATTTAAAATTACAAATTTTCCTAATTTTGTATGGGAATTTTTTTGAAATTTTTGATGTTAGCAGTTAAAATGATCATCTCAACAAGAAAATTTTCCTCCCAAAATATGGTGCAAGGAAAAAATAGTATGCTATCGAACGATAGATTTTTGTATGCTACCAATAAGTAGCATTAAATATGTTATCTACTAATAACATAAAAATCTACTAGATAGGAGCATATTTTATGCTATCGGCTAACAACATTTTTTTGTTGGTGGTAGCATAAAAATGCTACCAATCGACAACATTAAGGTGAATATTTTAAATTTCTGTTTCATGGAAATGACAAAGTGAACCCTAAAATTAACTTGTACCAAAAAAATGGTGACTCAGCCCTAATTGTTACCCTAAAATTTTTCCAGTTTCAAATTTGAAACCAAAACATTTGTGAATTAATGAATATTTGCCATTAAAATTTATGTTGAAAGAAAAAAATAGATAATAAAATTAAACCAAATACTTCTTCATATCTCCTTGTAACCTTAGAGGAGATTGTTCAATATTGGAATGAAGCACATAGATTTTTAATCTTTTGATCAATTTTTTTGTAGAATATCCTAAGGTGTTCCAAAGGGAAGTGTATTTCAGGTATGAGAAAATTGATTGTGTGATTCATTTCATTGTTTATTTTTATCGTTTAGACAACATAATAGTGTGTGAGATGGAATAATAATCTAAGACAATGATGATGTAAATTTCAAATATTCCAAAGATGATAATTGATGAGGAATGATTTCTTATTATAGATGAGGAAGATAATCCCAAATCCTTGATTTGTGTAATTAGCTTGTTTGATATGAAGTTAATTAAATCGATTATATTTTTTTGTTGATTTTCCATCTCGATTATGGAGTTGAACTATTGATTTGATCTTCATGGATGTGTTATTACTAAGTTGGCAAATGTTGCACATGATTTTGTATATTTAGAATTAAATATTAATTTTATGTCTATTATTTTATTCACCTAAAACAATGACGTAACTTTTATATTTTGGAGATATTTTCTTTTTTTTGGAATGTTGTGCTTGATGGGGTTAAATTTAGCTATATCAAATACATGATTTGATTTAATATTAAATTTTCCTCTTGCAGATATTTAATTCTTTAATTTTTAATTTATTTTTTTCTCTAGTTAACTTGAGATATTAATTAGTGAAGTTAAAGTGGTTAAGAGGTAAGGTGGAAATGGATATATGTACTAGTTATTGATTATTTTGATATTTAAATCAGCTAAAAAATTTAATAATAGGATGGAGGATGAATATTAAGAGTAATAGGAAAAAATAATTAATCTTAGGAATGTGATATGAGTGTAATAGGGTTCATAGTGTTAATATTTAATAATTCGAGACCATGTCTTTGGTGATAGGAATGTTTAGGGGAGTTGTGAGACAATGTCCTAGAATGCCATTAAAAGTCATAAAATAGTGGAACATATCAAAAGTAATCGAAATTTGTCAAAATGGTCATAATTTACTATGAAGTAATTACAAAATGATTTCATAGGTTTAAAATGTGTAATGTGATATTTTAGGGTGTTTGCGGTTGTCAACATCGACAATTACAAGTGCGAGCTCCAAGTAAAGATTTGATGAGTAGTTGGTTTGTTATTTTTAGGATCTATTATTGTAAAATCATTCAATTTTAAAATAGAATATACTAGATTTCTTGCATGAAATGATTTATCTTTTGTTTTACTAGCCACTCAGAGAGAACTATTTATTTTATCTTTAAACTAGTTATTTTAATCCCCAAGTGATGGAAAATTTTATATAAATACATCAGTTGTTCTCCTATAAATAAGAATAATTTTATAAGGAAAACAATTAGAATCTATAGGGATTGATCAATGAGTGTTTTATACATATTTCTTGCTCAATTATTTTGTAAATTTCTTAGATCACATAAATTAATTAAGCATTGTATAGTTTACTTTATCATGAAATTTGTAAGTGCGAAGTAGATACTAATATAATCATAAATTCATTTAGTTAATGTAGTATGTGATTTTTAGTGATGTAATTTACTTGTTTTAATTAATTAGAAAATGATGTTTTCTTTCCCTTTATCTTAATATATTTTAGTGTCCTATTTAAGTTAAGTTATCTTGTTATTAACTAATTGTTGATTTGACCAAAAAAATTCATTTATTAGACTAGATGGCTCTTGGGATTTATGTTGTAAGATTGAGTGCTTGTGACCTTGAGTGTTGTACACCTGTACCGCCTCATGGAAATTGAATTTGGCCTTAAGGGCCAATTTTGAAGGCTTGTGGGACAAGTTAAACTTGTCCCACAATTCTTAAATTTCTATGCCAACCCTACCTATGGGTTGGGGGGTCAAAATTAGACCCCATTATGTGTTTTGGGAAGACAAATTGTAAGTCTTTATTGCACCATCTTACATGTAATTACTTTTGGGGCTTAACGGGTGTGGGAATGGATTTTGTGTGAAAGTAAAATGTCATTTCTTCAACCACTTATTAATTGTGCTCTGGATTTTGAATTTTGAAGTTTGTGAGGTGGATTTGAGGATGTATGATGTGGCATCCTACATGGAACCACCTCACCCTCCTCTCTCCCTTTTCTGTTTATTTAAATTCTTTTTCTTGTTTGGGAGTTACTTCATGTCTTTGTGCTCTTGTATTTTTGGAGAGTTAGAGGATTTTGGAATGCTTGTGGATTTGTTGGAGCTTTTGGTGATTGTTTGGACTTGAAGAAGCTTGTTGTGGAACTCTTGGATCAAGCTCTACCATGGAAAGGTAGGAGTTATACTCTTGTAAAATGTTTTCCTTTTTATATTGTGTATATGTGCATGTTTTTGAGTGTTTTGGTATGTTTGTGGGTTGCTTGGGTATATTTCTTAAGTGTGGTGTAGGAGGAGACTATGGGGATATTTCATGTAGGGAGGCATAAGAGTTCTTTCCATGTGTTGGAGGGATTTGGGATGGGTGTCCCACTTTGGATAAGAAATAGCTTGCATTTCTTACTTGGTCTATTTTATGAGGGAGCCATAATCAATTTGTAGCGAGGCATAAGAGAATGTGGGAGGTATAAGGGGTACTTGAGGGAGGCATAAGAGTCTGTAGGGGTTTTGATATGTTTTACTAGAGGGTTTTACGTCGACACCCATTTCCCATTGGGAGGCATAAGTGGCTTCCCGTAGATATTACTCCTTTGGCTTCCATTTAGAAAGCTGTTGTATATATCTCCCCCCAGGTAAATATAGACAAACAAAAGAATATGGAAATCAAATAAACTCAAAACCCAACATTTATTTGCACCACCGGTTGTGCTGCTGGTGTAGGTTAGAAGGCGTAGGTTTAAAAATGTTGACATGAAAAGGTTGCGCCATGCAGCGCGCAGTTGGAAGGCATAGGTTGAAAAACGTTGACATGAAAAATGTTGCGCCTTGGCGCAGTTGTAAGGCATCAACGCCACATTTTCAAAGTGCCTATGGTGCAAATTAAAAGTATGTTGACGTGAGGATGGGTGCACCAAGGTACACCTTCAGGAGGCGCAACATTTTGAGCATTGACACACGGAACCCGACAGGAAGTAAACCCTAACCCAAATATTCGAATGGCCATAACTTTTCACGGAGCACGAATTCATGCAAGGTTGGACTTTTTAGAAAGCTTACAAGGTCCTCTATCCAAGGTTAGATATCTTTAATTGGGTGAGAACAAGTTCTTCAAAATGGAAAAATAGAGTTCACTATTTTTGGGTTTACTAGGGTTCTCACTTAACGCCATAATGAGATGAATTAAATACAACCGGAGGTGGTTGGGGTAGATTTGGAATTCCTCTCTCTTATCTCTCTCATTATTCCTATAAATTGTAAGGAGGGGCTTCTTTATAGAGGTTGGACATTCTTTTTTTCCCCACCTTTCTTCTCTTTGGTAGGTGAATTTGTGGAGTTTAAACCTCCCATCTAAAAGCGAAATGCAACTTTGCCTCTTGGCATTTTGTAGTGTATTGTATCAATCTTTGGATAAAATTATGCATGTGTGTGGATGATTCTCAACCCTCTCTATATTAATTTGTATCCTCCTAATATTTCACTCCAAATTTGTTATCGTGAATGATTTTGCATTACATTTTAATGGTTTGTGTTTATTGGCAAGACAGTGTTTTTCATTCCTTGGTGCATCACCTTTGTTAGTTTAGGTGTATTTTTATTCATCTTCTTACCCTGTCTCCTTGGAAAGTTAGATTAGGTTTTTCAAGTAAACCCTCTACATTTTTACGTGTGCATCGAATAGAGGAATAGGAACGGCCTTCATCCAGAGAGATTTCTTGATTTGCGAGGTCCCACACTTGGGAAACACTCCATGTTATGTAATTGCACCGAGAGTATCAACCCATCGAGTGTAGAAATTTAAGGGTGATGTGATTCACCACCAATAGTGTTTGGCATGCCAAAGTGGGACCAAGAGGTCATTCCACAGATTTGAAGGAATTTTCAAGAAATTTGGACTTAGAAATTGCAAGTTTTACAATTTGATTTTTTCACCTTCTAGGATGAACTCCGAAATCGATTTTTAAGGGCTTAACTTGCTCAAAACAAGTCAAAATTTCACCAGTTGATGTATTGGGGGATAATCTTCAAAAGGGTATTCTTAGATTTTTGAGATTTTGACTTTCAAAATTTCATAGTTTTTAGGAGTTCGGGCTTTCCTAGGTGTTGAGCATGTCCCAAGTTCCGACACAGGTATTTCAGGTTTTGTAAGCTGCCTTGCATGACCTGAGTTTCACCTATACCTTTCAAGGATTAGTAGCTACACAACAATACCCAATAACTGAATTGAATAACGTTATCTTCCGGGTCCTTCAAAGTTTTAAATTCTATTTTTAATATTGTCGGAGTTTGGTGTAAGTTGGCGAGAATCAAGCCTTTTGAGGTTCGTTCTCTAACACATCCGGTGACTAAGAAGGGATCGAATATAGTGGTGTAGTAGAAAAAGTTTCCCGGGCACATGAGAAGAATCCAAACCAGTGTCGATACTTGAGAAGAGGGGCTATTTGTCTACTGCAACTATCACCGGGAAGAGGAAGGAGAGGAAGAGGACCACAAAGATCACCATCTCCACCTAGCCCAACTTTGTCTACACCTCCACTGGTAGACCTTTTTTTGCATCAACCAGAATTCTTAGGCCAATCATAATGGCACATCTACCACTGAATCACTTTTTCAATTTTCGCGGGTAGTAGTCCACTCGCCCTAAATGCTCAGAATCAAGTTCCGGTTGCAGCGTTAAAGAATATCTCCTATTTCATAGGAGAAAATCATACTACTCATATTGACCACATCCAGGATATTGCCAATGCATGTGTAATCCATGAAATAAATGAAATGGATGTTATGGTCAAGTTGTTGGCTTCATCTTTTAAAGGTAAAGCCTTACAGTGGTTTAGGATCCTAGCAGCAGGGTCTATTACGAATTAGAACCAACTTTGTTCATCTCTTTGCAACCAATTCGGGGAGAGGGCAGATAATTTGTCTTTATTGGAACAACTGACGACAATCAAAAGAGCTCCTAACGAACAAATGATAGATTTCAACTTCAGATTCCAACGGACATGGGATAGGATTCCAATAGCTGTTAGACCAACCGAAGGTGTATTTCTTTATTTCTTAAAGGCTATAAATTCAGACATAGCCATGATGATCCAATCAATGGGAGGGACAACGCTGTCAGGGGCCTATGACACAACTATCAGAGTAGAGAACTATTTGATCCAAGTTGGAAAGCTTGCACCAAGGCCACCAATGCCTCTCTATCTAGATATAGGAAATCCTACAACCAGTCAAGTACCAGAGTTGAATCCCATTCCAACTCCTAGAAATCAAAGCAATAACGAGGCATCGACTTATTCAAATACTTTAAAGGAATTATAGGAGGTTATGAAACAACTGCAGAACCTTGGAAATGAGCTGGTGACTATCAAAAGATAGCAAGCTCAAAGTGCTAGACCATATCAGCCTCAAGCACAGTACCAGGCTAGGCACCCATACAAACAAAATACACCACCAGCTCAGGATGTAAATCAAAACCAAAACTAGGGACAGTCTTAAGCTACTGAGGCCATTTTTACCTTATGATCCAAATGCAACGACATCCTCAAGAGCATTGGTTCCAACACAAAACCACATGGCACAGGAGTACAACTAGTGTTACCCTTGCAATCTACCTCATAATCAGTCAGCGTGTTTCAATGGTGTACTAAATCAAGCCTTGATGGTGCAAACCATTGGTGTGTCTTAAGAACCAAGCCAAGCAAGTAATCGTGTAGCAAGAAACACAACAAGAAGAACCTCCAATAGAAATCACGTTAGCAAATTGGCAAAAAAAAAGACTTCTGTGGAGTTAACCAACAAGCTTTTCAAGGCGTGGTTGTCAACACATGGTCAAAGAAGAGAAGCATAGAAGAGGGTCAACCATTTAACCCAATTGTTTCTTAGCCCACTCCTACACAACAAGGGGTCAGTAGACCAAGTGTAGTTCTAAATGTGCAAAATCAGCCTAAGGTACCTGTTGTAGCAACACATGCACTGTTCAAGCTCCAGAAAAGGTTGCTCCAAGTAAGGAATAGAAAAAAGATAGATCATCCCCTTTCAACATCATCGATCAAATGAAGAAGACACATGTGAACATTTCCATGTGGGAATCATTGGCGATCTCAGGGAAATGAGATTTATTGTAAGCTACAATGGCTAATTGGTCTACCTCAAATGTATCAAACCAAGGACATGAGAAAGTTCTCACTAATGCAGTGCAACTGGGTGGGGGTCAACCAAGCAAGAATTTGAAGCCTCCACCATTCTATGTGTCATTGGTTGTTGGAAACCACTTGGTACACAACTACATGATAGATTCAAGGGCAAGTAGTTCAGTGATGCTGAAGCAAATAGCGGATCAACTGGGTTTGAAGTATGAGCCAGTGTTGAAAGGAGTAGTAAAGTTGGATGGAACAACAGTTTGAACAGTTGGGGTCATAAAAGGGTTAAGCCTAACACTACATGCCTGTCCTAATGTTACAGTTCTGCAAGATGTGTCTGTGATTGACCTTCTGCCACTCTTTGCGTTGTGTCTATCAAGAGACTTCACTGCAAAAATTGGTGGATATTTATCTGCAGATTGGTCACACATGATTTTCAGGATGAGGTATGGGGCCAAAGCAACAATCAGGTCAGAACCAATTGCCAATTTCCATATTGAACCTCATGTGCCAAGTCCTATCAATGTAAATTTCTCAGCCTTTGATCAGGAGGAGTGTTCAAATGATCTAGAAATAGGTACTAAGGTCGAGGGAATTCCTAATTTGACTTTGGATGAATGGGCAAACAAGAGTCATGAATTTGACCCATACAAGGAAATTGAAATGTCTGAACTGGGTGTGTATTGTGTACACGAAGAAAATTCACCCATTCCCAACATCATTCAACCTGAAAAAAATGATGACAATGAAGTTTGGCAACATTTTTTTGATGGTTCGAGAAGCAGAAAAGGTGCTAGAGGTGGTGAAATGTTGATTTCACCAAAAGACATCAAATATTTTCGTCTTTTCATTTCCGGTTTTCTGTTCAAACAACACATCCGAATATGAGGCATTGATTCATGGACTTCATTGGACCAGGAAAAGGGGAATAAAGAACTTACTGGTGTTCGACGATAGCGAGCTAATCGTCAACCAAGTCGGGGAAAACATGCTACAAAGAATGACCCTCAAGAACTACAAGAATAGGGTATGGGACCTCATTGAGGATTTTGAATATTTCAACATCGTGTCCATACCCACGAAGAAAAACGAAGCCGTGGATAGGCTCACGTGAGTTGGAGCAACGTTTGATGTGGTTGACAACATCGAGAAGGAAAAAACACAACCACATATCTATGTGATTGTGAGGCCAGCAAGATTCGAGATAATAACACAAGCTGGTAGGTGTTTGAGAATGATCAATAGATCGTCAATTTTTTACAAGAAGAGGCTGAATTCTCGGCTAGGAATCGGGGCAGACTAGAGCAGCGAGACGAGGATCAAGTAGTGTAATTGTGGACAAACAAGCTTCCCAAGGGTTTAATAACATTGGATTCTATTTTCAACCCTAATGACCAGTTCTATAAGGAAAAGGCTAATATACAGGTTAAGAGAGAAGATTCAGAGCCAATTCCGGTTGGGGAAGGAAAAACACTTCAAATTGGTAAAGTGGCCAAGAATGTTTAGATGTCTTCGCTTGGAGCTATAAAGACTTGAGAGGATTCAATCCGAAGTCGGCACAACATAGCGTAGAATTCGATCCAGATGCTAAGCCCATCAAGAAGAAGCAAAGACCAGTCAACCCTCTCATTGAGCCTCTAATGAATAAAGATCTAAACAAGATAATAGAGGCAATCATTATATTCCCAATCAAGCACTCAAGATGGGTTGCAAACTTGGTTCTAGTTAGGAAGAAGAGTGGAGAAATCAGGTTGTGTGTGGACTTTTGAGACCTCAACAGGGCATCTCTCAAAGACCATTACCCACTTCCTTCAATGGAACAAATATTGCAAGTGGTATCCGGTTCAGAGAGATTCTCTATCCTAGATGGCTACTTAGGGTATAATTAGATAATGGTGAAACAAGATGTACAATTAAAGATGGCGTTCACCACCAAATGGGGCACATATGCCTACAAGAAGATGTCATTTGGGCTATCAAATGTTGGAGCCACTTTTTAAAGGGCAATGGATATGGCATTCAAGGGATTGATCAAAAAAATAATTCTGATATATCTTGATGACATCACTATATTCTCCAAAAATGTAGTAGATCACCTCTTTCATCTGAGGCGGGTATTTCAGAGGTGTAGAAGATTTGGCGTATCATTGAATCCCAAAAATATATATTCTTGGCTCACAAAGGAAAACTTCTAGGCCATATTGTTTCAAATGAGGGGTTGATGATTGACCCGAGAAAGAGTTGAAGCAATTCAAACGTTTCCATTGCCAAGTCACAAGAAGGCTCTTCAAAGCTTCTTAGGAAGGATCAATTTTGTCTGCAGGTTTGTTCCAAACTTTGCAACTCTCGTAAAGCCAATAATGCTGATGTTAAAGAAGAGCATGACATTTAAGTGGACATCTGAAGGAAAGGAAAGTTTTGAGGCAATAAAAGAGGCTATATCTCAAGTTCCGACTCACATCAATCCAGAATTCTCCAAGGAATTCATGCTATATGCCTTTGATGGTGGAGACACAATTTTTGCAATCCTGGTACAACAAAACAAAGAGGGATTAGAACAACTAGTTTCTTTCTTCAGTTAAGGCTTTGAGGAATATGAAACTAGGTATTGTTTCATTGAAAAGCATGTCCTTGCAGTTATCAGGAGATTAAAGAAATTCAAGCACCTAGTCTCAAACAACAAGATCGAATTATTGGTCTCTCATACTGGAGTCAAGGAATTCCTTCTAAACAAGGATCTGAATGAGAAACGTGCAGGATGGATCACTTGTGTCATGGAATATGACATCAAAATTAAGGTCATTAATCTGGTCCGTGGAAAGGGATTATGTGAACAACTAGCCTCAAGTCAGCAAGTTGAAGTAGGTGATGAAAAAGAGACTGTCTTGGTACTACAGGATGGTCAAGAATAGGAAAATGATGATGTGCCCACTCCTTGTTGGACTCAGAATATGATACACTTCGCATGCAGTACATGCCTATACCCTCCGAAATGATCAAAGCAAAGAGGAGATACTTTAGATTACAAGCCATTCCATATGTTCTTGTTGATGGTGTTATGTTCAAGAAAGACATCAATGGAGTTCTATTGAGGTACATTGGGATAGTCAAATTGAGAGGGTGTTACGAGATTTTCATGATGGAGATTCTAGAGGACATTTTTCCACATAGATAATAGCTCTCAAGATAATGAACGCAGGATATTATTGGCCCATAGTGTTTAGTGACGCTATACATGGATAAGAAAGTGTAAGAAATGTGCACCTTTGTTCACAGCAAAGAAATACTAGCACCGCTTCCACTCGCACCCAATTTTGGTTGACCGACCATTTATGCAATGGGGATTGGACTTCATCGGGGTCATCAATCCAAACTCAAGCCAAGGCCACAAGTTGATTATCATGGCAACATACTATTTCACCAAGTGGATCAAGCAAGAGTGCTTAAAGAAGCAAATGAGTCTAACATACTAGACTTTTATGAAGGAATAGTGACTAGGTTCGGTGTGTTGGCCACTATCATATCAGACAATGCATTGGCATTCATAAGTTCCAAGATTATAGAATGGGATGTCAAGAATGGGATCTATTTGAGCACCTCTTCAAATTATTACCAGCGGGGTAATGGACGGAGTAGAGTCCATGAACAAGAATTTTCTAAGAATCATCAGAAGGACTCTAGATGAAAACCAAAGGACATGGCATACCAAGCTAAAATCAGCATTATGGGCTGACAGGATAACGCTAAAGAGGTCTACAGGTAATTATCCCTACAAGTTGGTCTATGGGAAAGAGGCAATATTGCCTATATCATTAGAATTGCCAACATTGGAGCTCATGAAGTAGTTGGAGTTGTCTGAGTTCAAACCAATGGAGGATAGGTATGCAGAGTTGATGGAATTGGAAGAAATCAGAGAACATGCAGTTCAGACAATTGAGAAGGATCAAGCCTTAGTAAAAAGATGGTTTTATAAAAAGGCAAGAGCAAAGACCTTCCAGGAAGGGAACCTAGTTAATAAATGGGATGTAAATTGGGCAAAACAAGGAAGGCATTCCAAGTTTGATGCCATTTGGAGTGGCCCCTACATGGTCATGGGATGTAAAAGTAGTAATGCCTTCCAATTATCTACATTAGATAGAGAAGAATTCCCGATTCCGGTTAACGGGATCTATCTTAAACATTGCTACTAAAAGGAAAAGGTTTACCCTTGTAAATATTAGCCTAGATTTCAATTCCTCTAAGTATGGATGCACATTATCTTGTAGTTAGGTTTCAATTTCCCTAAGTTCTTCGGCATAGGTTTTGTTGCTCTTAGGTTGAATTTCTATAGTTCAGCGTGCTCTCGGAGGAGTTACAATATCAGGCTTGGGATCAAATATCAGGTTGGTTTCAGGTTATTGCTTATGACTCCATGCCCAATGGATTGCTAAAAAGGCCACTGATCTTCTACCTAGTAGGCAGGTGATCCCGTTTAGTTGCCAAATTTTTGTATATATCTCCCCAGGTAAATATAAACAAACATGAGAATATGGAAATCAAAGAAAATCAAAACCCAACATTTATTTGCACCACACAGTCGCACCCTAGTGCAGGTTGGAAGGCGCAAGTTGAAAAATGTCGACTTGAAAAAGGTTGCGCCCTGACACAAGTTGGAAGGCATAGGTTGAAAAATGTCAACATGAAAAATGTTGCACCTTGGCGCAAGTTGCAAGGCATCAACGCCACATGTTCAGTGCCTATGGCGTAACTTAAAAGTATGTTGACATGAGGATGGATGCGCTAAGGTGCACATTCAGGAGGCACAACATTTTGAGCGTTGACACCCTAAACCTGACAGGAAGTAAACCCTGACCCAGATATTAAAATGGCCATTACTTTTCACAGGGAGCTTAGATTCACGCAAGGTTGGAATTTTCAGAAAGCTTACAAGGTCCTCTGTCCAAGGTTGGATATCTTTAATTGGGTGAGAACATGTTCTTCAAAATTGCAAAATATAGTTCGCCATTTTTTAGGTTTGTTAGGGTTCTCACCTACCGCCATAATGAGGTGAATTAAATACAACCTGGAGGTGGTTGGGGTAGATTTGGAATTCCCTTCTCTTCTCTCTCTCATTCTTCCTATAAATTATAAGGAGGGCCTTCTTTCTAGAGGTTGGACATTCTTGTTTTGCCCCTCCTTTCTTCTCTTTGGCGGGTGAATTTGTGGAACCCCCATCTAAAATTGTAATGCAAATTTGCCTCTTGGTATTTTGTAGTGTATTGTATCAATCTTTGGAGAAAATAATGCATGTCTGTGGATTATTCTCAACCCTCTCTATGTTCATTTGCATCCTCCTGATCTTTCATTGCAAATTTGGTTATTTGTGCATGATCTTGCATTGCATTTTAATGGTTTGTGTTTATTGGCAAGACAGTTGTTCTTCATTCCTCGGTGCATCACCTTTGTTAGTTTAGGTTTATTTTTATGCATCTTCTTACCCTATCTCCTTGGCAAGTTAGATTAGGTTTTGAGTAAACCCTCTGCATTTTTATGTGTGCATCGAGCAAGACGAATAGGAAACGGCCTTCATCGGAGAGCTTTCTCGATTCGCAAGGTCCCACACTTGGGAAAAGCTCCATGTTATGCAATCCCACTGAGAGTCTCAACCCATCAAGTTGCAAACATTCAAGGGTGCTGTGATTCACCACCAATAGAAGCCTTGTATATTTTTTTGTTTCTCCATCTTGTGTATGTAGTTTTAATTGAATGTAAACTTAGAAAGGTTGTGAAATACTTGGTTTGTGATGTGGAAGCTTGTTGTTGCCATGTGTTGGAATCACCTCTCATTGTAATGTGGTTGGGACTCGGGGCCAATGAGGAGAATGGCTTCTCCTCCTCATTGGAATTCTTGTTTTGGTGGAGAGTGTTGCCTCTCCCCCTTTTTTTTGTTGTGACCAATAGAGAAACATCTATTTTGTAAGTTACTTTTGGTGAAATTAAAAGGAGTTGTAAAAGGAATTAATTCATTTTATTTGAAGTTGATTTATTTTCCACAAAATGGTGTTGCTCTTGCCTTATAATATGTTGTTGGAAATATTGTTATAAACTTCTTTTGGAATGTTGGAAAGTTTGTATTAAAAGGTGTTACATTTCATTGTGTTATTCGAAAGGCATGTGTTGGAAAAGAGAGACTATTTATTTTTATTCTTGCATTCTTGAAGGGAAAAGAAATGTTTTCACTTTCATTTTTGTATTAAATTTATTAAATAGTTAGAGAGAAAAATATTAGAGAAAACATTCAATTCACCAATGCTATTATTTAGTGTTTTATCCTCACTTTGATAGTAATTTTATTTCTCTTGAATATTATTAATAATAAGATATTTTAAAATTTAATAAGGATGGTATTTTCTTTCATTACTAATATTAAATGGAGAACTATTAGATGTGAAATTAGGCCAACATTAATACACTTGTAATTTTAATATATAAAAATGTACATATATATATATATATATATATATATATATATATATATATATCCCTTTCACTTATATAAGTATATATATATATATATATATATATATATATATATATATATAGATATATAATATAATATTTATTATTTTATATATATTATATTATATGTGTATATTATATAATACATATTTTATTAAATAAAGTAAGAATTTTCAAAAAGATAAATCACATTTTCTTGTGTTAGAGGCTTTATTATGGCCTGTAATGTTAGGGTCTTTGTTATTGTAAATTTGTTTAGATTGGGGTGGGAAGGAGTTGGTGACCCCAACCCCCACCCCATTTAATATCAATGGGTTGGAAGGTGGGGTTGCCGACCCCTCCCCATCCCCAAATAGTTTTACCCCACATAACAATACGCAGCAAGATACGCAGTTAACTTATGCAAAATTCTTTCCACAACCCGCATAATACTTAAAACCATGATCAAACATCTTGTTTATGCCCATGTGTGTGTATGTATGTGTGTGTGTCTCTCTCTCTCTCTATCTATATATATATATATATAATAACTAAAAATATGAAAATGTTTAAATATGTATATATATATAAAAGTATATATATATATATATATATATATATATATATACATTGTCATTTACGCAGGTGAAAATATATAAATCAAACCTAGCTTTGCAAATAAAATGAGAAAGAGCCCACAAGCCCATTTGGGAAAATCAAATGAATCCGAGCTAAATAAAATATATAAACACATTTTGAAACCCTAGGAGAGGGTGTGAGCAAAAAGGAGAAAATAATGCAACTTGAAAGCCTTTCCAAAAGCTTGGAGTGACCTCCAATGGCTTCCTTTCCTCCACTAACCTACAAAACAAAATAGAAACAATGAGACAAATGAAATGAGAAAGAAGACTTCATAAGGATGCTTTAGGGTTGGTTACCCTTTTTCCATATCAAGGGACCAAATTGAATCCATCCAAGGGATGAGATTCATCCCTAAAAAAATAGGTGGAGAGTGGGTGAATAGAAATTGCCCTTTTAATTTAAATGTTTTAATTTCAAAATATGGGTTGACTTTTTAAGGGGTTACTTTATGGGGTAGGGAAGTGTTCATTATCCTAACCCAATATTTTAACATGGGACCTTGCTAGTTGTTTCAACATTGTAGAAATTAAATTACTCTAGAATTTAATTTCATTGGACACTTTTACCCTTGACACCTCATGGGGGAATATTCAACTTTAGTAGGAATTAATTTATTATTTAAATAATCCTTAGATTAAACTTGCTTAGTCAAAATAATGTACTAAAGCATAATATAGATTTTAAATATTGTGTTATCATGGAAAATTATTTATTAAAGTCATTTCCTTAAAGAAATTAATGTGGAAGATGTTATTTTCAAAAACTTTTTGTGGGTACACTTTTCAAAAAAATATTTCATAATTTTTCTAACTAAACCTAGGTTGTTCTTGGGCATATAGACATCTTTCTAGGCACTACACTCTTCTTCCCTTCCTACTGATCCCATCCACCCATGTCATAAATCCATCTGGGCTCTTCCTACCCCTACCATCTCAGTTTTGAGCTCCATGAGCTCCTCATCAAGCTTCTTTATTTCAATCTTCTAAGTTGGGTCCTTCCTCAAGCTGCGTGTTAGTTTTTTTGGTTGTGTTTCCCTGTCTTGGTGGTAAATCTCATTGTTGAACCATTTTTCTTTGGCCTTTGAAAATTCAATTTTACATTAGGTTCATTGATTACATTGTGGATTCAAGGTTGGGTTGTGTGCTTAGCTTAGTCTTCATCGTGACAAGATCAGTCTATGCATATCTATTTGAACTGGTTTGGCTTTTCTCCGATTTTTGGGTTGGATCCATCCTTTCATAGCCATGATTGTTGGAACATCAAGCTCCAAATTTTATTCCCTACCTGAGATCAAAGTTCCTCTTTGGTCATGTACTTTCTGTGGTGTGCTTTCCAAGCTTAATGTGCTTCACTCCATTGCACTACTCTACATGGAGCTTTTTCCTTACCCTACATGTGTTTTTAGACCTTGCGTGGTGTTGTTTTCCCAAGCCAACTCTTTACTAACTTTTTTTTCTCATTTTGGCCTAGACCATCGACCATGACTTTGTCCTCTGCCATGTTTTTCATTACCTATTCTCGGTGAGTCTCGTGTCACCTTGTGGTAAATGACCTTATGTCCCGTGCTTGGAAACCTTGTCACCCTCTACCCCAAGCCCATGTGGCTTCCTTGTCATCCAACTCATTAGGTCCCTACCTACCCTCCATGAATTTTATACCTTTAACTCCCTCTATCCTCCTCGGTATCTTTATCACCGTCTACTTTGTGGGTCACCGATCCCTCTCCTTCTCCAAACTCCCTTTTATCCCCCTCATTTATATTTCGTAGCTTTAGTTCTTTTTTAAACTATAGTTTTATTAAAATTAAAGGTGGGTATTTAAAATTAAAATGGGTTTCATACATTTTTGCTCTTTATTTTTTTGTGATCTAATTTATTTATTAAAGGTTAGTTTTAAGTGCTTTATTAATCTAGTTTTTTCATCTAGTTAAACACCCTTAGTTTTAAGTGCTTTATTAATTTAATTAGGTCTTATTGTTTTTTCATCTAGTTTTTAATATAATTAGGAAATTAATCTAATCATTAATCCTCATTTTTAATTAAGTCCATTTTTAAAATTTTTATGTTTCTTTTAAATTGCAAAATTGGGAAAAATAATTTTTAAACTAGGTTCTTGCACATTTTTTCTCTACTTATGTTTTATGGCTTTGAGGTCCTTTGATGTTTTCTAATGGCTTTATCATAATTTTGGAGTTCGTTGTGGAATTTTGGAGCCCCTTGTCTCATTTTGAGTCGCTTTTGCATTGTAATGTTCTTTTTTGCTTGTGGGCTAGTGAGTGCGTTAGTCATAGTGTTGTGGCAAGAGAGACCCTTTTGCAACGTGAGATGCTTTTCTCTCACACCGAACACTATTTTCTCTTCTTATTTCTCTGTTACTCCCTTTTTCATGTGTTTACGTGTTGTTCCTCTTCTTCTTAATAAGATTTATTGTGGCCTCCACACTTGCACGATTCATCACCTACTACAAGGTGAGTGGTCAATTGTCCTACGTCACATGAACACACCTTATTATATTCAACACACTTCTTATAAATTACCGCATAAACTGGGGGTTATTATTGTTATTGGGTGTTTTTTTATGCATACACATTCTCAAATGAGTCGACATATTCGCAACCTTATGTTTTTTCTCACACCCTTATTTTCTTGCATTCTTCTCTTTTTCTCGTTTTTAGGTGCACCATTACAAGGTGAGTGGTCAATTGTCCTACGTCACATGAACACACCTTATTATATTCAACACACTTCTTATAAATCACCACAAGTGGGGTTTATTATTATTATTGGGTGTTTTTTCTTATGCATACACATTCTCAAATGAGTCTGAAATCTTACAACCTTATGTGTTTTCTCACACCCTTATTTTCTTGCATTCTTCTCTTTTTTCTTGTTTTTAGGTGCACCATTACAAGATGAGTGGTCAACTATCCTACGTCACATGAACACACCTTATTATAATCAACACACTTCTTATAAATCACCACTAACTGGGGGGTTATTACTATTATTGGGTGTTGTTTTTTATACATACACATTCTCAAATGAGTCTGACATCTTGAAACCTTATGTGTTTTCTCACACCTTTTATTTTCTTGCATTCTTCTATTTTCTCTCATTTTGTAGGTGCACCATGGAGGATACTCTTTCGATTCTTGAGCTTCACGAGATTGCTTAGCAACCTTGACCAATTTTTATTGGTAGAGAGAACAATACATCATGGTGTGATTATACTGAGAACACTAAATTTCTCTTAAAGGCCCTACTCCCTTTCTATATGGGCCAGTTCTTACATCCATTGATTCTTTTTTTCTTGAGGACTATCACGATACATGTGACCATTGTTTTGGTCACTTGATATTTGATGTCTCTAGACCTCTCCACTTTCATCTGGCATAATTAGATCTTCCTCACACCATCTGGTACATCTTTCAGTCCTTATTTTGAGACCCTTCGAGATGCTATCACTACTACTTATACTACTAATACAATTTTCTTCTCTTCTTCTTCATATGATGACAGCTTTGTTGAAACATTGTCACTAGTTTCTATCCTTGATGATGAGGATTTTGCTTCTAGTTATGATAATGAGATTAATACTAAGGAATCCTCTCCTCCTATTAGCCACCTTATAGAGTATGTTTAAATTGTTATGTTCATATCAAACATTGGGTAGTTTAGTTCCTAGCCTCATTTTCTCATTACATCTACCTCCTTTCCACTAGCATTGTGTGAGGCATTCTAATCGTCATATTTTTATATATGTTTGAGAGGATTCCTTCATCTCCTTTATTGGTTATGCCTCTTCTGAGACTCTTATCACTTCCACTATTTTTGAGATCATAATTGATTCACCTCTTCTTGTGGATTCTCTTTATACTATCATGGGGGTTGTTGTATTTCCTTCACTTCAATTGGGAATCATTTTAGTGTATATTTCTCCATCACACTCTAATGATTATACGCTTGTGGCATTACCTTGATTCTTTAGAACTCATTTCTGTACCTATGTCACATTTCCATGAGACCAAATTCGAGTTCTTTGTATTGCCACCTTTAGTTTCCTTCATCAAGTGGGTGAAATTCCAGTACTCTATCTATTTCCTTCCTAAGGAAAAGCACAAAGTTTGGGGTGGTTGGTTCTTCTTTAGTCTACAAGATGAGGACCACATCATTCAAAATCTTCCTAGATACTTACTAAAGTTACACCATTCAGATCGGCTATGGCTTCACATCTTCTATAGTTCATCATGTCTCCTTCCTCTCTTATTTTATTCTTCTTTCAAAGAGATTGAAACTTGTACATGGGTACATTATCATTCCTTTAGTTCTCGGGACCCATTTGGTACATCTTTCTTAGTTTGTTAAGGGATTATTCATTCTCTTGTAAGTGGATTGTTTTTCCTCTAATATTTCCTTTGATACTTAAAATCCTTATTATTCATAGATGCCTCATCGTGGATTATTTACGAAGACCCTTTTCACAGCTTTTTTTATTGTTGCCTCATTGTAAGTTATGATGAAGGTGGGGTTTTTGTGTGTCTGAATTTCCTTATCATCTTTTGACATTATACACATCATGTGGTGAGTCATCTCACTTAAGTGTCTTAGGGGATATGGAATATACTTGTCATCCGATCAATGTGCATCGGTGCATCATATAAAATTTACATTACATTTCAAGAATGTAACTCCTTTTCACCACTTGTAGAGGTATGATTATCATGCATTGTGGGTTACATAACACCCCTATTTTTTATCCTTTTTCTATCTATGATAATGAGAAGAACTTTTTCTTAAATGCACATTTCATGGTTGAATGTTTTCTTCCTCATGGAACTCCATCACACCGTCATTTGAGTGTCACTCGGTTGATGTGCATGTTATCACCCATGATCTTAGTTCTCTCTTTCTCCATCAAATTCCAAATGGTAGTTTAAGTGTTGATATTTCTAAAATGTGATGGTAGGAATTTATTCTAGGGTGGGATATTTGTATGTCCCATATTGTTGGAAAATGTAAAAGTTTCGAAGGTTGATGTTATCTTGTACTTTATAAATATCTCATAGGTGCAAAAATTAACACATTGGAAAATGGATGATGGAATTGTATAAATGAAATGAGTCAAAAATAAAAGTATGAGGATATTATAAAATAAGGGTATGTTCAAGAACATGAATTGTATATAGATGGTGTGAGGAGCCATTTTGATAGGGACACAAATGTAACCCATGTGGAGTAACCAAAAAGTAACTACGTGTATTAATGAAGTCAATAGAAGTAACATAAGTGCTATAAAATTAATCTATGGTGAGTATTTTAACCACGGTGTGTCAAATCTAAACTAAAATAAAGACTAGAGGTTCATTTGCATGAAATGGAATCTCATCGGGGATCATATAATCAAGAGGAAAGAAAATGCATGTACAATTATTTGTGGAGAGATGGGTAGAAATAGAAATTTCTTCACATTAATGTGTGCTTCTCTCTTCTAAACCATGAAAGGTAGGATATTTATCCAATGGGTGGAAAATGAATGTTTATAGTGACAAGTTCTCACATAAGATGCTTGCATAGTTGGGTTGATGTACAAATAATTTCCAGAATGGTATTTGATTAAGAAGGTAAGAGATTTATACAAGAGGGTTGTTATGTTAAGGTTTCAATTAAGAAATAATATAAACTTGGGGAAGTGTATATTCTTTGAAGAAGGGGTTGGTAGAATTTTCTATATTTTTATTTCCAGCTAGAATTTTGACTTTTGGTTTGGTTTGCTTTTTTTTATAGCTTTTTTTTATTTCAGCTAGAATTTTGACTTTTGGTTTGGTTTGGTTTGCTTTTTTTGACTTGAAGAAGGGGTTTGGTTTGCTTTTTTTTATAGGGTCTGATATTGTAAGAATTATTGGAGCTAGAAGTAGGTGAGATTTCTCTTTAGATTGATAATTTCCAATGGAATATGTTAAAAGTAGTTATATCATAGACAAGATCATCCATGCAAGAGTATTTACATAGAAGAAAATAGTATTTATCTAAACTATGTAATTTAGATCATAGGCTTGTTATTGAGGGTTTTTACTTGAAGACCATTGATAGATGACCCTTTAAGATGTAGGTTGAGGAATGGTAGGAGGTTTCAATACGGGTAATAATACATTTAGTACTATTTATACAAATAAAAATTGTTTTTTATGCACTAGTTGATGGATATGAGATATCAACAACATTAGAAATCACATTACATGCTAGAATAGAACCAATGTTAGGTTTTTCAAAATTGGAGTGATTGGGAAGTGGGTCATTATATATTTTAATAAATTTATTATCTTAATGAATTGCTTCATGTCCATCACATTGTTTTAGTTTTTCATTTTCGTTGATGGCCTCATGTAATATTTGTTGAGTGATGAAATCATGTTCAAATTTATCAAGCGAAGGAGGAAGGTATATGAAAATGACTTTAAGGGAACAATATTTATCGTAGGAATCTCCTAATTAGCATACCACAAAGAAAATTTACACTTAAAAAACTATTTAGGATTAAGTGTATAAGGGTCTACAACCATTTTAAATGGTTGGGGTAGATGTTGTGTCACTCATCACATATCCTCCATAAATAAAGGTTGGTGATATTTAGTACGAGAGGGGGATATAGATTTTATATGTGATTTGGTGACATATTGGTCAATGTTATGGATAATTTATTGGATGAAGTTCCTCGAGGAAGAGTATCTATGATACCATCATAAGAATAATTATTATTTCTAGGATGCATGAGGACTTCAATGTTATTGGGAGGTTTCTTCTTTGGAGAATCCATTTTAACTCTCTCATGAGGTAATATTTCCATTTAGACTACTCAAATGCTTATTCCAAATAGGTTAACTAATAAAAGGATATAACTTTGTATTGAAGATGAGGTTCATGTTCTCTAAGGAATATGAGAAATATAATTCCATCGGGTATATTGATCTATGCCTTTTGGATAAGTGTTTCCAACATTTGATAAAATCTTGGGAAAATTCGTTGTTTTTAGTGAATAATGAAAGTTCTAAGGTTACTCTATGGAATATCATCATACTTGAATTGATTGATTAGAGTGGTCACCAATCTTTCCATCTTGATATGGGAGTTTGTTAGGAAGGTACAATATTAGTTCAATGAATCACCCATAAGTTTATTAGATAAGAGTTTAGTGGTGGTGTAAGAATTGGGTTTTACTCAATATTTTGAGATATTTCAAAACATTTGACATGGATATTATGATTAGTAGAACAATCATAAGTGGTGGAAAGAGTGATGCCTTAATTGTACATATAGCAAATATGGGAGATGACCTTTTGAATGGTTTGAATGGTCCTGTTATGGATTGAAGGTTGTGAAATAAAAGCTTCATTGATTCTAACTAGTAGAGGATGTGTAGACCTTGGGCTTTTGCGGCCCAAAAGACCATTTGAGGTTGACTAACAAGTTGAGCTATGTAAATTTGAAGTTATAAAAATTAATTTTTACTTATAGTATGTTGTTGACTTAAGTGATCAATGAGTTGTATGATAAGTTCGGTAAAATCAATATTTGAAGGGAAATTTTGGTTATTAGTTTAATTAACATTTTCTCCATTTGTAGGTGGCTTGATGGGATTGATATCTTCTTCTAAATTTTAAGAAAGATAATATTGAATGTGATTGTATATAATTTCATGTGACTCCATTACCTATTCAAAAGCGGAAATATTTTTATAATAGGGGAATAATCAGATTTAGGGACATCTTCATGTTCCTTTCTACTTTTTTCCAAGAAATGATTTTGGATACTAGATTTTTCTACATATTTCAATGTGGATAATTTGAATTCTTATAATCAGTTCCTATGTAAAAAGAGTTAGTGTAGTGAGGAACTAACTTATGAAGGACATACACATGAAGGTGGGTTTTTAACCATCCCTTCACATCATTTGTTCCTTATCAACCACTTTAGGTGTGAAGCTAAGGATAGTCTACCACACTATATTGTGCACTCCTTAGAGAATATTTTTATAGGTCCAAGTTCACAAGTGGGTAATCCCACTCCATCAAGGAGTAATTTTTCTTATTCACTAATTCATTTTGGATGTTGTTCATAATGACCGAAGCCACCTTTAGCTCTTCCACCTCCTCACTAGCCCCGAATCCACTCTAAGAATCCCCTCATCCGAGACTATTTCTCTAAACTTGCTCACAAAAGGATGCTTAGAAGAAAGAAAAATGGTAAGGAGTTATTAATTTAAGAAATTCCCCCACTTTCAGCCCCTGTAAGCCCTTATCTATAGGTTACCCACTTTATGTTGAAAAATTCAAGGTACAAGTCAAAGCTCTGAAAACAATTAAAGATTACATAGACTTTCGCTCAATTCGAGCAACAGAACTCAATTTTTAATTCCATTTCCAAACTTAGAGAGGAAATCAATACTTTGTCTACTCAAATCAAATCTCTTGAAGAAAAGCACAACAACCAACTCGCCATTCACAGAGCAGTCCTCGATCTTCTTCAAGTTCACATTCATTAGATCTGTGATATTAGTGGCATCCCTGCCTCAGCTTGGAAGAATGGTAGGATCACCAAGAAGTTAAAAGCATCCAACTAGGACCCCGATATTAGAATCGTTATGAACCTCTATAAGGAACTTAGGATTAAACTCAAGGTTTACAATGAGTGTGTGAATTAGTGCCTTTGTCTTATTGTTTGTTTTTGTAGTGTTGTTGTGCAACTATTGTGGTGTTGTTGTCAGATGTTGATTTGATATTGTATGTTCATAATTGGACTTCTTGTGGCGGTTTGCCCCTACCTTACTACTTTTATAGTTTTATCTCACTTTTTTACTATGGGGTGTGCCCCACATATTAAAAAAGCACCTTGTTTTATCTTGATAATCTTGGTTGTTTAGCCTTTTGGATGTACTTCAAGGTATGGTCCCTTTAAAACCATTTACCATAATAGAAAAAACTTATAACGCCATTATTTTGAGAATTATCAAGGTTACATAGAGTTTGTTTAGTAGAGGATGTAGTGGAATCACTGATTAAATAATCTATAGTTGAGTAGGGATACTTAAAAGAAGATTTATAAAAATGATTTTATGCCTGAGATTAGCCACATAAGAGGTTTCCAAAGGGTTGATAGCATCGAAGAGATAAATTGTGACAATTGTATACAATTAAAATAATTCATCACTAATATAAGTATTTGGTCCCTCCTAACATGATTAATATTAATTTGATATGCTAACCTTACGTCTATATCATCCTACTATATTTTTATTAATCACTTGCTTAATAAAAAATTATTATATTCTCTTACTTTTTAGAATTTAATATTCCCTAGCTTATCTACCCACCTACTAACAAGACTATTATACTAACTACCCCAAGAATCCGTCATCAACTACTAGTAAAATCTATAACATTATAGATAATACAATATCTATTTAACCACCTTCTATATTTCTCTAAATATAGACTATTTGTAATTCTACAACCTTCCATGAATAAATAAATTCATGGAAAAATTTTCTAATCTATAACAGTTTAACTTCTCCTCCATTCTCAATTATGGATCTCCATAATACATTGATCAATCTCAACCCTTAATTTAATAATAAAATCCTCAACCACCCAACTTTCATGGAAAGAAGTTAGAGAATCTTAAATAAATTCTATCAACTTAAAGATCCATCATGTAACCAATAACGAAGTGTTTCTAGATTTTGTAGCCATCAAAAAGAAAGCTAAAAGAATCCATCAAGAAAATTTGGGCACATCTATTTCAACCAAGGAATAAATTTCTATCAAGGTAAAGTGAGGAAATATTTCAGACAAGGATAATTATCTTTATCTTATTGCTTGCTCTTTTTTAATCTAAGGTGTGTTATTTAACTCTATGATAGGAGTTTTAATGGATTTTATGGATTATAATACACATTCTTAGAGATAAACTTACACATGTTTTCGTATGTTGAGTGGGAGTCCCACATGTAATTAAACATTCCTTTCTAATTTTAGGACCCTAATTACAAGATGTGAAGGAATCATATTTAAAAGGGTGTAAAGTATGGAGAAAATTGATATTTTTCTTAAGATTATCCGGTTCATTGTTAAAAATCATTTTTTTGACTGGTAACATCGCTTATTATGTATTCTTACATAATTTGTGTAGATACCCAATTCATATTTGTGATCTATGTTCATCTCCCATATTATCATCATTTTTGAGGTAGATAATGTTTTTTTCATAGACCTCCTCGTTATCTATAGAAAATGACATTTTTGAAACATATTACATTGCTTTATCTTTTGACCACATTGTTTTCATGACATGAGGTATATCACTTGATTTTTCTTTGTTTTTGATCTATGTTTTGACATCTAACAATATTCTAACCGTTATACATCACTCTATCTCGAAAGATAATTTATTTTCATATTTTTTCTTGCTCATTTATGTCATACTTTATTTAAAAACTAGCCTAATATCATCTTTGATCTAACTACATTGTGTTGATAGATATCCATGTTATTTTCATTCTAAACTATACCATTTTTTCTAACTTTGTGTGTAGTTAACTACATTATTTTAATGATATACCTCATCTCTTTCCATAACTCGCATCATGTTGACATGACCACATAATTTTTGCATATCAACAATATTTTGACTATTTAGTGTCATTTTTTAATTTTCAACGGAATTATTTATTATCAAAGATCTTGTTTGAATAAAAATTAATAAATATCTTTTTGCAATACCATGTGGCCTAAGAGCTAGTACAAAAAAACATATTTTTTTAATTTTTCTTTCTTTTTGTTTGTGTATATTATTATATAGTATCATATCTTGGTTTGTATCTCGTAACTTGGAACTATGTTGTATATGCTCTCCCCTCATACCACTTGGTGAAATTGAGGATGAAAATAGCCTAAGTTCCCTCTTTTTTTTATTTTATGGTTAACATGATGTGTAGTTAATCCCCATGCACATACCATATTCTCGTAAGAGTATTGTGTTGTGAATTTTATCATCATTCACAATGACATATCCCATGTTTATGTTGGGTATATTAATTCAAGGAGATTTTTTGTTATTGGATAAGTTTCAACCCATTGTTAAAGAAATGTGAATTGAGGGGATTTCATGTCCCAATACCCAAGCCTCGGAAGGAACCTTACAACATGGAATTAGGTGCCATGTGCTACAAGGTATAGGGGGATGAACCTAGGGAGACTGGATTATCCTATTCTTAAGAACTTTCAACCGCAAACCACTAGTAGTGTAGGGAGCATAACTCTCTCAAATTTACCCACTATGTACAACGTAAAGTGAGGTTTGTGAGATCAATCTAGTCACCACTTTACGTGAGGTATATTGGTGCACTACCGACCACGTTACACACCCATGTATTACTAGCTTAGGGATTGTGTCTTTCTTGACCTTGTTTGTGTGTTTTGAATTAATAGTGTGTTTTTAAAACTTATAAATATATTAAAAAACTCCATAAACTTATCCCAACCATCATCCATCCACTACATACTCTAATTTATTCAAACCAACCCCAATTCGCTATGTTAATCATCTATTAACATCAACTTGCCACCAACTCTTATCATCCACCAAATACCCAATAAACTCGCATCAAACCCTTCACCATTTATTCCTATTTTCTAACATTATTATATAATTGTTACATCACCAAAAATATCAAACCACATAACCTACATAATTTTTTTCCTAATCTATTCTAGATCTTATTGACTACTCATAACTCTCATTCATCCTTCCTTCAAAACATCGCTCTTCTAATCCAAATTCAATCACAAAATCTATTCCCTCATAGCTTTAATAAAACTCTTAAATCATAAATTTTATATATAATCCATTATCAACCAATAAATCAACAACCTCTCAGATTAATTTTAGCAATCCTATGGTCATCCATACAATTTTCATCAACAATCAACGTCAATCAAGTATTTTTTACTATTTATTGTTTATCTTATATCAAACTAGAACATCAACTAATATTTTTTCATATAATTCTTCTCATCTCATCTTCACTTGTACTCACATTCATAACTTCTAATCATCTTCTTAAAAAGATCAATATGTAATTAAAAAAGAGCCCATGCAACTTGAAACTCAATATAATGTATGACCGTGATTCAAGAATGTAAGTGATAGAGATCCTCTTATGAATATTTGGAGAAATGAGAAATTTAATAATGATGATGAGGAAATCCTTGTAAATCATAAAGAATAAATTCAAGCTAGTCATAATGACTTGCTAGCTATTGTATAAGGTAGATCCCAACATGAAAAATATCTATATGAAAAATAAAGATGATATCTTCCAACATTTGATAGTACTTGGAGATAAATTACCACCAAATTATAACATTTATAACGTCCATGTATATTTTTGTATTGTGAACCGAAACAAGGAAAACCATCCATGAGCTATAACCACTTTATTTGAAAAAAACCACTTACCAAATCTCTAAACCTCTTGAGAATTGGGAAAGGAAGAACTAATCTAGAGAAACAAATAGAACATTGTGAAAACCAATCCCTTTATGATAAAATATAAAAATATCACATCAAGTTTGCATTTTATCTTCCAAAATAAATTT
Source organism: Taxus wallichiana var. yunnanensis (assembly GCA_018340775.1). Taxonomy (NCBI): domain Eukaryota; kingdom Viridiplantae; phylum Streptophyta; class Pinopsida; order Cupressales; family Taxaceae; genus Taxus; species Taxus wallichiana. The sequence continues at coordinate 698,587,398 of CM031244.1, forward strand.
TGATATAGATGAAAAACATTACCCATGAAAGTGGTTTGTGTGTGGGATCCTATGTGTCCTCCACTCACAAATGGAGGGTCATCTCACATGGGTTAGGTTTAGGGTTTTCTTGTGTGTCATGCACTAGGGTTACTCAACTACTTCGTGGTGCATAGTTTCGATTCAATTCTCACAAACTCTTTCATGGTATCAGAGTTGACATCAGGTAAATGTGCATTAGTCATTTGAGTTGTGATTAGTCTTAGTTTCATTTGTTTTACTCCTCATGTAATTTTTTCGATCGTTATATTTTGGAAATTTATTGCTAATGTATTTAACAAACTGTTCTTGGAAAGTTTTTTTGGTTTTTGCTGTGTTCTTTGTACATGTACAGGTATCTCCTATATTTTTAAGGGGTTTTACAAATAAATTTATCTAACTGCAGCTAAAATTGGTAGATAAGTTAAAATAGAGGTTATTTTATGGTTTTTTATTAAACTAAAAATTTTAGATCTCTTTTTTTTGTTTCTCTGTGTTTTTGCTATCTTTTTGTAGAATACAGGTTTTCCATTTGTGGCTTGAAGGTTAAAATTTCATGTGAAGGGGTGTTTTGTTGTGTTCAACTCCTTCACCGATTTCCTTCTCCATTTACCTCTGCTCATTTTTTTGTTCGTTCTTCCCTAAACCGAGTTCCCTCAGCATGTTCTTAGCTTGGTACCATTTATTTTCTCAAGGTAAGCCATTCTTTCTTATGTGACCGAGACATTTTTTTCCCCGTGAAGTTGTGCTTGCTCTCTGGAGAGTCTGTTCTGCTCCGGTCGGGTCGGATCGTGGTCGTCCTCAACAAACTCCTACCCTGCCCAGCTCGAGCTCCTCCCTGTGCATGCTCTCCTTTATGGGTGGCCGTGTCTCCTTTCTTGAGCCATTGAGATCCCTTCAACTATGTGCCGAGAACTAAACCTTGGCCCACTCTCCAATGGTATTTCACTACCTAAGATGAGCCCATTCTATGTTGTATCTCTCGGTGCATTTTGTGCCATTTATCTCACACTTTGATCTGACGACCTCCACATAGCTCAACCGTTACACGGATTTCTCATAAATTTTATCCCCAATGCGGGATCCTCCACCCAACTTGGGATCCACCCGAATGGTCTCCATCTCCAATGGTTTCCACCGAGCCACGAGCTAGTTGGTAAGATTTTTGGTAAGTTTGTTAAGTTTTTTAAAATTTCCTTTTTGGTGGAATTTTTTTCAGGGGTGTTTTTTTTTGTCGGTATTTATTTTTAAGGGAAATATATTTAAATATTTAATTAGGATTTAATTTTAATTAGATCTTAATTAGTGTTTCTTTATTATTCATAATTAATTAGATTTAATTATATTAAATCTATTTTTATTAATTATGAATCTAATTTATTTATCTTTTATGATTAGTAATAATTTAAATCGTCTTTTAAATTAACATTAATTGTCATTTTTAAAAACTCCAATAGCTCTAAAATTAGCCAAATTGGGCATTTTAAAGCGATAATTTTTTTAGGCGATATTGTCAATTTTTTTACTAATTGTGCGCTCAAGTGTGCAATGACACTCTAAGCACCTATTTTCCTTCTGAGCACTTTTTCAGAGTTCTAAAGATCATCGAGACTCATCTTGAGTTCAACTAAAACTTTTATTTACACCTATTATTACTTACGACTAGTGAGTGTATCCTCCATAGTTTGCAAGGGGTATCCTTTGTGATGTGACACTCTTTCTCACAACCAAGATTTGATTTCACCTCCTTCCTAGTTTTTTGCAATTTTTTCTTATATATAGTGTCACTTTGTTCGCACCACGAAAGATGATTGTGGTATCCTCTCTTGTGCGTTATTACTTTGATTGCAAGGTGAGTTACCAACTATTTCAACTATAAAGTGCCAAAAGCGGGGTTTTATATTGTCTTGGGTGTTTGTGATTCTTGTATGCATTCCTCTCTCTCTTCACAATGGATTCTTATTAACTTCCTTTGCTTACACCGTTCAAATTTTTTTAGTTGAGATCAAAAATAATTATGAAACTAAGAGGTAAAGGGTTATTCCGCATCACCATGGGAGCGATCTTGAACAGCACGATGAGCCTAAAAAATCTAAATGGTTAAACCATAGTGATGAAGCTTTAGGTTTTTTTACATGTCTATTTCTCATGACTTTCCTTCCACATTGAGTCATCCGAAACACCTAATTCTACGTGGAAAATGATAGATAAATTTTTTGGACAATAAGATGACATGAGAGTGCACGAGTTGGAAAATGAACTACTAGGGTTAAATGTTAGTGATTTTGAAAACCTACAAGCATTGTTATCTAAGTTTGTCCACACTAAATTGTTGTTACAGGAATGTCAATTAGAGAATAAAAATTCTCAATTGATCTTGTCGATTCTCTCTAAGTTAGGTCCCGAATATTCAGTCTTTGTGTTAACTTTTTACGCTACAAAAGCTACCTTGGGAAATGATTGGAATATTCCCTCCTTTGACTAATTTTCATCCCTACTCATTTGAGAACAGGAAAATTCATACAAATGGGGTCTCTCAAGTCCAATTCACATGCCCTCGTAGGAAGTACTAGTAAGGAAAATAAGACTGAAAAGAAGAAAGAAAGAAATGATCAACCTAAGAAGGAAACCAAGACCAAAACAAAATTTAACATGAACACTTGAATTCTGAGCCTAGAGCACAGAAAGACAAGTTTTTGTGTTCCTATTGCAAGAAGCCTAGTCATAAAGAGCATCTATGTATGAGAAAAAAAATTTACCACCTTACTCATTTACTTGAGAAAAATCAAATAGGTGTTCCTGAGTCTATCAAACAAAATGCTCCAAAGGCCGAGTCTTCTACTGCAAAAGGGTCTGTAATGCCTATTAAAACAACCCACTTGAGACCCAAGAACAATCCTAGGATTAGTTAGGAAAATTATGGAATAAATATTTTTTCGATTAAAAGAATCTACAACCAAAGTTACAAGACAACATCAGTCATTAACAAGTTCCCAAACAATTCTGATCCACTAGAACATACTTTTCTTAAATTAACAATTACTAGAGGTCATAAGGTCTAAAACATTTAGGTTTAGAAGTTTCAATTAGGTTTAGAGGAAAATTCCTCACCATATCAACTCTCTAATAGGCTTAAAGTTTCAACTGAATTTTTCTCACCCTTTATGCATTCAAAATTTCCCTAAATCATTCCCATTGGATAGGACATTTACTCACCTTTCCATTGATTTAAAGAAGTCCTCCTAACTCATATTTTTCAAGTTATGGGCCGACTGGCCTTAGGGTGAAAATTTTCCCGAAGAGTGGGCCCACAGCTCTAGGGGTGAAAATTTTCCCAAAGGGTGGGTTGGCAGGTCGTGGGGAGACCTTTGGAAAAATTTTCCACATGGAGAAAAAAACACATTTATGCCCATGATTCTACGAGTCCGTAAGTCCACAAGGGACACGTGGCACTCCTTAAGGTAGCGCAAGGAGAGTGGGAAAAGCGAGGCGGCGGGGGACAATTTGTAAATTCTCCCATGTGGGGTGAAAAGTTAGCTTTGCACCCACACTCCCTTGAGTCCGTAAAGGACACGTGGCTTCTCCTAAGATAACACGGGGAAGGCAGGGCGATGGGGAGAAAATTAAGTTAATGCCCTGAAGGGCTAAGAGAGTAAAAAGACCCACACGTACCACAACATTCTCCTTCCCCTTCACATGCTCTATCTCCATATCATACTCACAAAGAAACTCCATCCAATGTTGATGAGCATTGATATTTGGCTACATGAAGATGGTGAAGACTCAAATGATTTTTCCGAGTGTGAATCTCCGACCAAGAAGAAAGAGTCTCAATCAAACCAACACATGTACAACTACCGCAAGATCAAGATCATGATTAAGATAATTGAGCTCATAATCCTTGAGTTTGTGAGACTCAAAAGCCACTACTCTTTCCTCCTGCATCAACACACCTTCAAGCCCTACCAAAGAAGCATCCGTGTAAATGAAAAACTCACCTTGTGGATCTTGCACTGTAATAATAGGTGTTGTAGTGAGACATTCCTTCAGTGTACTAAAGGTCTGCTAGCACCTATTTTACCAAACAAAATTTTTCCCTTTCCTCTGAAGGGAAGTGATGGGGTGTGTAATCCAAGAAAAATCCTGAATAAATCTTTGGTAGTAACCCACTAATCCCATGAAATTTCACACCTCGATTACTGTAGTGGGTGCTAGCCAATCCATAATAGCTCTAATCTTGGAAGGATCGATGGTGATACCTTCCCTAGAAATGATATGACCCAAATACTGCACCTTCGTATGAAAGAATGCACACTTCTCCAAGTTCCCGTAAAGTTGTTGCTCCCGAAGACACTGAAGAACTTAGAGAAGGTGCCACTCATGCTCCTCACACATATATGAGTAAATCAAAATTTCATTAAGGAAGATGAGCATGAAGCAATATAAGAAGGTCATAAATACCCCATTCATCAAACTCATAAACATTGCGGGGGCATTAGTTAAACCAAAAGGCACCACTGTGAACTCATAGTGGCCATATCTTGTATGAAAGACAGTCTTATGAATGTTTGCCTCCAAAACCCTCAGCTGATGGTAACCTACCTTAAGATCAATCTTAGAGAAAACCATGGATCCCTTCATTTGATCAAACAAATCATCAATGCAAGGAAGGGGATAACGATTATTGATCATTACTTTGTTTAGCTGGTGGTAATCAATACACAACCACAAGGATCCATCCTTCTTCTTCACAAAGATCATTGGTGCACCCCAAGGGGACACACTAGGATGGATAAGGCCTTTCTCTAAAAGGCCCTCAAGCTGCAACTTGAGCTCACAGAGCTTTGGTGTGGTCATCGATAAGGTGCTCGTGAGATAGGCTCTGCTCCAGGAACTAGATCTATATGAAAATAAATCTCACATGGGGGTTGTAACCACGGTAGCTCCCCTAGAAAGATATCAGTAAACTCTCTCAAAATGGGGTGATCATCTAGCGATGGTCCACTAGACCCATCCTCTAATCTATCATGAGTGTAACAACATACATATGACAACCCCATCACTCACACCGCTTAAGTTACATAATAGAGATGGTGTGAATAGAAGTGGGTCTCCTGACACCTGAAATCACCAACTCAACTCCCAAGTCATCTACACAAGATATAATCTTATGGTAACAATCCACCTTGGCCTTGTGTGCAAACAACCAATGCATACCCAAGATGACTCCATAAGAACCCAAATGAAGGATACGAGAGATCCAAGGTAGTGGTTAAAGGTCCCAAATCCACCACACACTCCTCAACTAAGGAGTGTAGAGAGATCTTGGCTCTAGAAGCCATCTCAAAATCCCAACTATGACCCTTCCTAACCGCCACCATCCTACATTTCTCTACTAAAGATGTTACGATAAAAAAATCAAAAGAACTAGAATCAAACAAAATGGAGGTAGGAATACCACCAATGCTACCTATAGTCTCAATAATTATACTCTAATGCTCTACCTGGTGGTTCTCAACCACTGCGTACATCCTATGATTGTGCCCCATATCACCAATAGTAGGCTTTGAGATCTATGTCTTACCCTTGTTATTAGGGTTATGTGGCAATCTCTCCAAAAATGTCCAGAACACCATAACTAAAACAACCACCACCGATCCTCTCCCTTTTGTAGTAGGTCCAGTTAGTACTGCGGAGGTGCCGTGGTGTGGATCCTAATGATCTGGTTGTGGTCTACCGAGGTCTCTGTTGGTGAGCTCCTGCTGAGTGAGCTCTTTGGGTACCTTGTGTCCTAATGGGACCCCTAGGAGGAGGCCCCATACTCGACCTCTATTTACATCAAACCTCCGAGGAGGTATATAAGGTGGGCGTGACTATTGTTGTTGCTACTACTATTGAGGTCTAAAAGATGACTATGTTGAACCATATCTACCCCAAGGAAGAGGTACTGACCCCCTCCATATGTTGTCCTACATTTATTATATGCAACTCCGGACTCGGTCTCTATCTCTGCTAGGTCTTTCCCGAGTCTCCTCTGCTATATAGGTCTTATCAACGACCTCGGCTAATGTTTGTAGAAAATGGATCAAGATCTTGCTCCTCCAAAGTGTCTAGATTCAGGCCCCAGATGAACTTTTGGATCGGCACCTACTCATCCTGCATGTAATCAACATACTAGAGTAGATCCAGAAATCTACTCTCATACTCAGCCACTATAAGTGATGCCTGTCAGAGGTCATGAAACTCATCTATCCGCTGTTGTATGAACCTTCGTGACAAATATCTGCTCTATAAACACTCCTCAAAGAGATCCCAAGTAACTGTCTTATAAACAACATGGAGCTTCGCTCCTCTGTCCTCCACCAGACACCAGTTCCATCCCTCAGTAGATGGATTGCAATATGAGCTTTCACATTTCTAGAACAAGGAAATAGCTCAAAGCATCCACTCAAGCTCACCAACCATGCCTCTTCCTGAAATCTACCTATGTCACTAGAATAATGTGATGGTCGAAGCTTCAAGATCTCCCTGATGTGATCTACAGTTGTGGTCTGACGGCCTCTAGGCCTCTCTGTATGCTCATCCCTAAGCCTAGGGCTCTGATACCTCTCTCTATGCTCTAAAACTCGGTCACCCTATCCCCTCTATGGTGACTCTACCTTGGATGACTCTACATGGGAGTTATCTCCTCCATACTCCTCACTAGGTGAGGGAGATACTGACCCTTAATTGAAGGGACTTTGTCATGTTTGGCTGGATGTCCTCTTCCCGATCCTATGCGTAGAGCATCTTTAACATCCTGAAGAGTCTACAAAATATGGGGTAGGATGGCTACTACATCATGATCTGGTGGTGGTAATTCTAGGTCTATGTGAAAAGTCTCCTCATTTTTCTACGCCTACCGCATGAGAATAAAATGAGAGTTATTTCATCTTCCTAAAATTTATTTAGTTTCCATGTTAACTAAAGTATGTAATCTCTAGCTAATTTGTTTCCTAGATTTAAAAGTGTGCTAGGTTTAAATTTCATGTCTCAATTTTTCTAGTGTTCCCAATGGTCAAAGCTTTTAAACCATTTCTCGATTCCATGTGTAACGCTGTTAAAACAACCCACTTGATACCCAAGAAAATCCTAGGATCAATTAGGGAAATTATGGAATAAATTTTTGTTTTGATTAAAAGAATCTACAACAAAGTTACATGAGAACAGTATTCATTAACAAGTTCCCAAATAATTCTAATCCACTAGAACATAATTTTATTCTATTAACAATTACTAGAGGTCATAAGGTCCAAAAATTTAGGGTTAGAAGTTTCAATTAGGTTCAGAGGGAAATTCCTCACCATACCCACTCTCTAATAGGCTTAAAGTTTCAACTTGATTTTTTTCACCCTTAACACATTAAAAATTTCCCTAAATTATTTCCATTGGATAGGAAATTTCCTCACCTTTCCATTGATATAAATAAATCCTCGTAACTCCACATATTTTTCAAGTTATGGGCCGGCAGGCCTTGGGGTAAAATTTTTCCCTAAAAGTGGGCTTGCGGCCCTAAGGGTGAAAATTTTCCCAAAGGGTGGGTTAGTAGGCCATGGGGAGTCCTTTGGAAAAATTTCCCACGTGGGGCAAAAAACTAAATTTGCACCCGCACTTCCGCGGGTCCATAAGTCCACAAGGGACACGTGGCACTCCCTAAGGTAGCACAGGGAAAAGCGGGGCGGCGGGGGACAATTTGTAAATTCTCCCACGCGGGGTAAAAATTTAGCTTTGCACCTACACTCCCATCATTCCATAAAGGACACGTGGCATATCCTACGCCAACGCAGGGAAGGAGGGGTGGCGAGGAGAAAATTGACTTAATGCCTCGAAGGGCTAAGAGGGTACAGAGACCCGCGCCTCCGCCAAGCACCTCATGATGCCACGTGGCAGCCCATAATTGGCTCCATGTTGGCAGAACAATGGGGAAAACTTGGAAAATTTTCCAAAAAATTTCCAAGATGCAAAGGACAAAAAGGTAACTATTCCTTCGGTGATGCCACGTGACACCACGTGGCATCACCTGATTGGTTGTAAATGAAGAAAACTTCAGAAGAACATAAATTTTAATAGAGAGCTCGGTTTTGGATAAACAAGGACTTTGTAGAAATACCTAGACGTCCTCTTTGTAAAAAAGTCACTAAATTTAGATTTTGATAAAGTTTAAAGGGTCAATTTTAAGAAAATGACTTGTAAGATTTTACAGTGTGAATTGGTAAATTTTAACTTATTAGATCTGTTCAATGTGATCTTCTTCCTCTCTCACCATGTCAAATAGACATGGAGGATTGTTCCTAAATGGATTTAAGGAAGGATTCAAGGTTCAATTTGTTTGATTGATTGCAGTTTGAGCATTTCTGTTTATTGACAGAAAAATGACTTCAAAACGATTTGAGCCTGATTTGGCTAAGTTTTGAAATATTTCCTTCACATTTTTTTGTCTATTTGAAATCATTTAAGGCCTACTACTTCAATTCAATCATTTAATTCATTATTTTATTATTACAGGTTCAAACTGTGGATTTTTGTTTAAATAATTCCAAATTTTGAAATTTCAAATAACAGGGATCAATTTTAATGGGTCTATTTTCCAGTTTCTTCTTCCTAGTATTTAGAATACATTCCAATTCTAATCTAATACATTTTAGTTGATTCAAATCAAACTATTCAAGACCAAATGCAATTCTAATTTTTTTTTCACATTTCAAAGACAGAGTTCTGCACTTTCCTTCATACGCATTTACTTCTTTCAAGCAGAGATTTCAATACATTGAAATAATCAGATTCAATACAACAATGCAATTTGAGAAAAGTATTACATTCATTTATTGATTTCAAAAGGAAATTTTACATCTTCTTTCTTTTATTCCTTCCAGAATCATTTATTAAACACGGGTAGAATAATATATTTTCTTTTCACGTGTTTCACATTTCCACTTTCAAAAAACAGGACTTCCTAGTGCATGATAAACACAAATTTCCAATGGAAGGATATCATATGAACAAGGTAAACACTTCCATTAATTCCAATGAAACTCATACAACCTCCTTTCCATTTGATTTCAAAATATAGTATACAAAATAGTATCATTCTTTCACATTCTTTCTAAATAGAATACAAAGTATAACTCTTTTACATTTCCAATTTCCTCTTGCAAATTTGTACAACATCTTTCCATTACAAACATTTACAAGATCATCCACTTCAAGTGGGAAGGTTACAATGAGATTTCATTTCACAAGGGACTATCAAACTATCTTTCTCAGCTCCAGAACAGCAACATGCATTCTTCTCATTCTTCCAATTTGATCATAACAGGAGTAGGGGAAAGGCAACACTCTCCACCCAACCAAGAAATCCAATGAAGAGGAGAATCCATCCTTCTTCATTGGACCCCAAGCCCAAACCACAATGCAATAAAAGGTGTGATCCAACTCATGACAACAATAGGTTTCCAAAAACATACTAGCAATAATTTCATAATAAAAAAGTCCAAAACGAGAATGTAGTTTTACAACTACATTAACACATGAAAAACAATACTAAGGCTTCATCAAGCAAGCCAAAAGAGAAAGAACTATGGGGATGCTTCTTATGCCTCCCAAAGGGGAGATGGGTATCACCACCTGAGTTACAAGCCACAAAAAAATAGTATATCAAAACCCGACATTCCCTGTGCCTCCCAAGTACCTCTTATTCCACACATTTTCTTATGCCTCCCCAACCTCTTATAAGCACCCCATGATGAGTAAATAAATACAAACTATTTATTTTTAAGGTGGAACCCAAATCCCAACTCCCTCCACCCTTATATCTCCCTAAAACCACTTTTTCCTCATACAAAAATAACCCCATAGTCTTCTCCTACACCATTCCTAGGCCATCTACCCAACAACCCTCAACAATAACAAACATACAAGCATTTACATATTCATAACGAGGAAAAGAAGAGCATTTCCAATATCCAAGATCTTACCTCTCCATGATGAAGTTTTTCCAAGTTCAAAAAGCAAGCTCCTTCCAATAAAACTAATCAAAAATCAACCCAACACAAGCAGCAACAATCTTCCAAAACCTTCTCCAAGCAATAGCTCCCAAACAACAAGAAAATTCACCAAAAATGAAGTGTCCCCAATAGTGAAGCAACCAAAAACAAGGCAAGAAATTTGAATTCTATAGAAGAGGGAAGAGAAGAGGGCGAGGTGGATCCATGTAGGATGCCACATCACACATCCTCAACCCCAAACACAAATTCAACTTCATTCTCCAATGCATAATAAATAGGTGGGTGAATAATATGATAAATTTACTTACACACTCAAACAAGTCCATACCCCATAAGGAGTGAAATTAAATTATGTAAGAAAAGTGCAATTACAATAACTTGACTTGTAAAAATGCATTAAAAAAGTCTAAATTCAACCCTCCAACCATAGGCAAGGTTGGTATGAAAATTTATGAGGTATGGGACAAGTTTAACTTGTCGCACAAGCCTCCAAAATCAGCCTCCAAGGACAAATTCGAATTTCCAAGAAGGTGGAGTGTTTCACACTCAAAATTTAACTTACACATCACTTACAAATTACTTACACATTAGTTACACATTCTTACAATACTTTAAAACATAGCCAACAACTTTATTAATTACCTTCTTATGACATATTTTAAATTAATTAACTAAGCAATATGATTACTCACAATATTTACACACCATTAAATAAATAGAGAAAGGGGTAAGTGCACCACAAGAAAAACACATGCAAAAATTAAACAAAAGGGACCAAAAATAAAAGAAATACATAAAATCCCTTGGTCACATTTAAAGGTGATCCCCCCATGGGAATCCCTAACACTAACAAACACACACACAAATAAAACTAGTTGCCATGGTGACCTTGTTGAATTCATCTAGAATTCCAATGTGGTTGGTCTCCAATCCGTAGATGTTTGTTGTGATCTTTTAATCCTGCAAAACACAATACCTCCTTTGGCCTCGTGGCCATATCAGAATGTCCAAAATAATATAAATATAATTAAATTTCCAAAATCATCTAGATATATGAATCACAACAACATCAAAGCAATCTAACAATATCATTATAGTTTTATCAACAACTATATCATCATCCAATAATTTTCCATTTCTAGGGCTGCTCACAATATCCAAATATGAAAAGTTTGAACAACCTCCATCATATAACCATTTTTAACGGTATAACATCATTAACATATAAAGTGTCTCTAATAATCATCATGTGTCATATAAGAATCAAAGTCAATAATAATTCATGATCAAATATCTAACATTGTACTAAATCAAAACTATAATAATGTCCATAATATTGTCGATAGTGTCATGATCAATATCAAAAGCTATCAAAGGGAAATGGGCACTACAAGGTCTAAATCTGATAAGAAGAAAGGAAAGGCCCTTGTAGCCAAAGTTTCTCCTTCATCAACGTGGATTATAGATTTTGATGCCTCGCACCACATGGATTCTTCACATGTTGAGTTCTCCAACATTGAGCCTTATGGTATGTCCCAAATCATGATGGGTAATGACACGAAAGTGTCAGTTTTTGGTAGTGGATCAGTAGAGATGGATGGGGGAACATTCAACCAAGTGTTGAGTGTTCCTAATCTCTCTACCAATATCCTATCGGTTTACCAAATTACTCACCTTGGTGAAGGAATGTGAGTGGAATTTTATCCTAACTCAGTGATTATTCGTAAACTTAACGATGACACTATAGTGGTTAAGGGAAAGGCATATCACCATTCATGGTTATATACCTTTTCCCACTTTACTTATGATTCTACACCCACTTCCTTGCTCACTCATGCAAATGAGGTTAGTAAGCTATGGCATGAGCATTTCAAACATCTAAATTATCACTACCTTGAACAATTGAGCCAAAATGAAATGGTCAAAGGGTTACCTCAAGTCAAGTTTTCTAAGGGTTTTCATGAGGGTTGTACCCTTGGAAAGAATCCTAAAAAGAACATTGACAAAGGAAAATCCTGGAGAGTTGCTTGTCCCTTGGATATTGTTCAGAGCGATATTTATGGTCCATTTCCATCTCCTTTGTTTACTAGAGCTCTTTATGTGCTCACCTTCATTGATGAGCGTTCACGATTGTACTTGGGTATATTTTCTTAAGCTCAAGTCTGAAGTCTTTGAACTTTTTCATGACTTAAAGGCTCTTGTTGAGAAATAGACGGAACGGTCTATTAAGGTTCTTCTAACCAAAAATGGAGGTGAATATGTAAACAATACGTTCATGGATTTCTATACTTTTGAAGGAATCTCCTTGTATATATAGTTTCTTATAGCCCTTCATAGAATGGATTTATAGAAAGAAAGAACCATACTCTTAAGGAGATGACCACTTGTATGATTCACTCAAAGTCTCTTCGTCCGTAGTATTGGGCTAAAGCGGTGAATTTTCCTAATAAAATTCAGAACCATGTTCCACACAAGGCAATAAGAGGGATGACACACTTTGAAGCCTAGTTTGGACGCAGCCCGATGTTAAGCACTTTCGAGTCTTCAGATCCAAGGCTATGGCTCGATTCCCAAGAAAATGCAAGGTAGTAGAACCAAAACCCAAACCTTGTCTCTTTGTAGGGTATCCTGATGGCGTGAAGGGATATCGATTGTTGAATCCTACTTCTCATGAGTTTTATATTGAGATAAGTGTTAAGTTCGATAAGTCTTCTTCAACTTCTACTTCTCTACCTATTGAGGTTCTTCGCTCGCTCACCGATTCATATTCGACTCATCGGATGATGATGTTGTTGAGTGTGCTTCTCTCCTTGATCCTCTTGAACATTAGACCTTTGAGTCTTTTGATTCTCGAAAATAGTGAAGACGAGGACTATTTCCCTTCTCACTCAAGTGAAGAATCTTTTGACATTGAGCCTAATCCTCTTGGTCCTCTTTGGGATAGGAAAAATTTGCAAAGTACTGAAGATTTAGTTGGAGATACTTCGGATATGAGACCTACTCGCTCATATTTCGTTAGACCCCACTCTTTTTTCACCTTTGTTTCTAATCCCATGACTTTTTGGGATGCTTCTAGTATTCTTGAGTGGGATTCTACCATGGATTAGGAATATTCATCTCTCATGAAGAATGATATTTGGGATCTCACCCCTTCTGAAAGGAAGAAAAATCATTTGGTGTAAGTGGGTGTTCGAACAAAGTAGCTAAGGTTTTATCCCGAGATAGTGGGGTTGATAATACTTGAAACCTTTGCTCCTTTTGCGAAGATGAATTCTATTCAACTCGACCCTTTCATTACCATAAAAACAGGTTGTAAATTACATCAAATAGGTGTTAAGAGTGCCTTCCGTCATGGTGACCTAGAGGAAGATATCTACATGGAACAACCTTCGGGTTATTTCCATGATCCATCCCTTATTTGTAAGTTAAAGAAGTCTCTTTATGGCCTTAAATAACCTCCTCGTGCTTGGCATGCCAAGATGGACTCCTTTTTTCTTACACCAAGGTTTACTAGGTGTCACTTTGATCCAAATGTTTACATTCTACAACAAGATGACTCCATACTCATCCTTGTTCTCTATGTTGATGACTTGTTGATCACAAGAAACTCTTCCTCTATCATTGATTATGTGAAGATCGCCTTGGCCAATAGGTTTTCCATGACTGACTTAGGTCTACTTCATTACTTTCTTAGGATCCAGATTTCACAATTTGACTCAGGAATTTTGATTTCACAACCTAAGTATGCTCTTGACTTGTTTTATCATTTTCAGATGTCGATTGCAAGTCTTCTCCTACTCCTTTTATTTCCAGGGTTAAGTTTGTTTTTTATTTCTCTACTCCCTTGGTTGATGGTACCCTTTATCAAAATTTAGTGGGGAGCTTGATTTACTTGACTTAGACTCGACTAGATTTATCTTATGTTGTTGGTATCATTTCAGATTCATGCGGGAGCTGCATGAGATACATTGAAAGCAGCTAAGCAAATCCTTCATTATGTTCATGGCACCTATAATGATGGCATTCACTATTATGGAGGGGTGGATATTGAATTGATCAAGTTCACGAGACACGATTTGGCAGTGACTTAGATCATCGAAATATACCTCTGGCTACAATTTCACTCTTGGTTTGGGTGCTGTTAGTTGGTCTAGTAAGAAGCAAAATGCAATTGCGATATCTTCTACAAAGGAAGAATATAGAGGAAAATTTAATGCTTCCATAGAAGTTGTTTGGCTACAAGGTATTCTGAAAGAGTTTGGCATCAACTTTCGGTGGCCTACCATTATTTATTGTGATAACACAAGCACTATCTCAATTTGTAGAAATCCAATTCAACATCAGCGGATGAAGCACATTGAGATCCATATGCACTTCATACGAGAGCTTATTCATGATGGTATCATTAACATTCAGTACATTCAGATAACTGATCAGATTACAAATATATTCACCAAGCCCTTCATTGAGGTGAAGTTTCTTCACTTACAGTCTCTTCTTGGGGTGAGGTCTTATGCAGCTACTCATCTTCTTCAGGCTATATAGTCCTTCTCTTCTTCTTCTTCTAGGAAGATGTTGTTTGTATATGGGCACCTTATCAGGCCTTTAGTTTTCAGGCCCCATTGACACATCTTTCTTAGTTGTTTAGGAGTGTCTTCTTGTTCTGTTTGACTCATCATAGCCACTACCCCAGCTTTGATGAAGGGGGTGTTGGTGTGTGGGATCCTATGTGTCCTCCACTCACATATGGAGGGTCATCTCACATGGGTTAGGTTTAGGGTTTGCTTGTGTGTCATGCACTAGGGTTACTCAACACCCTATATGTACCCTTTTCATTCCTGATTTATGAGTATACCAAGAAACTCGATGTCTTTCCTCTATGTGCAAGCTTTGTTTCTGTTGAGAAATTCCTTACATTGTTGATCGATCCTTGCGATTATGCTGGAGCTATCACGATTCCATTTGAGTGTAACTACTTCATGGTGTATTTTTTCTGATTCAATTCTCACAAACTCTTTCAAAATAGATTTTGATATAACATTATGAAAAAATGCAACATTATGAAAACCAATCCCTTCATGATAAAATATAACAAATATCACATCATGTTTGTGCTTTACCTTCCAAAATAAATTTTGATATAGATTATAAACCTTACCCATGAAAGCCATCCAAACAACACAAATCTCATACCAACTTGGATAAATTCCATCATGAATAAAATTTTATCTTACAATCCACTCCCATTTCTAGTTCATCATTTTTCTAAGAATGGAAAGTATGAAAGAATAATTATAACTTTTACAATCTAGAATGTATTACAAGAAGTATAGATTTGATGATATATTCATTTATCCATAGGACACTAAGCTACTTTGAATTCCCTTGACACCTTATTTTTAATTAGAAAATTTTGAAACTTATAGGGGTAAAGGAATTGAAAGGAGCATTTCAAAGAATTATATAAGGTTTTTTAATGGGTGGAATAGTGATTCATAAATTCTACACCTATTTCCATTCCACTTAGGTAGATACTCCATCAATTAGGTTATGCACATACACAAGGGTTCCATCACCACCTTCATTGACCTATTAGAGAAGAATTTGAATTATTTTCCCTAAAATATTGAGTATGAGATCACCATGAAGAACTTGTGTGACCCAAAACAAGTAAATGGAGAATTTTTTTAATCCTTCCTAAAAATACGAAAAAATACTTACTAGATGATTTCCATATACCGTACCTAGAATTTAATTAGTTAGTATCTTCATCGCTAAACTTAACTAAGAGTTCTCCTTTTACCTACAAGTGCATTATACAAGTAACTTTGCTGAAAGAATTTTGAAAGGAACCAAACTTAAGAATTATTTTATTTCTAAAGGCCCAATCAATATATACTAAAAGGAATATTATCAACCATCGACCTTTGTAAAAAAAAGAAAAACAATTGTTTTTAACAAAAAATAAGATTTTTGTTAGTGGTGGAGTGACTAATTCTAACAATATAATATCCATCTTACATATTGTTAATTCACTCATCCAAAATTCATGTAATACCTCAAATTCTACTGGAATCCCCATCCTACAAGATATACTAAGATAAAATTATAGGAATATGACTTAAACACCGCTTTTTAACACCTCTTGGTGAGCAATAGAATCTATCTTTCACAAGAACCTAGTATTAAACATGATTGAATTCCCGATACTAAGGATTTTGATGAAAATGATCCTAAACCATATTTGTATTAGAAGGAATAATATTGTGAATTCCATATAATGAAAAGGAAAAACAAATATCAATGTATGCAATTCAAACACTATATCCAAGGCCTTATTGATATTGGTGATATCGAAATAGAAAAAAAAATATTACACATCTACATAATCAATAGTAAGACATCTTTGAAGACACGCTCCCCAAGCATGATCAAATTAGATAACGGAAATAAAAAGGCCATGGTCAAAAGTTATAAACTGTCCACATAAATTACAAGAAGGCACCATATGACTATGAATTTGTGGTTGGTTTCTTTATTCACCACATCATTGTTTCCAAAACCAAATGTAAGTCTTCTTAGATCCCTTCCCCTTAGAATCAGCCTTCCCCTAGATAAACCCCCATCAAATGATTCTAAGTTATCTACATGAGGTAACAAAGTCATAATCACAAAAGCTCCACCGAAATTCACTATCCAAAACAATTCTACGACCACTTATGAGGGAAAATATGATCTTATTAAACTACACGGGAAGAATCTATTGCAAATATCCATAGTGGAACTATTAAAAATTCACCATCAACAAATAAATCCTTTACAAACCCCTTGAGGAGTTCACGATTCATATTGAAATTGATCATAACTAATTATAAGATCTTATGGTTCACTCTCATCAAGTCAACAAATAAAATTTGAGTAAGATAATCTATCACCTACTAGTCCATCCCATAATTTCCCCTTATATATCAAGGTACTCATCACCAAGTAAAAATAAATTCTTTTTGTTTGTTAATAATGGCTTGGGTTTCAACTTGTTCAACCTCACTCTTATCATAATAATGGGTTATTCAAACACAAAATTATCTTCTAACTTCATTCCTTTAAGATCTTATGATGATTTTGATAGGAAATCAACTAGTATAATCCATATTCCAACCATAGTATGTCTCAATATGCACTAAACACTCATACATTTATTGGCAATAGAATTCCCTTACAAGAACCTTATATGATTATTGTGGATTCAAATAGTTTAATTTGTACCATCCACCCTTCATTAATGTATCAATTTCCCTCCTTTGCAAACATATTACCATTTCTAGTATTCAACTAAATTATCAATATTGTAAATTTATAAAAGGACATACCATAACATTTTCTATTTTCTAAGTAACATGTACCATTCTAATTATCCTCATCCATCCACCTCATCAATATCATCTATCTATCCTAAAAATTCTACCATCCACTTCTAAATCTCCACCACTTTAACTCAACACTATAGCTACCCTAAAAGGATGTGGTGAGTATAGATTCCAAGATTCATTCCATTTTGTTCATCTCTCTAAATACCCATGCAACTATGAGAAAATTTTAGTGAAAAATACAATTAATACAACTTATAAACTTAGTTCATCCACATTCAACCATTTCAAGTGGCTAGATGAGAAAATTATTGAATGATCAGAGGGATTTGGATTGTTCAATAATGAAACTACTCCTACCAACATCTTACATATGTAAAAGATAATTGCATTTTGCAAATCATGAACTATACAAGAAAAGTCCTTGGTCCATGGGAATAGGGAATCTTAGAACTAGTATTTCTTGAAGAAACTTCATTGTATATTGGTCTAGAGTATAAACTGCTAAGTGGTGAGCTATACAATGACATGGTATACACTTCTTATTATAATGCAAAATAATATTTGAATAATTGCATTAATATAGGGTCCATCCATATTCTTTGCAATCAAAATATAGAACATTTTAGTGAAAAAAATATCGAGGTGCTAGATGGAAAAACAAAAAAATTGAAAATAAAAATAAAAATTAAGAATTATCTATTTAGTAAAAATAGTCTTTTTCTACCAATGTATATTGAAATCCACTTATATTTTGAATCTAGAAACAAATAACCTTGAAAACCACATAGCGAATAATGGGAATAATTCCTTAAATGTGAAGAACTAAATGACATGGATCATTTTATTAAAGAATATCTTAAGGACATGCACGAAATGTAATCATTCTTAGCTGAAGAAATAATTGATATTAATATCAGTACTCAAGAAAAACTAAAGGTCTTAAAATTTAGGGATATCATAACTTTACAAGAATGACAAGAATTTACATCCCAAATTGTGAATAGGATGATGTGTTTACATGGTTGTATGAAAATATGTTAATCCTAGATCCATCAATGGAATTCCTTCATCGTGTTGTATATCATAAATGAAAAAAGTCAGGTAAAAACTAAGAAAAATAAATCTAAATATTTACTTATTGGTGAAAGAGGAACTACCAAAACTACGGAATGTTCACTTCATCTTCCTTATTGACTACTTACACTAGATATCCAAATGTTGTTGTTGTCATAAAACATGGTGGATATATTTATATGTACACCGAATTTAGAGATATAAAAAAACATGACCGAAAAATGGTTTTCCTCTTCTTAACATTGACAATATTGTAAACTCCATAGCTGGATATGAGTTGTTATCACTCACGGATAGAGTTTCGGTACAATAGTATCAAAATTGAAGTTGAGGGTCAGCATAAGATTGCAATCACCACACCATGGGAAACATTATACTATCAAGTCATGTCATTTGGAAATTAAAACATAAGTACCACATATTAAAGAGCCATGATAGTAATATCTCATGACATGATACGTCATATTATTGAATATTATTTCAATGACATATTAGGAAAATATAAAACACGTGTTGATCATCCTACAATACTAAGAAAAATGTTTTACCAACTAATAGAATATAAAGTCCATCTTAATACCAAGAATTTTGTTTTTGGGTCAAAAAATTCAAATTATTAGGATTCATCATATCCAAACAAGGGACATATGTTTTTCCAAGAAACATTAAAGCTTATCTTGAAATTCTTCCTCTAAAAATATCAAGAAACTAATAAGTTTACAAGTAAAAATCCAAGCTAATTGCTAATTCACCTTACAATTAGTTGATAAATGTAAACCATTCACTTAACTATTGAAGAAAGAGATAATGTTTGGTTGGAATTTTATTTGTCAATAGAAATTTAATGCTCTAAAATAATACCTTCTACATCCACTAGAGTTTTTCCACCCACTCTAGGAAAACCATTGATCTTGTATATATTAGTAACTTAGTACACATTAGGAGTTTTATTATCATAACATGATGGGTATGCCAAAGAACAATCTATCTTCTATCACAATCACACCTTCATATCATATGATTTTAACTATACTCCAATTGAACGAGCATGTTTATCTATTGTGTTTTCTTCCCAAATGTTTCATGATTACATTCAAAACATCATGATCAAGTAAATAGTCAAGGTGGATACATTGAAATATTTCTTATCGAATAATATTTAATAGGAAGAATGAAAAAAACATCATATTACAAACTAAATTTTATAAATAGTATGTCAATCAAAAACTTATCAAGGATCAATTGATCGTCAATACACTAGAAAAATATCCCATATAAAATAATAAACCATTAACTATTATTTTCCTAGATGAAGAAATATTGAACATTAAAGAGTTTACAACTTAGAAGTTATACTTTGATGGATGTTTCACTCATTAATGATCAAAGTGAGGATATTTTTATCACACCATAATGATACTTAATCCCCAATTCCTTTTATCTTATATTCCCATGCGTATAAAATATCATTGAATACACAACTCTCCTATCAAGTCTAAGGATATATATCGACGGAAAAATCATCATCTACAAAAATACAGCGATTCCCAATTAGTCATCAACTTGGTTAATAATTACTATCCAATAAATGATGAAAAGTTAATCCTGTTGGTGCCATTTTTGAGCTTGCACCATGTTGCCCTAATTTTCCAAATCTGTATTTGCTCAAAAACATTTTACCCTTTGAATTGATGGTCTGAAATTCTTCCCCTCCAGTTGAATGCTTTAAAAATGCTCACAAACTTGTTGTTTTGCCCTAATTTGAAAGAATAATCCAAGTTTGCCCTTTTTTGTGCCCTATTTTTTCCAATTTTGTGGGCTATGTCATTTTTTCCTTTGCCAGATCATGGAAAAATTGAAATTGATCAAATCATACTTGTTTGTATTTGAAAATCCAAATCCTAGATCGGGAATGTTGTGAAAAACATGGTTCAGTTGATTTAAAATCAAAAATTTGCCATCCTTGGCGAAAAAATTGAATTCTAGGGCATCCTGGAAATTTTTACGTTTGTGACAGTCAGACGGGCATCATTTTCCCGTCAAATTCATTCTCATAAAGTATTGGCAACATGGAGGGTTTTCATTGGCTAAGGAGCGACAGAAATGTTTCTAATTTGTCATTTTTTTATTTTTGACAAATGGGGCATTTTAAAGCCTAGGGACCCGTTTTTCCAAATTTTCCCACGTGGCATGTTCGATCGATTGGCGGGGGATGGCAAGTGGTTGGATTCCCTTGGAAGATTTTGACTTTACTTTGCAAAAATTTAAAAGTCAAAAATTGGCCCGAAACCCCATAGCTAATCAGAGTGGACACGTGTCCTAAAAAAACCAAAAAGGGACAAGAAGGCCAAGGGGGACTTAGATTTTTTTCTTTAATTCTATAAAGCTTCAAAATGTGTTTCAACCCCACTCCAATTAGAGGAGGACATGTGGCAGACATCAAGGTCAGAGGAGATGCGAGGTGGTGGAAGTTTTGAGGTTTTTTTCCTTTGGAAGCAAAAAATATTAGAGTAAATTTTTGGACCAAAATCCTGTGAGTGAATCATAGGTGGACACATGTCCAATAGAGTGGGTCGGTGGGTCGACAGAGGTAAAAGGGGATTTTTCCCTTTTTCACAAAAGAGTTCAAAATAAAAATTTAGCTTGCCCCGTGGCTAATCGAGAGATGTACACATGGAAAAGGACAAAGCGGGTTGGTAGTCCGGCAGAGGCGGTGTGGAAATTTTTCCCTTTTGCGAAAAGACTCAAAATAAAAATTTGAAGCGCTAGCCCACTAGCGAATCACAAGGAGACACGTGGCGAGGGAAAATCGGAGGTGCAGCTCGTAGGGGAAAAAAGTGAAAATTTTACAATTTTCCAAACAAGGTCAAAATGCACAGAATTGAAGTATGATCCCAATGGGACCCACCATGTGCTATGTGTTAGCTCCAAATTTCGAGGGCAGAGGGGCGGAGAAAAAATTCAAAACTTTTCATTTTTCCAAAATCGTGGAAAAGTAAAAATGATCCCAATTTTGGTTCGAATCATTTTTGCCACGTGTCCAAACCTTACCCAAGAGGTTAAAAGGTAACTCAATCTTATTTCTAAGCCCACATCTTCCATGTGGAGGGCCAAGATTAAAAGATGAATAAGATTGACGGTTGTTGTGCATCCATTTGTTTTTTACAATCATGGGAGCTCCAGGAAACTTGGAATCATGATTTTTGCATCAAAATTCATCAAATTTATAGTTATTTTGTGTTGTCTTGGCCTTCCAGGATCATTGGAATCAGTTTCATGACTCAATATTTTGATTTGAGATGTTTTTGAAGTAATTTTTGCCCCAACCCAAGAAAAAACGTGAAATGACAAAATCAAAAGTTGTAGAGGTAATTTGAAAAGGTAAAAAGGTGAAAATGATGAGTAAAAGGTGTTTGCATGCCTCAATGATGAAAAACATGCCTCCAGGATGGATAATGATCCAAATATTTGTAATGATTTAATATTTTTGGGCACACCTGGCAACCTGCAAGTGTTTTTCTATTTGATGTCATTTTCATTGAATCATGAAGAATTGTTGTAACATAATTGATCCCATGACATATTCTTTGCTTGGGAAATAAGGATCAAATGTGGCAAGAGATATATAATGCATGTTTTGAGACATGCAGGAGGTTGGGAAAAATTTAAAATCATGAGAAAATTCTGAGAGAAAGCTCATCTTCTGAGAAACCCACAAAAAAACTAGGATAATTTCTTCTATGTTGGATCTTCATGTATGTGAGTTGGTTACAAGTGTATAGCCATCACACAAATTCTCCGAGATCGTTAATGAAACTCTCCCTACGGATGAATCTAACAAGATTTTGAGTTAATCTATGTTTTTCTGGGCAATATGGTGTCTTATATCAGTTTTAAATGCCTACAAATAGTTTTCATTGTTCTTGTTGCAATCTTGCATTGAAAGTCTTTAGAAATCACACAGGATCTCCATTTTAGTGGCATTTGCAATCTCATATTCAAAAGATCCTTCATCTAATAAGGAGATAAACAAATTTAAAATCACTTTACCTTCCTTGACTGCAGAGATTGCTTGTAAGCCATTGAGGGCACCTTAGGCATGGTTTGTACAAGGATTTTTATGTTTAATTGATTTCTTTACTTCAAGCTTCTATGGTGAGTTCTCAAAGATTGTGTGAAGTGTGCTTCTTGGGATTCCATTTATGCCTCTTCTGGTTGAAATAATGTCTTGATTATTTGAATCATTTTATATGATAGTTGTTTCAAGTATTGTAGAGGATGTCAGAGATCTGATATATCCAAGTTTGTCTCATCAATACCCCACAAAAAAATAATTCTGAACAATACATCCTACCCCATACCACCAATGCATTGCATTGTGTGTCAACAAAAGGATCTAACCCATCTACAAAAATGCATAAGGAAATTTAGAATTATATAATGTCTTTAGTAACCATTACCTTGCATTCAAAATATCTCCATAATCTGGGAGTGACAACTTCGAAAGTCAGATTTGGAGTGTTGATAAATTGAGGGATATCTTCATCTCCTTCACCATTTGTGGGTTACAATATAGGTTCTCTTACCTTGGTTGAAAGGCACAACCTATATCCTTTCAAGGTGTTATCCATCTCTCCACAAATCTGAGTGTCAATTAGATCACATCCCCGGCTACAAAATGACACACATCAAGATCTATATGACTTCAAGCTTCATGCCATATCTCTGATGCTGCTCAGAATGAAAAGGAGAACAAATTTGGGTACCAACAAATCCCATCTAAAAATGGTTGAAAAATTCAAGAAATATTTTCAAGACATTCAAGTTGAAAAATCATCTTATGGAAGCAATAAATCCATGGATGTTATGGCCACAATTGGCTCCTTTCCTAAGATTCTGAGGAAACTCAATGATTTCAGTTCTTTATTGAACAACTCATGATCCTTTCATATGACATCCTAGATTCAGATATGTTGTGTGATATGACTTCTCACAACTCCCCGTAGTACTAAGAAATATATAACTACAATCATGAAAGAACTTTACTATTTAATGTCACTAGATTCCAATGAAAATCATTCATCCAAAAATATTCATTATTCATTATCTTTGGCTTCATCCTCTATCAAAGGGGATATGATGAAACCCTATTCAAATTCTTAAACTTTAATGAGACATAACTAACAATCAAGGAATTCCATGATGGGAATTTTACACACATTCTAATACTATGGCCCTAGTTAAGAAGCTCATAAAAGTGTGATAATATTCTCAAACCATGGAACATGATGCATTTTAATATGTAAATAAATACATACCCTATAAAAAACATGATAATATCATCCATTCTCCATCTCGATCCATTAAACCTATAACTTCCCCTTATCCCTTCACCATTTGGGGACTCAATTTACTATCAAGTTAAACACAACATCATTTCATGGTAAAAAACATATCATCATTGTTATTGAATACTTCACTATGTGGGTGCAAGTTAGGCCACTCATTTATGTCACCATTATGCATATATCTAGATTCATTATAAATAACATCATATGATTCTATGACTTCCCTTCACCATCATCACTAATAATGGTAATACATTCAAAAACAAATATGTGTATACATTAAAGCATGCACTTTGGGTATATTTATAGGTCTTGCTCACATACTACTATTCATATGATTCCAAAGCAATAAAAGTACTAATTGACCATTTTATTTAGCCTTGTTGTTTGCTTTATGGTTTTATTCTTGGTATTAAACACCTTTTTCCCAAGAATAGCTTTTGACAATTCAGCTTTTATGAGTCTGGACACCATCTCCCATCTAAGACACTAGCACCCCAATGCCCTCATCCCCTCTACATGCCCCTAACCTATTTGTATCTTACTCAAATGTTTTGGGTCCATTTTAGATGTTAGGAATATTTATTTATTACTATTCATCCTTTTTGTGGTTAATTACGAAATTCAAACAAGGGATTCATATAAATACAAAGCTATGTGACCGTAATAAATGGCCAAGCACTAAGCATCTACTATCATCACCTAAGGTTTCATCTAAAGGAGTTACAAGATCATCAAAAGAATCCATCTATAATCCACATAAGGGAAAAGGGACTGCATTATTCTGCATACACTTCATAGGAGGGGAAGTTAATTTTTACATGCAAACATCTATCTAAATTTTCTACATCTAGCTATTTCTTGCTATCAAGTGCAACTTACACAAGATCCACCTAGGGAATGATTATACACACACACGTAGAACTACATGGAGTCTAAAATGTAGTGTAACACCGGATCATATGTTCAATTAGTTGGGTGACCATCTAGGTTAGCTTGAATTACCAGTTGTATCTTTTTTATTTTTAGGATTTGATGTGTTTTAAGGTTTTGTAGGTGATCTTTCTCTTTGCATATTTTAGGTGAATTCGGTGATAAAGAATACAAAGTACACGTGACATACATAAAACACATTATGACCCTAATAAATTAAGTTTGAAGTTACGAGAATTCATAGGCACCTAGAAGAGGCTTGTTGCGACCCAAAAACCCCTACTCATACATAGGCACCCTAGTCTCGGCATTATCAACATTCACATAATTTTGAGCTCGTTTGCGATACTATGCTTTCTGCTTCATCATCTTTCAATCTTGGCATAGCTTCCGTAGTATTTCAAATCAACTAAACATCTCACCCTTTCTTTTGCAACTACGAGTTTCATATTTTTTTATCTTACTTGCTTGTGTAAAATATATAGTTTATTATTTATATCTACACCGGTACTTAATTAGAATTTAACATCTTATATTTCAATATTTTTAAAACCATTTAGTGAACCTATCTCATTCAAACACTCTTGGGTCTTCATTTCTTTACTTCTATCCTTATTTCTTAGGGGTTTATCGGCATGGATGTCTCTATCCATGCCTTCTGAGACCATCATGATTATATCAATAAACTCAGTCCTATCTAGCCGAAACTTATATTCATCCTCATACCTTGTTAGAGTATGTGTATCATAAGTTTAATTCTACTTTATATTTCAACAAAGGTCACATTACTTTCACATAAAATGATTTTCCTTCTCAAGAAATGTTAAGGATGATCCCCTATTGTACATTCAAGTTTGTATCAATAATATTTATGCTAATGCTTCTTTATTAGATAATGGTTCGAGGCTCAATATTTGTAATATTCATTTTCTCCATCAATTAGGTCTTTCTGAAGCCTTTTTGGCTCCTTCATTTGTCTCTAATCGTGGATTTGAAAATATCCCCAAGGGTGTCTTAGGTACTATCATACTTCCTATCACCGTTGGTCCATGTATGTTACCCATTCCATGCGATGTAATGCCCAATAATCTATATATTATAATATTTTTCTTAGGTGGCCTTAGATCCATGTCATGCATGCGGTCCCCCCCACTCTTCATACATGGATTAAACTACTTTATCAGGGATTTATCTATGTTTTTTTGCAGATCCATCACCCTTCTCATATTGTAATTCTACTGATTATTCTATTGAAACTCCTAGTTCTTCTACTCAATATTTTTCTTAATATCATCTCGGATATTAATATTTACTTCATTATTGTTTCTCCAATAATGGCCTAGATACTCAAGGACAAGGAGTTGTAGAACCATGGGATATCCCCACTAAATCTAGAAAATTTGGCTTGGGATACGATCTCCCATCTATACCTTCTTCGGAAGCTTATACTTATTTCATACTTCTTTGCTTCCTTTGGTCTATGCGGACCTCATTGGTAATTCTACTTCTTATGTTTGGGATAATTTAGACACTTTTTCTATTGATGAATCTCTTATGGAATACATGGGGTTTTATGATCACCTACTTTCTTTTCATCATAAAAAGTGCTCTCCATCACTTTTTAATGCTACCACTTACTTTGGAGAGTATGATACACTTATAGACAAGATTGATCCTCCTAATAGTATTCTTACTAAGTCATACATTAAGGATCAGTCGGATATTCTCGATGCAGATACCATTAAATATAACCTTGGCACTTTTGATAACCAATAAATGGTTTTGTAAGCTTCTTCTCTCACACGATGAGAAAATCAATATCAAACAATTCTTCACGAATTTTTAGAAATTTTCACATGAGACTATAGTGATATTCCTAGTATTGACCCATTTGTAGCCATGCATAACATCATTCTCAACCTTGATGTAAAACCCTTTCAACATAAAATCCATAAAATGCACGAAGGTTACACTCCTAGTTAAAAAAGAAATACAACAACTACTAGATTTTGGCTTTATTTGTGTCATCGATTATCCAAAGTGGGTGTCTAACATTGTTCCCGTTATGAAACTAGATGGTAGGGTCCATTGTTGCACATACTTCGTGATATCAAGAAGGATTTTCCTAAAGATATTTTCCCTTTACCACACATCGATGCCATATTTGATGCCACATTTGGGTACAATATTCTTTCTTTCATGGATGGATTTGTTGGTTACAACCAAATCAAAATCAATCTAGCAGATCAAGAAAAAAATTCTTTTACTATGCCATGGGGAACATTTTTCTACACCATCATGCCCTTTGGCCTTAAAAATTCCAAGGCCACATATCATCGAGAAATGACACACATATTTCATGATTATATTCATAAGATTCTTGAATATTATATTGATGATATACTTGATAAATCATGACACCATTCTATGCATGCTAAAGATCTCCACACACTCTTTGAAAGTTTATGAAAATATAAAGTATACTTAAATCAAAAGAAGTTTTTTTTAGAGTTAAAAATAGAAAGATCCTAAGATACATTATCTCATAATTTGCTATTGAAATAGATCCTAATAAAATCAGGGAAATTTTTGACATGCCTCCACCTCAAAATTTACATCAATTACACTCATTACAAGGGAAAATTCAATTTATTCGACAATTTATTGAAAAAATTGTTGATTAAACCCAGCCATGCACACATTTGATGAAGAATGATACTATGTTTTTCTAGGATGATCACAATAAGAATTTGAGGCAATTAAAGTATGTCTCTTAATTCCACTGTCATTGTCCCTCCCGTGGATCAGTGACCTTTCTTGTTATATATTTTTAACACATTTCATGATTTAGGAGCCCTCGTAATGAAGCATGATGAATCTCAACACAAAAGGGTTGTCTACTATATCATTCAAAATTTACTCTATTATTAATTTAACTATAGTTATGTGGAAAAAATATGTCTTAGTCTTGTCCTTTTAGCAAATAGGTTATGTTATTACCTTCTTAACAATGAGGTCCATATCATTACCAAAGTAGATCCATTACAATAACTCTTGTCCCACACACATTTCTCGAGATGTCTGGCATCATTGGATCATGTTACTCACCGAATTTGATTTCAAATTCATTCCATAGAAAGCAATCAAAGGCCAAGTTATTTATGATAAACTTATGTCTCGATCTCATGTCTCTTATTCCTTTCGCAATGATTTCACTACTTATGTCATCAACTCTAATACTAAGACCATTTATTTTGAAAGATATCATTTTCACTCGACACCGAGTTGGGATAGTTTTCATCACTCCACATGGTGATCCTCTCCCCTTTGCATACCACTTAGGGTTTTCCTATACTAATAACATTGATGAGTATGAATCCCTCATTCTCGGCCTTAATACTACTCGAAAGCTCCTTATATGAAACATAATGATACATGGTAATTCATAACTCATTATTAATCAAGTTAATGACACATATCACACAAAATATGAGCACATAATTCCATATAATACACTTTTCAAGGATATCTTAGCTACATTTGATTCTTACTCTCTTACTTCCATACCCCAGTAAATATAATCATCATGTGGATGTTATGGCTAGTGCGACATTGCTTATCCCTCGGGACATCACTAATGAGCAATCCACATTCATCATTCAGGACTTGTGGCAACATTCCACTTCTAATCTACCTCTAGCAACTTGTTTCATCATGTGTATTCATGAGAATCCTTAATAGTTCACTCTAATTTACAACTTTATTTATCCACAAGCCATTCTTGGTGGTCTAAAACTACATGAACCTCATTTCTTGTGACGTGAGGCCACTTGTTATGTCATCATGTAGTGGAAAATTATTTAAATGTGTATTTGATTGCCATCTTCTACAATGTCTCGAACTCGCCGATATGCCCACTTTTATGTCTCAGATACCTGATAGCCTATGCGGTGACCAATTCTTTGGAAAAGCTATGTCATAAAAGATCTTATGTCGTCGGGATATTATTGACCTATCATGGACCAAGACTACCTATAATAAACTACATGCTATGATAAATGTTAAAAGCATGAAAATCTTCACCATACACCCTGCATATGGTCTTTATCCCGATTGTTACAATTTAGCCATTCTCTCTATGGTGTTTCAATAAAATTAACATTATAAATATGGAATCAGATAATGGCCACAATTATATTATTACTACCATAGACTATTTACTAAATGGGTCGAAGCATCACCAAAGGCAAACTACAACTAGTTCTAATATTTTTGTTTCATCACTACTCACATCATTACATTCTTGAGAATTCCCTCTTCAATTATCATTGTTGATGGACCTTCTTTAAAAAATAATGATATTAAAAAAATTATGTAAAATTTAAAATTAATAACTCATTTTATACTTATTATTAACCACAAGGTAATGGCTAAGATGAGTTAATGAATAAGTCTATTTTCAAAATATTACGCAAGATTGTTGTTAGTAGTGGTAACAATGACATAATCAACTCTTATATGCTCTTTAGGATTATTGTACTAGTATGCGTACAACCACTATGCCACCCATTTTTTTCTAGTATATGGTAATGAGGGAATTATCCCACTAGAACTCGAGATAGAATCATTACACATTCCACTGGAACACATACTTAAAGACAATTAGTCTTGCAAAAAGTTCTTACATAATTTGGGAATGCTTGACTCTCACTGTGTCCAAGGTCTTGAACATATTTCTACATATCAATATTGCATCACCCAATCATACAATTGTAAAACTTGTCCTCATGAGTTTAATGTGGGTGATCTTGTGTTAAAATAAAATCAGAAAAACATGAACATTAAATCTCCTCTCAAAGAAAAATTCAAGCCCAATTGGCTTGGTCCTTATATCATTACTAAAAATGTTGGCGGCGGTGTTTATCACCTTATCACTCTCTTATGTAAGCCACTATAGAACCCACTTAATTTTATGCATCTTAAGAGATATTACAAATAAATAAAAAAATTACCTAATGACACACTCTTTTGATATGGTTCACACTTGACAGGTTGAGGGCTCACTTTATTCATGAACCTCTCATCATACACACTACACATTTCACACTCGACACTTTCACGACACATCTTTCTCATGAAAATTCATCACATCAAACTTTCCTATGATACATTTTGATTCCATGGTTACTACTTGACTTCGAGGGCGTGAATATGAAATGACCTCACCACACTCTCTCACTCTCTACACTTTATGCTTTATCAAGCATATATTTCTAACGCATAAATCAAACCATTTACTGATGACGTGCTCTTGTTTTATGATTCATTCTTGAATGCTTTGAGGGGGCATTTGTAAATGAACCTCATCTCACGCATACTCATTCACACTCATTCGGGGCACATGATTGTCTTATCAATCACTTTACATTCCATTATATTCACCCTCACAAACATGTCACATATCTTGGTTTCACATTGTTCTTGCTTGCCTATACTTGTATATTACATTATTCTTACAATGTTAGACAGATATATCATATGTCATTATCTTCTCTATATACACATGTGTGTTCACTTTCCTTCTAGTTGTGAATGCAACATTTTCATGAATCATTACACATAGCATGGATGTTTGGAACAAGTACCTCTTACCATTCCCTGTAGTAGGCTCCTAGGGGCATCCGCTTTTGTACACATCACAGGTCCTATTGTTTCTCTATCTACTACTTCCTATTCATATTAGCACACTATATCATATTGGATCATACACATTTTGAAATACTTTTTATCTTTCTAAGATGCTAATGGGTTCTTCAAGTCCAAAATTTGTCTAGCAGGTACTCTTTTTGCTACCTTGGTTTTCTAATATATTACTTTTCAATATTTTTTATTGGTTTTCATTACTTTCTATTTTTTGTGAGATATGTCCTTTATCTTGAGTGCACACTTTATGATTTTGGCCACCTCGTCCTTGATTGTCTTGCAAAATTTTATTGATGTCCCATATTTGCAACCCACTTTCATTGTCTACATTATCCTCTTGCTTATTATCTTCTTGCTTGTTAGCTTACATATTGTCTTCTACATGTGTTTTTGTCTTATTTTCACTAACACTTGTTTTCAACCACTTTGTATGCGTTTTCCTTGGTTTCTACCAAGCATACTCCCTACCCATACAGGACTTTAGTTTTGGCACAATATCCGGTCCTCCTTTAGGCCACATAATCCTCGCAACATCACATGTACCCAAAACGAGGGGTCATTATTAGGTGAATAAGTAACACCATACAATAGTCTACGGTCATATTACAACACAATTCGTTACAAAATCATCACATTTTTTAGTCGCAACAATAGCCCGAGAACCTAACTTGGGTCTTGAAGATAACACGAGACACCCATGCTTAGACATAGATAGTAATTTCTTGGTGCCCCTAACCTTATAACTAGGGCATGGTTAGACAATTATTCTTAGTTTGACATAGTCCTTCAACACTCGACATACATACATTACACTTTCTTTTTCTATTTTCACATTGGATCAAACTAGATCAAAATGGATTAGATTTGCATACACTATCCATAGTGGTGTTTAAACTTCGGGAAGCAGTTAAAAGTTGGAGTATAACACTATACCTTTCTCCCTACATGTCTTCCGCACTTGGGGTGAGATCACCTGAAAAACTCGTACTTGGTGCAACTACCATGAGATCACCTAAAAACTCGATCTTCGCATAAAATCACCCAAAAACCATATTCTTCTATAACATATTCAAGATCATTTCTATCTCTTTCACTCACCACGGATCAAGTGCACATGTTCTGTTCAAAGTTTTACACACTATTTACTTATTTCCATATTTATTTTTTCATATACACATATTTGACTACTCATTTTCTCTTCTCTTTGGTAGGTTCATCCTTATAAGAAGTAAAGTCACATCATCCAACATCAAATGACATCAACAAAAGGTAAAACATAAAATTTACACAAATGCTTTCATCCCTATAATTTTTAACTTGCTATTGTCTAGCTTCCATGCTTCACTTTTCATCACTACATGTTTTTTTTTCTCCTTGACACGCTTTTTACGATCGTTCTACATGGTGATCAGGTACACGTATCTTATCTTCTTTATTTTATTAAGCATTTAATCAAAAACATAATGTGGGTGAAATGTAGAGAATAAAGCATACACTTTCGGTATATTTCTTGGTCCTTATCACATACTACTATTCACATGATTCCGATCAAGAAAATTACTAATTGACCACTTTTTTGCCTCTTTGTTTACTTTCTTGGAATTATTATTGGTCTTACATACCTTCTTTCCTAGTCTAACTTTCGACACTTCATTTTTTCTATGTTTAGACACCAATGCCCAGGTACCCCCATCCCCTCTGGGTGCCCCCGAACTCTTTATATCTTGCTCACATCTTTTGGGTCCTTTCTAGCTATTGGGAATATTTATTTCTTACTAGTCATCCTTTTAGTGGTTAATTACAAAATTCAAAAAAGGTAATCATATAAATACAAAGCTATGTGACCATAATAAATGACCAAGCACTAAGCATATATTATTATTACATAAGGTTGCATCCAAAGGCATTAAAAGAGCATCAAAAGCATCCACATAAGGAAAAAGGGACTGCATGTTTTTACATACACTTCATAGGAGGGGAAATTAATTTTTTTATGCATAGATCTATCTACATTTTCACATTTTACTATTATTCACTATCAAAGGAAACTTACACAAGAACCGGCTAGGGCATAATTCTACACACACACACACACACAAAAGCGTATGGAAAATGAAATTTAGTGATGTGCCAAGATCCTAAGTTCACTCGGTTGGTTGACCACCAAGGTCGATCGACTCCCCATTTACACATTTTTATTTTTAGGATTTGATGTATTTTTGGGTTTTACATGTGCTCTTTCTCTTTATAGGTTTCAGGTGAATTCGATGATTAAGTACCAAAGTACAAGCGACTAAAGGAGAGATCCACAGAACATCTTATGACCCTACAAAACTAGGCTTTTGTGGTTCCGAGAAGTCACAACCACCTAGAGGATGTCCGTAATGCACCAGCTTCCCTAGTCCCATAATTTCCAGCATCCACATAATTTTCTTGGCTTGGTTATGATACACTTCTTTCCTTCCTCATCATTTTTCTAGCTCGACACATCTTTGGGAGTATTATGAATCAGTTGAAGTATCTTACACTCTCTTTTCATCTAGGTTTTATATTTTTCTATCTTACTTGATTGTGTAAAATATGTACTTTATTGTTTATATCTATGTTGGTACTTAAATTTAATTTAACAATTATATTTCAATATTTTTTAAATCAATATGTCAAATCACTCTATTAACATTTCCATATCTAAGAATGATGGTCTTAACTATACTATATCTAAGAAAATTGTCAAACATAAGCATTAGTGAAATCATTACTAAAATATTAAAGATTATCATCGTAACACTAGCCTCAATTAGCATTTGCAACTTTATCCTACCTTAAAGGCCTATTACACCATCATACAAACACCCATAAGAGACACTCCATATTTCTTAGGCTTTTATCTGAATTCATCTTTCTCATGTACATCAAATAACCATCACTTTTCATGTCACTTGAATGCCTCATTCATGAGGAATAATATCCCACTTATTAACCATAATAGCTTGAACTCCTAAATGAGTGAAAATCAACACCCTAATCCATCTTGGATAATATTAAAATAGGTTTTGTAGGTATTATAAAAAAGGGTTCAGCCAAAGGAATTTAAAATTGGTTATCTAGTTATAAAAATGAAACATAAATGTTGAGCATGAAAATATGGGAGATTGTGAGCCTAAATTGCTTGGACCATATGTCATTATCACCCAAGTATGGATTATTAGAATATATATTGACCAATTAGGATGGGTATGAAATGGATCATCCCATGAATATCATACACTTGAAATGATTCTATAGTTAACCAATAATCTTGTTTTCTTTGATAATCCCTATTATTCATCAAAAATCCAAAAACAATTAAATTCCTAATGGAAAAACTAGTTATTAAGAATTTTGGGAAAGTGTGGTGAAGAAAATTAGGTTTTGACATCTCTCGCAGCGATGGGCTCCTCATAAACTTAGGAGACAACCTTTCTATATTATTTATCCATTCGTCTATCTTTCCAATTACCCTTCAACCTAGATTGAATTTATCCAAGTTTTCAAATTCACTTTACTTCGAGAAACATGTCTTAAGTCACCATAAAATATAGAAAAACTCAAAAAAATAATAATCAAGGCAAAAAAATAGAAGTAACATCTTTAACATAGAAGAATGAAGACATTTTAACCCTTAAGCAAGCTTATATTGAACTTAGGCTTATTTTCCACCATCTTTCTATTTTTCACCACATCCTAACATCCAACCCTTATTACAACTAGTTAATGGCTTATTTTTAAGGATTTCCCATGATTGTAATCCTCCTAAGACAATAAAATCCTATATCCATCCTACCATTATATATGCATTCCTATCATTTATACTTTGTTTCCTATTGACATTAAATCATCATCATAATGAGAGCAAGTTAGAATTACTACCTTATCTAATTAACCTAGGGAATTTAATTCCACTTAGGGAAAAACACATCAACTAAACTAACAATGATGAATTAAGGATCACTCACCTAAACATAAGGATTATCATAATGGGAACATTAGAAAATCATTATATTCCCATATCAACTATGCTATTAATAGGAAAATATGTTGAAAAACACTTGAAGGAATAGAAAAGTAATCTAATATGTACAAGATGCAAAAATCAGCTTAATGGGAATTCTTAAGTTAAATCCCATTGAGTGGGATCTACAATGCATTTACATCAAGGTTAGACAAATCAAAAGAGTTTTCCATTTTACAAGTGATGATGATATGTGGTCCATCCATAAAACATTAAAATTGGAGCGTTTCCTTTATTTAACTCTATATGTATCCCATTTCAATCTTGAATCACCAACTTTGAATTATCGATCCCTATCTTTTTGTTGAACTATATCTTAGTTGACCTTTGATTCTCCTCTAACCTAATCGTGGAAAAATTCCTCACTTCCTCAAGTTCAACTAGTTCTTCCATTATGATATCTCTTTTATATGTACCCTTAAATTCTAATCGTAGGACCAACTCTAGTGAAGGACATTCCAAGGAAAAAGAAATCCTAACATCTCTGCCATAGACAAGTTTGAAAAGAGAAGTTCCAACTACTTTTTTTTGTTATTATATCATCCCAAAGAACATTTCCTGCCTTTACATACTATTGCCTCTGGTTGATATCCATTTTCCACTTTATGATTCTGATCAAGTTTTTATTAGTAGACTATGCCAAACCATTACCACGATGATAGTAATTGGTAGAAGTGCCAAGTAAATTTCAAGTCTAATAGCCCAATAAGAAATTATAGATCTTAGAAAGGATTTTTCATCATTAATATTGATGGTTTAGAGAACCCCAAACCTTGCCACAATACCCTCAAGAAATTCAAGGATGCGTTATTTAGTAGCTTGCTTGAGATCGCATCTTTTTCCCATCCGGTGAAGTAATCAATTGTTGTCAAAACCTAGTTGTGACCAGCACTTAATGGAGGATTAACCATGCCAATGGATTCAATACCCTAGTGGGAAAATTATCTATTTATCTGGATTGAGTGAAATAGAATGGAATCCAACCGTTTTCACCAATGAAGAAAGCACAATCTTTACATTTTATGACTCATTTATGAGCATCGCATACAATGTGGGGCAGAAGTATCATACCTTTATAATTCTCATAGAAAGTGGCCATGGAAGAGACATTTCTTCTAGAGAAACCATCATATAACTCTATTAATACACTGTTCACCTAATCACCCTAAATACATTTTAGTAACATTCCCTCGAGATCCCCTCTAAATACAATCCCACTAATTAATGCATAACACATTGATTGCAATCTCAAATTCCATATTTTTCTTCTTAAGCCTAGGGGACATCTCTGAAAATATCTAGGGATTGGATTTTTCTCCTCTCTCTACAATAATAATTGCATGAACCGATACTTCGTACTCTTCTACGTTGTTAGAACATGTAAACTGCAACCTATGAGAAAAGAATAATTTCTCATTGATTTCATAATTCATAACAATACCTTCCCTAGCTTCATTTTTACATATAGAACTATAAATGAACATTTTTACATAATTCAAAAGCATAGTTTTAGTTCTTAAGTGGAGTGGGGAAAGAAAATTCTTCTTCATGAATGCAATATGTTCTTACACTAGTTTCTATAGTTGTCTCATAAGGATCAAATTAATAATTCTCTTTATCCCATTCATATAATAATAGATCACCAACTAAAGGAGGTATTGGATTCTCTTTTGAAGCTAACTCATGCTCTCGGTCTTCATGTATAATACAATTAGATTGGAGAGGAGTAGGATCATAAGAATCAACACAATACGAAAATATTAGCTTAGCTTGGATGGTGAATATAGCACCATATCTAGTTCTTAGGAGCATATGAGACCAATTTGAGAACAAATAGCCATCCACATTGGCTTTGAAATCCCTTGATAGGAAAATGGCAAACAAAGTAGGTAGGTCAATTATTGTGACATCTTGAGTTATGGCTAGACATGCACAAGCATGTAGAGTTAACTCAATATCTTTTATCACTCATAAAATGTTGATAGTTGAGCCATCAAGCTGTAATATGCCCTTAGAAATAAGATTGTACTTAATACTTAGGATATCATCAATATTTTTAGGAATTATAGAGGTACTAGCCCCTGAATAAATCATACAATTATGATCCAAGTTTTTTCCCAATATTAAATACATATAAAATGGTGGAGTCTTCTTTACTTTTCTTACGTGTTCTTCCTTTTCTTGGCATAAGTAGTTTACAAGGTGTGTCGTTTGAACAACTAGATCATCTCGAGGGAGATGTTTGATAGATTCATGTATGATATATCTCTATGATGGAATTGCTAAGGAATCCCACATTGTCACATTTACATTTTTATTCTTCATCTTCTCGACAATGTTGAAAGGAATAATACTTTATTTTTACATTAGGGGTATGACGTTCTCTTTTCTTGATTGTTTTATAGTTGATACAAGTGCCTTTGGTAGGGGAACGACATATTTTATCAGTTATGTTTGTTAGGAGCACCATACACTTTGTTCTTATTCGATTCTTTACAAATATCCTTTTCCTTGAGAAAATAATTTTCTTGACTAGAAGAAACTGATGTTTAAACATCCAACACTTTCTTCTTATACATTTTATTTTCAAGAACATGAGCATGAGGTCTATTGGAAAGTTCCACAACTCGATTCATTACACAAAACTCATCAGTTCTAAAAAATGAGATTGGTCTCAAGATTAGCTTCTTGATCTCCTTTGGGATTGGGATTGGTTTTCTCAAATAATAATTCATGTTGGTTGGAATAATTTTGAGCCATAAATATCTAATCTTGTAATGCATTTAAACAAAAATATTGATTGAGTGGCTGATTGCATTGGAAACAACACTTTGTTTCTTTTATCACATTATTTTGGACTAGAACAAGTTCCTTACTTGAGATATCAACAGGAAGTCACTAGGAAGTAGCAACTATTTGGAGAGAAAGGTTTGGATTTTCACCTTGAAATATATCATTTTGTTTATTCTACCCATATATTTTATTTGGATATTGGTTTCTATAGGGATTATAAACTTGTTTAAATCTTAGTTTGAAGATTATCCTTGATTAGGACTTAGCTAATTTTAATAACATTGGGTTTGATTTTTTTAATCAAGGCTTTCATTTTATCGTCTTCCTTTTGTCCTTGGGAAGAATAGGATGTTGAAGGAGTGGATTGGGAACTTTTCTCAAGGATAGGAGCAATATAGAGTTGAGAATTTTGATGCAATTTAGGTAAAAAAGGCAAATGTAATCTAGGGGCTATTTTTTTATCTTGTATCAAATAATATTCATCCGTAATGGTTGTTGTATAAAAATTAGTTAATTGGACAACACCCATAGATCATATCATTACAATAATATTATAATTTAAAGATATTATCAAGTAAATAAAAGAAACTCATGGATTTATTCTTAAGAGAACTAAATATTTGTCCCATGTTTTCCAAAATATGAAATTGAAAACCATAAGCTCATTAGGAGATATCTTGGTAGTCATTATCTTCTCTAATAGGGATATGTTGTCTATCTTTTCTTAAAACTATTGACATAGATTTGTGGAAAACTCATCCAAGTTATGAATAAAAGTAGGTATCAAGCTTATGTATGATCGAAATATTTTTCCTTTAAGTGAAGAAGTGAAAATCTTGATTGTAACATCATCTTTCGTAAACCGGATGAACCGAACAAACATTAGCAATATCTTGAATATGATTAGATGGGGTAGTATGGTTTCACTAGTGAAGTAAGCGATACTTTTAAGTGCGGACACTAGTGTATTACGTTTTGCATTGAGAGCCAAAGGGATACAACTATTAAAGATAACAAACAGAAAATTTCTTTGTTGTACCTTGATTGGAATGGATCTTAAAACTCTAAAGGAAAATAAGAATGATCTACGAAGAGGACTAGTAGAAATAGTTCTTTTTAAATGAGATGGTGGCCTTTGAATTGGTATGCCTCTTCATCTCCTTGGTAACAACTACAAATACTCACAAGGTTCACTACTTGTTGCACTTTGTCTTATATGTATTCTTCTCATGAAAATGGGCACCTTAGCTGCTAAAACCGATAGATTTTAAAGTTGGATTCACCAGATGTGTTGAAATATGCCTCCAAAGGTTGAAATCACTACGTTACACACCAAAATTTAGTAGTAATAAAGATTAAGTTTAGAAAGGTCCCACTTTGGATGTACTAGTAATGTTGGAGCTCAAAATCTCACCCTTCCATAGATCAACATGAAATACCTACAATTTTGAGGCAATATGGGATGATCTTTGCAATGTTGGTTTTACAAAAGCGATATCACCCTTTGGAAAAGGCGATTCATCTACCATTTTTAATGCTAAATTTACTCATACTACTCAAAATATATATAAGAGGCCAAGGTTAGAAGAAGATGCATGAAAGGGAAATCCTAAGCTAAAGAGAGGTGATAACACCAAGAAAATGGGAAAGACACTCTCAATGAGGGGAAAATGGGAGGAAATGATGATGAAGATGGTAGACATGAGTGCCACAGATCAAAACAACACCTTATGTTCCACTTTCATGCAAAAATATAATCGAAATAAACCATGTAAAATGGAGAAACATACACAACATACCTATAATGAATGAAGAGGAAAGAAAATACAATAAATCACAATCTAGGTAGAGAATTACAACAACACATGAATTTAATTTATTTATAAGGATGCACATTCCATTATATTGAAGGAAGAAGGTACAAACACATTATAGAAATCCAAATATGATGCTTGTAACTCGAAAAAAGACTTATGCGACACTTTAAAATGATACTCTTGTATTATGAAGGGGCACAACCTTTACAAATGAACATCCATTTCTAATATATAGAAAATGGTAGAAAGAGATGAGGGAAAAGAGATGGAAATTTGAATTCCAAGCTTCAAACACCAACAACATACATTAAATGAATTAAAATAATCAAGGGATCCTTGTCAAAATCATTCCACCAAACCACGTTTCTTGTAAGAGAAGGTAAGAACCCGTCCTTTACCAATTCAAGTGGTTGAGCTACATGAAACTACGTTTTAATGCCCGAACTATATTTTCCCTTTTTCTCTAACCAAACATCATAAATTTATGAATCTGATCATGCCAAATTAAAGTACATGACGATACGTTTCAAAGGAGCCTAAGTTTGTCAAAAATGGAGGCTTGGAGAGAAATATATGAACATAAATGAAAAACGTAGTTCAGGCACTAAGATGGATTTTTCTATAGTACTACGAGTTGAAATCTTGGTTTTAGGTCCGTGATTACAGTTTACAATTTGCAACTGCGAACTGCAAGCCTTCTTTTTCCATCCCGAGCTCCCAGAACAAAACACGTGTCCATGTTGCAATAAGACCTCAGAACTCTAAACACATTTTGCAATTTCTGAGAGACTATTAGGATGAAAAATACCTCCCCGAGTGCGATACAGATGCCTTTTGGGCTCGGGGAATTGTTTACAATTTTGCACCTGCAAGACTATAATTTCTCAAAGAAGTCCCTCCAAGGCCGAAAACGGGTGTATAAGTCTTAAATTTTTTCTGGAAGTTTTCAAAATAACACGGGGAAATCTTAGACAAAATTTCCTAAAAAATTTCTAGTATGAGTGGACACAAAGAAGGATATCATGAAAGAAAAGAAAAGATATCAAAATGCAATAAATTGTAGATTGTGTGGGAATACACAAGGGCTTTACGTAGTGGCTAGTAATTACATGCTGTGTGACACATCTTTATATTTAGGTGTGCGTAATTGCACCCATATTTTTTGCAAGGTGAGATGTGTTGGGGTTTGAACATTAATATAGGATAATATTTTATATTATTAGAAGACTTGCTAGAAGAAAAAGAAAAATGAAAAAGATGATCAACTACTAGGGACTTGTGTCATCCAAAAAAATTTGACACATGGGAATATTAGATGAAGTACCTAATAATTATCTAATAGAATCGTAATGAAAAATCATCATGAACTATGAGGTTTCACATGGTGTATGCTTGGAATTTTTAGATGGTATGATAGATTGGATAATTTTATGATCTAATTCAAATTTGTACAAAGTGGGAAATGAGGAAGTCTCCAAATGGAATTTGATTGGAAGGAAGAGATGGAATGAGAAGGTTTAAAGGTATGATGGTTTATTTATTTGGGATACTGTTTTGAACTCGAGGAGAATTTTGAAAATATTGTCTTTGGAGAAAAGATAAGAGAGTAAGCATGCAAGAAGTCCTTGAGAATACACCTCCATTGTAATATACATGTTTCTTAATCATCATTTTAACCACACCAATAGACGTAGTGAATGTTGTAGATGTCATTTAGACCTTTGAAGTCAATATAAACTCTTTTTTTTATACTAGTTGGTTGTCTACTCGAAAATGGATTGGGTTTTAAATAACTAGTTTATCATAAATTAGTATCAAAGAAAAGATTAAACTTTTGAGAGGAGAGTTGAGAAATTTATGGAGACTGTAGAGTGTTAAACATGAGGAAACTAGTGGAAAGATGAAAATTTCCACTAATAAGAGCTTATTCAGAGTCGCATTGAATGCAATAGTCATGGGTATACTAGAAAAATTCATGAACGAGATTAGGGGTATGAGGACTGGATAGAATTCATTCAAGAGGACCAATAGAGAGGATTTTTCTCTATATTATTAAATTGATGTTTGAGTTAGATGAGAATAAAATGAAGAAGAAGAGGTTATTCAAGTTGTACAGCATAAATATTAAGAGGTGTCACAAAATATGTCTATAAACAAGAATGGATGTCCAATATTTGTAAGGGATACTAGAACAAGAGGAGATGATAGATTGGATTACAAGCATGGAGGAATATTTGGAGTCACAGGAGTTTAGTGGTGGCCGATATAAATTAAAGTTAGCGCAAACTAAGTTGAATGAGAAAATAAATTTATGGTGG
Source organism: Taxus wallichiana var. yunnanensis (assembly GCA_018340775.1). Taxonomy (NCBI): domain Eukaryota; kingdom Viridiplantae; phylum Streptophyta; class Pinopsida; order Cupressales; family Taxaceae; genus Taxus; species Taxus wallichiana. Next base: position 698,628,866 of record CM031244.1, read on the forward strand.
AAAGAGAATCGAAATGAGTGTCAAAGGAGAATCTAGGATAGGATTGTGTGTTGGGATAAAATGGTGGATAATATGAAATACATGTTTTTACGCATAGACTATCATATGAACTTTTGAACAAGTTACAAAATATGAGGTAGAAAGATATATCAATCAAATAATATATAGGGATTTTTATCGAGATCATGACTAGATATAAATAATCATATGTTGACCAAAATCCCAAAATATATATTAATTGTTCGATATTTGGAATTTTGGAGGAGCTAAATGTTATACACATTCATATAGTAGAAGAATATCATTTTTTTACTCTAAAGGTAGATTTAAATGTGTGTTAAATTTTAAATTAATATAGCACAAGAGTCTAAAATGTGCATAGAATACATGGTAGTGTTATTGTATATAAAAACTACAAGAAGTGGAGTGCAACTATGTGCGAACAAGCACATTAGGAGGTTTATATAAATAAATTCCATACCCATTGTGAGGACATGGAATATCTAGTCATGGAAGGAGAAGTCGATTATTTTTAGCATCTTTCAAGTGAGGATAAGTAAGACATTGTGCATATGATTTTCTTATTTTGTAAAGTGAGGTGATAAAAATGCACAAGAGGAAGCACATATATGGTGCAAGGATATTAAAATTCCATGGGATAAAATTAATATTTTACATGTCTTGAGTACAAAGAATCCTTCATGATGTACGGGGTATAGTTCAAGATTACGTAGAAGAAGAATGATCTAACAAAGAGGAATAATTTATTCAAAACAACATGCAAGCTAGGAGATAAATTCTACAAGGTGATTATTAACACTAGTAGCATATATAATTTGGTTTCATGTGAAATGGATGAAAATTTGGGAATAAATAGGATTTTACATCCCAACCCATATAAGGTGTTATGGTTGTAGAAGGGACACTAGGTATTGGTGAATAAAAATAGATATTTCAAATTCTAGATTATGAACTATTGTGAGGAATTATTATATGATGTGATGATGACGATTTAATGTTATATTAGGAAACCATGGGAATTATAATTAACTAATTATAAATCCATGGAATAAATTGTTGAAGATAATAGATTATGATGTGCGATTACATAAACCATAGATTTAGCTGATTATATATTGTATATTACAGAATGTAAATAACATGAACATAAAGTAAATGAATAGAGAGCCATAAGAGATAAGTGGGAAAACCATGGAAGGTAAAAAACTCACTAATAACCACTTATCATTTTTTAGAATATACTCTTACCCAACACGCCCACTATTTCACATGCGGTTGCATCTTCAATAAGGACTTAGAACCGCCTCATACATTTTTTCATGATGCTTACAAATTTGATCACACATATATCTCACATATAACATTACAACTTGTGTAACCAATTCCTAAAGGATCACCTTGTTAAATACAAGGCGGGTGGTCATGATCTACTATTAAAATCCAACCCATGTTATTTTGTGGGTTTTATAAATAAGAAATTTCCCACTTAATATTATAAACCGCAACACTCCCCCTTAATTTTTAGTAGGGAAACATGCATAAAAATGTTATCATTTGGTAGTAATGCTAAGTTACCTTTCAAAGTATAAAAGGATTTACAATCCATAAATCAGCGTTTGATTTATACCGCATCCAAAACAACTTTTTATATGGGTATATAGTTCGTAGTACACTAAAGCAATGTCCTACAGATTTTTCATCTCCACAGTACACTATCGTAGTGTCCCACACACCTATATAATCTGCGAACAATTACAACTGCATTGTGGGTTTTAGAAAATCCATGAGACACTATTTTTCCATGGTTCAAAATAGTGTTCCAAGGATTCCATAAAAACCACAATACAAAGGAACATCTATAAATTCTCAAGATAAAGTGATTAAGGATGAAGACTTACATCAGATTATGGAGCCTTTTATAAAGCTAGACATTCCGATAACTAATCCTTCACCGGGAATTTCAACTAAACTTGAGATATATGAAAATTACTTAAACAACACGAAATAGTGTTGAGTATCCATTCGAAACACTCAAGGCCATTAAGAGGTGGAATTTTCATGCACACTCCCCCTCAATGGAAGCTCTTAAAGTCCTAATAATGCACGAAACTTGGAAAAAATCATAGCACACCGCATGACTTTGTGAAAAAATTTACAACTTGATCTTCATTTGAATAGAACTTGAGATCAATATTAGCATTCAGGAATTTCTCTTTAAAAAGTGCATATGAATCATGATATGTTTTTTCCTCTAATGTTGAACTAGTTTTTTTGCAAGAGCAATGCAAATATCTCTATCTCATATAAGAGTAGTGCTTCCTTTGACACCCATATGTAGTTTTTCCAATAGTCATTTTTGCCACATAGCTTCCTTTGTAGCTTCCATAACACTTATATATTCTACTTTAGTAAAAGAGATAGGCATTGATGGTTACTTCTTAATACTCCAAGTGATGGCACTTGTACAAAAAAACTTGAACACAAATCCAAATGTAGATTTTCTATCCACAATATCATCAGCATGGTTAGAATCACAATATCCAAATGATTTTACATCATCACAAGTAAGAATAACACAAAACATAATTGTTTATACATAAGGATCCTACATGAATCTAGAAACAATTTCATCTGTTTAGGATATATCAGGCCTAGTGATAGTTAAATAAATCAAACTATCATAGGAGTAGAGACATGCTTACAATAAATTATATTAAACCTTTTGAGAAGGTTAGTAACATACTGAGCTTGTGATGCAACAATATATTTGTGATTTTGACACATAACCATGCCTAGAAAATGATTAAAAAGTATTAAAATAGTTATTTCAAAACTTTTTCTTAACTTCTCTTTGATTCTAAGACTTAGATTCTAGTAATCAAGAGATCATCAATCATATAGGGAATTAAAGATATCATGACTATTTTCATATTTGACAAATAAATCATTATCAGCAAAATAGTTAGAGAAACCAAGCTCATGAAAGACATTATTTATCTTAGCATACTGATAGTTTGAAACCATATTTCTGGCCCATTCAGGAATCCTAGTCTGATTCAAGGTTTGAGAGATCTCCCCCTCAATGTCTACATCCATTATAACAGAGCGATATTGAAAAATGTTCTTGTAGAAAATTTCTATATTTGGGACACTTAAAAGAGGGTAGGGAGGTAGATTTACCAAAAACTATTTATCAATAATAAGCATGTATTCATTAATTATCTTTATAACCTCATGAACTTGGAACACCTTTCATGATGTATAAATCCACTTGATACATATCGAAACATGATATCAACTTCTACTTTCTCTGACTTTTACTTTATCCTTTTGGAGCAACACAACATCTTCTTAAAAAAAATATGACCCTGATTTCATCATGCCTTCTATTAGGAACCAAAAAATATACTCATTAAAACTATTTTCTAACATACTCTCCTCCATTATCAGTCCTAATTATTTTTATTTTTATATTAGAAGAATTTTTAACTAAGGCTTTAAATTCTTAAAATTTAGACAAGACATCATAAATTTTCTTAATAAAGTAAGACCAGGTCATCCTAGAGAAATCATCAATGAAGCATACAACATATAAAACACCAATGAGAGAAGGAACTTCAAGTAGACCTCTCACATCACTGTGAATAAATGAGAAGAATTTGGATCATGATGTTTGTGAAATGGTTCAACAAATTTCACATGTTTCATGATCATATTTCATTTTAGGAAGACCAATTACAAGATTTATGTGAGACATTTCATACAAAATTATGAAATTTACATGACCTAATATTTCATGCCAAAGCTGAATATCATTCCTAGAAGAGGAAGAAAATCAATATTCGAGACACAAATCTAAAATATATAAGCCATTTTTTTGAATACCAAAATAAATACCATTACTTGAGTTCATCTTTTGCATACCATTTATCTTATAGTAGACCAAATTTATAGATTTCTTTAGTTAGATGAGAGCAAGACAAAGATTTTTTTCAACTGAGGAACATACAAGACATTCCTAATTACCCCATTTACCAATTTAACATCTCCATAACTTACAGATCTAATGATGGAATTATCTTCTTGATATATGTTTTCCTCACATTTTACAATATCTAAGAGGATAACAAAAATACATGACATGTGCCTAGAGACATCATTATCTACGATCCATTCATTATCATTTGAGGCTAAGAGAGCAATACACAAGGAAGTAGAATGCTTAACATTTATTGCATGATTTTACTTTTAATATTTCTTCTAACTATTAGATTTCTAGTATTTCTAGTATTCTTAACAAAATTAGTTAGTTTTCACATGACAATCAGACTTTTTATGACCAAATTTGTTAGACTTGTTACATATGCCATTATATTTGACTTTAAAGTTCAATTTTTTTTTTTTTATAGAATTATACTTGATTAGATTTAAATATTTATCTAGTATTATACTTCTAAATAGGATTGTTAACATTACCAGCCGGTTTAAATGCGAGAGATAGCTATGAAGACAAATATAGCTAAAAAAACAAATCAACTCTATATAAGAGAGGAAAACAAAAAAAAAAACAAGCCACAAATTTTTTAGCATATAGCTTAGGAAAAAAAACTAGCCACAAAAGGCCATAGAGAAGAGATATAAGCTTTAAAAATTTTGGAATTCACAAGACAATGAAAATTTGAAGCCTATGACAAAAAGAAACTTAGAAAACCCATGGTATGAAGAAAATTAAGACCCATGGAATGTCTAAATAAAATTAGAAAGGACATGTGGTGAAGATATAAACAACGTAATAGGGAATGTGTTGGCTTTCTCGAAAATTCCATTATAGATCCCCTAGCAGATGATAAGTCCTCAAAATTTAATTAAAACAAATAACTTATCGGGTCCACAATATATTTTCACAAGTCAAAGAAACACATCAAGTTGAAATAAGAAACACGTGGCCAAAACAAGAGGTAACACATGGAGCAAATCAAAAAAACTTAGGGGCACATGTCACCATTTTAGAAACTTTCCACAAAAATTAGCCCGATGTAGACGTGAATTCCATAGAATAAAACAAAAAATATTACCTTTTGGGTTTGATGAAAAACCATAGAATATGTGAAAGCAAAGAGAGTGATAGAAAAAACAAATCAACCGACACTACTTGGCAATAATCTAACAACTAAAAAAAGACACTTGGAAAATTTCCGCAAAAATTTTAAGAGAGAGATCCAAGAAGACGTGAAGTCCCCAAAATAAGCCAATAAATAATAAATTTTGGGTCTCAACAACCAGTGAAATCAAAAGACATGTGTCAGTATCTCACTGGCTAATAATAAAGAGAGACTAAAACCGTGAAATCTAAGCAAATACAGACACTTCAAAAACCAATTACGCGATGTTTTACGATTTGTTCACACTTTGTAGTATAATATAAATGATAAAAGTAAAACAGAACACACGCGAATCCTTTTTAATGGCTTGTTTCTTTCCATTTTGAAAAAGTTTGAAAGATGCAAAAATAGTGTCTCATTCATACCGCCACGATTAAAAATAATAACAATCATGAAATGAAAAGATACTTGGAGCAATTCTACTCGCTCGAATTTTTCAAGTGATCGAAGAAGCTAACACAAGATCGAAAACATGAGATGCAAAGAGATTTGGAGAAACCTGTTGGCTCAAATTTGACAAGACAAAGAAGAAGATAACACAAGATTGACAACATGAAATGTGAAGAGACTTGGAACAACACTCTTTTGGATCAGATTTCACAAGTGACATAACTAAGAAACAAAAGACTGAAAATGTGAAATGTGAAGTGTCTTAGAGATTTCCTATTGGATCGTATTTCTCACGCAACAGAGGAAACTTAACAAAATTCTAATTTGGAAAAGAGTGTGGAAAGTTAAAACAAGTTTGATTTGACAAAAAGAACTACAAAAAATATGACACAATGAAGCTACATGGACTTATATGATTGCTTGAAGCTTCACAATGATAGAACTTTGCAAAATATTTTTAATCTTTGGGGTGTACTTTGAATCAATGAACTAACTGGATCTATAGAAATATTTCAGGTCCACATCCAAAAATAGCTACAACGGCTAATAAAAGTGTGATTTAAAAAAAAACTTACTAAAAACGGATTTAAACATCAAAAGACCAAGAATACATCATATAAATACATATCTATGCATGCAAATGTACAAATAAGATATAAACGTCCAGTTAAACAATAAAAGATAATTGGGTGGGAATTCAAAAATTTCACCTCATTTTCTTGAATTCGATAGTGGAACAATTACAAGTATTGTAGATATGAAATTAAACTTCAAGATTCTTTACTCTTGCAACTTAAAATCATCTAGATCGATCCCGCACATGCATAATCATCATCTCCGATACTATATTGGGAAAATGATGGGAAGTATAATTAACAAATTATAAATCCACAGAATAATTTATGAATATTATGGATTATGATGTACAGTTAAATTAAGCATAGATTTAGTTGACTATATATTACAAATTATAGAATGTAAATAACATGAACATAAATTAAATGAACATAGTGACACAAGATATAAGTGGAAAAACCATGAAAGGTAAAAAACCCACTGAAAATCACTTATCTTTATTGAGAATATACTTTTACCCAACACTCCCACTATTTCACATGTACTTGCACCTTCAATAAAGACTTAGGAATTGCATCATACATTTCTCATGAGACTTACACATATGCTCACACATATAGATCACATACAATGTTACAACCTTTGCAACCGATCCCTAAAGGATCACCTTATTATATATAAGGAGGGTGGTCATTATCCACTCTTAAAATCCAACAGGTTTTTTGGCGGTGTTTTATAAATAAGGAGTTTCCTACTTAATATTATAAACCCCGACATGTTTTTCATCTATTATTAGGTATACCTTGTTAATTTGATTGAAATATAATATATGATGGGTGGGAAATTTTATTCGCATAAATTAAAAATGATTTTTAGTCTTGTCTAAAACCTTGTTGTTCTAATAATTGAAAATATGGATCTTTAATACCACGTGCTCTTTGACCTCGTGTATATCTTTTGTCTGCCAAGGTGTTAATGCTTCTGGTTTGATTAAATTTTTTTCATTAGTACGCACAAAATGTTATCAAAATTTTATTCCTTACAATGACAAGAAAATTTCCTTAAATAAACCAAAAACGTTACAAAAGATCCTTTTAAGTTTCATTTCTTTTAATCTGAAAAACTAATATATAATTAAATATTATAATCCCAATTTATCTCTTGTTTACATAGAATATGACTAAAGAGATAATATTCAACTTCATTAGATATTTTAAATAAGAAAGGAAATTATGAACTAGGACTTTGAGGTGATGGAAGAAGTGCTTCTAGGCTCTTTTTAGTTGAGCACTTGATTTCTTGAATCTTTTCAATGCTTCAACTATGTCCATCCCCTTGGGAATTATTGTTTTGGAAGTGGCATGAGTCAAACTTTCCAGAAAATTTTCCATTTCTTTCCCTAACTCTATGTTTTCTAAGAACTCTTTATTAGCATCTATGATAGCTGCCTCTAGTGTACAAATCTCTTTCATCTTCTCCTTGGATATAGTTTCCTTCTTGAATAAATCCTCTTTAAAAAAAAAAAGTTTAAAATGGGACTTGATTTCTTGAATAGTGAATTTATTATTTGAACTCTCCTTGAATATCGACAATGAATATCCTAGAAGGTTGTAATGACACAAGCTTTAAAATAACAAGATTTAAACTACACATATAAAATCACATCACATCATGTATTAGACACAAATTTCTAAGCATAATATCAACTGAAAGACACAAAGTTCTTACTTAAATACGCATAGCTTCATATGAATCAGACAAGGAATAGAAAGGGATAGATCATGAGAGAGAATGAAACTTCTTTTGTATTGATCAGTAGTTCAATGTTTATTTACATCCAAGATATCAAAATCCAATCCCTTACAATGACAATAAAAGTTCCTTAAATAACCCAAAAATGGTTACAAAAGACCCTTTTTAGTTTCCTTTTTTTTAATCTTAAAAGCTAATTACATAAAGCATATGACTAAAGAGATAATAGTCACCTTAATTAGATATTTTAAATACGAAAGGAAATTATGAACTAGGATGTTGAGTCACTAGAAGAAGTGCTTATAACCCCTTTTATATTAGACACTTGATTTCTAAATCTTTTCAATGTTTTAGCTATGACCAACCCCTAGGAATCATTGTATTAACATTGTTATGAGTCCAACTGCCCAAACACTTTTCCATTTGTTTCCCAAACTATGAATTTTCTAAGAATTTTTATTAGCATATGTGATAGCCGTATGTAGTGTACAAATATCTTTCATCTTCTCCTTGGATATAGTGTCTTGCTTGAAGAAATCCTCTATAACAATTGTTTTGAACTCGAGACTTGATTTTTTGAATAATTAATTTCTAATTTGAAATCTCCTTAAAGATTTAACAGTGAATATCCTAGAAGGCTGACATGACACAATATTTAAAAGATTCTCCTCTTTGTAACATGTTTCTTATTTCTCCACTGGCTTCTTCAATAGTTTTAATCTTTCGGTCAATGCTAAAAACCCACTTCTTAGATAGATTCAACTTTACATCATCAAATATACATTATTTTCCAAGAGGATTTGTACATATGTTTCACTCATTAGTTTAACACCCTAAATACATTCACTCCATAATTTTAGTTCCGTATACAAACCACTGACTCTGGTGGTGAATTTTAACTGAATCTTAGCAATTTTCTTAAATTCTTTGAATGCTTCTTCCTCAATGAAATTAAAACTTGTGATTATCAAGTCGTCAACCATGGATTCCATTGCCTCACCATAAGTGGCATGATTTTGAATATCTTTAATGTCTTGAACCTCATCATTAGATATAATGGCAGGTAAAGTGGGATAGAATCTAGGGGGTTGGGTTAAGCACTTTATCTTCTACCAATAAGGATTTTATGAAACATGACAAAATTTGATTCTTCTCCTCCAATTTCTCTTATGCCTGCTTCCCTTTTTCAACTCTTTCAATCAATTTAGACAATGTTTCCCTTATGTTATGCAACTCACTTTCTAGTGTTGATTCACCAAGAGAAGTTCTCATTAATTCCAGATCACCCATTGATATGTCCTTTTCATCCTTATCAAGCTTATGTATTATAATTTCCATGAATGATTTCTTTTGGGTATCTTAAACCAATCTAGATGGGACATTAGTTTTTTTAGCTAGAGGGGGAGGAGTAGTTCCCAAAAGTGTTACCACCACATCAAACTTAGGAGCAACAATACTTTAAGTGGCCTCCCTTTTCTTGCATTCTAGTAATGGTTGTATCTAGGAAAATTAAGAAATACAAGTGGAAGGATTAATGGGACCAAGTGCAGGTGCACTCATCACACTTAGAGTTTGTACAATGGTCATTTCTAACACAGAGGTCTCAGTTTGGGTGATGGGAGATTCCTTAGTATATGCTTCCATAGATTTTGAAACTAGTTTCTTTGATTGATCCTCCTTCACACTACTTTCTTCAGGGATATTATCCTCTATCTTTTCTTGCTCTTTTCCTTCACTATCATCATCACCAAGGTCCACAATTTCTCCCTCATCAGGTACTATTTCATTTTTCTTAGGAGAGGGTATCCTTTCACTCTCCTAAATAACCTCCTCTACCTTATCATCCTTCTTATCTTTTCCCTTCTTTGTGTACACCAAAGTTGAAGATTCTAGTGGAGAAGGAATAGATTTTTCATGTGCTTCAGGAGCTGATGAAGGTATTTATTTCTGAGGGGTGGAGGTATCTTGAGAAGTAGACCTAGATTTCCTTTCCCTAATCATCTTAATTTTCCTATCAAACCAAAGCCTAGTTCTCACCAAGACAAGGTTGTTGAGCTCCTTCAAATCATCTCTCTCCTTAACAAACCAATCAATGGTTTCAATAGGGGTGTGCTTGATTGACCTCTCATACTCAAGAGACTGTAGTTCTTCATCATCATCCTCAAACCCTTCAGGAACATTAAATATACCAAAATCCTTGATTTGCTGCAGAGACAATCTTCCATAGTACCTTCTTCAAGCCTCATAATCATTAGAAAAATCTGCCCAGTAGTCTTCAATATCGGTAAGGTTCGATAACCCATTCTGAAATTAGTGCCAATGAACCCATTAATATCAAATCAAGTCCTAGGTCTATAATAGTGAAGAGTAAGAGGGGTGATTATTCTATCAATATTATTAGCATCTAAAGTAGTCTTGCAAGTGGATTTACCCAATAACATCAATAACTAAATACCTAAAATATTATTATCCCTTCAAAGTTATATGCAGCTTATCCAATTGTTTACATATATTAACCAAATCCATATTGTCACTGTAGTACATAGGGAGTTTCATGGGATGCCCCTCAAATCCAACCATTCATATATATGAAATTTTCCTGAATTGGGTGAAAAATCTTCCATAGACATTGATAAGTTATTTTGCCTCATCTGAAAAACTTCTAGCACTATCTCCTTCCAACAATCTGATGATTTACATAGTGAATGCATCATTCACTCTCCTAAAGTGATGATTTATGGTCTTCAGAGTTAACTATGGATGGTACTCATAAATGGGAGCATCCTTCTTTTCTTCAACAGGGGGAAAACCCAACCATTCTTTGTAAGCTGCAATGGTGTACATCAAATAGGAGGTAATATACAAGGTTTGAGTCCTTTCAAGCTCAATATTTTCCTTTACTAAATTATCTAAGATAGATTATCTATTCCTAGTTCAATATTTTCTTACCCTCACATATAATATTGATATATGGGCACATCTAATAATGAAACTCATTGGTAGAGGGAATCCCCATTATCCTGGAAAGGAGAGTGATAACATTTGACAATTCTTGAGTAAACCAACCCCTATACATTTTTTTGGGAAACCTTGAGGCTCCTTTCTTCAGTTCTTAAAGTAAGACTTGGCCACTTTACTCTTATATCATTCATTGTCTTGATCAAAAAGAAGTTTTGTCTGGTCCCTGGTAAGAATGTTCAAGCCTTCAATAGTGGGAATACTCAAGGAAGTGATAATACAATTTTCATTGAGTCGAGCTACCAACTATCCTTGAGGGTGAACAATTTCCTTTCTCAGTGGGTTGAAACAAGAATTATAAGCTAGCACTATATTATCACATTGAATGGAAATTAGAAAACCCCTCACCTTTGTGATTCCACTCTCCTTAATTAGTTGGTTGATGAGAGAAGGGTTTTGATAATTAATGTGCGCCTAAAAATCATCCAAATAAAGTTGTTGAGCATCATTATTACCTATCTCGGTATAGCCATCTCAAAATAAGATAGGTGTATTGGTATTCAAATTATTTCTCCATTTAAATTTGAGCAAAGATCACGGATTTAGCACGAAGCTTAGAAATAGATAGGCCATTATGTATGTTGTTTTGTAGATGGGGATGAGATCTAACTAGCCCTTTTTTACTCAGATTTATGGAGAGATGGATATCACCTTCAAGAGGATTTGACCTATCCTCACTGCTATAGGTTGTGCCTTTTGACCAGGTGAGATGACCCATAGTCTAACCTCTATTTTGTGAAGGAGATGGATATATCCTTCTTTTGCACAAATTTTATGAAGAAACCCTTGGGAAATATGGTCAATACTCCATAATTTAACTCTTAAGAGTTGTCACTTCTAAAAGATGGAGATACTTTCAAAACAAGGCTAAGGTTACTAAATACATTATGAGATCCTGATTGTTCTACATATTTTAGTAAATAGATTTTTTTCCTTTATTGATATATAGGGAAAATAGGTTTATTTCAGGATGGATTCATGGTTTTTGAATAATTTTGGTGGGAGATTAAGTAGGATAAAGTTGATTATACCAGATCTTTGAGAAACTTCACAACAATGGAAAACTCAACAACAAAAAGCTTCAAAATAGTTAAGACGTTCCTTCAACTAGAAGGTGTGCTTCAATGGAGGCCTAGATCAACACGTTTTCCCAAAATATTTGAGAATATAACACGAAGGCTCAAGTTAAAATACTCAATTAAACACCAAAATCTTTGATCAATCATGCCTAAGGTACACCCAAAGACTTACAAATAATATTTATCAACAAATGATAGTAAAGTGATTTTAAATCATTTATCTCATCACAAGATGAAGGCCCTTCTTAAAATGAAATTGCAAATGCCACTAAACTGTCACAGGGACTAGATCATGTGTGATTTCACAAATATTTCAAAGTGTAATATTGCAATAGCAACAAGAAAAACTACTTGCAAACATTCGAAACAAAGTAGACAATAATTTCTCCAAGATTGACACAAATTAATTTGAAAATTTCTTAAATTCATCAACAGGGAAAGCTTCAAGAGTAATCTCAAGTGCTTGTCAATTTCTATACATCTGTATCCAACTTGACATGATAGAAAATCTAACACAAAAATAATTAACAAAGTTATCTCGGATTGGTCTCTCAGAACATGGATTTTCTAAAATTTTCTCTCAAGAATTAAACCCTCAACCATTTATAAGAGTATTCTCATTACATTCATGCATTTTACTTGCTCACTCATCCAAAAATTTCCCCAAAAAATAAAAATATTCAAGGGACCTTTGCTTGTTACCAATTTGCCTCAGAGAGTGACGTTTAACAAATTTACATCCAAAAGCTACCAGGTGGACCAATTATGAATTGATCACATTTCTCAAACCCTTGAATAATGACTAGGATGTCATGCCACAAATTTTTGGCATTCCTTCTAATCATTTTGGTTTTGTCGTGTGATAAATCCCCGTTTAAATCATTTTTCGTAGTCTCTGTATAGTTGGATTTGACAGGTAATCCTTTTCACCCTCGAGGCAACACCTTTTTCATATTTTATGCTTGCAACTTTCATTATTTCATCCTTTTCCCATTCTTTCCTCTACAACTCTATCCCATATCCAGCTTCTCTAGTATTTCAAATTTTTGCAAGTGCTTGAGCAATTCCAATTTCAAAATATTGACCTTAAAATCCTTATACTCAAAACTTAAGTTTTGAATCCATTCAATGACACTTTTCAGATAGAGATGACAAGGTATTTACTCAAAAATGATGAAAAATAGTGCATATTTGCATCTCTAGGAGTCTTGGAGAAAAAATGGTGGAAAAATAGATGTAATGCACAACAACCGTTGATTCTTCCCCTTCTCCACTTTATTTTATAACCATCCACATGTTTCCTTGGCACAAAATCAAAGGATAAGTACAGGGAAAGTTTCCAAACAAGCGTGGGCCTTCCATGTGCCCTCGGCCCAAGAAAAACTCCTTTTGGTCTCTACAAAAGTCGCAACAAAAAAGGAGCTAGTGAAAGCCTCCACATGTCTCAATGGCACACTTTGAGATGGTTCCCAATAGTAGAGATGCCTAACAAGCACGGGCTCACCACGTGTTTCAGTCCGGTAGAGTTGTTAAAAAAATTAAAGGATCAGTGGAAGGCACCATGTGTCTAGGGTCCGAGACAGTTTTCTTTGGCCATTGAAAAGTCCAAGCAAGGGTATACATGAGTGAAAGCCTCCAAGTGTCCTCCTGGCACTTCTTAAAAATAAAATTTATGGTCCAGTCCCCAAATAGGGATGGTCCCTCCACGTGTCACAAGCCTTTCAAAATTGCTTTGAAAAGTTTAAGTATAGAGCGGAGCTGGCTGAAGCCTCCACATGTCTCCCTGTCGTAATTGTTAAGGTGGGAACCTGAGGCAGATCCTCAAAGGAGCATCATACCTCCACGTATCCATGCTCTACAAAGGCTACATCAGCCGCATGAAAATATTGTCTAAGTCTGGCAAGGAAATGGAAACCACCACGTGTTTCCCGATGCAACTCCAAGGTCAAACCAAAAGGTGAATTTTTAGATGAGAATTGACCCTCCATGTGGACAAGTTTTGAGTTGAAGTGAGCCTTAGAGTTTTCAAAGTGCCCTACCAAGCCACATCCAATCAGAAAGGGCCACATTTCCATAGATCTTTGAGATATCAATTTGACTAGGAAAATACACCCATCAAACCGTTAAATGCGGGAACATCACCATTTGCACTTGGAAATGGATCTTTCTTTAAGGAAAGAGAATTTAGAAATGACATAAGGTCCAAATATGATCTTTCGAGCCATATTCAATCACTTTTCCACAAATATTTGCAACAAAAATGATAGGGAAAATAAAACGTGACTATGGAAAATGGAAGTAAGCGAAAAACCCTGAGTTTTCATCCAAGTTACAGACTCTTTCACATGGATAGGGAACTTTAAAAAAATTAGAGACTTTTAAGTGATCCTTGACTAAGGAAGGGACTGATCATGGCAACTAAATGAAGGAAATTTTTTTCATGCATTAATACGAGGAGATAGAAAAGATGACAGAGCCCACGAACTAAAGAATTTTAAAGATAAATAGGGTGAGATTAAAATAAGCACCAACATCGGCTCTGACTCGGGGATGGGCACTCCTATGAGTGCCACAAAAAAATAGCCAACCAAGTGCCAAAATCAAACCATTGGGTAATGGAGTCAAACAATAAGCTTGCATAGTGGAACAATAATAAGTAACTCCCCAAGAATGAAGCGAGAAACCAACAAAATTGCTGCCAAGGACCAAAACAAACAAAAAACATAAAAACTCGAAAGCGAGAAAAATTTTAAGGACTATACACTATACAAATGGAGTATACCTTGATTCTAAGAAATCAATCAAGGAAATTTTTCAAATGCCCGCCATTAATGAGACAATTCAAGCAGCTCTCCCGTCTAATTCTTTTAGAGAAAACATATTTTCACCAATTTGAATGTCAATTAAATAAGGTTTCATCCATAATGCATCAAATTTACCATGCTTGTCCTTGTCTTCATGTCTTCTATCCCATAATAGCAGAAGATTCCCAATTTGAAAGCTCTTAGAGTCACCTTCTTGTCAAATAACTTCTTCAACTTTTTCTCGAACTTCACATGCTATTTATGGGATGCTCTTCTTTCTTCATCTAACTCAATAATCTGATTGATTCGAGCATCATATGGAATAACTTCTTGATCTTTAATTTGTTGAACAAACTGAAATGAAGACAATTGAAAATGAAGGGGTAGTAAAGCTTGAGTTCCATATACCAACTCAAATGATCTTTTACCAAAGAGCTCTTTCGAAAGTGATTCTATCATCCCAAATGAAAAACTTCATTTTCTCATGCCACTTATTTTTGTTCATCTCCAAGGTTCTTCTAATGATCTTCAACAATTTTTTATTGTTGGACTCATCTTGTCCATTTCCTTATGGATTGTAGTTAGAAGTAAATGTCAAATTGACTCCATACTCTTTTCACATTTCCACTAAAGGTTTGGCTCTGAAATTCATGGCATTATTAGCAACAATATTAATCGACACACCAAATCTTAATTCATATGTTTCTTTCTTGGTGGGGATTTCTTCCACCCACTTAGTGAAATTATCGGTGCTGGCTACAAGAATCCATTTATGAACAACACTAGAAGGATCATAAAATTTTCCAATGAAATCCATTCCCCATTTCTTAAATGAGGCTTCAATTGACATAGGATGTAAAGGAATGGATCATGAAGCTTTCGTTCTTCCAGAAAAATGTTGGTAACTTTCAGATTTCCTAACAAATAGATTTGTATCTTTGAAGAGATTTGGCCACTAAGAACCAGCCCTCAAGATTTTATGTGTTATAACTCTTCTAGCAAAATTTCCCATACAAAATCCTCCATGAATATCAGCAATTACATTTAGGGATTCATCCTCAGCAATGCATCTTAAGAGCACTCCCTCCGAGTTCTTCCAAGAGAACCCAAAATCAGTAATGAGATATTATTGAGAGGCTAATTTAAGAGCTCTTTTTTTATTTTTACTCAAATGTTCAAGGCAACATAGATGTATGAGATAAAAGATTATATCTATGTACCATTTAAAGCTTACCAAAATTTCAAGGACATCAACCTTTTATCCTTCTACTTTATTCACCTCAATAAGTTTTGAGTTGCTCTCAACCATAAGCTTAGCTAGGCCCAAACCTCTTATCAATTTTGTGGTTTGGATATCTATGTCATATTCCGCAACTTGTTTACCCATCTGCATCTTTTTCTTGAAATCTCCATCTCTAATAAGATGTCCTTCACCATGGTGTGAGGAATATAAACAACAAATTTAGATCTCAATATGTAGGGTTTAAAAACATTTGTTTCTTTCACCAAGGAAAATGCTTGCTTCTCCATGATGGTGTACTTCAACTCAGCTCCTTGCAATGCCTTACTAAAAAATTCAATTGGTCTCTCATCCCCTTCATCATCCTTTTGTAACAAGACAAATGCAATTGTGTTTTCTAAAGCAAAAGAAAACATTTGAAAAGGCTTCTTGTAATTTAGAGCTGCCAAAATAGAGGCATCCTTTAATGCTTATTTGATCCCATTGAAATCTTGAATGGAAGCTTCTTCCCATTTGATAACTTGGTCCTTCTTCAACATGCTAGTAATGGGGATGGTCATCTCAACAAAGTTAGACACAAATATTCTGATAAATTTTATTTTTCCAAAGAAGGATTGAACTCCCTTCTTAGTTCTTGGAATTGGAACCTTGTTGATGGCTTCCACTCTCTCGGATCAATCACGACCCCTTTTATTGATACAATGTGACAACCCAGCTTTGCCTTTTGCACTCCAAAATGACACTTCTTGGGATTTAATGATATGCCATACTCTCTACACCTTAACAACATTCTCTCTAAGTGTTGCAAGTGATCATTTCTTTTTCTGGAAAACACAGTTACATCATCTTGATAAAAAAATGAAATCATTAATATAACCAACAAATGCTACATCCATTGCTCTTTGGAAAGTTGCTCCAACATTCATTAAGCCAAAAGGTATCCTGACATAGACATAAGTTCCCCAAGGAGTGGTAAAGGAAGTCTTTATTCTTTCTTACTCCTTCAAAAAACTTGATTATAGCATGAGAAACAATCCAGAGTGGATAAAAACTCGGAACCAATTAACAATTGTAGAATTTCTCCATGTTTGGTAGAGGGTAATTATCTTTCAATGATGATTTATTTAAGTTCCTGAAGTCTACGCACAACCTTATATCAACATTCTTTTTTTCGAAAGGTACTAGGTTGCAACCCAAGATGAGTACCTTGTTGGATGAATGATCCCTCCATCCCTTAACTTCTTAAGTTCTTCTTGCATCTTCAAAGAAAGGAGTGGATTGATTGTCCTTTTTTTTTTTTTTCCTAAAGCGCTTGGCATTAGATTCAAGAGGAATCTCATGTTAGAACAAATACTCCTTGAATGCCTTTAACTTAGAGTAAGACCAAGCTAGCAGTCTTGATATTTCTTCAACAATTGAACATAGGACTGCTTCTCTTCCTTGTTGAGATTGCTTCTTAACCAAATTTTACATGGTTTTTCCTTTGTGCCTGTGTCATGCTATTCCACATCTCTTGAAACTAAGATACTTCTTTTAATTATGGAATTAGCATTACCAAAGTTCTATTCAAGCGCCACAAAACCTCTGGGAATCATGTTTGTCTTTCATTTGGATGATGTATTTGCCAAATAAAGTTTCCTTTCCTTCAGCAGCACACACCATTGGTTCCCAATCTATATTTTGGTCAGAAAAATTGCCTTAGTTTTGCGAAACCGTTTCACCTGGGCATCATCATCGAACACTTGCCAATTTTTAACGTTGTCAGGGACAGATGGCCATGTTAGTATTTCAACATCATACTCACAAAATGGAGATACTGTACAATTCCAAAATCTAGATCCTAACACTGCTAACTTGTCTATAACAGCATTGAACTTTCTATCATGGTGCACAATATTAAAAGAGTCAAACATTTCAATCAAATCTGAGACTGCATGCTAGTATTTTTTCATTCCTTGATTTTTAGTAGCATATAGTTTTGTAATTTTCTTGATAATCAGGTCTAAATACCCTTTGATAATGATATCATTTTTACCATATTTCCATGTAATTCTCAATCCTAATAACATTGCTTCATATTCAACAATGTTATTAGTGCATTCAAAGTTGAGTTGCAAATAAAAACAAACTCTTCATGGCTCGGAGAAATCAAAACAATGCCAGCACCATTTCCAAACTTTGAATAAGATCCATCAAACAACGAGGTCCAAGGTAAACCTACTTGTTCAAGATACTTACAATGATCAATCTTTCGCTCTTTGCCATCACAAAATCCAACAAAGTTATCAACACTTACATTAGCATACAACACTTCATAAGAAGCATTATTGGGATATTCAATGAGGTGCAACATATTCTTCTCTCCATATGGATTTACAAGGTTTCTTTCAATTGGAATGGTGGCAAAATAGATATCCAAATGAACACTTCCACCAAAACTTGAAGCCCACTTTCTTCATAACGACATTCCCCATTTGCCGGGACAATCAACAATGATGACATCAAGTTTCAAGTTCTTACCCGGATAAGTTACAAGTTGTACCACCAAACCTTTTACACATCCTACAACTAGAACCTCTCTAGAATCCATTGTAGTACACTTGCCATAAGTTGCTATCACTTTAATGTTCAATTCATTCATGACCTCTAGAGGCATAACATTGCATGATGCTCTAGAATCAAACATACAATTGTGTAATAGTCTGTCCTTAATAATCAGCGTTGTAAAAAATGGATCAACATTTAATTGAGACTCAACCAAATATGTTCCCAAGTAAACTTCAGGTGGTTCACCTATCTCCTCTAATGTTGGTGGTTTTTCTAGGTCTGCAATGGTTGGAGGAGGAGTGTTTACATTATTTATATTTCTTCCTTGGGTACTCCTATCTTATTCTAATCCTAAATACTCAAAGGCCCTCTTCTTGTGCTTAGGAATCCTAAGTAGTTCAACAATTGGGATAGAAATATTGATCTGACTCAAGACTTGGGAAATTTCATAAGGAATGTATTTGGGCAAAGCAACATTTGGAGAAATATTGACAAACTCATCAGATGGCACAAGATTTTTCACATTTTGGGCATGGGTGGGAACACCAGTTCTACTTGAGACAACAAGGCCTTTTCCAGATGCATCTTTCTTTGGAGTTTCTTTTGGGACATTAGTGAGAACTAGGGTCTTTGGTTTGGCTTGAGGCCCTTCCCTTTGACATCTTTACTTCTTGTGTTATACTCTTTTTCTTGGGAAACAACAACATTCATTAATAACTATCTATCCTCTTCTGATGGGATTCTTCCATCATACTTCTTAATCATTAGGTACTCAAAATCATTATTAGGAAGTTCAAAAGATTGTACCTTGTCTATCTCTAAAGCATGAGAGGGAGGAAGAAGAGGTACCCGGTGAATGCATTCCCAAAACTTGCAGCGGTTCTTGCACTTATTACTTCAATTGAAGTTTCTCCTTGATGTGATTTTGTAGAGCGAGTCCACCATGCATGCATCGTAATCGTATTATCATCATCATCAGCTTCTTCAACTTGTTAATATACTTCACATGGCGGGTGGGGTAAGAAACATTTGTCACACTAATCAATTTCATTTGTCTCTTCAATAACAACAACTTTGGCATTTAGAGGATCATGAACTACTCTATTTTCCCTAGCTTGGGGTTATCTAGCTCCCATGGGTCCTTTACCTCTGTCATAAGATCTCTGATCATTTCTAGGATGATTTGCAAATTTATCTTGTCCTTGTTGCCTATGTTGACCTTGAGAACCTTGTCCAATTCCTTTCTCTTCCCTAGCTAGCTTGTAAGAGATTTCTTTGATATCTCTGGCCAAAGTCTTTACAACTTCCTCAAGATCCATAGCCTTACTTGATTAAGGCTTCTCTGGGTTAATCAGTTTAACACCCTCCCTCTTAGGAGGTTTTCCAACTGCTTTAATGTTGTTCTCAATTTGTAGAGCCATGGTAAAGGCCTACCTCAAAGTTCCATGGTTCTTATCCCTCAAATAGTAAGCAAATTTCTTATCAAATGCATTTGAATACTTTATCAGACATGATTCATCACATGGCCTCAAATTAACAAGTAGTCTTCTCAATGTTTTGTTAAATCTTGTATTGAAATCATGCACTAATTCATTAGGATTATTTTTATATTTTCAAATTCTGATAAAAGAAACCTAGGGTCTATTTTATCTCCATACGATAATCTAAAATCATTCTTCATCTCTTTCCAAGAATCAATGGAATTATCTGGAAAATATTTATACTAGTCCCTTGCGTCTTCTTCTAGAGTGTGGAAAAACAAATTAATGTACACATCCTCAAATTATATTTCAAATTCCTCCATCATATTGACAAAGAGCTTCAAGTGCGATCACTAGTGATTACATTATTTCCTTGAAACTTAGGCAATCTATTTCTTACATCTTGTGGCACAACATTTGGATAGCCAACCATACCTCTAAAATTGATGGGATGAAAAGTATTAACAACAAATAGAGGTCTAGGTGGAGGTTGAGCCATATTATTTTGAGGAGGTGACCTTGGAGGAGATGCAAACTGATGAGGAGTGAGAGGTGTGTGTGGTATATGGATGCAATTTTTAGAATGACTACCCTCTAAAGGCTCTATTTCTTGGAAAACTCTATTAGATTTAGAAAACACCGGGGCATGATTGAGAAAAAAGTGTTTAAAATACAAAAGAAGGACCCTCTCCAGATGGAGAATTCAATTCAACAAAGATACGACCTGATTTAGAAGAACTTGAGGAAGTATTACAATCTTCAATCACAGGTTAATCAGTTTCACAAATGGAGATTTGTTTTCTTGATGCTTGATCTCCAAAAACCTTCCAAATTCTTCTTCCTTCTAAATTAGACTTTCCCAACTCTTGAAACAACCTTCTACTAGGGTCCTTGGTGAAGAAATATCTTCTTCCTTCCAACTTTGTAGAGATTAATGACAAATCTTACTTGATATATGTTAAGACACTAGATATTTATTAATAATTTAAATAGCACGGAGTCGCCACTAAGGATTTTCACCTTAGTTTGTGCAAATGCACTATGAAAGACCTATCAAATGTTTGTCAATACCAGATTCATGCAAAGCTTACAAGATCTTCTCTTCTTCTACCCAAATTTGTCAATGATGATACAAACTTTAGTGCAATAACTGTATAAAGTTGGAAATATTACACTCAAAACTTACTGACTTTGAAAAATTCTTATAGATTTGAATAGATAATGATATTTCAGAAATATTTGCACTTAGATTATATAAGAAACATTACCAGGATCTATGTGTGTTGCTGATGGTGTTCAAACTTTACACACAACTTCATTTCCTCGGGAATGAAGCCATGATTGTTGTTGCCACAATAATAAATCTCGGATCTCAAAAATCCCTAGCAACGCAAATCACGCCCCGAAAATGACACCATTTTGGTGTTATTGATGGGCCAAATGGATATGAAATGTTAACAAATCAACAAATTATCCCCAGAAATGGCACCACAAGTGTTGGTATCCAAAACTTTTCTCCCTTTAAAGCCGAGAAAGATCACAAATTTGGAACGGAGCTTAGAGATAGATAGATCATGATGTATGTTGTTTTGTAGCTGGGGACAAGATCTAACTAGCCCCTTTTTACTCAAATATATGGAGAGATGGATAACACCTTAAATAGGATTTGACCTATCCTCACCGCTTTAGGTTGTGCCTTTCGACCGGTGGTGAGGAACCGTAATGTAACCTTTGTTTGATGAAGGACATGAAGATATCCTTCTTTTGCACAAATTTAATGAAGAAAACCTAGGGAAAATATGGTCAATACTCCATAATTTAACTCTTAAGAGTTGTCACTTCTAAAATATGGAGATACTTTCAAAACAAGGCTAAGGTTACTGAAGACATTATGAGATCCTGATTGTTCTACATATTTTAGTAAATAGATTTTTTTCCTTTGTTGATATATAGGGAAAACAGGGGTAGTTCAGGATGGATTCATTTTTTTGAATAATTTTGGTGGGAGATTGAGTAGGTTAAAGTTGATTATACTAGATCTCGAGAAAATTGGAACAAAGGACAACTCGACAACAATGAAAGCTTCAAAATAGTTAAGACATTCCTTTAACAAGAAGGTGTGCTTTAATGGTGGCCCAAATTAGCACGTTTTCACACAATCTTTGAGAATCTAACATGAAGGCTTGAGTTAAAAGACTCAATTAAACACCAAAATCTCTTATCAATCACGCCTAAGGTACACCCAAAGACTTACAAACAATATTTATAAAAAAATGACGGTGAAGTGATTTTAAAATATTTATCTCATCACAAGATGAAAGTTCTTGTTGAAATGAAATTGCAAATGCTACTAAACTATCATAGGGATTAGATCTGTGTGATTTCAAAAAGAATTCAATGTAAGATTGCAATAACAATAAGAAAAATACTTGTACACATTCTGAAACAAAGTAGACACTAATTTTTCCAAGATTGACACAAATTAATTTCAAAATTACTTAAATTCATCAGCAGGGAAAAGCTTCCAGAGTAATCTAAGTGCTCATCAATGGCGATACATATATAACCAACTTGACATGATATAAAATCTAACACAGAAGAAATTAACAAGTTATCTTGGATTGGTCTCTCAGGAAGATGAATTTTCTCAAATTTTCTCTTAATAATTTAACCCCTAACCATTTCCAAGAGTATTCTCATTGCTTTTATACATTTCACTTGCTCACTCATCCCAAAATTTCCCCCCAAAAAAGAATAATATTCGAATGACCTTTTCTTGTTACCAATTTTCCTTGAAAAGTGACGTTTAACAAATTTACATTTGAAAGTTGTCAGGTGGACCAATTATGAGTTGATCACATTTATTTGGCCCTCGACTAATGACTAAGATGCCATGCCACAACTTTTTTTTATTCCTTCTAATCATTTTGATTCTTTCGTTCAAAAAATCCATGTTTTAATCATTTTTCGAGAGGCTCTCATGCATTTGGATCGATAGGTAATCCTTTTCTCCCTCGAGGAAACACATTTTTCATCTTTTGTGCCTACAATTTTTGTCATTTCATCCTTTTTCCTTTCTTTCCTCTGCAACTTTGTCCCACATCCAACTTCTCTGGTAATCCCCATTTTTGTAAGTGCCTGAGAAATTCCAACTTCAAAATATCGACCTTAACAATCCTTGGATTCACAAATTAAGTTCTAAATCCATTAAATGGAACTTTATAGACAGAGATGATAAAGAATTTCATCAAAAATGATGAAAAATAGTGTGTATTTGCATCTCTAGGAGTCTTTGAGCAAAACGGTGGAAAAACAGATGCAATGCACTGCAACCATTGATTCTGCCCCTTCTCCACTTTATTTTATAACCGTCCACATGTTTCCTTGGTGAAAATACAAAGGATAAGTATAGGGGAAAGTTTCAAAACAAGTGTGGGCCTTCCACGTGCCCTAGACCCAAGAAAAATGCCTTTTGGTATCTAAAAAAGTCTCAACAAAAAAGGAGCCAGTGGAAGCCTCCACGTGTCTCACTGGCGCACTTTGAAATGCTCACCAAAAGTATAGACCCCAAATAAGTGCGGGCTCACCATGTGTCTTAGTCTGAAAAAGTTTCTAAAAATTTTGAAGGATCAATAGAAGGCACCATGTGTCTAGGGTTCGAGACAATTTTCCTTGGCCGTTGAAAAGTCCAAGCAAGGGCAAAGTGAGTGGAAGCCTCCAAGTGTCCTCCTGGAACTTATTCAAAATAAAATTTATGGGCTAGTCCCCAAGCAGGTACGGTCCCTCCAAATGTCCTAGGCCTTCCAAAATTGCTTTGAAAAATTTAAGTTTAGAACAGAGCTAGTGGAAGGCTTCAAATACCTCCTGTAGCAATTGTTAAGGTGGGACCCTGAGGCAGATCCTCAAAGGATTGTCATCCCTCCATGTGTCCATGGTCTGCCAAGGATACATTGGTTACATGAAAAATTTGTCTCACTCTGGGAAACGTAACGGAAAGATACACGTGTTTCGCTGGCACAACTACAAGGTCAAACCAAAAGGCAAATTTTCGGATGAGCGTCGACCCTCCACATGGACATTTTTTATGTTGAAGCGAGTCTTAGAGTTTTCAAAGTGCGTCTGCTAAGATGTATCCAACCATAAAGGGCCACATTTCCTGATGGTAAGATATGAATTTCATCGGGAAAAATACGCCGTCAAACCTTAAAATGTAGGAAGATCACCATTTGCACCGAGAAATGAATCTTTCTTTAAGGACACAGTGAATTTAAAAATGACATAAGGCCCAAATATGATCTTCGACCCATATACAATCATGTTTCCACAAATATTTGAGACAAAAATAATAGGGAAAACAAAACATGACTATGGAAAATGGAAGGAAGGAAAAAACCCAGGTTTTAACCCAAGTTACAAACTCTTTCACACAGAAAAAGGAACGAAAAACAAATTCTATACTTTGAAGTGATCCTTGACCAAGGATGGGATGGGTCATGGAAACCAAATGGAGGATAGTGTTTTCATGCATTAATACAGGGAGATAGAAAAGACGAAAGAGCCCACAAATTGAATAATTTTAAGGATAAATGGGGTAAGATTAAAATGAGCACCAACAAGGTGTCCATTCCTCTTGTAACTAATCTTAATTTTATGGCAGGAGAAGAAGGCCGCAGTGTGATATAATCCTCCTAGTTCTTCGAGCTATAATTTGACGATTCACAACTTCTCTTGCACCTGAAGATTTGAAAACAATGGAATAGGACTCGACTATGGCTACAAATAGTTGATAGGGAGAACCTAAATGGTCTTTGGAAAATACAATTGAGATGGTGAAAATTACCAATGACCCCAACTACTTATATGCATACAAATTCGAGAAGGTCAACGAGGTGAAATAAATGAGGTAATAAATACTCTATGTCGACCGAAGGAAATGAAAATTCAAAAAGGTTGAAAAAGAGTAAACAACTAGCCCATGGGACAATGACAATTGTGATGTGTGGAGCTGAAATATCCAATTTGAATGGGAAGTGGAAAAATAGGATAAAATGCACACAACCGGCCGGAGGAAAATGAGACACATGGGATGCGCAGAGTAGAAAAATCTGCGGGAATGAAAATAGAAAAAATCAGTCTTGTGGGGAAATGGAGGTCATGGGGCACTCGGGACATCCGGGACATGAAAATCCAAAACACCAGCAACATATTAAAATTAGATAAGTCGGAAAAATTTGACATAGACCATCCTTGGGACATTGTGAAACCATTTCATCAAAAACAAAAATGACTGAAAATAAAGGAAAAGTGAGGCCATGTAGGAAAAGCGAGAAAATCGAGGAACAAACAAATCAAGGAACTTGGGACATGAGGGACAGAAAAACACAAAATACCCGTATAACAAAGAGAAAGCCTCGAAACTAATTTTTTTGAAAAAATCACTAAGCTGTTTGAAATTAGCTCTTTCTTAGGAGACCCTTACAAGGAATTTTGACACTCACCTTACCGAAAAAATTTAAAATGGAGAAGAAAAGTCCAACCCTTTGGTAGGTGACAACAGACCCAAATAATGTATAGATAATAATGGTGTGGTTTTGGTGGAAGAATGTGACATAGGTGTAAATTTTTTATTAATTCACAAGATCATATACTAAGTGAATGAATAACTTAAATGGAATATGTGTCGAGATCACATAGAACATGAGGAGATCACAAGGACTTGGTGTGGAAAGAAGAGCTGGATGAAAACTTAAACGATTTCAAGGCATGATTATAGCACAATCGGTGTTAGCATTGCTAATATTTGACATGATTATTTCAAGTGGATTATTTGTAAATTAAACAAGCAAATGTGCAACGTTAATCCAAGAAGGAAGAGCTATAGCATATTTTAATGAGAAATTGAACAATGTCAAGTAGAAATATTTTCTCTATGACCAAGATGTCTATTATATTGTATACACATTACATACATGTAGGCATTATCTAATGTAATATGAATTTGTCTTGTACACATACTAATAAACATAATAAATCATCAATAGTTAGGTAAAATTGAACCATATGCATATGAAATGGTAAATTTTATACAATGTTACACTTTTGTGTTAAAGCATCAAAGAGGAAACTCATTCAATTTTATATAAAGCTTCAACAAAATCATCTTGTTTCTAAATGAAATGCACACAAAAATTACAGGTTTTGGTACAATAAAGGAGTTTTGTTTTCAAGTGAGGATTTCAAGGATTAATGGGAGGAGTGAAATGGACCAACAAAAATGGATAGGAGGCCACAATTAGATTATTTCATCCATGATGTAAATTTTCTCAAAGGAGTGTAATTGTGTATATCCTAGATATTAATACATGAGAACTTTATTAGAGAAAAGCATTTGAGCATTAGGAGTTAACTTTGGAGGTGATAGAACCTTAACACAATTTGAGGAACATTATTAATGGATAACAATGGGAAATGTTTTTCCATAAATATTTAATGAATTGTACAATTTAATAGTTTTCCAAAGGAGACTAACAAAATACATGTTTTATTAAGCTGTTACCCATTCCAAAGAGGCCACGGAGAACATCAATATGGATTTTTGATTGTATTTCTATGAAAAAAGAGATGGAATGACTCCATAGTCATGGAAGTATATAGATTTTCAAATATAATACTTTATTACATGAAATAAGATGAGTGATCCATCAAACATTAAGATTTGTTTTCCAGAGAGGTTATGTCGTTATATGGGTTGCCTTTACAAATAGTATCTAATAGAGATATGAAGTTTATACGTCCTTAATAGTGAATCTTATGGACTAATATGGGGAAAATTCTAAATTTTTGTTCAACATAATGAACATAGAAAGATGGATAAACAAAGGTGCTTGAACAAAGTTTGTGAAATTTATTGTATAGTTTGGTTGGAGATAATCCAATATAGTTGGATATTTGTTGGTGAAATAATTTATTTACATCTGTAGATTATTTGTTTTCACCAATGGTCATGCGGATAAACCCATGCTTATTGGTTATGGGAGACTCCTATTATTGAATTTAAATTGACTAGGCTTCCATTAGTTCAAAAATCACATATGAATACTACATATGGTCATGGGGCTAAACATATGGCAAACTACTTGTAAAGTGTACAAGGGTGGAATAAGCTTAAAAGACATAAAGGGGACTAGGAGATGGTTAATGGAATGAGTAGGAACTAGCATATTCTCACCAATAGTAACTCAGAGTAGGTCCACATTCAATTAGAATAATTCAACCATGTAATCAATAGAAAGACTAACAAATTGGAGACAAAAAGTTCTATGAATTCATTAATCAAAAACATAAATTTATTTCTTTATTATATAATATTACAGTTCTTGTAGAGTAGAGGGTATAGAGGAACATAGATAAGGAGTTAGACAAAACATATATTTTAATGTGTGCAATAGATAGAGAAATCTAAAAAATTATAACAATAAAAATTGCCAACCCTTTGGAATGGAGAAGACATTCAAATTTATATCTTTCTCGAAATGTATTTTCATCTCCCCATACAGAATTTTAACCTTTCCTCATCACTTTTGACATTTCATATTCATAGGCAATAAAATTTGGCCTTTTACTTATTAATGAAAAATAACTCTTACAATATTAAGTTTAGGGTCACTTAAGTGAATATGAAAAAATAAGTTAAAACGCATTCTTAATGAATTATTAGAATATGGAGAGAGAGGAGGGTTGAAAAATCTGACGAACAAGAATACTTTTCCGATGAAGAACATGACCTTGGTGAAATTTGAGGGAACACTGCTGGAATGAGATCCTCACCTTCAAATTCTTTACTGAAAATGGGTTGTTGTAAGTGCCACCTTTTCTTCCTCTAGAATATGAACATAGCTCAACACTTTGATCCATGTCTAAGGGACATCAATGATAGTGTTGTATTAATGAAAGCAAACCTTATGATATCTTGTAATGTTAGATATTGAGCCCTTGATATTTTCAAGGGTCTCAAAAGTATCCACATTCAAGGGGAAAGGATCACCTACCTCGTTCTTGACCAACTCTTGTAAAGAGCTAATGAGACCTTCCGAAGATTAATTTTTGGTGATTACAAGGGATTTGAGCTTGTATAAACACATGCTAACATCATATAAATCCTTGAAGGAATATTTCCCATAACATTCAAGTTAAGAGAACATTTTTTATCATGTCATATGTTGAATTTAGTGTGTGGTTCCAAACTGGTGACAAGTTATCAACAGTGGATGTAGACACATTCCTACTCACAAGAGTGGGAATATATGTAAATCATTTCATAAAAAATTTCGAATGTACTATCCCATTGAGTCTTTTCATTTTCAATCTCTTCCTTATTTGTCTTTACTTTTGAAACATTTGTAAGAACATACTTTAACAAGGAGAGAACCCATGTTAGTAATTCCTTTCCTTTCTCAAGAATATTTTGAACCTACTTATCATTTCTTTTCCCTTACATGGTGTAACCTTTGGCTATCTTGATCAACTAAGGTTTGAATATGCTAATGGGAGGGATGACCTCTATAGAAGGGACATGTGCAATATTAGGATCTATGAAAGATTCCACATAAGTAGTGAGATTTATCACATTTTCCTCTAATTTTTCTATAGTTTGTTTATATTCATCTTTTCTAGCAAGTAAACGGGCAACATACTAGCAAGTGCAGTCCCCGGGATGTGCATATGGAAAGATCTTCAAAAAGGTTGGAAGCCTTAGAGGCTGATATGAAACTGTTGAAGGATGAGGTTAAGAACTTGGCAAAACAGAAAGGTAAGAGGAAGAAGCAGGAGGAGGTGGATATTGATAGCAGCCAGATTGATGATATCTACAAGAAGCTAAACTCCTTAGACTCCCGTTTAGGGAAGGCCAAAACTCGACATGATTACAACATGGCCATCTTTAGGCGATTGATGAGTTCATTGAGGAACATGTCAAAAGTGTCTCAACCTCAAGCGGAGTTTAAGCAACACTTTGGGGTAATGATAAGGAAAGCAAAAGGACCATTGAGCAGCTGGATAAGACTGACACTGCCCACATGAAAACTTTGGGTATGTTCCATTCCTAGAAGAATATCAAGACCAGCATAGACAAAGCTGCCAAAAAGTAGTTGTAGATGCTTTAGTTGTTCTTGTATGTTTTTATGCTGTTTTTTTGCGGTTTCTCTACTGATTTTTTGCAATATTTTTGTTGTTTTTTCTTATTTGGGTAGTTTTTTTGGCTACTTTTAGCTTCATTGTCACATTTGGATTTCGATCCTTTTCTCTCTAGTTCTCATTCCTATTCGGCTCCTAGGCCATCTTTTGTACTCAAGGGTATAGTCCCTTTCAAAAAACTATTTGCCAATAATAAAAAAAAAACGGGCCACATACTCCTTGAAAAAGTATGCACCTCCTTCTTTTGTGGATTTCCCAATGGAAATTATGTTAACGCATTCTCATCTTGATTCATCTCTTCCATATTTTTTATAAATTTTGTCTGAGATACCTCTACATACTAGGATCTAGAGGCCATAGAGAAAAAATGAGAGGATGATTCTTCTTTCTTTCCCCACTTGGTTTTCATGAATTTTGAGATAGCCTCAAAATTAGATGTTGCAACTTCTTCGCACCATCTTTGACTCACCGCTAAGAAGCTCATGAATCCATGGGAAATTTTCCACTGTGAGTAGATGCTACATCCGGCATGTAGACACTTTCAAATAGTCTATAAGGGATCACATTTTTCTCATGATGGGATGATTCTACCACTAAGAAGGATAAACTTGGATGTTGGTGACAAATAAGAGACTATGAAGGGTAATTTTAACCTAATTGGAGAGGCTCATTGGGATATTTAGTGATCTTAGCCTTTTTATGAAGATTCCTAGGTTGAGAATCTTTCATGTTCTCTTCTTCCACCATATTTATATTTGAAGACTCTTTTGAGTCAGTGGAACGATAGATTATTCAAGTGCACTTAGAGAGGAATTACTAGAAACCTATCTAGATAAAATAAAGAGACCACCCGAATCAATGAAATAAAGTCTATTCCTTTTTAAGCATTTTTTAATATTTAGATTTTTGATGTAGTACTCTCCTTAATGTCACCTGAGTCTATTATGTTTTAGGGATTTGGAGGAAAGGGTGAAGATTACATTTCTTAGTACTCGAGGATTAAACAAGTATCATCCATCATCTTTTATATCTTCAACAAACTAATCAAATTCGAGATATCTCATCGGCCTATTGTTATCTACATAAATTCCCTTTTCAACACCTCAAAATCATCCTTGTAATTGATCTATTAGTATTCAATTTGGGGTGTATAGTGTAAATTTAGAATTTTGAAGGCCTTTAAATTTCTCCCGATATCAAAGTTATACCTAGATGTGTAGGGCTATATGTTATGTTTGTGGAGCCTGTTTTCATGTTAGAGTTTTGTACACCTTCCATGTGTTACACTCAGATATTTTTATGGCATTCCTACTCACTAGTGAGCGGGTCAAGGGTTTGGGGGTGAAGCCCCCGAAGCAAATTTTCATGGGTGGTTTATTAACCCATGGGTAATGGGTAACTGTTATGGGCTGTTTTTGGGCCCATGGTTTTTGGTACCCATTGTTTTGTAAAACTGCCTCTTCAGCTACCTATTGATGTACTTATAAATAGATGGAAATACAATAGGATTTTTATGAGTGTGTTTTGTGAAGGTGAATAGTGTGTGCGAATTCAAGTGTGAATTCGAGAGGGTTTGTTGAGCACAGCTCCAAACAAGATCTTATTATTGTAATTGTGAAGACTATTGGCTTGTAATAAAATCGAGCAAGTGTTCTTGGTGGATGTAGCCCACATTGGGTGAACCACATTAAATATTGTCTTCATGTTGTGCATTTTTCATTTCTGTAATTCTATTCATACTTCTTATTATTACGATTATGAGGAATTATTCCGCATTAGATATTATTAATTCCTAACAAGTATATATTGAGGTCATCACGGGAATATTTGATGTTTATCACATCTATGATATTATTGCATGCATATATTCTCAAGAATATGGGAAATGACAAACGTTTCATTTTGACATTACTACACTTGGCATTAATATCATCCAATTACCTACACAATTAAAACATTATGATATTGACACTCAAGTACTCGGGTAGCCTGTGAGGTGTAAGATCATAGCCTACAAATTTGATGTAGGTGAAAATAGGAAATTGGATGAACTGACTTGTGTATATTTTGATCATTGCAACTTATTTTGAAGAGATCATTCATTCTAGATTACCCTCGAGAAGACTAATGGTGAACATGGTGTATGCATCATTCACCTTGGCATAGTGGCATTTACTCTCCTTATGAGCCAGCTACATATACTTATAGTATGTAAGTGATTTTTTAGGCACATGGGGAGAAATGGAAAGTTATATAAAGTGTCTAGAGAAGGCAAGGTTTTACACTAAGTAAGAATTCTTGGTGAACTTATTAGTGGAGGGAAACTCCATCAATTGCCTATGGATGTTGTCACCGATGATATGAACCCAATCCACCATTTGGTTCCCTTATGTTATCACTAGGATTAAATGATCCATCTAATCCTAAAATTATTTAGTTGTTTCCTCTCCCATCACTCTACTCATTAGAATAATGGCATCAGAAAAAGCCTCATGAAATCTAGTCTTTGACAAGTTCTTGAGAATACATAAAGGATTTATTACTTGTCTCGGTGACACAATAAGTTCTAGACATTACATATATGAATAATTATTTTCCCACTCTTATCAAGAAAATCCCTTATATATGATGACCATGTTATTTTTAGTGAGAATATTTAGTCACTAAGAAATTCCCTTTGGAGTGATAACTATGAGGAGTGAGTTGTCATTTTTATGGATTGTTATGGAATTAGTCTCATAGTGTTGTTCACATGAAAATAATAATTGATTTCTCTAAACACACATTGGGTGACCTCATGCCATAAATAGAACACTCAAGAATATTTTCTCCACCACTGATTTAAAAGTTCCACCAAGCATTCTATTTTTCAAGTCTTCTAGGTCCACCTAGGTGACTGATCTAGAGATAAGTTTAGTGTATGGATTTTCCAAATATCTTCCAAAAATATTATAATATGGAAGATCAGGTCAAGATATTTCCAATGGTATCTTGAATGTTGAAAACATAGGTCGTATGCGAAGTTATCACATGCTGAAATTTTTGTAAATCTAGAAAAAATAAGTGGACTGTGCATAGGTTTGAAATGATGTTGATGCCTATGCACTTTCCATGTGGAATAATTAAATAGTGACAAGTGGTAATGTGATACTAAGAAAATAGTTATATTGTTCCTTTATATTTTGAAAATCATTAGCAGACAGGTTGGCCCCGTTATTTTGTTGGCGGGGGACCTCTGCTAGGGTTGACACACTTCTTTTGTGGAGGGGTACCTTTACCTCTATTATTTCATTTACTATTGCCACATTGTTTTATATATTCCTCTAATTATATTTTCTCCATTCATGTGGGACTATGATTCAGGTATTATAAAATGATATGTATATGTACCATGTAGTGACCGAGTTGCATTACATCCTAGCTCGGGATATTGAGTCAAGTTCCTAATAGCTCGGAAACTTCCGGCTCGACCACCTATCTACCTACATCATCCATGCAACCTCCCAACTCCTTAATCACCTATCGAGCTAGTCATATCCCATCATCTCCCCCTCACCAACTCATCTACTAAACTTAGCCACAACTACATCATCCATTGACTCGACCATTCCAACTTAGCGACCTCGACTAGCCTTATCTTGTGGCCAACAAACAAAATGCAGCCCATGCCACCATAGTATATTGAACCTTCCCTATTTAAATACTTCACCTTTCTATTCCTCAATACATGTGGTATTTAATCCCCATAAAATAAAATAAAGCGATAGAGGTGGTTATGGGGATTGACCCCTAACAAAAACAATATCCCCACTACCACACCACAACTTTTGATCAAACCATATAAGGAGGAATTTTATATTTGAACAGGGATAATGGAGATGATAGTGTATTACCGTGTAACCATTTTTTTACATAATTATAAATGTGAGAAACTAAGGGGAAGATAAAGGTGTTGAAGTGAACTATGAAAGTGTTAAGAATTTAAAAACACTCCTTATGGTATACTCAATTTCCCAAATTATATTCCTTGTGTTGTATTTTTGAATCCTTTTGTGTTGATTTTGATGGATTATATATGGAGGATCACCTTTGAAGTTGATAAAAAATAAGGAGAGTGATTACTATTTTTTTCAAAGATCACTTTGGTTATTAAGGTCTTCTTTGTAGTTGTTGATATTCATTATTTGATTTATAAATTATTTGAAAGTACTTAAAAAACTAAATTTAATGAATTGGTTCATATGAACCCAAGGACACATGAGTTTATGAACCCTGTAAACAATCTTTTGTCATCATGCTTTTTTTTTTTTCATTCAGCTTTCAAATTATTTACAGATATTGAATCATAATTTAATTTAAATGCAATTCTCATCTGTAATGTCAATTTTTATAGAAAATCAATCAAATTGGGTGTAAAATAAATATGATTTTTTTGAATCTACATTTAGACCGAGTAAGTTATTAAAAGTCAAATTCATATATAACCGAGTTTGCATCTTATTCAAATCAGATTTTGGATCATATTTTAAACCATTTTTAGTTGATACAAAGTTAGAAAGCGATAAGTTTAAAATATCTTTTCGTAAACATTACAAAATAGTAGGGGATTCCTACCTATTTACAAATCATGTTTGGTATCAAAGCTTCTTGATTTGAAAATTTCTTACTTCATATTTTATATTTTCTTCAATTATGATTAGACGAGATATAGGTACACTATGGGAAACTTGTCAAAACATGAAAATATCAATGATCTTGAGAAATTCAACCACCAAATCCAGGAAGATAATGTTCTTATGAGATCAATGTCTTGTTCCTTGGAAGAGGAATGTGAGAAACTAAAAAAAAAAAATTAAATCCAAGAATAAGATCTTGGAAAATTTACAAACTAGTTGTGACATGGAGGATAAAAAAGGTCCATTTTACAATCATAAACTTATTCTCACACAAGTGTACAAGTTGATTCAAACACTATAATTATTCCCCTAGTTGTTAAATCTTCCCACTGTAAATAAGTTGAAAATTATTTTTGTAAGTTTTAATAACATAGTAAGGGAATAGGTTCAAATTTACTTTTTAAAATGGGATTTAATGTAAATATCCTTAGAAAAGATGGCCAAGGAATTGTTAACCGCATTCAGGTAGAGGATAGGCCTCACCGTGCATGTTTGGGATTCATTTTTGGTGGTCATAATGAAAAAGGTGAATGCTCCAGGATAGTTGAGACTACAAGGAGAAACCTCCACCACATCCCACGAAAGGTAAAAATGGTAATGGGAAAAAATTTAAAATCATTGATTATAAATAATGTAAATATTCCCATGTTCCTTTTAATTATGGATTGGATACAAAAAAATTGTGGTACATTTATCCATGCAGTTTTTGTGGATTGTCAACCAATGTGTAGCTAAGTATTGGAAAAGGAAATCATTATTGGGTAAAATTTTGAAATACCATTTTTATACACATGATTGTAAAAATGGAAAGTGGGTAAGTTCCTGTAAAGTAGACAAATGATATTGTACCCATTATAACAAGAAAGGTCATGAGGTTAACATGTGTTGGTAGCTTAAATGCAGAAAAAGAATAAAGATTTGTGAAGAAGGAAAGCTTTATAAACCAACAGTTTCTAAAATAACCCATGTAGATACCCAAGTTTTAGTTAGGAATGTATACCACCTAGAAAACATAATCGATAAATTTGGTTGGTAAGAAATTTCTTAGTTTCATGTTTTCATAGCTGATATTGTTGATTAGCATGCATAATTTTTAGAGCATATTTTGTGGGATTCCATTGAATGTTGAAAGGAAATTTTCCCATATTCATATTGGATTTGAATATGGATAATGGTGTCACTTGTAGGGAAGAGCTGAGAGAAATTTTTATCATACTCTAGAATTCTACTTCTCACATTTAAGGTTGACAAATTCCATTTTTATTTTGACAACAAAGTTTGCATTTCAATGTATCTATTGTTGATTTTATTGTGTAAAAGTATGGATGCTTATAAGACCCATTTGTGTACAATTTTTATTGTAATTAATATACAAACTTGTTGTGTCCACACAGGGTATTTGCACATATAGTAAGTATGTTATTTTTGGAATTTATTCATAACTATCTTATCTTATTACAATTAGGATGTACATTAATTACACCAATAAACTAATTTGCAAATTATACTTGGTGATATTTTACAATTGATGGTAGTTTGACCATGTTGGTATGTTACATTCCATAAAGCTATTTGCTTCTATCCTATTTATAGTCAAGAATGTTGGGATAGATATCTCATTGACAGATTTCACATAATTAAGCGAGACACCGGCCTATTATTGGCATATAGATGCCTTCTTATACTAATTTATTTTGGTGGAATTGTGTTTACAGTGATGGTCATATCACAAAGTATTAGTTGGATAGTTGCCTCTTTTGGTGAACAATTTTCTATTTTTTTAACTTAGTTGATTTTTGTGATGGTAGTTACAATTACTAGTATTTTATAGTTTTACGGTGATTCATATATACATTCACCTATTTTAGGTATTATTTTTCTTTATTTAAATAGAATAAGGTTTTTCGTAAAGAATGGTAGAATCAAAAAGTATCAATGGGACAATTGCCACTTTTAGAGAATAATTTTTTATTTTAAATGATCAATTTTTTGTGATAATATTTTCAACAATATCTAGTAATATTTCCCATAATGTTATTTCTATGGATCTTGTATGTGTTTGTGATATGTAGGAAGATGATCGGATTTTTTTGGGTGAAAATAAGATTTTTGTGGAACAAAAGCCTTCTTAGTGGGGAGGAGTGATCCAAAGATCAATTCGGTGCACATAGTTTCTGGTATCTCCCAAAATCATTAAAAGAAAAGGTGGAGAGCTTTCCTATGGTATATTTAATGCTGCAAATGGAGGTCATATATAGAAGTTATCACATGCTGAATTTTTAGCAACGGAATAAAATAAGTGAGTGTATGCAACTTCGAAATGATGTGGATGCATGCACACTCTCCATGTGGACCAATTAAAAAATGAAAATTGGTAATGTGATATTGAGACAAACATTTTTTTACACCTCCACTCTTCAAAACTCATTATCAGATGGGTGAGCCCTATTATTTATTGGTTAGGGGTCCTCACCAAGGGTTGACACACTCTTTATGCGAGAGGGGTTCCATTCCCTCCATTATTTCATTTTATTATTGCAACAATTTTGTATATATATGCCTCTAATTATATTTTCACCATCCATGTGGGGATAATATTCGTGTATTATAAGCTACTATGTATATGTACCATGTAGTGACCAAGTTACATTGTAACCTAGCTTGGCCTACCGAATCAAGTTTATAATAGCTCGGAAAACTTCCAAATCTATTTCCAGCTTGACTAATTATCCACCCACATTGCTTGGAAACCTCCCAACTCCTCAACTACATTCTAAGCCAAACATATCCCACTAACTCCACCTCAACAACCCGGGTACCAAACATGGCTAAACCTACACTAGCCATCCACTTGGCCATCCTAACTTAGCCACCAATGACCAACCTTACCACATGGCCATAAACAATATGCAGCCTAAAGCACCATAGCATACCAACCCTCTCATTTTTAAATGCATCACCCTCCTATTCCCGAATACGTGTCGACTTTAATCCCCATAAGGCTAAAACAAGTAGTGGAGAAGGTCGAGGAGGATTGACCCCCTAACCAATCAATTATCAAAACATTTCCCCACTACCGCACTATAATTTTTTATCAAACTATATTAGGGAGTATTTTCTATTTGAATAGGGAAATGGATATGAATCTTTATTAGTGATAACCAAGAAGTTTTATAGAATTGTAATTTTGAACAAATTGCTAGTAGATTTACGTCTTAAAGTGAATTAGGAAAGTGTTTATAATTCAGATATGCTCTTTGTGGTGTCCCCATTTTCTAAAATTGGAATCCTTATTCCATTTTTTTGAATACTTTTTGTCACTTTTGATGGAGAATGGAGGGAAGATCATCGGCAAAGACTGGAACAAACATGGAGAGAGACAATTGAAACTTTTCCAGAGCTCACTAGTTCTCAAGGTCTTTTGTTGTAGGTTTTGAGATTCATTATTTTATTTGTAAGTTATTTAAATGTACTTGCAAAACTAAATTTAATGGATTGGTTCATATGAACCCAAGGACTTAGGAAATGTCAAGCCCCGTAAACTATCTTATGTCATGTTCTTTTCTAATTTTGAATTTATTTTTTTATATTATTTATAGATATTGAATTAGATTTTAATTTAAATGCAATTATATTAAGTAACGACATTTTTATTGAAAATCCATAAAATCAGGTAGAAAATAAATGTAATTGTTTTCAATGTACAATTGGACTAAGTAAGTTGTTAACGATAAAATTTAGTTGTAAATCATTTTGCATCACATTTGAATAATGTTTTGGATCATATTTTTAATCATTTTTAATTGATAAATGTTAGATGCTAAGAATTTTAAAATATCTTTAGAAAACATTTCAAAGCACAAGAAGAGATTTATACCTTTTTATGAACCGGTGACATCTCTATCTCCCACATGAAGGTATCCAATGATCAAAATGGAGAAATCCTCAGACTGAATACTTGAACTTCATAATGTCAACAAGAAATGACATAGGTAGAGTGTGATTTTCCACAAGTTACTTGATCTTAATTAAGATGCTTTCACTTTTTGTATGGTCCTATCGAGGACAACTATTATTAGTATGTTTTCACAATTTTCACCTTTTCATGGTTTTTTCTTGTTTGGAGTATCACAGGTGATGAGAATTTTCCTTTTTTGAAACATAATTTATTTGGACATGTGGATCCTTACACACTTACTATATTTAGATGGAGGTAATTTATATTGTATATTGAACGAAATTGTTTTCAACATTTTGGGTTTTCTCTAAGACCTTCGCTAGAAATAAATAGATCTAAAAAGACCTTTGCTTGGGATTCAATATTCAAATTTATGATGAAAATTACACATAGAATAAATGAAAATGATCTTATGTTTAGCTTGATGGTGTTTTAAGAGCATTCCACTTGTACAATTTGATGGAAATTGGGTACATAGTTTATGAGTTATGAACAATTTTAGTTTCGGGAGCTTGATGTTTTGGGATAAACTAGAAGTATACCTATGGCATAATGAATATTTGGAAGGGAAATAAATAAATATTTGAATGATAAAAATTTCTAATCTTCATAGATGAGGAGAGTTAGTCATTTTATTTGCAAATTTTAACTCATCTTTGACACGACAACTTAAGCTGGATTTGGTGGACAATTGAGGTGATGTTCCACTAGTAAAAGAGTGAAAAAGGGTACAAAATGGACACCCATGTCCACTTTGCACAAGATGGTGACCAATATAATCCTCTTTTTCAGTTTGGATGAGATGCATGGTATGATAATTAACTTCGAGGGCTTAACGGTTTATTTTTATATGACCGGGAGCTAAGTCGAGGAGTGGTTGAATGGGGGCATAATTTTGTGTCCCCATTCACCTTTACACCTGATGGAATCCAAGGGGACACCAAGGGATTAAAAGTGAACCATGAATCTAGGTACATGAAAGGGGGTCATTCAAAATGTAAGAATTGGAGTACCTAGGTGTAAAAGTGGTGAGGTTTAATTTGCGAGCAGTTTGAAAAGATTGGGAGCACACTTTTGTGTCACCCTTCCACCTTAGGAATAAGACAAGGTGACAAATAATGTTCAAAAGTTCACCAAGAGGTCATATTTTCATGAAAAGTGGTCTTGACAACTTAAGTCCTTCACACACCCTTCCGAACACCTCAAGTCAAGTTTTCAAGTGAAAAAAATTAAAATAAATAGCGGATTACACTTTGGATTCACCTTTTTCCCCTTTCACATTGGGGATAAGACAAGGAGACAAATCATGCTCAAAAATCTTCTCAAGCCATTTTACGATGTTAATGTCCCCACCAAGTCCAAATTAAAATACTACGAATGATTTTAGAGGATGAAAGGGTGTTTAGGGGTCAATATATATATAATTTTGACTCAAAAATATATTTTGAGATATTTCCATCCATTATCATGATAGAAGTATAGTTGTAATTTTTTTTAGGGCCTATTACATTGTTGATTTGAAAGGGTAAATGCGTGTCCTTAATTATCACATCATATTTTTAGATATTACACAAAAATTGATGTATTAATCATGTAGAGGATTCTAATAGATTTATAAGGTGTAAATTGTTTTATCCTAACTCCTCATAGAGATCTTAGAGGATTTTGGAAAATTTAGCTTTCTTGTTGTACCCTTCATTCACTTGTGCCCAATATTACACGATCTTTCTCAAGTTGTTCCTTAATTCAATATATTCAAAAATTCATTATAAAATACCTCAAAAAATTCATTAATATCCTATATAATTCCCAAGTGTATTGAAAATTCCGTCTATTTTTCAAATGGTGTTCACCAGTTTGCAAAATGGTTTAAAATGGCCCTTTCTAGGCCTTAAGGAAAGTTTTTCTACTTTAGATCTTAGTGACTTCTTCAATCACAAGACGAGTTAACCATTGCACATGATACACACTTGAAAATATTGTTAGCATGTTCCTATGAGCTATAATGAGGGTGATACTAAGGAAATTTTGGCCATAAGAAGAGTTTATAGTGATTGGGAGAGGAATTCTCAAGTGGGGGCTTACTTGTCATGGTTAAAATTTTCAATTTTACATGCTAGACATTTAGCATGAAAACATATTGCTCTAGCTCGGGGACATTGAAATTTAAGGGTTAATGGAGGACCTCAAAAATATATTGATAAGAAGACCAATGCCTTGATTATTAGGCTATAGAATAATTCCTTCACTAACTAACACAAGTAACCACACGAACAAGGAAAAAAAACAAACACACCAAATGGGAAGGAAACATTATGCTACATGGGAGGGAAATTTATAGAGGAAGATGAATAATATACTGACACACCTGGAAAAGGATGATAAAAATAGGTAGCATCATGTAATAATATATTGAATTCATATAACTTTGAAAACTCAATAACAACCATTGGTCATACTACACTCTAATGATGGATGAACATAGTTTTAAAATAAAAAGAGGATCCAAGTTTTTGTTCTCATATTTTTTGCATAGAAAAAATATTTGCATCTAATGACCTCTTCACTAATATTTTGAAAAAAAATCTCTCTGTAGTCCGCATTTGATATCGTGTGACCATACGAAGTCATTCTTCCATGTTTTCAAAAATGGAATATCTTCTTTAACCATGAAGAAGGTATTCATCTTCTTTGGGTGACATTTTCAGCGTGGATTCATTTTTCGAGTTAGAAAGGAATTCTTAAGTGATCAAAATAATTTGATTCTCTCTACATTCATTGACTTCTTATAGTCTCTCATGTTTCTATTTTAAATGATTCTTGTTTGTATATATCAGTTTATCCTCAGTGTGGTAAAGTTAACATGAGATATCCTCCTCATGAACATATAAAAGACATAATGTATGAGTTACAACATGGGAAGATTCATTTATTCTATCGTAAAAATCTCATAGAGAGTCCTCTTCTTCATAGGGAAAACAGAATAATCCATACTCACAATTGTGTTTGTTATTATTCTCTCTTGGTGATGATGAGTGAAGCTAACTCATCGAAATTACATGCAATATTTTATCATCAATGAATTCTTCGAGATGGAAATTTAACTCTTCTATTTTCTCTATTTCCTCATTAGGCATTTGTATATCAAATGAAGATCCAAATTTAGAAAGGAAATAATCAATATTCAACTCGTAATCACCCTGTTGAAGAACCTATGGTGAACGAGGATTCATGTCTTGAATTTCTTCACGATTGGTGGAACTCTCAACAATTATTGGATCATCTATTATGAGACAATAATTATCATATCTTGTTCGCATTTCTTCTCCACAGATTTTTCTTTAGGAAAAAGTGCAGTTATGGATGGAGACTCAACTTATAGGCCTTCTTCATTTTATGTCAAGGTGTTGAGTTGAAATTAATTAGAATTTCCAAGAAGAGGAAATTCATGAGACACACTTAAGATTTTTATAGAATAAACACTTCGTAGTACAAAGAATCATCATAATATTCTTCTGGAAGATGGCCATCTTCCTCACGGCTATGGAGTGCATAAATTTTCTCATGCGTTTATTGTACATCCACAACATAGTTCAAAATTTCAAGATTGATTTGAGGGTTAGAAATTCCTTCTGCAACTATCAAAATTATTTACACAATCATTTTTCATGGTTTTCATATCTTCATCTACATACACAAGTAAAAAAATCTAAAGGAAGGGAAAAAAAGACAATGTTTTGAGTTTTTAGTTAGTAGTGTAGAATTCCAAACATTAATTTTAAGAGATTCCACTTTTCTTACTTTATCCTGAGATTCATATTCATGTTTTTCATACAAAATTTCATATTTTATACATTCTTCTCATCAAGTGTTTAGATTCTTGATCATCATATGGTGAAATCCCATGTTATTTCCTATGGAAGCACTACATTTAAATTGAATCCACAAGGATTTGATACTAATATCTTGGATGTAGCAAATTTATCCATTTTATATATCTTTTTCATAACTTGTGTAGGAATGTCACTTGAACTTCTTACCTTTTTCGATTACATATTTACACTTGATTCAAGAGACCTCTTCGATGTTTCAAAATCCATACTTTTGTAAGAGTTGGTCCAGAATGATGGTTGATCATAAATCTAGATGTTTTGATGGTCATCTTCTTCTTCATTGTTGTTGTCACTTATTGGTGTTGAACACCAATCACAAAACTTCATCATTGTGATGTGGGAAAGGAACAATTGATTTGTTCCTTAATATAGTCACATTTAGATTTTTAATTTTGGAATATATATAAATACATACATACATATTTCTGATTTTAGAGATCTTTATAGGGTGCATAAAGGAAGATCTTCCCGGTGGATTCACAAAAAAAAATTAGTGAAATTTTTATTGTAGTGCATATTATTGGTTATCACCAACAATTAATGGCATTAATCCCCTACTTCTTTGGTATTGGTAGGCTCCCATCGTTGAATTTCAACTAACTAAAATTGTGGAGTTTTCATTAGGCTTGGGATCACATTGGAATACTCTACTAAAGCTATGTTAAAGCTGCTTGTAAAATGTAGAAGGTAGGAATTAACTTGGAAATAGATAAATAGGAGTAGGAGAAATAAAGAGAGTCTTAATGTTATGAGTAGGAACTAGAATATTGTCAAAAATAGTAACTAGAGAAGGTCCTCATTCAATCAAGAATTAAACCTTGGAATCAATAATAAGACTAAAAATTGGGAGACACAAATTTCTACGAATTCATTAATCATAGACACGATTATCTCTTAGCTATAAAATATTACAATGCTTGTAGAGTTGGAGATTAGAGAGTATAAAGGAACATAACTAAGGAGATAGAGGAAATGTAGTTTTTCTTTCTTGTGTTAGTAGTGAAATATAATAACTTACAACAATCAACAATTGTCAACCCTTTGGAATGGAGAATCCATTCCAATTTATAGCATTATAAAATGTACTTTCATCTCCCCCACATGACTTTTCACCTTTCCTCATCACTTATGACCTTTCATATTCATAGGGAATAAAAGTGATCCTTTTACTTATTAATGAAAAATAACTCTTACAATGTTAAGTTGAAGGTCACTTAAGCGAATAAGACCAAATAGTGAAAAATGACATTCTTAATGAAGAATTAGAATATGGAGAGATAAAAAAGAGGAGAGATATGAGTAGGGTTGATCAATCTAATGAACAATAAGCCTCGGTGATGAAGAAATGGCCCTCGGTGAACTTTCAGAAACACTCATTGAATGAGGTCCTAACTTTTGAATTTATTACTTAAATGGGCTACCACATGTGCCACCTTTTCGCCTCTAGAATACGAACATAGCTCAACACTTTTATCCATGTCTTGGGATCATCAATGATAGCTTGATTAAGCCACATATTATGATATCTGGAAATGTTGCGTTTGATACCTTAATGTTTGTAAGGGTCTATAAAGTATCATCGTTGAAGGAGAAAGGATCACCTTCCTAATTTTTGAAGAACTCTTTGAAAGAATTAATGAATCCTTAAAAATATGAATTTGTAGTGACTAGAATTGATCTAAGCTTCGTAAATAGTTGTTGTCATCATCTAAAATATCGAATCCATGTTGATAAAAAGATTCAAGTTCGAGATAACATTATTTATCATTTCATATCTGGCATTTAGTATCTAGTTAAAAGTATGGATAATTTATTATCAATGAGATGAAAACACATTCATACTCACGAGAGTGTGAGAATCAAGGAAAATCATTTTAGAAAAAATTTGGAACACTATATTTCCATTTCTCATGTTGTCTTTAATTTCTAAATAGTGGTAAGAACATACTTAAACAAGGATAGAACCTAAAGTAGAAATTCCTTTCCTTTCTCGAGATTCCTCTTAACTGACCTACATTTGTGTTCACTTACATGGTGTAACCTTGGGCTCTCTTGATTAATTGAGTTTCGAAGTTGTTGATGGGAGGGAAAATCTCTGTATGAGTAAGAGGTACCACATTAGGCTCTAGGAAGTGTTGCACATAAGTAATGATATTTATCACATGATCCTCTAATTATTCCATTGTTTTTTATATTCCTCATTCCTAGCAAGCAAGAGGGCCACAGAATCCTTTAACATGTGGGCATATTATTTGTTTGTAGATTACCTCAAGGATATTTGGTTCAACTCATAATCATCTTGATTCATCTCTTACATGGTTTTTACAACTTTGGGTTGAGCTACCTCTACATTATGGGATCAA
Source organism: Taxus wallichiana var. yunnanensis (assembly GCA_018340775.1). Classification (NCBI taxonomy): domain Eukaryota; kingdom Viridiplantae; phylum Streptophyta; class Pinopsida; order Cupressales; family Taxaceae; genus Taxus; species Taxus wallichiana. The sequence goes on from CM031244.1 coordinate 698,673,018, forward strand.
GATACCCTAGAGAAGAAACGAGAGACTACTTATGCTTTCTTTCCCTAATTGTTCTTCATGAATTTTGAGAAAACCTCAAAAAATTAGGTGTTGTGTTTTGTTGTACTTTCCTTGACTCACTCATGAGAAACTCTTAAATCCATGCTAAAGTTTCCACTATAATAGATACAACATCAGGTATGGGGGAACATTCGGGTGGTCGATAAGGGATCATATTATTCTCATGATGGGATTATTATGCCAATGAGAAGGATACATTTGGATGTTGGTTAAGAACAAGAGACTATGAAGGATCAATTTCAATTGACTTGAGATGTTCAATGTGATCTTAAATGATATTATCCTATTTATGAAGTTTCCTATGATGGGAAACTTCACTTTGTGCTCATCTTCAACCATATCTTTTAAGAATCTTTTGAGTGACTAGAACTGATGGATTTCTTAGATTCCCTTAAAGAGGAAGTGTTAGAAATGTATCTAGATATAATCAGAAGACCACCAAACTCAATGCAAGCAACTCTTCCTTTTCAACCATTCTCTTGATCTTTAGATTATTGTTGTAATCCTCTCTTTAATGTCACCAAATTCTACGATATTCCATGGGTTCGAGAGAGAAAGTTGTAAATATTTCACCTTTGGGTACTAAGGATCAAACAAGTATGATCTATCATCTATTATCTCTTTTGTAAACAAATCAAATTTGAGATATGTTGTCACCTACCCAAAAAATGTTGAATTTTTACAATGTTTTTTAGTTTTTCTACTAAGTGATCCATTGGTGCACATATCTTTTTGAGTTTAAAGAATGTGAAAAAAAAAAATTCTTGTATTTTGATACATTTTGGGATTTATACGGATTTTGTGTACTTTAAAGGAACAGGAGGAATAGTTCCTCTATTCCTTATTTTCCCCGCTAACCTGATTTTCCCACAATGCGTTATCTTGTAGTGTTGGTCAGTTTTCTTTGTTTTCTATGGAACTTGTTCTATTTCTACCTATATTCCCCACAAGTCTCGAAGCATTTCTTTTCACTCTATCACTATGTGTGCTAACATCTCCTTCATTCTAGATGAATTCTCACCTTAATCACATGAAACTACCAGTCCCTCTTTTGTGTTTTATTTTCAAGGTGTTAACATGCATAGTTATTATTTTAATTAACCAAGTATTCATTTATGCGTAATCAACTTGGAAAAACATGTAATAAGGAAACATAATAGATCAGACAATAACCAAGATCAATTTCACAATTACATCATTACATTCGGACATATCAATGATCATAATCCATCCAAAATAAACCATTATAAAAAATGTATTACATATCAGAAGCTAAATACATAACCAGTATAACTGAACGTTGGTTCATGCGCACATATTTCAAAACCCTAGATCTGGACAACATAACAGACTCTAAGTACTAGAAAACTAAGGGTATATAGACTATGGATTACAATAGGTATATATAGGGGTGGGTACTTTCCCTTCACTTCGCATGTACTCCTCTAATAATAGGCATGCCCAAAATTAGACTACATGCATGCTTTTCCATAACGGTTAATAATGCATTATCCTATAAATAAACCTTGATTTAATTCTCTTAATATCCTCCATACGTGTGCCTAATATACATGTTCATTATATAGAAATAGCCTTTATTTGGTAGCCAAGTCATTATGCTTTATCTCTTTTCTTGGTCGGTACTCCATCCTACTTTTCTATTTTTAGCCCGTAATCGACAAAATCAGTGAAGTCATGAATTCTATCTAACTAGGCACAAAACTATTGTGCACCTTTTCCATCTTTCTTGTGATTACATCCACACCACCATTACATGTGCCAAACCTCTCTGCACTCTTCATACTTAGGAATTTTTCCTCTGGACATTACCCCACGGTAAATACATTGCATGTCCCCGACAATGGGGTTTACTAGACTTATACCTCTAAGGAATGTATATATAAGGAACATCCAAAGAATAAAGAGTATGAAAACAAATAATAAGGCATAAATAATGGAAGGCTCTTCGGTGAGCATTAAGCTCCTACTCTTTAATTTGATGCAAAAGCTCGAGAACTCCTTATTGAGGGTGCTCTCTAGTTCATCCCACTCTACTAGACATTACATAGTTATTTCTAGAACTAACCCAGCCTACCTCCATCATTTCCTCGGGGTCATGTCTTCACCCATATACTTCAATCCCCTTATCAATTTAGCTAGAACTCATTTTAAATATTCCAAGCCATCCATATTCCGCATGACCATGTACGTTTACTTCTTATGCTTGGTTTCGTATGTATCTTCTACTATCTTTAGGGAACCCTACTTCGCACAATCTCATCCAGATTTCCTCTCGCACAAGCTTCGCTTCCTTCTTCAAAACATGCATGCTTGTGAAATTAGCCTCCTCCTAATTTTTATATGCTTATAGAATGGGTTCAAGGTCTTGACAATGGTTAAAGTCCCATCCTTCCTTCCTCAAATCATCCTTCATTATTTTTAGCATGGCTTCATATTCCACAATTTTCTATGTTATGATTTGATTTTTCTTCTCCTTCTCGGTTTTCATATCCTCTGTGTCACCCCTTATATGCTCGGCTTCTCCTGTAGCAACATATCTACCAAATTTTACATGCAATGCAAGGCTGAAGGGTATGCTTCCTTAGTTATTTTGTCAAACTTTTGGATCACTTCCAAAATTTCATCTCCAATATGTACTTCCATATCAAATGACAGTCATCACTCTTTTTTTGCCTTCTCTTATTCCTTAGTTAGTTGTTGGACTTCCTGTGCCTTGTCCTTTTTATCCTCCACCAATGTTTTGATGGTGGTTTCCTTTTCCAAATTTTTTGTGCGCTACTTCTACCGCCATCTTATTTAGACCGTTACTTGCTTTCTCATCAATAAGATCTGTTGGCCTTACCGTCAATAGTTTCTTTGACACCTTCTTTTTTTTGTGTGGTAAATGCATCACCTATAATCTCAAAATATGACTTATTTGTGTGTGTCAAAATGCTCTAAGATAACATCTTCCTTGTATGCTTGTATTCCCTTTCTTCGTTGATGACCTTCCATCCATACAAATTCCTTGTTTCCATGGTACTCTAGAATCACAAGTGCAACAACTTTGATTGGTCAACAATGTAGTTTACTTGAGGTGTGTGCATGACCTCATACTTCTTCTTGCATCCTCTAGTGTGCCTCCCAGTGGCTACATGTTGTTTGTTCCTTGTGTGCACACTAGTTCTACCGATGTTTGATGCTTCATATGTGATGCTTAATGCTTTGGATGGTATTCATGGATCTCATGCACCTCATGTACTTCATGCATTTCTTCATCATGCATTGTGCTCTCTTATCTATGCCCTTCTTCCTTCATTTCTTGAAATGGGGCTTTCTATTCTCTAACCTCCTTTTCCTATTGAATCTCCTATACCACATCCTCCTCATTAGTATCACCCCTTCGCACCAGCCTTTGTCTCCTCTTCTTATTTTTCTCTAGGCTCTACTTAGGTGGTGAGGCTGCCAATGAATTTGTTATTCCTAGTGGTCCTATGCCTTTGTTGCATTCTTCACGTGTTATTTTATATCTTCCCCTAGCACCTTGGTCAAGTGCGGTGATATCGTCTTTATCTTCCTCTTCCTCTTCCTCTTCCTCGTCCTTAGTATTTTCTTCCTCTTATGACATCCGAGGAGTGACTTTACGTTCTTTATTAATTCTAACCATTTTTATACCTTTTGGTGGCTCTAGAACCTTCATCTCATCTTCAACATACTTTTCGCTGACCAAGCTTTGCTTCAAGTATATTTATACCTTTGCTTCCTCCTCATTCCCAAGCTGCTAAAGTGATAAATTTAATATTTTGCTATGTACCTTGGGATATGATAATATAATATATATGGGTTGATGGAGATGCCGACATGTGGCACACATCCCCTTAGTTATATGTATGGGTTCACATGGGATATAATATTATAATATATATGGGTTGATGGAGATGCCGACATGTGGCACACATCCCCTTATCTTATTATATCATTCATTTATGATTTATTATGCTTAGGAGGTCGGCCTCAATATTAGCCATAGGTTAGAATGGTATATATAGGGGTTAGAAGGTTGTAGTTAATCATGATATTGAGTATTGGAGTGTTATTGTATGGTTTGGAGGTTACCCCCTCGAAGTGGTATTGGAGGTTGCCCCCTCGAAGTGGCAAGGATATTATATGAGCATATTGTCATCATTTATCTATATTTTGGTGTTCTCTCATGTTATTTTACTGTATATGTTATGATTTATACAAGTAATATCTTTACAAGGTTTCATCGACCTTGCATCCTCTATCCAATCCTCCTGTAATACAGATATGGCATACAACAATGCCTGGGCAGATTCATCCTTCCGAGATAAAGCATCAACAACTACATTCTCTTTCCCTTTCTTGTATATTATCTCAAAATCATACCCCAACATTTTTGAGACCCATTTCTATTGTTCTTCTGATGATAAGTGTTGCTCTAAGAAGTATTTCAAACTATCATGATCTGTCTTTACTTTGAAATGTCGTCCCATTAGATATGGTCTCCATTGTTTCACTGCATGAAGTATTGCTAACATTTCTTTCTCATAAACTGGTTTAGAGATATTCTTACCTTTGAATTGACAGGCTCTCGAAAGCAATGGGTTGCCCTTCTTGCATGAGTCGCCCCCATCCCATACCTGAAGCATCACATTCAACAATGAATGTTTTTGAAAAATCGGGGTGGCTAGAAGCTGAGTGGTGCACATGGCTTCCTTCAACTTCTCAAAGGCCATAGTAGCTTGCTCATTCCAATGGAAAGAGTCCTTCTTCAATAAAGCTGTGAGTGGTGCTGCGATGCTGCCATAATTCCTTACAAATCTACGATAATAACCTGTAAGCCCCAAAATCCTCTCGGAGATTTTTTTAGGGTTTTGGGAATCTTTCATTCAAGCATGGCTTTTATCTTGTTAGGATCCACTTTAACACCTTCATAAGAGACAATATGACCGGATATTCAACCTCCTTGACACCAAAAGAACACTTAGAAGGCTTTGCATAAAGTTGATGTTGTTCAAGAGTTTCCAACACTTTATTTACATGATGCAAGTGTTCCTCCCATGTTTTACTATAGATTAATATATCATCAAAGAACACTAAAACAAACTTTCGAAGAAATGTCTTAAATATTGAATTCATCAAGCTTTGAAATGTAGAGGGTGCATTTGTTAGTCCAAAAGGCATTACCAAGAAATCATAGTGTCCTTCATGTGTCCTGAAGGCTGTTTTATGAATATCTTCATCCTTGATTCTAATCGATAATATCGAACTAGATCAAGTTTTGTAAAGTAAAAACACCATGTAACTCATCTAGCAAATCATCAATTACGGGAATAGGAAAATTATCTTTAAGCGTGTACTTATTGAGTTCCCCTGTGTCTGGACACATGCGCCAATTGTCATCTTTTTCCATACCATCACTACAGGAGAAGAGTAAGCACTTTGACTATGATGAATAAGTCCTGCTTCTAACATCTCTTGAACTATCTTCTCAATCTCACTCTTTTGCATATAGGGGTACCTATAAGGTCTGATGTTGGGTGGTTGACTCCCTGGTACTAGCTGGATGGCATGGTCATGGTCTCTTTTCGAGAGGCAAACCCTTGGGCATTTCTCCAAAAACCCCTGAGTGCTCATCTATAATTGCTTGCATATCTGCGGGTATAAATGTATTGGAATGATGTGCTTCCAATGAAAATAGTTGTGCCACAAACCCTTCTGCACCCTTTCTAAGCAATTTTTGCATCTGATGAGAACTTACCATCTGCGGGGATTTTGCTCTTAGTCCTTTTAGTTTAAAATTCCTCCCTTCTGACTGAAATTACATGAACAACTCTTGGAAATTCATTTCAATGGTTCCCAAGGTGGTAAGCCATTGAACTCCTAACACAATGTCTGCTCCTCCCATGGAAATGGCATACATATTGCTAGTTAGCAAGTAATCTCCCATGGTGAGATTAATGTTATGGCATTTTCCTAAACAACTAATAGTTTTCCCATCAGCAATCATGACTTGACATTCTGGAGCTGGATAAACAAAGCAGTTCAAGCGTACCGCTAACTTATGATTGATGAAATTATGAGTACTTCCGAATCAATCAATACTGTTACCCTCTGTTTTTTTAAGAATCCAACTACTTTGAGAGTTTGGGGAGTGCTAATACCAGAAATTACATGGCATGATATTGTTGGTTGGGAATCTCCTAATTCCTCCTCTGGCTCTACCTCTTCGTCTTCTTCATTTTCTTCTTCTTCAGTAGGTCCCTCAATGTAGAACAACTTCTTTTCCGCACACTTATGTCCTGGTCCAAATTTGTTGTCACAATTAAAACATAACCCTTTGGCTCTCTTTTCTTCAATTTGTTGAGGTGTCAGTCTCACTGGCCGAGGGAATGATGGTGGAAGGGTGCTACGATCTCTGATAGTACTGACAGTTTGTTTCTGACTTGAAAGAAATTTTTCCTCTGCCCTACGTGCCATGATCATAGAGTCTGAAACCTTATGAGGATTAAACATACGCACCTCAGTCTCAATTTGTTCTTTAAGACCCCCAAGAAATAAGTCATTCAAATTATCTTCAGGAATATTTTCCACCCATAAGGAAAGGTTTTGGAATTGATGGATGTAATCTTTGATTGTTCCTGTTTGTCTGAGCTTTGCTAATTGGCTGAAATAATTCTCTGACACACTAGAACTATAGTGCAATTGCAACTCTTCGGTGAATATTGTCCATGTAACATTGAGGCCACTCTTTTTCCTTTGAGCACATAACCATCGATACCAAATGAATTGGTCAGGTTCCAGATACAATGATGCCATGGTAACCTTTTGTCCCAATGGAATCTGATGAAGATCAAAGAAATTCTCCATCTGGTTAATCCAATTGAGTGGATCCTTTCCATCAAACTTACGCATTTCCACTTTTGGAAGCATGTGACGGGCTTGTAGAGTGTTTGTATTTGGATTGGTCATGTTTGCAGATCCACCATGGTTAGTGTGAGTATGATTGAGTTGTGGCTCATTAGGAATGCTATGATGACCCATGATATTGTAGCTAAATTGTTGAATGAAATCCTCCAATCGTTGTCCAATCTTTTCTACATCTTTTTTGCTGGCCACTCTACTTTCAAGGTTTCGCAACTCTAACTCAAGATAGCTGACCTTATGGTCAGTTGAAGTAAACCCTAACCCTGAGGACTCTGTAGCTACCCCTTCTGACTCTAACTCCTCAACTATTATCTCATCCTTATCAGGGGTTTTACCCAGAGTGATGGAATTCTTTTTTCCTCTTGTCGAAGGCCCAGCCATGATGCCCCAAAATAGTAAGATTTAAGGATCAAGGTCAAAATTTAGGGTTTCAGATTTCAATAGGAATTAGGCCAAATTTTATAAAACTCAAAGAATGAACTCAAAATTATTTTTAATCTTCTTTCTGGAAATGTAAATAACTTTGAAAAATTCCACAAATTGCACCCTATGTAGCCGAATTATGAAAAAACATAAAACCGCTATAACTTTTGCAAAACAAGTCAAAAAGTATTAAAATTTTGAGGGAAGCTTACTTGACTGATTTCGCCACACCACAAAAATTTCGCTACTGATGTTGAGATATGGACGAACCTTCAAAATTAGGGTTTGACGCAGTGTTGGCCGAGTTCAAGCTCTGATACCACTTGTAATGAAATTACTTGTATAATTCAGATCATGAGTAGAAATATAACATCCAATAACACCATATTCTAGAATAATGATCTCAATATGCAATAAGAATAGCTACGCCACTTCGAGGGGGCAACCTCCAAACCATACAATAATACTCAAATGCTCCAATGATCATCAAATACTACCTACTAACCTCTATATATACTATTCCTATGTTATGGCCAACACCAAGGCCGACCCACTAATGAAAATATAACATATATGAAAGAAATACATAATGATAAGAAGTTATGATAGCCACAAGTCGGCTATATACATCCAATATAAGATATATGATTAAGGGCGTAGCATGAATTGGTGGATATATTTTGACAGATTTATGAGTTAAGTCTTAAAGGAGGATTTATACAAGTAATTACTTGTGACAAATGAAATTACTTGTGATAAATGAGGATTTATACAAGTAATATGTTCGATTTATACAAGTAATATATTTACTCCCCACAAAAATATCTGAAAAATTCTAAGTCGATCTCCAGATATAGACGAATCACCAACATTAGGGTTTCATCCCACAAATTGCCCGGATCACTGCTCTGATACCACTTGATAAGAACTTTGCATATAATAAATCAATAAATTACAGAATATAACACAACACCAGATATATGGGGGCCAAGATGCCCTAATATCAATATATTTAGAATAATACCCTTAAGGTAGGGCAACACCATACAATGCTCCTTAAGGAAGGAGTAACTCCACAATCTCCCAAGATGGGAATCCACTTCGAGGGGGACACCTCCAATATACCTCTACCAAGTAGAAGACTCAACTCATACATACCTCCTCATAATGATACTCACATCCTTTAAATAGGATGGGTAACACCTAATCCCAATGTAGGCCGACCCATTCCCCAATATAATTAATTCCTATGTGAGCCCATATAACTAACTAAGGGGATGTGTGCCACATGTCAGCATCTCCATCAACCCATATACATTATAATATTATATCCCATGTGAACCCATACACATAACTAAGGGGATGTGTGCCACATGTCGGCATCTCCATCAACCCATATATATTATATTATCATATCCCAAGGTACATAGCATTGCCTCCCTCTTTGACATGTTTCGTCCCCGAAACATAAGAAGAAGCCATATAATGAGTGCGCTGTAAATTATTGCACACTTGTCGCCATGCTCGATCATCCAACCACCCATATGAAATCATAGGGGGTGATGCTGCTCCAAACCTGATTCCATATTCCCTTGTGCTCATCTGATTCCATCCTGGTCCATATGTGTTCCTCCTCGGCATCCATGTATATCCATAATTATTATTCATGTGATTCCATGGCATATAATTATTGTTCCATTGATTCCATGTATAGCCAAAATTATTACTCCTCCAATTCCCTGTATATCCATATAGATTGCTGCCCTTGTGTGTCCTAGCATGTCTCCATGATTTTTTCCTGTCATGATGATGTGGGTGTCTATATGGTGCAACCTTAGTATGCTCAACCTTAGCAATCTTTTCCTCCACTTTCTTTTCCTCTTCCAACTTGTTTACTATTTCTTTTTTCTCTTGAGTAGAGAAAATATTTTTCTCTTTTTTATCATGTTCATCATCCTCTCCTTCTGATTCATCCTTATTCCCTTCTTCACCATCTTCAACTTCATCTTCATGATCCAATTTTACATTACTTTTTTCTTTGCTAAGTGTGATATCTTGTAATGTAATTTTCTTTCTCTTGTACCATAATTTCATGAATTTCTTTTGTACATTAAGATTAATTGTTCCCAAGCTCTCTAACCAAGGATATCCAAGAACAATATCCATACCATCCATATCTAAAGCATAAAAATCTGAATGTAAAACATATTTATCCATAGAAAGCTTTAAATCTTCAAAAACCTGAATCTGCTTACCATCCATTTGAGATTCCTTGATATGCTTGGCTTGCACCTGTAGATTTTGAGCTACATCCATATTGATGAAGTTATATTTGCTGCTAGGGTTTATGGAAACAATTACCTTTTTTCTTTGAATACACCCTTCAAACTGAAATATTGAAGCTTCCTTCTTTGGAGATGCACTATCATGCGTAACAACTTCAACTTCTTCTTCTTCTTCTTCTTCTTCTTCTTCTTCTTCTTCTTCTTCTTCTTCTTCTTCTTCTTCTTCTTCTTCTTCTTCTTCTTCTCTTCTTCTTCTTCTTCTTCTTCTATTGCTGCTTCTTCTTCTTCTTCTTCTTTTTTTCTTCTTCTTGAAAAAAAATATGTTTCTTTTTTGTTTCCCATCTAGCTAAGAAAATATCCTCCATTTCCTCCCAATCCCAATCCAATAGATCTATATCCAAATAAGAATACCAATGTCGCGCTTTCCCACCAAGATGAAGATAAAAACTAACCCATACTAAACAATCTTCAAAATACATTTGTTTAAATTGTATCCACCATTTTTTTGCATCAATTTCCCCATTACCATAGAAAATTGGTATATCCATGATGCATAAAAATTAGGGTTTCACAAACTTACTCCTTTGACCAATATTTTACCTGATGATTTCATCAATCATTCAGCCTCAAATCTGAAACCACAAAGAAGTAACCCCTACTAAAATTTTGAGAGATTTCCGAAAATGTAAGAAATTCAGGAAAATTCCTCAAATTGCGGCCTATGGAGCAAAATAGTGAAAAACAATAAAACTGAAATAAATCTGTCAAAATAGATCCACCAATTCTGAAATTTCAGTGGTATCACCGTTTGATATATTACCAACAACCCAAAAAAAATTATTTCCTAATTCGTCATTATTCAGAAGATATAGATGAAACCTTAGAATTAGGGTTTCAACCCTAAAACGGACACAACTTTTGCAAATCAGCTCCAAAAAATCTGAAATTTTTAGGGAAGATCACTTGAACTATGTATCCACTCCCACAAAAAAATATCTGAAAAATTCCAAGTCGATCTCTAGATATAGACGAATCACCAACATTAGGGTTTCATCCCACAAATTGCCCGGATCACTGCTCTGATACCACTTGATAAGAACTTTGCATATAATAAATCAATAAATTGCAGAAGATAACACAACACCAGATATATGGGGGCCAAGATGCCCTAATATTCAATATATTTAAAATAATACCCTTAAGGTAGGGCAACACCATACAATGCTCCTTAAGGAAGGAGTAACTCCACAATCTCCCAAGATGGGAATCCACTTCGAGGGGGACACCTCCAATAAACCTCTACCAAGTAGAAGACTTAACTCATACATCCATATTACTTGTATAACTCATAAATCTGTCAAAATATATAACATCCAATGAAATTACTTGTGATATGATAAATCTGTCAAAATATATATGGCATTGTTGTGGGATGATACCACTTGTAAGGATATTACTTGTGTAAATCCTCCTTTATCACAAGTAATATCATCCCACAAGTAATATCTTTACAAGTAATATCTTCGAGGGGGACACCTCAATAAACCTCTACCAAGTAGAAGACTTAACTCATGCAAGTAAATTTCATCGATATCAAGGTTTCCATGTAGGTTTCCCTTCCTAGATATGCATAGGTCTTGTGTAGTATGTGGTAGTCACAAACCACCTTATTAGCATTGAACCTCAACATGGACGTGTCTGAAAAGTGGTTCACCAATGCTTGCAAGTAGTACATTGTGAAGGCATGTGGAATCTTACACTAACAGCTCTTCTTTCTATTCTTCATTAGATAAACTACAAAGTCCTCCTTCCTACAAGGACCGAAGGCAATTTTCTTGGGATGTGCCATTCATGTTCAAATACCTCACGCATTCTCCTATACCACATCTCCAACCTTATTTTATATGCACCTTTGACCCCGTCACGAGGTGTAATGTGAATCTCTTTATGAAGGATTTGTTCTCGGTGGGTATTTCCACATTTTGTCCTTAGGGCCATCGAGGACTCCAATCTTCAAAAACACCATGGATAAGATGATCATGCCCCATGAAATACTTTCACCCACGTTTTCTTCCTTAATTATTCCTTCTACAATAAAAGCAACAAGGTTGTACACTATCACTTTTGTCATCTTCTTTGTAATATGGAGCCACTTCTTATTCTTCTATCCCCATATCTCCTACGCATTAAATTTGGTGAGAATATGCACCAAAATCCTAACAACATGGTCATTGATCTTATATACATCCATCACATGCCCTCTTTTCTGATATTTCAACTCTACTTTGGTAGTTTCCACTCCTACCTCATCATCCAAATCTACAATAATTTTAGTCCCTCATCTACACAACCCCGTATTTTTCTGAATCATTAGCGCGTTGACACACACTCTTCTCCCTAAAAATTAAAATAAATCCTTATGGACTCTTGACATGAGCCACTGGTAAAGGTGCTCTTCTTTTGCACAACATGGTAAACCATATATTTGCAGTACTCCCATAGCTTACAAGGTCTTGTATCGTTTATAATCATAGATTGGTTTATCATCTACGGTACATTGGTTGGTATTCTACACCAACTCATTCTCTATTTGGCTCTCATTTGTACTAGAGTAATGATTATAATATCTCACCTTACACTTCTAGACATGGGACTCCCATACATGTCCCATGATAACCCTTTCTAGTACTACATTTCAGAAAACCTCTGCTCTGCCTATTTCCTTGTCTTCTACTTCTCACTCTTTCTTCTTTCCCTTTCCTTTTGTCACCACACCGGAAGATTTTTATTGTCATACTACTATCTACATAAAATTATAACTTCTCTTACATCATATTTTTATCCTAGGTGTCTAAAATATTTCTTACTATCACTTCACACCAACAATTCACTTTATTTACCCTCCTTGCTCCTAAGCACTTGTAGTGTGCTATCTCTAACTCATGCTCTTACAAACCCTAGTTCACAACCCCTTCATGAAAACCAATCCTCCATACCTCTTAGCCTCAAACTTCCACACGAAGGAGTTATTCAAATGGCCATGTATCTTACTAGATGCGGGTTGCTTATATCTTCGCAGATTCCTTTAAAAAATTCACATCAATTCGCTCAAATTTTCTCAAGCTCACAGTTCTTCAATACTCAAATTCTTCACAAGGAAAGGTAAAGAATAAAAACTCTTTAACACCCTTTTTATATATTTCTTAAAATATCCCACATTTATTGCTTACCAACTACCATTGTATCGCAGATTTAATTATTATTTTCTTCATTTTTTTTCTTTGATTTCTTCCATGTGCTGGAATCGTAACCTTCTACTACACATACTACTTCCAAGCGACATACCTCCTCATGTTTTCTTCCCTATACCACAGTTCATAATCATCTATGACATGTCCCAAGTAGTTTATCTTGTCACTACCTACCTCACATTACACTGCATGATGTTTTCCTCACGTTGACTTCAATCAGAAAATTATTCATTTTGATAAATTTTCCATAGGTACCATCAACCATAACACTGGTAACACGTTTCTCTTTTACTTACGTACACCCTTAAAACCACATCCTCCATTCACAACCTCATACAACCACACACTTAGGTCCATCAATCTTCGCAATAAGTACCAATACCTACAATATCTCTTTTGTGTCTACTTGCACCTAGCTTAACCCACACTAACAATATGTGCAGTAATATACACATGAATTCAATATATATTAACTATCTCCCTACACACAAGCACACTTGTGATAACAAAACAAGAAAATGAAAACAAACAACAACTAGAAAGAAAAATATGAAAGGGAAACCTAATCTAAGTCGAAATATTGCCTTATTATAAACACCAAGAAGATTTGTATACTAGGTCTTCACTTACTCCCATTGAAGTAATTGGGAAACATGGTTTAATGCAAGGCTGCAATTGACATGGTCCTAATTCAAGTATCTTAGTTACAACAAAAGGTCTTAACAAATGTACCCTCAATTTTATTAGGTGGCGTAAAAACTTGGGGTCATAGAGAAAAAAATATTACAACTCTGTAAATGCCTTTCTCTTAATGTTCCTATTATGCCATGCCTTCTATCTTGCCTTCTTAGTCTTATAAATCAAGCGTCACAATGGCACGTTGATAATCTAATTGCATTAGTTTTTTAGTTCTCTCCTCCGCAGATTTGTCATCATCTTATCCACCTATGCATGCAAAACATAGGGATGGTAACATGAATTCAACTGGTATCATAGCCTTTATGCCAAATACCAACTAAAAGGGTGTGGCCTTGTTTAATCTTTTATAAGTGGTCATATATGCCTAAATTACAACTGACACTTTATCATCCCAATATTTTCTTCCAACATCACATATTTTTGTCAATGTTTATCCCAAAATATTGTTGAAAGCTTTTGCAGTACCATTAGCTTGTGGGTGATAAGGAGTAGTTTTATGGTGTGCCACCATAAAATCAGCCATTAGAATTTTGATTGTCTCTTTCAAGAAGTAAGTTCCTCTGTCACTATTCAAGCTTAATGGGTAGTCATACATGCTAATAATGTTTTCTCATATAAACTCTATTTTTATGGTTGTAGTACAATATTTAGTAGGTGCATCCTCTACCCACGTTGTCAAATAATTGTTGTAAGTAATAATGTAGCGTGTTCCAGTCCTGTATGCAGGTGGTGTAATAATTCCTACAAATTCAATGGCCCAATTCTCAAAAGGTTCCGCACTTTTTATAGGTATTAGTGGAATATCATCACTATTTTGACGATTTCCAAAGCATTGAAAATGATCACAATATTTCACAAAATCCTTAACTTATTTTTACAAAACATCCCACCAAAGTCTAGCCACAAGTATCTTGCGTCTTTGTCACATCTCTTGTATAATGTCCACCTATTATTCCACCATTAGACTCCTACATAATGAATTTTTCTCAGTTCAAGTACACAATGGTGTAACAATTCATCTCTACCCATCTTATACAAATCACCTCCAATCAGTTGATGGGGCGTAACTTGAATGGAAAGCTATTTTTTTCGAATGTCTTCATTTATTGTGGTTTCAATCTAATGTGTAAAAATACATTTATATATTCCACATTTATGGGCACATGTTTCAACTTTGAACAATTCCACATTAGGTATAGTATCTTTAATGCTCGTGTATCATCACAATAATTGATTCTTGATACATGATCGGGACCTTAATTGCTCTTTCCCATTTTGAAATCAATTGTTAAGTCAAACTCCCAAAAGAGAAGTATCCACCTGTAGAGGTGCCCTTACAAAATATGTGTGTTGACCAAATATTTTAATGTCATATGATCTGTGTAGAAGATAAATGAAGTAGCCAAGAAGTACCTGTCCAAAATTGTGAAGGGCGTAGATCATATACAAATCTTCATGCTTGGTGGTAGTATAATTTGTTATGTAGGTGCCAACTTCTTTCTTGTAAATAATATACGATGATGCACAATTACTTCCCTAATTTTTCCAATATTTTTCCAATCGGCATGTCGGATGCATCAACGTGTACATAAAATAGTTTTTCCCATAAAGGAAAGTGAAAAATAGGTGTAGTGGTAAGCCTCTCCTTCAACTCCTCGAAAACTTGTTGTTACACGTGAACCCAATAAAATTTATCTTTAACTTTGAAAAAATCCTCTATATGTGTGGAAATATTTTCATATCCCTTGATAAAATTCTTGCGATAGGCAATATGCCCTAGAAATCCATGGACTTCACTTTGATTTGTGGGATCTTCCAAACCCAAAATTACAGCTATCTTGGATGGGTCTACCAATAATCCTTCTTTGTATATGATGTGCCCAAGAAAAGTTCCAAATGGTGTAGTAAAGATACACTTATTAATGTTAAGAGATATGCTTATCTATATGCACCTCTCAAACATGAGCCTCAAATTTTCATGATAATCTTTAACAATCCCATAGATAGTCCAGTCATCTAATTACACCTACAAAAACATATGAAAACAATCATGGAAATCTTGTACAATAATGTGCAATAATAATCTGGCACATTCTTCAACCCAAATGACATAACTATGTATTTAAAGCTTCCCCACTAAGTATTAAAAGTGTTCTTCTCTCGGTCTCCACATGCAATATGTATCTAGTGATATTATGAGAAACTATTTGTAAAGGAATAGATCTTGCACCCTATAAATAATTCTAGGAGTTATTTGATGAAAGGTGTGGGAAAGGGATCTTTGACACATGAAGAATTAATTTCTTTGTAGTCTACACAAATCCTAATTTGCCTATCCTTTTTATAACCAACCCACTCATATTCTTCAATTGGCTCAATAATTCCAGACTTGATCATCTTTTCAAATTCTTCTTTCACCTTCACATGCAAATTTTTCTTCATCATGTAAGGAAACTTCATAACAGTCATATTCATACTTTCAAATTTATCATTATTTTTCCTAAATAAGGATGCATACCTTTCAATTCATGGTAACCTCTTGAAAAGATATCCCAAAATGTACACAAGAGATCAATGATTTTTACCACCTCCTGTTTAGACCATTAATCCCCAATGATTGATTCTTTAGGCTCATCTTCGAGTTCCATTATTAACCTTCTTCATTTTCAAGGGAGCATGGTACGCACATGCCTTCTCATCTATTGAATCCATGACCTCACATGAACCCTCTATATGGCTAACTTCCAAGTTTTATAATTTTTCATCATCAATCATGTATACTATTTTTAATTTTTACTTTTCCTTTTCCTTGGAGGCATGACCTAATTGTATTTATTCTTTCTCTTTAGATTCTAAGTGCACCTCTGAAGAAATTTCACTAAGTTATTCCAGCATAAGATCTTATGTTCTCGCACTATCCCCTCAATTGATGTGCCTCATAATCTATATTTCCTCATGTACAAGTTGACTATTAAAAAAATAATCAAACATTTGAATGATACCTACGAGTTATCTCATTCCATTTTGTATTCTCTCTTTTTATCTCAGCATGGACATACCATGCATGTGTGCATCCACATAGTGTGGAGTAGAACTTATGTACCCATAGGGATGAAGGTAAAGGTTATGAGACTTCCAAACATAGTCTCTCATAATTATGGATGTGTACCGAAGCCAGAGTCTTACCTTGATATTCATATATGTGTGTAGGTACATTGTTGTGAGTAAATCGGGTTGAAAAGGTGATTCTCACCTTTCACAATTCTAAAAATACTATCTCTATGTTTAGCCCACCAACACGATGTTGGATGAGACAAGGTATAAACCAACATATTTATCCTATCACCATCAATCTTCCACTAGATTTTGATAGCACACAAAAATGTATCAAGATTCTCATCACATGTATACCTTGGTGCCTAAGTTGACCCTAAACACCTCACCATGTATGGCCTAATCATCCTGGTGATTCATCCTTTCATCTCATGCCCAACCATCTCGTATGTGCCATGGGCCAAATTATTACAAGAAATAATTTTTATATCACCGATCGACTGGACATTTCCCATTGTAACATGCCTTCCTTGGATGGTTCAATAGCCTCATGGTCATGCATTGTACATGTATACATCATATTCATATCTTCTTCACTTAAAGGCTCAACTTCCTCATAATTTGTATTGCCTCATGTACGGGTTGATTATTAGGAAAATAATCAAAGGTTTGAACGATACCTATAGTCATCTCATGCCCTTTTGTAGTCTCTCTTTTTAGCTCAGTATGGATATACCATGAGTGTCCGCATCCTCACAATGTGGAGTAGAACTTATGTACCCATAGGGATGAAGGTAAAGGCTTCGAGACTTCCACCCATATTCTCTCACCATTATGGATGTGTACCAAATCCAAAGTCTTACCTTGATATTCACATATGTGTGTAGGTACATTTATGTGAGTAAACTGGGTGAAAAATATGATTATCACCTCTCACAATTCCATAAATTCTATCTCTATGTGTAGCCCACCGGTGCGTTGTTGTCGACACAAGGTATAAACTAAAATTTTTCTCATATCACCATCATTATTCCGTTGGATTTCGATATCACATAGAAATGTATAAATATTACCATCACATGTATACCTCGGTGCTTGAGTTGACCATAAACACCTCACCATGTGTGGCCTAATCATCCCTGGTGACTCGTCCTTTCATCTCATGCCGATCATCTCGTATGTGCCATGGGCTAAACTATCACAAGAAATATTTTTGATATTGCTAATTGATTACACATCTTCCCATTGTAACACGCCTTCCTTGGATGGTTCAACAACCTTAGGTTCATGCACTTTCGTACATGCATATATCATGTTCATAAATTCTTCACTTAAAGGCTCAACGTACGGTTTAGCTTTGGCCTCAATCAGAGGTATACTAATGTTATATTCCTTATTCTCAAAGCTTGTATACCTTTTGTTGAAACACATGACTGCATTTTTATAGAACACGGGGCTGCCTAAGTAATGCTTGATTTTTTTCTTCTTTAGTATGCTCCAATACCTTAAAGTCTCGGTAAACTTTTCTCCTAAATGGTAATAGATGCATTTTTTAAAACCCAAATAGGCATATCCCTTGTTTTTTTCCTATATACAACACATTTGAATATGGTTGTAATGGTGGTCTCCCCATCTGAATCCATTCATCTAAGATCAATACATTCACTTAAGTGTCTATCTATTAAAATGTTTCTTATTAACCACCCATCAATTATTGCATCAAGTGTAATCTCCTTGTCAAATTCGTGATTCTATGGTGGCAATTGCTCATGTAGTATCGGTGTTCTTGCTCAACTCCAATGCATGGTAATTTTTCTTATAGTAATTCCACTAGTACTAGGATGGTAGTATCCTATCACAACATCTTGCACACTTCTTTCAGGTCATCCACATATTTTTGCGGGTGTGACTAACCAAAATGTGGAATTGTAGTGTAATCTAATATCATGCCCAATAGTAAATAATAGATAAATAAATGAAGAAAGTCACTCAATCCACTAAGTAAGACTATGAAACACTAATGAGAAAAGAGAGTTAGGAAGAGATTGACTAATTCGTTGATTGTCCTGGGAGTGTGTCGCAGTGAATACCAGATTAAAAATGTAGGACTCGACACACATGAGCTCCGGAAAGTATAGATCTAGAACATTAGGATGGACGGGGGTTCCTAGAAAAGGACTAGGACTCCTAGGGATATCTCATCTAAGATGTGGTCACCTTGGTCTATGAAAAATCTCTACAAACCTCCTCTAAGGTGTCACTAAATGGTCTACTATATTCATCTCATATTGTGTTGATGTCACTAGACTTCACTAGATCTCACTTGTAAATCGAAGTACATAAGAGACATGCAAAACCCCAAGCCAAGCATCAAACCCCAAAAAATAAAGATTTATATGAATGGTTCAAACTATCCTTAGTAAACAAAATGGTGGACTTACTAACTGATCATTGCACTAATTCTAAGACCTGATGTAGTTTTGTGTGTGTTTACAAATTTTTCCCTATGTTGTTTTTTTCTCGGTCGCGCTTTGTGAAGTAGCGAGAAATAACTAGATGTAGAATGAAATAAATGTTTATGTGGAAATAATATAATCCCCTTCTATGAAGTCTAATGTAGGTGAAAAATCCTTGTGTGCCTTGTGAAGGAGCATATGGATGCAAATGTAGCTTTAGGTGCCTTTAACGGATACAACTCTAGATGGCAATAGTAGATGCTTAGTGCTTGGTCCCTCATTATGGTCCATAAATTTATATTTATATGGTTCTCTTGATCTAATTTATTAATTAACCCCAAAAAGGTTAACCACTAAACATATGGAAATATATAAAAAGGCTAGAAAGTGCCAAAAATATGTGTAAAGTGTAAAAGGATTAGGGGGCTCCGAATGGGAGCAAGGCACCTAGGGCACCCCAATCGGGGATAAAAGGTAAAAACTAAGCTGGGAGAGTGGATGTGAGAGGTCGGAAGTGACAACAAAAAGTAAAATAAAATGGCCAAAGGAAATGTGTTAATTAGTACTTTCTTCACTAAAAACCCATATGAATACTATTATGAAACCGAGACAATAATTCCCAAAGTTCATGATTTTGTGTTTACATTTTCCCCACTTTATGCTGGTGAGAGGAAATCTCAATAACATAAAGAAGATATATATGTGTACCTGATCTCCATGTAGAGTGATGTAGAAAGTGTGCCAATGGACTAGACAAATTATGGAATGAGAAAACAATGAAGCATGGAGACTAAATATGAAAAAGAATAAAAATTAATGAGAGTGAACCTAGGGTCAAATAATTTGTGTAGATATTGATGTATGTAAGGTACCTAAATGTTAGTATGAGGTACGAACTACTAAATGATGTTTTTGTTGTTGTTTTTTTATGCCTCTGTTGTAGTTGTTGAATGCTTGTTTCTCATAGAAATGGACCTACAAAAGAGAAGATGATAAAGTAGTCAAATACACATCTATATGTTAAAATCAAATGTATATAGTAAAATTACTTTAAATGGAAGTATGAAAAACTAAAAGGAACATGCACACCGATTCATAATGAGATAAAGGGTGTAAAAAAGATATCTTGTAACCATCAGTGAAGTGCAAGTTTTTTGGCCAATCTCATGCCACTATGGTTGAAGAAGTGTATGGAGAAAGTTGCATTATTCACCAACCTGTAACTACTTCCCTAAGAATAGTACAAAGAGATCTCTGTATTGCCTAATTTTTGGGTCATTTGACACAATTGGCTCAAATGGTGTAGGGAGGAAAGCCTATTGTATCCTCAAACCTGTAAGTGCTCCAAATAATGTTAAGGAAAAATTTTCCTATAACATGTGATGTGTATAGAGTTTGTAGATTAGTGAACTCGCTATTTTTATAACCCACAATGTCAATTATGGAAACTGAACTGAATTATCCCACTATAGAGAATTGTGTAGCGTGTTAACCCCAAATGATACCCCCTATTTGGGAGCATATACAACATTGCAGATAGGAAGATGTGGCCCCAATAGAGGACCGAATGTGTAAAATATACCCTGTAAGGGGAAGGGAATACACTTAGTAAAAACCAAGGTGCACACAAATAAATTGATAGAAAATAACTATTAGTACGAAAAATCATGTATTCATAAGACAAGTGTAAGATACCAAACAATGTAGAAGCTATAAAGCAAGTAAACATGCAAAAATCCAATCATAGACTAACAAGGCAGGTTACAAACATGGGACACCACTCATGATGTCACAAGACACTCAAGGACATAGTGGTTGCATACAAAAAAAGAAGTGTGCACACAAAACAAAGGGAAACACTCACATATAAGAAAAAACAATAGCAATCAAGTGCAAACAACAAATAGCCATGGTAGTAAGTAATCCTGTAAAAAAATGTCGCACATGGAGAATGCGTTAGCATGTTTTATAGATAATCCATATGAAAAAATCATTTCTAACTAATAAAGTAGTGTGCTATGAAAAAATTGAGACAATGGCACCTGTAAGAGATGAATTTGGATGCCCCTAGCAACTGTTGTGGGACTGGTAGAAGGTGAGTATCCATGATGTGTGTAAGAGACTTGTATCTATGATCACAACTAGAAAATTATGTGAATGTGTATCTATGTATGGTAAAGATAATGACATACAAGATATCTATCTAGAATGCATAATAAAGTGAACATATATGAGAAAATGTAAGTAAGAGTAAAATAAACCAAGATATGCAACATGATAGATGGATGGAATGGTATGCAAGATGGATGATAGGATCCATGTGCCACCTGAGTAAATGAAAGTGTATGCAGTGAGGTTCATTTAATATTTCCCCTCAGCATTCAAGAATGAACCGTAAACAATATTGTGTCATTGGGAAATGGTC
The DNA here is from genome assembly GCA_018340775.1 of Taxus wallichiana var. yunnanensis. Classification (NCBI taxonomy): domain Eukaryota; kingdom Viridiplantae; phylum Streptophyta; class Pinopsida; order Cupressales; family Taxaceae; genus Taxus; species Taxus wallichiana. The sequence goes on from CM031244.1 coordinate 698,694,619, forward strand.
AAACTATGTGTTGTGTGTATCATGTTGTGATGAGCGTGTATTCCTAGTGATGATGACATGCGAACCAAAAATGATGTGTGTGTGACCATATAGCCAAAGTGTATATCATGATAATATGAATAGAGGGAGTGGTGATGTAGCTTAAAGTGTATAGCACTACAGGATGAAGGAATATGTCACCATTTATCCTAAAGTGTATGTCACTAATGTAGGAATGTTGCATATAAGGTCAAGTGATTAATACATGTGTATGATAAGATCCATTTTATTGGTAAATCCTAGGTAGTTGTCTATGGATCAAGGAACTAGAGTCTGTCATAGGGTAGTGAGTGTAGCACATATACATGGATGTAAAAATGCATAGTATGCATGATAGAATAGGATGTAAATGCAAGATGTGCCAATTTAAGTAAGATGTATAACATAGTGGATGTAAGATGAAAGATGTAACATGTAATGTGAAGGATGAATAGTGTAAAGTAATTTTTATGATGTGTGAAAAACATGAAACATGTGATAGCTAACATGTAGTGTGTATAGAACGTGTATGATGTATGAATAAGTGCAATATTTATAGCCTAGAATGTAGTGTATAATGTGTAGATGACATGAGATGATATGTGGTGCCTCATTTTTAGTGACTATTGTGTAGTGTGCGGGGTCCATGTGTATAGAATTCCCATGATAGAATAGGATGTAAATGCAAGATGTGCCAATGCCCTAAGATGTATAGCATAGTGAATGTAAGATGCAAGATGTAACATGTAATGTGAAGGATGAATAGTGTAAACTAATTTTTATGATGTGTGAAAAACATGCAACATGTGATAGCTAACATGTAGTGAGTATAGAACATGTATGATGTATGAAGACGTGCAATATTTATAGCCTAGAATGCAGTGTATAATGTTTAGATGACGTGAGATGATATGTGGTGCCTCATTTTTAGTGACTATTGTGTAGTGTGTGGGGTCCATGTGTATAGAATTTCCTTAGTAGTAAAGTTTGAACCTAAGTACAAGAGCGTGTCATCAGGTTATTATCGATGCTAACGTGTGGATGAGTATGTATATGCTAAAAGGTTACTAATACAAGTATAAAATATGTGGTGATGCTATGTGTGAGGAGGGGTTATGTGTGATTTATATGCCCCGAGCTTGTGAGATAAAAATGCAATCATGTAATGTCATATAGAAGGTCCTCACTTTCAAGGTGATAATCAAATGGATAAGAATTGGTGACTTGATAATAAATTGTGCCTAGTTGATCCCTTAACGAGCCATTGAGGTGCCAATTGTACATAACCATGGCATATTCATCATCAGTGAATGGAGGAATTGGACAACCATGTGCATAACACCAAGTGATATTTTGTGTATAGCTAAGAAAGTAACTATTACAAATAAATACATGACCAAAAGGCATGGGGAAATATATTTTTATTTGATCAAGAGCTAGAGTGCCCCCAATGTAATCGAGCAATGATTTCCCTAATGTGAGTGGAGATGAGTGATCAGTACGTGATAGATATACTGTAAGATGGAAGACACATAAACCATAAGAAACAATAATAATGATGAAGCCATAATATAGATGAGAAGCATGAGTAGGAGGATAGAGGTCCTCAAAAGTGAAACCAAGTCAAGCTAGACCATCATGTGAGCATATGGTGTCATCACAAGTAGGATCAAATGGAATATGTTCCCAATAGGAATCATTCATGAAAATCATTCAAGTAAATGGTGAGCATGCTAATGGACATGGAACATGTGAAGGTGTAGGTGATAGAGTGACATCCATAGACCAGACAGACCCTAATAAAGAATCATAGTAGTAGTAGTTTTTGCTATCCAAAATAAGCCCCTACTTATTTTTTGGCTAACTCCTCCTTCTTCTCCTCTATTGGCACTTAAATGAATTTTTGGCATGCTTAAGGGACTCAAAAATTTTGGAAATGGCTCCATAAGATAGGATTTTTCCTCACCTTTCCAGAAAGGTAAAATTTTCCTCCTAACTCCTTGTATTTCTCAAGCTATGGCTCGGTGAGAGTTTTTGAGGGAAATTTTCCCTAAGAAGACCCATGGCTAATAGAAACATGCCACGTGGCAGCAGAGGTCGGAGGAGCGGAGAGAAGTTAGAAATTTTTCCAAAGGGTTAGCGCGGGGTGAAAATAAAAATGTTAGCCCAAAGGCCCCCAACTAATAGGAGCATGCCACATGTCCATAAGGTGGGGAGATTCGGGGTGGCGGAGTGAAGTTAGAAATTTTTCTAAAGGGTTGGCGCAGGGGAAAAAGAAAAGTGTTAGCCCGAAGGCCCGCAACCGATAGGAGCACGCCACATGTCCTCTTTTCGGCAGAGGTTGGGGGTGCGGGGAGAATTTGGAAAATTTTCCAAAGTGGTCAAATGCGCAAAGGGAAAAAATGGAAGTGCATCCCCACCAACCAATAGGGAAGTGCCACGTGGCAGTAGAGTGGCAGGGCACGGAGCGAAGTTGGGAAATTTTCCCAATGTAAAATCAAAGGGGGAAAAGTGAGGTTTGGGCCCATGATCCCATCGACCAATCAGAGAGTGCCACATGGCAGTAGAGTAGTGGGGCATGGGGATTTTTGGGGAAATTTTCCCAAATTCAAAAAAGGGGAAAATTTTAAAGTTTCGCCGCCAATCCAATTTTGCCCTAATTTTTCCCTAAATCTTCAGAGGGCCATATCTTTTGATCTAGAGCTCAGATTTTTGTGTTCTTGGTGTCATTGGAAAGATGGTGAAATTCTCTACATGATGGAGGGTTAAATTTTGTATTTTGATGGAGATTCATGGAAGAAAAATAGGAAAACGTCTCTGGCATGCAAAAACATATAAAACGACTCCAACCACCAAAATTAATGAAGTATGGACCTTTGTTTTGCTCTGTAAGGCAATGTACTTTGAAGTATGGGATTTTTGTGGAAACCCATCATTTTGTAGGCCCATTGGATGAATTTTGTCGGTGGTTGAAGTCCCAAATCGATTTGTCCATGTTTTTACCTTTTCTTTCATTCTGCTCGTGATAAAAAGCCAGTTTTGGCTCATTTGTAAAGGGTTGGATGTTATTGCTCTGCAAGCTCTTCATTTCTCCTTAGTAGGTGGATTTGAAGGAGTTTCAGACCTCCCATGGATATTGTAACACGTTTTTTCCTTCTTTGTTATCTGCAATGTATTGTATCAATTCTAGAACTGACAATACATGCTCTGTGATTGATTTTTCCAATCCTCTCTTGCATTGGTTTGTTTCCTTCGATCTTTCTTTTTATTTTGGAAAATTTGTGCATGTTTTGTTCGTATCTTCATGATCTATGTCTATTTTTTGCAAAGAAAGGAGTTCAACACTCCTTTAGTGTATCACCTCTCTGTTTTGCTTAGTTTTGTTTCCATTTCCTTGTTTCTCTCAACCCTGTCTCCTTGGTAGTCTTAGAGTAAGAATTTTGAATCAGAACCTTTGTAAAGATTTCATGTATACACCTAAATAGAGGAGTAAGAACTAGCTTCAATCTGGAGAGTTTCCTCACCTTGCAAGGTCCCACACCTTGGAGAAAACTCAATGTTGTGCATTCACACCGGATGAGTTTTCCTTATAAAAGTAGATCCATAACTTATCCGGGGGTCTTTGTGAATTTGCACTAATAGTTGTAGTAGTAGTAGTATTAGTATTAGGTGGTGGTGGTGGTGTAGAAGAGACTACATCTATCACACAAATGGAACCTTCGAGTTGTGTAAAGTGAGGTTTTTCATCCATAGGTTGAGGATCGTTTGTAGTATCGTTACGTAGAATAGGAAGACTAGTATTAGGAGTGCAATCACAAAGTAGTAGAATGGGTCGTGATCACTAAAAACAATATATACAATGCCTCCATGGAGTAATTTAACATAATTATGTATAGTAGAAGCGATAGCTTGCATGGCATGAAGTCATAGCCTTTTAAGTAAACAATTGTAAGATACTAGGAAATCAATGATAAAAAACATGGTGTTGATAAATTGTTGGTCCTACAAGAATAGGTAATGTAATTGATTAACTAAAAATAGATATTTTAAAACTACTTTATAAGTTAATCTAAATAGAAATTGGATGCTATATTGAAATGCTAGACCTAAATATTTTCTTTAATATTTGAATATATTGAAATAACGGAATTAAGAAGAATATGATACTAACTTGTAAATAACTTACCTCATTGTGTACTAGAATTTATCAAACTGGTATGCACGCGAGGCAGGCTATATCTGAGTGGATTCAGGATGGACCGGATCTGAATACCTTTCTATATTGAGGCATCTGGGAGAGTATTGGGATGCCCCAGGTGCCTTGGTCTATAATATAGGCACTATAGACTGCAGGAAAGCTCAGAACTTGAATTTGACAGTGTCACAATATCCATGTAATACCTTCACTCATGTCTCACTAGTGTTGTAAAAATGTCACCTATGTTGTTATAAATGTTATATGAAGATCTACCTACAAAACTCTATCCAAAGCATCAATTCTTAAATAATTAAAATACATATGAATAGGTTAGGCAGGACCTTAGCTACCAAATTCGGCCTTACATTTAAGGGTTGCACTACATTGTGGACCCAATGTAGTTCTATGTGCATGTGTGTGTAATTTTATGCATAAGGTACCCTAGCACCAATGAAACAGTAGTATGGGGCAATAACTAGATGTAAAATGTAAATGGTGGATGGAATGAAATGATTTCAACCCTTTCCCTATGCTTATGTAATGCAGATGTAGAAGATGCCCAAACCGAGTCCCTATCCTTAATAGATAGTTTCCCTTGATAGTAATATCTTCACCCCTAAATTAGTGAGTATGTTATGTTTATATAGAGATCTCTTCTTCAAATTTTGACACTAGTGACCTAGGGAATGCATGGGGTAACCATTAGGACCGACCTCAAATAAAGAAATTAAGACCACAAATTAAGATGACATGGGCACCTCAAATACCGGGATCTGGGGACCTTGGGGCTCCCTAGTGCAACCCTAGGTTCCCCAATATAGACTTAGAGACAATAACCGAGAAAATTACAACACCTAAGACCTCCTAAAAGACACCTAAAATTGTAAAGACAAGTGATGACTTAACCAGACAACAACAGTGACACCTAACTAACTAACAACAAGACCAATGGATGGGTCACTAGTGAATACTTTTATTACCTAGGATCCATATATAAAATAAGATACCCATCAGTATAAATGTAATAGTAATTTCATGAATTTGTGACTACAATAATGTGGTCAATGCATGGACGAATGAAACCATCGTATGCACATAGTGAAATACAAGATGGACTAACATCACAAGTAGAAAGACCTAGCTTCTCAAGGAATTACATGGGACAGAAGTTGAGTTCATATCCAATATCAATTAAAGTATGTTTGACACCTGCATTCTTAATACAACACATAATATGTAGAAGTGGATCATTTTCGAAAGTATGAACATCAACGGGGGGATTACATTTGAATTCTAAGTGCTAAGAAAATGCATCTAGAAATTTTTGATAGACTGATCCAGGATGCATATCAGCACGAATGTGAGTAGTAGCAAGAAGATGTTGGACCCTATACCTTAAATAAGGATTTACAAGAAAATAATCATTGATTGAGATACTCATGATGAATAGACTCTAAGAGGAAAAACAGAGAGTGAGGATCCTATAAACGTGAAGATCATGTACGGGTTCACCAAAATGATTAAATAAAATGTTGGATATTCTAGTGTAATTTAATATCATGTACACCAGTAAATAAGATCTAAATAAATGAAGAAAGTCACCCAATCCACTAAGTAAGAATTTTAAACCCTAATGAGAAAATAGGGTTAGGAAGATCTTAGTTGATTTGATGATTGTTTTGGAGTGTGTCACAGTGAAGACCAGATAAACAGAATGCATAAGCGGCCACACAGGAGCTCCAAAAAGTACATATTTGGAACAATAGGCTAGAGTGGGGCACCTAGGGCACTCTAGTCTAACATTTGGGTGACATGGTTTGTGAAAAATCTCTACAAACCTCTTCCAAGGTGTCTCTAGATGTTGAACTATATTCTCCTCCTATCATGTTGATGTTGTTGAACTATGTTGGATGTCGGTGTAAATCGAAGTGAAGAATTAACCTACAAAACCCCAAGCCAAGAATCAAACCCCAAAAAATAAAGATTCATATGAAGGCATCAGATTTTCCTAGCGGCCACAATAGTGGACTTACTAATTGATCATTGCACTACATCTTAGACACAATTTAGTTCTATGTATGTGTGTGCAAAGTGTTCCCTAGGTTTCTTTTGTGCCATTTGCACTTTTTGAAATAGTGAGCAATAACTAGATATAGAATGTAATAAATGTGTGCATGGAAATAGTAGACTCCCTTCATATGAAGTGTGATGTAGATGAACGAGCCTTATGTGCCTTGTGATGTATATAGATGGATGTAAATGTAGCTTTAGGTTCTTTTTATGGATGTAACTCTAGATGGTGATAGTAGATGCTTAGTGCTTGGTCCCTCATTATGTTATCATAACTTTATATTTATATGGTTCTCTTGATATAATTTCATAATTAACCATGGAAAGGCAAATGACTAAAAATATGGAAAGATCAAATGACTAGAAAGTGCCTAGAAGATGAGTGTAAAGTGTAAAAGGATGAAGGTGCTTGGGGCACCCAAGATTGGGTTTGGCACCCCAATTAGGGATAAAATGAAAAAAATGAATGAGAAAGTAGATGTAGGAGTTCGGAAGTGACAACTGAAAGTAAAATAAAATGGTCAAATGATATGGGTTAATTATTATTTTCTTCACTCAAAAACCATATGAATAGTAGTATGAGATCAGGCTTAAATAATGACCAAAGTACATGATGTTGTGTCTACAGGGAGATCAATATTCTTCACACATTCTCTCTCATGATCCTACTTATTTAAACATTATATTTCATCCTACTGATTTACGATGACTCCCATAGTATCTTGGTATACTTCCTTATGATGTGTCATTTCGGATACTTGACATGTATTACTTCCTCCCTTGTTATGAGTGGCTTAACCTTTAGAGGCTCACACATGCATGATTCCTCAAAACATGTTGTGACCCACACATTTTGTAACTCAAGATCATACATCTTCCTAAGAATCCACCGATTAGATTTCACGCATTGTACTTTAATCATCCTTGCACACTTTTCCTCTTTTTCACTCATGTGCTCATATAGGTCCTATCAATACTCTAGCTTATTCTACTTCCCACATCATGAGAAAACTATGTTATGGGGACAATCACGTTGATAATTGTTAGGGGACCCAAAAGTATAACAAGTTACTCAAGTGAACTGCCTCTACCACCACCATGGCCTCGTCCTTGATATCCTCATACAAAGCATCCATTCATGTTATCCCCATTTTTGTGCCCATCATTATGTTCCACTTATTTTTCCTTTGATCCACTCGCCACACTATTCTTCCACACTCCTATTTCAATGGATTCATTGATATGATCAATTATCCTATAATCAATAGTATTAAGGGTATCGACATTGAAAATTTTACAATACATGAACATGTTCTTGAATCACATGTTACAAGAGAGGATAATTCTAAAAATCACGGTCCTTGTGCCAGATTTGACAATTTAGTATCAACGCATGCGTTGACTTATTCTAGAAACGATCCTTAGTATGTCCTTAAACTTCACAATTAATACATCATAAACCTATTTCACATATTGTGTACCGAAAGCTGGAAAATATCTTATCCAAATTATTTACCATGGTTGTTATCTGCACCTCAAAAATGGGCTCACTTTAGTATCAAAACTTCCAACTTCATTTGTGCACAAGGATGCTTCCAATGCCTCGTGTGGGTCCACATATGTCTTATGAGATAAAGACCTTGAACATAATCAAAAATCATCCAATGAACCACTTGTGCATGCTAACTAGGATTAATATCATAATACATTTGGCACAACAAAGTCTTAAAACACATTTTCATCCTCCCTTACACTTTAAGTTCATCCTTTCTTTATATTTTTGAGTGTTGTAAAGCTCTGTTACTTTAAATCTGCAATGTGAAACTTATCCGAAACATAGTATGCAAGTCATTGTATTCCACCACGTGATCGATGTGAGTCATACTTCCTATACCAACTATGCACACATCCTTACAACATAATAAAAAATTGACTTGACTTCCTATTTGAAGTTGTAATCCCCTTTTTGTGTGATAGTAATTCACACTTATGCATATACTCTATTACATCCTCTATTCCTCTATATTTTGGTAAGTGTAATGAGATATCAAAATAAACCTAAGGTGATGTTTTTTAGGCTGATTCAATGGTGGATACTAAGGTTGATGTGGTGTTGGTTTTAGTCACTTACCACTAGATCTAGATGTTGAACCTCCATCAAGGTTTCCTCCATGTGGTGGTTGACCTAATCCTCCTCAACCTCCCACACCCACTACTATGGGATACGACCTAGTTCATGAACTCCATTGTGTATTGAACTAGAAACCAACTATCTACATAGTCGTAACACCCACGAAGTGCTCCCAATATTCGCGCGCTAATACTTTGTCCGATGAAACTCCTAAAAATAATCCACAGAGCATAATTCCAAATAATGGCCCCTGATGTGTTGTCATAGGTGTATTCATGGTCTGATTCACTTCTTGATTCAACACAAAATTATATCTACCCACCTCTTCTTACTTACCCTGACTAGCTTTCCCTTTAACAACTACCTTTGGATTTGGAACATCATGCGCAACAACTAGGTTGTTAGGTGAGATTATATGCACACCCACATTCCTCATTATTTCCTCGACACACTCTCATCCAAAGTGAAGGGAACCCTTTATTTTCCTTACCCAAATTTGGGAGAACTTGACGCTATATCTCCTCATCTTCCATAAGAGATTCAAAACCTTTCCAGCCATCATTCCTCTTAACTTGAGTGACTCTTCAATGTCTCATGCACGTACCATGTCCCTCTCTCATTCTTCATTAAATCTTAGTCTTCTTTCCTCTCTCGGTCTATCTTCTTCCCGAGACAAAGTGTCATCCTTCTCCCTTTGAAGCTCCCGCCACTTGAATGCGATAGGGATTTAGCTAGCCACAAGTAATCTACGCAAATTAGGTTTTATCATAAATATCTTTATTTCTAATGGTATAACGACTAGATAAGATCCTATGGACTCGTGAAAAAACTTAAATTCAATTATCTCTAGATATGAATACATATAAATATCTTACTCTAATGTATAATTACGTAATACACTAGTCAATCAATAATCTATAGCTCTAGTCCATTCCAATCTTCATAAAAAAGAGTCTTGTAATATTCTTACGTCCAAAGCTTTAGCTCTGAACCCCAATATTTGTTTGATGTCTACACTACCAATCAATCATACAATTATATTGGAAAGAAGATGAAAAATATCTCATATAGCTCATGATATATATTATCTTCCACCCACCTCTGTGCATTGAAATCAGGTCCAGTGTTATATCTCTTTATAAAATTATCTTGTATGTTTTCTACACATATTTAAATTCTCTTCAAAGTTAATCTATATGCCATATGCATGCAATATTATGGAAGACATTTTGAAAAGAGGTCTAGGAAATACAACCAAAACTATCCTTTATTTTCACTAGAGTGATTTTTTTTGACATCTCATTCATTGTGTTTGAATGTTCACTGAAGTACGAGTAGCTACTAGGTCCCTCCTTTGTGTTTTCTTTTCAATATGTTAGCATGCATAGTTATCATATTAATCAACCAAGTATTCATTCATGCATAATCAACTCATTCACATCATCTTGGAAACATGTAATAAGGAAACATAACATAGATCAATTGCACTATTAAATCACTATGTTCATACATATCAATGATCATAATCCATTATAACAAAATTACTATATATCAAAAGTTTAATATAAAACCAAGTAAAATATAACATGTGTTCATGCACGTAGATGTTAAAACCCTAGACCCGAATAGAATAATAGACTTCAAGAACTAAACAAATAGACTAGTAGCTCAACTATGGCTTACAACAGGTATATATAGGGGTGGGGACTTTCCCTTCACCGCCTATGCACTCTCCTAATAATAGGCATGCCTAAAATAGACTACATGCATCTTATTACATGACAACTAATAATAGATTATCCTATAAATAAAACTTTATTTTAATCCTATTAATAGCCTCCATGCATGTTACTGATCTACATGTTCATTCTCAAAAAATAGTAGTTACATGGCTATCAATTCATCATGTTTTATCTCTTTTTTTAAATCGGCACTCCATCCTTCTTTTCTTTTTTTATCCTGTAGTCAAAGCAAAATCGGCTAAGTACTGGATTCTATCTTCATGAGCATGAACCTCTTGCTTGTTGTTTCCATATTTCTTGTGCCCACCTACGTGTCACCCTTGTGCACCCCAAACCTTCATGCAATCCTCATACTTAGGATTTTTTTTGCTAAATAGTCTCTTATTCCCGCAATACTCTATCAAATTCTCTTTGTGGATTTTTCAGATGTTATAATAAGTAAAGGCACTTGTTTTATTATCCTTTGTGTTCTCCACACAACCCTATGGCCCATAAACCATTGTCTTAGTCTTTATTACGGCTTTTGTAGAATACTATGGAATTAAAAGAACCTTTATATCCCCACCTTTGTTAAAGTGTATGGTCCTTTTCTTTGCATGATTTAGCTTCCCCTTCTTTTTGGGTATTGCAAAAGATTTTGAAACAGAGGGAACGATTTCCTTCCTACTCATTGTTCCCCACACCTTCCTTTCTCCCAAACTTTATCATATTTCATATGTTCCACAACCACCCATAATATCCACATAACAAAGGAATGGTTAAATTAGTTTTGATGATACTTTCCATTTCTACATTACACTAACTATGCCCAAAATTCACCCATTTTCGAGCCTAACTATTATAAAATGTAAAACATTGGTCATTTCAAAACATTGCAAATCAATATTTCTCACTTTGCAATGTTTATTTTGACTCTCGCATACTGGAAAGAGGTTTTTGTATGTAACTTTATCAATTTTTATCCAATTTCAAAAATTCAATTTTCCTTAGAACCCTTCAAGTTGTAACCTTTTCTATATTGAAGGTGATTGGTTTCACCCTTTCTTGCTATAGTTTTTTAGTTATTGTTTTCTTGACCCTCTCCCTTTGAATACCTCTAGAAATCTATTTTTGAACCTCCATTTCCTCTAAACTTTCTCACACACCTCCATAATGAAGTTCTAATATGGATTATACGAACATATTTCTTCCATTTAAACCTTTGTACACAATAGTAGAGATAGTGTCGTGAGGCATATGAACTTAGATGATTTCTCACCTGTATTTCGAAGATAATCCCAACCTAATTTTCCAATGCATTAAAAAAATGGAATTACATATGTTTCTAGGTTCCCTACCTTCGTTCATTGAAGTGACATAATTCTAGATTGTGCTTCACATTTTGATCCACAAAAAAAGAAATTAAATATGCCAAGGTCAAATAATTAGTAAGATAAACACCCATTACATCAATGCAAAGCTAGTAATTCCCACCTTTAAGAACTATAAAGCCTTGACCTAGGATGAAGCTCAAAATCTCTTTGTTCAAGCCAAATATAAATATAAGAAAATGATAGCCAAGTATTGGCTCAAAAACAAAATAAATGGAGTGTTCCTTTGAGAGTAGGTTGGTTGTTATAGTAAATACCATATTCCCCAAGTGCATGGCTATCTATAATGTTGTGATTAGGTTCTAGGTTCAAGTACTCAAGATAAAGGTTTCATCGTGCCTATTCCCAACATTCCCTCTTCTCGTTGTTCATAATATTATTCTTTTGATGTTGTATTTATTATTTTGAAATTTAAATTGTAAAATAAAGCCAACTTATGTAAGTAAATAATTAAGCTGTTTAGCACATACTAAAGAGACAATTAGTTATAAAGGTAGTTACATCCTCCCATCAACCTATATAAGGATTCTTTCTCACCTATTACTTTGTTAGGATATTGGTGATCTTGAATGTAATATACATGATTTTTTTATCAATACGAGAAGAAGAGTTATCTCTCTCATGTATGTCTTTTCTTTATCATTTACCTGTAATCTATGAATGCAATAGTTTGAAATATATGAAATATGAAACTTTGTGTTCAATCCTTGAAGTGAGATGTAACAAACTTTGTGTTTGTCTACATTTTATGTTATATGGAATTTTAAATATATTAACCTACATGTTCAAGTTCTTCTACATGCATTAGTAAAATATAAGCCTACATTCTCTTTACAGAAGTGGGTAATGTTACACAACCAAGTAGGATACTTGTATCCTTGATGATGAGTTAACCTGAAATTTTTGTCCCTAATTCATTCCTCTTTCCTAGATAATTGGTTGTCAATCCTCAAAACCCCATTTCATTTTCTTTCTTCTATATTGGAAATATTGAATCATTCACATGTACCAATATCATCATTCATAATTAATTAGCTTGTATATTTTTACATACTTAGAGTTTAAAGTTATGGTTGAGTAAGGTAACCTCCCCATAAAGAGGATGGATTGTTGTCGCCTAAGGTGTTGATTGTCTCCAATGACTAATTTCTAACCAGCAGTTTTTTGGTGCCCTTTGTGGGGCACGTATCGTGATTCCTAGAGGATATATTTTAGAAAAATTTAGAAATTCAAGCACTTTGGATGAGAAAAGATACACATTAGGACAGATATCTCAAGGCATAAACTACCATGCTTTTCAGTTATAGCAACAACAAGGCTTCCGGTTATGTTTAGAGAAGAAAGGTAAAATCAAAAGGTCAACAAGAACAACTCCTAAAAAAGTAAGGGTTGGTTCATATTCATAGAAGAGTGTATGCACTCAATCCTTAGTCTTATAAAGCATTTCTCTACCTCTACTGGGTTTTTTTCCCACATAGGTTATGCCAGTACCATGAGTTCAGGAAATTGGGCCCCAGGACCATGCTCAACCTATACATGATCTTCCCAAGGGGAATCAAAATAATTTTCCAAAGTTTAGAGGTTATGGAAAAGTTCATCTAGATGAGAATATTGTGCCTTTCTTCACTTCATGCGGAGTCCTCGAGTTGAGAATGAGGACAAGTTTTTCAAATTATTCATGGAGACTCTGTAAGATAATGTCATACATTAGTTCTATCATCTTCTACATGGTTCTATCACCAATTAAAATACCATGAGAACTCCGATCAAGGGATGGTTCAAACCAGTAGAAGATTCTTGTGCACTTCTTGACCAACTCTCCCAAATGAGGAAAGATCCCTATGAGCCAATGTGAGATTTTTTTCCAAGTTTAACAAATTAATCAATAAGATTACAGCCACTACCCAACCAACTATGAAAAATTATAAATTCTTATTTATCAATGCTCAATTTTCGGAGGAAAGCTATATAATGAGAAGAGCATAGTTTTCCACTATGGAGAAGGATCAAACTTTGTACATTAGTGTAGAGGATGACCTTATCATGTTAGGTAAATTAAGAAAGGATCTTCCTAAAGATAAATCTTCTACTTTAGGTTCATCAAATTATTATCAGTTAGTTCAAAAGTTAGCTAATGACACTTATTTCTATTAAGAAACAACTTGCTAAAAATGTGTCATACAAGTATATCTTGAGAAGGAAATTTTAACAAAGGAATCATTTACCTTCTGCACAACCAAAGATTTCTATTAAATCTCCTCCGAGGCTTCTAGTGAATGCAACATGTGAGCTCCAAGAATAAGAAGATGAAGTGGTAGAATAAGTGATTAAAGAATGAGAGGAAGAATCTTAAGAGGTCCATGAGGAGGTAGAACACTCTCAAATAAACTATCTCATATATAAGGAGGCATATGATGATGATTACGATGATATAGTTTTTGATATGAATAGTGAATCTTATGCTAGTATGACTAGGAACAATTAAACAAGAAGAAATACATAGTGCAACCTAAGAAGAAAGAGAAATAGAAAGAAGATATGATTGTTATCTCAGTGGTTACTAAAAGGGGATCACTCATCCCTACTTCACCTAAAAATAATTATTGTTTCGCATCTAATAATCCTTCATCTTCTTCTTCTATGCCTAGAGTATCAACACCTAATACACATGTCTCCAAAATAGCTTCAAACCCTAAAGAAGATAAACCCAGAGATCATATTGCTTCTAGCTGAGAAGCTCTATTTTCTTCATGATATTTTTATATCACGGACCATATTAAGAAGACAAAAATATAGATTTCTGAAGTTAAATTCTATCATAATCATCTTGAGGCCTTTTCTCTAGTGGTAAAATTTGTTAATATTAATCCTAAACAATATTCCTTGTCTTATAAAGATAGCTTACATATCCATAAGTCTCCCTCTCCACATAACCTAATGCCTTCCGTGCCTTCCACATCTAGAAAAATCGAGCCCTTATATGTAACGCTACTAATAATCAGCCATTAAATCAACAAATTTTTTATTGACTCTTGATCATCAAATAACTTGATGCCCACATAATTTAGTCATGCACTTGGTCTTATGTTAACCCAAACCTTCATTTCCTATTATTCAATTGAGAACAAGGAGGTTCCCTTCATTGGAGCAATTAAGGATGCACAAGTGGCCTTTACTACCTTTCCCATAAATTTAGTCAAAGCCAATATCCTCGTTGTTGACATACCTCCATCCTATGGTATGCTCTTAAGTAGAAATTTTGGAAAATAATTTTGAGTTGAAATCCAAATTTAATAGTCTCATGAATTGATTTAAATTGAAATGGAGATGAAGAAATTATTTCCAGAGAAGCAAGTTGAATATATTGTCCAGAAGACGGATGACCCTAAGGCACACATCCTATATGAAGACATGGGTTGCAGAAAATACATGATTATTTTCTCAATCTGAATTTAATGTTCCTAAGGTTGTTCAAGAATATCCAAATTATATATGGACTCTTGAGTTTGATGGGAGTTGTTCCAAAGTGGGTTCCAGAGAAATAATTGTTCTTGTATCACACGATAGTAAACTCCACCCGTTCTTCTATAAAATTAAATTTTCAATACCAATAAAATTGTTGAGTATGAGGCCCTCCTTCTAGGTAGGTCTAGTGGTACAAAAGGAGATGGGGATAAAGAATATTTTTGCATATGGTGATGTAGAACTCACGGGGAAAAAAATTGGGTTGCATTCCATGTGAAGAATGAAAGGTCAAAACATTACTGCAACAATGTATGGGATTCCAATGTGTTTTTGGATGCTTTCTCAATCAATTTTCTTTCAAGAGAAAACAAAACCAGAGAATATGCTCTATCGGTGTCCAAGTCCTTACTCATTCCTAATCCATATTTCAATCAAGATAAACCTCTTTGTGGAAATAGTTTTTAGACCCATAGTTTCTCATAATGTAGACAACATATAAGTATTTAATGATGATCAACATTTAATTTCTTTCCTTGAATTGAATGACAATATCAGTCAGTTGTATTTTGAAGGAAGTGAGGCTAGCTACCAGAATCTATTTCCTCCTATGTACTGAAGCATGACTAGAAAAAGAATCTAATCGATATGGATGTATCAAATTAAAAGGTAACAAGATACCTCAAGGTCTTGCAAGATTACAAGATCTATTTTTAAAAAATGATATATACATATATCATATACATATATATATATATATATATATATATATATATATATATATATATATATATAGGAAATGTGTTAGAAGTTTCTAGTCAATCAACCTGAGTTAGAAACAACAATTTGGGAAGTGACAGGAGCCAAAATTTGTAAACATAGGAAAATGTTTCTTCAATGAGGATAGAAGTTAATTGGATTAATTGTTGAAAAAATACCTAGATGTGTTATCCTACTTCTATGATGAGTTAAAAATTTAAACCAAGAAATATGCACCACTATATTCCCTAAAATAGGCAATCAACCATTTTTTCATAAACAAAGACAATAAAATCCAAAAGATATTGAATGTTAAGCTAATTTTTCCCATTCACCATTCAACATACATTTCCAACCTTGTACTCTTACAAAAAAGGTGAGAAAAGGATTTTGTTGATTTTAGGAATCTTAATCAAGCTTTCTTGAAAAAAACTATCCACTTCCAATGATGGATCATATTTTTCAAGATGTGACTAGTTTTAAGATGTTATCCATGATTGAAGGATTCTCAGGATAAAATCCAATTTAGGTAAACATGTAAGATTTGTCGAAGACAACCTTCACAAATCCTTGGGGTACATTCGCTTATCAAAGGATGCTTTCGGACTAAACAATGTTGATGCAACGTTACGGAGGAAAATGGAATTCTAATTTGGAAATTTGAAGAATAATTATATTATATTTTTTTATATGATCTCACTATCTTCTCTATGAATAGCGAGAACCACTTATAACGTCTCAAGTCAGATCTTTAGTGGTGCAGAGATCATGGTATTTGTGTTGTAACAAAGGGAAGTTACTTAAGAATCTTGTGTCAAAATATGGGATTAAAATAGATCCTAACAAATTTAGGATATTCAAAAGATCTCTCTTATCACAAGTAAGAAGGGTGTTCACTAGTTTGGAAAAATAAACTTCATTAGAAGATTCATCCCTAATTTTACAAAATTAACTAGGAACATAGCCCAAATGATGAAGGAAAAGAAATCTTTCCGTTATAGTGCTAAAGGAAGAAAACTTTTGAGAATATAAATAGAGTTATTACAAGGATACATGTTCTGTGTCGCAAGATTTTGATAAGGACTTCATATTCTACTACTACGCTTCTAAGCATACATTGTCTTCCATTTTAGTTCCAAAGAATTTTTCAAGGGTGTGAGGTAGCAATTACCTTCATGAGCTATCTATTAAAATTTCATGAGTTAAAGTACTCCCAGCTAGAAAAACATGTTTTTTTGTGGTGAAGGTTGTGAAACAGTTTCATTTCTACATTCTCAACTCACATTCCATTGTATTTTTACCTAATACAATAGTGAAGTCTATTATCTCTTACAAGAATTTGATTTTAAAAGAGGAAATTGGATGGCCAAGGTTCAGGAGTATGATCTTGACATCAATCCAACTAAGGCTGGTTCGATGTTAGGATTTGTGTCAATTAATTTCTAAAGGTTCAAAATTTTATTTAGGTAATAAAGAGACTAATGAAATACCCACAGTGATTTTCTAGAGTTCAACCGATGAGTGACACTCCAATATTTTTCATTTTATTACATATAGTGAATGTATAACACATCTCAATGTTAAATAAAATAGAGTCATCCAAATAAAATCTTCTCAGTATGTCCTTTCAGATAATTCTCTATTCAAGAAAGGATTTGATGGACATTTCCTCGGGTGTGTGGACAAGGAACAAAAAAATAGGTTACTGAGAGCCTTTCATGATCAAGCCTTTGGAGGTGATTTTTCTTCCTCGGTAACAACTCATAATATTTTACGTGGAGGGTACTACTAGTCAACCTTGTTCAAAGATCTAAAAATTTGGTTTCCAAACGTGAGGCTTTTCATACCTTTTTGGGAGACCTAAGTTGGCCACTTTTGCTTTGAAACCAAAGTGGTCATTGAAGATCTTTTCCAATAGTTAGAGCTTTGGCTTTATTGTAACTCTCAATCCTAACTCAAGTGTAGGCAATACTCATTTACTAACTCCTACTGATTACTTCATGAAATGGGTGTAAGCCATTCTAGTAAAAATAACCACTTCGAAGTTTTCTTTGATTTCATGAAGTAGAACATTTTAGTTATATTCAACATCCCAAACAAGATTGTGATAGATAATGCCCTTAATTTATCTTCCCATGAACTTATTAACTTCGTTATGGGTATAGGGTCTCCTTGCACATTCTTCAAACTATTATTCACAAGTTAATGAAAAGTTTGAATCAACCAATAAAATTATGGTAACTATTATTGAGAAGCTAGTGGATGAATCATATAGAAAGTGACACAATAAGTTGTGTGATGCTCTTTAGGCTGACAGAATAACACCAAAAAGAGTTATTGGGATGTCACCATTTCATTTGGTCTATGGAATGGAAGCTTAGTTTCCATTTACCTTGGAGATACCAGCCTTACACTTGGCCAAAGAAATTAAGGATGAGTAGTTTAAGGATGCCATGGAAAAGAGAATTATGTACCTACGAAGTTAGACGAGAAAATATTACAAGTGGAGCATCGGATCTCGCACATCGAGAAAAGAATCAATTAAATTTTGTACAAAAAGACCAATTCCCTTGACTTTCAAGTTGGATATATTATGTTTCTCTGGGATAAAAGGGGAGAACCTCATGGGAGTCATGATAAGTTTGATTCAATCTGGTTTGGTCCTTACAAAATTTGAAACTTTTCTCGGTAAATATTCTTATTATTTGAGATATATGGATGGCAATTCTCTTCCACTTCCATATAGTGGTCAGTATCTAAAGTTTTTCAAGTCCTATGTGGATGACATTACTTTGTAAATAGTTATGTACATAGTATTGTATAGCTCTTATTTCTGGTTTTTACTTTATGTCTCATTTTCTTTTATATGTTCTTGTTCGTATAGTTTCCCAATGGATGTGTTCATTAGTCATGGTAACCACAATATTTTGAGGTTTTTGCTTTGTCTTTTTTCACTTTGTGTCAAGTCAATTGAAGCCCTAGAAATATCCAATTGTTGACCTACACAAAAATGTGAAATTTTCTAAAAGTTTTTAGTTTGTTGGCTAAGTGACGATTTACTTTGATGAAATTGTCTTTGTTGATTTCAAATAATTTGATAAAATCCAATAGTTATCATATTTTTGGTCATTTTGCACTTTATATAGCTTTTTTGGACTTCACTTTTAGGAGGAACAATTACTTTGTTCCTCTAGTTCCCTAACTTACCCTATTTTCCCGCAATACATTGTCTTGCGGTGTTGGTCTGTTTCCTTGGATTTCCACAGAACTTGTTCTATGTTTACCTATGTTCCCAATAATTCTCTTATTCCCATAATACTCTATCAAATTACCTTTACTGATTTTAAAGAATTTTTAATAACTAACAAAACTTTTTTGTTGCCCTTGGTTTTTTACACACAACCCTATGGCCCAAAAATCATTATCTTAGTCTTTATTGTGGATTTTGTGGAACTATGTGGAATTTAAAGAATGTTTCTATCTAAACCTTTATTCCACACATGGTACTTTGATCCACAAGGTTTAGCCTCACCTTCTTTTTGGCTATTGCAAAAGACTCTAAAATGGACATAATGAGTTCCTTCGTGCTCATTGTTCCCCACACCTCCATTTCTCTTGCACTTTATTTTGTTTGATATGTTCCATCGCCACCTATCATATCGTATATCAAAGGAATGATTAAATTATTTTCCATGACTTTTTCCATCTATGCATTACACTACCCATGCTAAAATTTCACCCATTTTCGAGCCCAAACTGTTATAAAAGGTAAAAAGTTGGTTATTTGTAACCATTAAAAATCAAGAATGCAAACTTTACATTTTCTATTTCAACTCCGTGTCCTAGAAAGAGGTTTTTGTCAAGAACTTGGTCAATTTGTATCAAATTTCAAAATTCATGTTTCCTTGTAACCGTTTTGAAGGAATCGTCTTTTCTATACTAAATGTGAGTGGTTTCACCATTTCTTACTAGATTTTTCTATTTATTTATGTTCTTGACCCTCTCCCTTTGAATACCTATGGAAATCCATTGTTGAACCTCCATTTCCTATGGGTTTATCACACACCTCCATAATGAATTTCTTATACGAGACAATACAAACATATTTCTTCCATTGAAACCTCTCGTGTCCGATAGCAGCAGGTGACACGAGGCATATGAACTTGGATGATTTATGGGCCCATATTTTTGAAGATACTCCAAAATTAATATCCCAATGTATTAAAATCAATTAAATTTCATATGTTCTTAGCTTCCCTACCTCCTTTCAATGCACCGACACCATTCTATCTTGCGCTTCACATTTTGATCCACAAATAAAATATATTGAAGATCACTAGGGTCAAATAATTTATAAGCTAGATGCCAATTACATCAATGTAACCCTCAGAATTCCCACCTTTGATAACTCTAAAATCTTTGCCAAGGCTAAAGCTAAAAATATCTTTGATCAAGCCAAAGATAAATATAAAACAATGATAGTGAATTCTTGGCTCAAAACCCAAAAGAAATGGAATATTACTTTTGGCGTTAGTTGGCTACTATGGAAAACACCATAATCCCAAAGTGCATGGAAATATCTAATGTTCTCGACTAGTTTCGAGGTTCAAGTACTCAAGATAAAGGTTCCACTTGTGCCTATTCCCAACATTCTTTCTTCTATTGGTTAATAGTATTGTTCTATCTAATTATTATATCTTGAGGTTGGTTTTATTATTTTGAAAATAAAATTGTAAAATAAACCCAACTTATGTAATTAACTAATAAATTTTTTAGCACTTAATTAAATTGAAATTAGTTATAAAGGTAGTTAAATTCTCCCCTCGGCCTATATAAGGTTTTTTTCTCACTTGTAAAGTTGTTGGGATAAATTGTTTCTCTTAGTTGTCTCTCTCATATGTGTTCTTTCTATTTCCTTTTCCTATAATATGTGAATGTGATAGTTTGATATATGTGAAATCTGAAACTTTGTGTTTAATCCATGAAGTGAGATGTGATGAAATTTGTGTCTATCTGCATTTTATGTTATATGGGTTTTCATATATATTAACTCACATGTTATTAAGTTCTTTTACATGCATTAGTAAAATATAAGTCTGCATTCTCTTTATTTGAAATTGATGCTTCGTCCCTTCTCTCATTATAGTCATTGCATAAAATTGTGCAACCAAGGAGGATAGTTGTATCCTTGACTGATGAGTTATCCTAAAATTTGTGTCCCTAATTCATTCCTCTTTCCCAAATAAGATGTTTTCATTCCTCAAAATCCCATTTCTTTGTCTTTCTCATGAATTAGAAATATTGAATCATTCTCATGCACCAATATCTTCATTCAGATTCAGTTATCATGTATATTTATACATACATGGAGTTTTAAGATTTGGTTTAATAAGGGAACCTACCCACAAAGAGAAAGGATTGGTGTCCCCTAAACTATTGATTGTCTCCAATGACCAATTTTCTAACTAAAATTCTTTTGGCATCCATTGTGGGGCATGTATTGTGACTCCACAAGTATATCTTTTAGAACAATTCAAAAATTCCAACACACTACTAGAGAGAATATGCAAATGAGGAAAAAACATCTCGAGGCATAAAAGACCTTCTTTTTCAGTTGTAGCAATAGCAAGGCTTCCAGTTATTTGAGATATAAAGGTAAAATGAAATGGATAACAAACACACATCTTACCAAGGAAACTACTAGTTCATCTTCATAGGAAAGTGATACCACTCAAGCCTTAGTCTTTGCCAATGTTGTTCTCCCTCTTCAGGTTATTTTTCGCATAATAGTTGTACCATTACCATGGGGTCAATTAATTGGACCCGTGGCGCTTTCTCAACCTCTACATGATCTTCCGAAAGGGAATCAAAATATTTTTCCAAATTTCATAGGTAATGGAGAAGTTCATCTATATGTGAATTTTCTTTCTTTCTTTGTTTCATATGGAGTCATCGAGTCAAGCAGGAGGACGTGTTTGTCAAATTGTTTGTGGAGACTTTGTAAGATAATTTTGTTCGGTGGTTCTATCATATTCCACCTAGTGCAATCACCAATTGGAATACCATTAGAAATATGATCAAGGGATGGTTGAAACCAGACGAAGAATCTCATGCACTTCTGGTCCAACTATCCCTAATCAAGAATGATCGTTATAAGACAATGCGAGAGTTTATTTCCAATTTTAACAAACCAATCAACAAGATTACAGCCACTACCCAACCAACTATGCAAAATCTGAAATGCTTCTTTATCCATTCTCAATTACCATAGGTAATTTATAAACCGAGAAGAGAAGAATTACCCACTATAGAGAAAGATAAAACTTTAGCCATTAGTGTAGATGATGACCTAATCATGTCGTAAATTGAGAAAGGTGTTTCCTAAATTTAAATTTTCTACTTCTAGTTCATCAAATTACGATTAATTGGTTCAAAAATTAACTCGATAGCTTGATTTCTATTAAGAAAAAACTTTCTCAAAATGTGGCATACACGGATACCTCAAGAAGGAATTTTTAACCAAGGAATCATTTACTTGTTTCCCAACCAAAACGGCTATTAAAGCTCCTTTGAATGTTCTAGTGAACGCACAATATGTGAGGTCCAAGAATATGAACAAGAGGTGGTAGCAGAAGATATTGAAGAAGTTAACGAATAATATAAAGAGGTCCATAAGGAGGTAGATAATTCTCAAATCAATTATCTTTTCTATGAGTAGGTAGATGATGATGATTATGATGATATAGTTGTTGATATGAACAATTAATCTTATGTTGTTATGACTAGGGAACAACTAATCAAGAAGAAAGACATAGTGCAACCTGAGAAGAAAGAGAAATCTAAAGAAGATTTAGTTGTTATCCCAGCGGTTCCTAAATTAGGATCACCCATCCCTACTTCATCTAAAACAATAAGTATTGTTGCTCCATCTAATAGTCCTTTATCTTCTTCCTCTTTCCCTAAAGTATCAACACCTACTACACCTATATCCAAAAAAAATCATCCCATGAAGAAGATAAAACCAAAGCCCCTACCGCTTCTAGATAATAATTCCCATCATCTTGAAGATATTTTTATATCATAGACCATATTAAGAAGACAAAAATATAGATCTCGAAGTTGAATTCTATCGGAATCATCCGTGGCCTTTTCCCAAGTGGTAAAATTTGTCAATTCTATAACTAGTCAATCTTCCATGTCTTTTAAAGGTGTCTTTCCTACACCTAAATTACCTAATGGCTTATGTGCCTTCCACATCTAGAAAATTTATCCCTTCTATGTAACATTTCTAATAGTTGTCCATAAACTTAACCATTGTGCTATTGAGTCTTGAGCATCGATAACGTCATGCCCATAAAAGTTACTCATGCACATGGTCTTATCTTAACATAAACCTTTATTTCCTTTTATTCAATGGAGAACAAGGAGTTTCCCTTAGTGGGAATACTTAAGGATGCACAAGTGGCTTTTGTTTCCTCTCTCTAAAATTGAGTCAAAGCCACTATCCTCGTTGTTGGCATACCTCCATCCTATGGTATGATCTTAAGTAGAAATTTTGGTACAGAATTTTGAGGTGAAATCCAAATGGAATGGTCTCATGCATTAATTCTAGTTAAAGGGGAGATAAAGAAATTATTTTTAAAGAAGCAAGTTGAATATATTGTCCTGAAGATGAATGACCCTAAGGCTCAAATCCTATACGAAGACATGGGTTTTGGAAACTAAAAGGCAATTTTCTAAATATGAATTCAATGATCCTAAGGTTGTTTGAGAAGATCTTAATAAAATATGGACTCTCAAGTTTGATGGGAGTTATTCTATAGTAGGTTCCAGAGAAGGAATTATACTTGTATCACCTGATGGTAAAATCCACCTATCCTCATATAAAATTTATTTTCTAATACCAATAAAACTACTTAGTATGAGGTCGTCCTTATAGGTCTAGTCACGTAAAGAAAGGAAAATTATCACAAGATACCGACAATCATCTTAGTTTGAAAAGATCAATTTGAGAAGTGATGAGGAGTAAAAATTTGTCAACATAGGAAAATGTTTTTACGGTGAAGAAAGAAGAAAATTTGTTGAATTGTTGAAAAATGCATAGATGATCTAGCCTACTCGTATGATAAGTTGAAAAATTTTAAACGAAGGAGAAGCAACAATATATTCCTCTCGAAAACCGCATTCAACCATTTTTCCATAAGCAAAGAAAATACAATCCAAATATTGCGGTAGGATGATTCCTCAATAAAATTGAAAGATATTGAATGCTAAGATAATGTTTCCCATTCACCATTCAGTATGGATTTCAAACCTTGTACCCGTATAGAAGAAAAAGAACGGATAAGGATTTGTGTTGATTTTAGGAATCTTAATCAAGCTTGCTTGAAAGACAACTATCCACTTCCTATGATGAATCATATTTTTAAGTTGTGACTAGTTTTGAGATTCTATCCATGCTTGATGGATTCTCGGGATATAATGGGATTAAGGTAAACATTTAATATCGCACAAGTTCACAACCTGATTGGCGTACATTCACTTATTGAAGGATGCGTTTCAAAATGATCAATGCATGTACAACATTTTAGAGGGAAATGGACTTGGCCTTTGGATATTTGAAGAATAATTTTATTATAAATTACTTTGATGATCTCATTGTATTCTCTATGAAGAGTGAGAACCACTTCTAACATCTCAAGTCAGTTCTTTAGCAATGCAAAGGTCATGGTATCTCAATGAATTCCAAGAAATCTATTTTTGTTGTAGAAGAGGGGAATTTTATCAGAACATTGTGTCAAAAGATGGGATTAAAATAAATCTTGAACACATTCAGGATAATCAAAATATATATCTTCCCACAAGTAATAAGGGTGTTCACTCCTTCGGCAAAATCAACTTCCTTAAAATATACATCCCTAATTTTACAAAATTAACTAGCAACATAGCCCGGATGACGAAGGAAAATCAATATTTTCATTAGAGTGTTAAAGGGAAGAAATATTTTGAAAATATAAATAGAGTTATTGCAAAGACACTTTTCTTGTCGACCATACTTTGACAAGGACTTCATAATCTACTACTATGCTTCTGAACATACTTTGTCTACCATTTTGGTTCAAAATAATTTTCAGGGGGTGTTAGGTACCAATTTCATTTATGAGTTATGTGTTGAAAGCTCTTGAGTTGAAGTACTCCTAGCTGGAAAAGCATTTTTTTTGCTATAGTGAAGGCTATGAAATAATTTCATTTCTACATTCTTAACTCACCTTCCACTGTATTTTTACCTAATACAATAGTGAATTCTATTATCACATAGCAAGAATTTGGTTCAAAATGACTAAACTAGGTGGCCAAGGTTCGGGATTATGATCTTGACATCAAGCCAATTAAGCTAGTTTGAGGTCAGGAATTGTGTCAATTGATTTCTAAAGGTTAGAAAACTTATTTTTGTAAAAAAGAGTTTGCTGAAATACCCAAATTTCTTTTCTTGAGTTCAATGATGAGTGGTACTCCAAAATTTCAACTTTTATTACATACGGGAAATGTTCGGAACATCTCAGTGCCAAAGAAAAGAGATCTATCAAACTCAGAGCTTATGAGTATGTCCTTTGGGAAAATTCTCTATTAAAGAAAGGATTTGATGGATGCTTCCTTAGGTATGTGGATAAGGAATAACAAAAGAGGTTACTGAGAGCCTTTTATGATCAGGCTTGTGGAGGCCATTTTTCTTCCTCAATAACAACTCATAATATTTTATGTGGAGCATGCTACTAGAAAACCTTTTTCAAATAAGAAACAAAGTGGGTTTCCAAATGTGAGGCTCTTCAAACCTTTTTTGATAGACCAAAGTTGTCAAATTTTGCTTTGAAACTAGTGGTCATTGAAGAGACTTTACAACAGTCTTGGTTTGAATTTATTAGATCTCTCAATCCTAACTCTAGTATAGGCCATACTCATGTTCTAAATACTATGGATTACTTCACGAAATGGGTGGAGGCCATTTCAGTCAAAATAACCACTTCTAAAGTTGTCTGCAATTGCATTAAGGAGAACATTTTGGCTAGATTCTAGGTCCCAAACAAGATTGTGATAGATAATTTCTCTAATTTCTCTTCCCATGAACTTATTGAATTTTTATGGGTAAATGTTTTCCCTTGCATATTCTTCATATTATTATCCATAAGGGAATGGACAAGCTAAATCAACAATAAAAATACGGTAACTATTATCAAGAAGCTAGTGGATGAATCATAGAGAAACTGACACAAGAAGTTGTATGATGCTCTTTGAGATAAAAAAATAACACCAAAAAGAGATACTAGAATGTTGTCATTTTAGTTGGTCTATAGAATGGAAGCTCAGTTGCCATTTACCTTGGACCTACCACCCTTCCACTTGGCCAAATAGATTGAGGATGAGAAGTTCAAGGATGCAATGGTAAAGAGAATTATGTACCTTTGAAAGTTGGATGAGGAAATATTGCAAGTTGTGGATCAAATATTTGCACATTAGCAAAGATTCAAGTAAATTTTTGACAAAAATAACAAGTCCCTGTGACTTCCAAGTTGCAAACAATGTGTTGCTCTGGGACAAAAAGAGAGAACCTCATGGAAGTTACTGAGTACGTTTTACTCACTATGGCTTGGTCCTTTTAAAATTAGGAACTTTATTGGTGAAAGATTTCATTATTTGAGATATATGGATGAAACATACCTTCCACTTCCATATAGTGGAGAATACATAAAGTTGTTTAAGTCCTAGGTGGATGAAAGTTCTTTGTAAATATTTTTGTACATAGTCTTGTAGAGCTCTTATTTCTACTTCATTTTTGTGTCTAGTTTTCTTTTCTTTCGTCTTGCTCTATATATTTTACGTAGTGCCCACTTCCCTTCGACACCTTTTGAAACTGATCTTGATACTTTTGATTACATTATGGACATTATTATGGTTTTGATTTAGTATGAGGTTATATGTTGGACCATGGATTATTGTCGACCTTGATTTAGTTATGATGCATGATGATTATTAGAGACACTTCATATGTGGAATACGATATACTATTTGACATGGATATAATATGAATGTTTTTCGGACATATGATTTTTGGATATTTTGAGTAGACATAGAAAATGGACCTTATATGATGATGATATAGTTGTTGATATAAATTTGAAGTGATATTGTTTATTTCCTTGATGTGGTTGTGATTCATATGTATAGATGAATTTTTGATTATATTTATATCATGTTGGATCTTCCGATATTCCCATTAGGCAAAAAGAGGTATTTGTGTTTTGTAGGTTAAAATATGACAACAAACATCGGGGATTGGAGACCAACCACATTGGAATTCTAGATGAATTCAACAAGGTCACCATGGCAACTAGTTTTGTTGTGTGTGTGGTTTTTGTTAGGGATTTCCATGGGGGATTACCTTTGAATGTGACCAAGGGGTTATGTGTATTTTATTAATGTGGTTGCTTTTTATTATTGTTTGCATGAGTTTATTTTGTGTTGCATTTACCCCTTTCATTATTTTTTTAATTGTGGAGAATTAATGTGAGTAATCATATTGTTAAAATAAATAATTTAATAAAGTTTGGGATATAAGAAAGTAATTATAGAATTTGTTGGCTCTTGTATTAAATGTGTAAGTATGTGTAAGAGTTGTGTAAGTCAGATTTTGGAGTATGAAACACTCCACCTCCTTGGAAATCCGAATTTGTCCTTGGAGGCTGATTTTGGAGGCTTGTGGGACAAGTTAGACTTGTCCCATACCTCTTAAATTTGCATACCAACCTTACCTATGGTTGGAGGGTTGAATTTAGACCTTCTTTATGCATTTTGAAATGACAAATTGTAAGTTTTAATTGCACTCTTCTTACATTTTACTAATTTCAGTCCTTATGGGGTGTGGGCTTTTTGGAGTGTGTAAGTAAATTGTCATATTATCCACCCACCTCTTTATTGTGCATTGGAGAATGAATTTGACTTTTTTGTTGGAGTTGAGGATGTGTGATGTGGCATCCTACATGGATCCACCTCATCCTCTTCTCTTCCCTCTTCTATAAAATTGGAACTCCTTGCTTTGTTTTGGGTTGTTGAACTTTTGGAATGCTTCCTTGGGGCGAATTTTCTTGTTGATTGGAGCTCTTGCCTTGGAGGAGATTTTGGGAAGATTGTTACATGTTTGTGTTTGGCTGTTTGGATTGATTGCATTGGGATAGAGCTTGCTATTTTGGAACTTAGACAACTCCATCATGGAGAGGTAAGAGCTTGGCTCTTGAAATACTACTTTTCTTTATGAATGTACATCTTATTGTGTGAATGTTTTAGTATGTTTGTTGGCTGTTTGGGTAGATGGCCTAGGAATAGTGTAGGAAAAGACTATGTGGTTCATATTTGCGGTAGGTATGAGTGTGTTTTATTAGGGAGGTATAAGTGTGGAGGGAGTTCAGATTTGGTTTTCCCCTTAAAAAGAAATAGCTTTCATTTCTTTACTCGTTATGGGGTTCCATAAGAGGTTGGGGAGGTATAAGGAATAAGGGGTACTTGGGGAGGTATAAGGAATGTCGGGGTTTTGATACACTTTATTTGGCGGATTGAAAATAGACGGTGATACCCATTTCCCCTTTGGGAGGCATAAGTAGCATCCCCCATAGTTTCTTTCTCCTTTGGCTTACTTGATAAAGGCTTAGTATTGTATGTGATGTTTATAATATAGTGAAAACTACATTCTGTTTTGGATTTTTTATTGTAAAATATGCACCTTGTGTATTTGGAAGCATGTTGTTTTCATGAGTTGAATCACATTTTCTATTGCATTGTGGTTGGGGCTTGGGGGCCAATGAAGAAGGATGGATTCTCCTCTTCATTGGATGTCTTGGTTGGGTGGAGAGCATTGCCTTTCCCTTGCCTTTGTTGTGATCAAAATTGGAAGAAAGAGAATTCTGCATGTTGTTGTTTTAAAGCAAGGAAAAAGACAGTTTTGGCAGCCATTGTTGAGAAAAATTCCATTGTAAGCTTTCCCACTTGAGTGGATGAATTTGTAATTTTTTTGAAATGAAAATATGTGGTATAGATTTTGAAAGTTGTAAAGTTAAATGAAAAGGAGATATACTCTATTTTTTCTTTGGAAAGAATGTGAAAGAATGATACGTAAGTTGTAAAGTTGTATATTTGATATCAATAAAAATTGCACTACCTTTGTCAAATTTGTATTGTTGTATTGAAATTGATCATCAAATTTTAATTTGAAATCTCTGCTTGGAAAATTGAAAAGAGGAATATGTATGTAGGAAACATATGTAACTCTGTTATTTTGAAATATGTTAAAATTGGAAATCAGACTTTGCATTTTAACTATTAAATGGTTTGTTTTAATCAACTAAATTTATTAGACTATAAGGGAAGTGAATTTTCCATACTTGGAAGATGGAAAATGATAAACAGATCCTATAGAAATTGACCTCTGTTTTAATTTTTAAACTGGAAAATACTTCCTCTAAAATGCACAGTTCAAACCTGCAAACAATAAATAATATTGAGAATTTAAAATCTAACATGTTATGACATAAATGAACTCAATTTGAGTAAAACACTTACGGAAAAATCCTCCAAAAATTGTAAAATCGGGCCCAAATGTTTCATGATCTTTTAGTTGTCAAAAGTTGTAAAAATTAGGATTGGAAATCAATCAAGAAAAATTACCTTCCAATAAATCCTATTATTCTTCTTAGAACAATCCTCCATGTTCATTTGACATGTTTAAGGAGAAATAATGACAAAATAGAAAAAAAATTATAAGTTAAAATTTACCAGTTTGCCTTTACAAATCTTACATGACGTTTTCTTAAAATAAATCCATTATAATTTATCAAAATCAAAAATTAATGATCTCGGTTAAATAGGACGTTGAGATCTTCCCAGAAAGTCCTTGTTTGCCAAAAAACAAGATCTCTATCAAAAGTTAGGGCCTTCTGAAGTTTTCTTCACTTCGCGTTAAAATTTTCGGAAACATTTTATTAGCGGGCTACGCGCCCGAATTTTTTTCCTTAGGCACTTAGGAATTTTTTTTGGGAAAATTATCAAAAAATTTCTGGCCCCCCAGCAGCCCAATGCTAATTAGAGGCTGCCACATGGCACCATGAGGTGCCAGTGGTGGGATGGATCCCCTTTTCAACTTAGTGTTTTTAAAAATTTTGGGAAAATTTTCCAAGTTTTCCCCACCGGCCCGCAACCAATCAAGTGATGCCACATGGTGTCACGAGGCATCGGTGGAGGAATGGGTTCCTTTTGTCCTTTGCGTCTTGGAAAATTTTTGGAAAATTTTCCAAGTTTTCTCCATCGCTCTACTAGCCCACAGCCTAATCAAGGGCTGCCATGTGGCATCATGAGGTGTCGGCGGAGGCACGGGTCTCTGTACCCTCTTAGCCCTTCGGGGTGTTAAGTAATTTTTCTTCTCACTACCCCACCTTCCCCACATTGGCCTAGGAGATGCCACGTGTCCTTTACGGACTCACGAGAGCGCGGGCACAAAGATGACTTTTCACCCCCACGTGGGAAAATTTTCAAATGTCTCCCGCCGCCCTGCCTTTCCCCGCCTTTCCCCGCGCTACCTTAAGGAGTGCCATATGTCCCTTGTGGACTTGCAAAGTTGCGGCGAGTGTAAGTGTAAATGTGATTTTTTCTCTGCATGGTAAAAAATTTCCCAAGGTCTCCTCGCGGCCCGCTAACCCACCCTTTGGGAAAATTTTCACCCCTCGGCCCTCGGTGCCCACTCTTAGGGAAACTTTTAGCCCCAAGGCCCGCCGGCCCATAGCTTTAAAAATATGAAGAGTTAGGAGGACTTCTTTATATCAATGAAAAGGTAAGGAAATTTCCTATCCAATGGGAGTAATTTAGAAAAAAATTAATGCGTTAAGTATGAGAAAAATCAAGTTGAAACTTTAAGCCTATTAGAGAATGGGTATGATGAGGAATTTTTCCCTCTTAACCTAATTAAACTTCTAACCCCAAATTTTGGACCTTATGACCTCTAATAATTATTAATAAAATAAATTTATATTCTAGGAGATTAATATTGTTATGGAACTGTTAGTGATAATCTGTTTCCTTCAAACATTATTGTAGATTCTTTTAATAAAAAAATTATTCAATAATTTTCTTAACTAATCCTAGGTTGTTCTAGTGTCTCCGGTGGGTTGTTTTAATGGGCGTTACACTTGGTATCGGAGCAAAGTGGTTCAAAACTTGGACCATTGAGCACACTAGAAAACTAGAGACATGAAACTTAAACCTAGCACACTTTTAAATCTAGAAAAGAACTTAGTTCAGAAATTATGTATTTTAGTAAACATGGAAACCGAGTAGGACCTAGAATAAGGAACTAACTCTCATTTTGTTCGGTCAGGCAGAGGTGCGAGACAAGATGAGAAGCCTTTTCACAGAGACTTAGGATTACCACTAGATCATGTTGTAGTAACCATTTTACCCTAAATTTTATAGACTCTTGAGGATGTTAATGCCGCTCTACACGGAGGATCGAAGGAGGACATACGGCCCGGACATGACAAAGTCTCTTCCATTGAGGGTCGGGTATCTCCTTAACCTAACGAGGAGCATGGAGGAGAGAAATCCCATGCATAGTCATCCAGGGAAGAATCACCATAGAGGGGACATGGTGACCAAGTTTCAAATCATAGAGAGAGGTCTCGGAGCCCTAGGCTTAGGGATGAGTAGGCAGAGAGACCTAGAGGCCGTAAGATCACAACTACAAATCACATCGGGAGATCCTGAAACTTTGACATCACATTATTCTAGTGACATAGGTGGATTCTAGGTAGAGGCATGGTTGGTGAGCTTAAGTGGATTCTTCAAGCTCTTTCCTTGTTCTACAAACATGAAGTATTATGTTGCGATCCATCAACCGAGGGATGAA
Source organism: Taxus wallichiana var. yunnanensis (assembly GCA_018340775.1). Taxonomy (NCBI): domain Eukaryota; kingdom Viridiplantae; phylum Streptophyta; class Pinopsida; order Cupressales; family Taxaceae; genus Taxus; species Taxus wallichiana. The sequence continues at coordinate 698,726,312 of CM031244.1, forward strand.
GTTGGTGCCACAGTGGAGGATAGAGGAGCAAAGGCTCCATGTTGATTATGAGATAGTTACTTGGGAGCTCTTTGAGGAAAATTTCTAGAGTATATATTTGTCACATATGTTCATACGAAGTGGATAAATGAGTTTCATGACCTCCGACAGAATCTCATGCAATAGCAGACTATGAGAGTAGATTTTTGGATCTACTCTAGTATGTTGAGTACATGCTGGATGAGCAGGTGCAGATCCACAGGTTCATCCGAGGCTCGAATCTAGACGTTGGAGGTGTTGTACAGATCCATTGTCCAAAAACATTAGTTAAGGCCATCGAGAAGGCCTATATAGAAGAGGAGACTCGAGGAAGACCTGAAGGCTAGAGACAGAGTCTAGACCCGTATAAAACAGATGCATGATAGTAGATGGAGGGGGTCGGCTCCTCCTCCTCGTGGTGACCAAAGTTCTTCACATTCATCATTTAGACCCCATTAGTAGCAGAAACAATCCTACCCACCTTATAGACCTCCACAGAGAGTTGATGCATAGAGAGGTTGGAGTATGGGACCTCTTCCTAGGGATCCCATCAGACACAGGTGCCTAGAGAGCTCACTTAGCAGAGCTCACCAACAGAGACCCGAGTAGACCACGGCTAGATCATCATGATACACACTATAGACCTCCAAAGTAAAAATTAGACTTGTTACATAGGTGAGAGGATTAGGTGGTTATTTTGGTTGTGGTGTTCTTGGACATTTTTAGAGAGAGTGCCCACGTAACCCACGACAAACAAGGGTAAGACACAGATCTTAGAGCCTATTGTTGGTGATATGGGTAGTAGTCATAGGATGTATGTAGTGGTCGAGAACCACCGTGTACAACATCGAGTATAGTTATTGAGGCTGCAGCTAAAATTAGTGGTATTCCTACCTCCATCTTGTTTGATTTTGGTTCTTCTGATTCTTTCATTGCACCATCTTTAGTAGAGAGATGCAGGCTAGTGGCAATTAGGTAGGGTCATAGTTGGGATGTTGAGATGGATTCTAGAGAAAATATCTTTATAGACTCCTTAGTTAAGGAGTGTGTGGTAGATTTGGGACCTTTAGCCACTATCACAGATCTTCGTATCCTTCATTTGGTCTCTTATGGAGTCATGTTGGGTATGGATTAGTTATCTACACAAAGGACTAGGATGGATTTTTACCACAATATTATATCTTATGTGGATGATTTAGGAGTTGAGTCAGTGATTTCAGGGGTCAAGAGACCCATTTCTATTCACACCATCTCTCATTGTGCGGCTTAAGTGGTGTGTACGATGGGGTTGCAGGATGTATGATGTTATAGTCAATGAAAAATTAGAGGATGGGTCTAATGGACCATCATTAGATGATCACCCTATTTTGAGAGAGTTTGTAGATTTCTATCTAGGGGAGCTACCAAGGTTACCACCCCACATGAGATTGATTTTCATATAGACTGGTTACGGGAATAGAGCCTATCTCACGAGAACCTTATCGATGACCACACCCGAGCTCGTGAGCTCAAATTATAGTTTGAGGGCCTCTTGTAGAAAGGCCTTATCCATCCTAGTGTATCCCCTTGGTGTGCACCAGTGATCTTTGTGAAGAAGAAGGATGGATCCTTGCGGTTGTGTATTGATTACCACCAACCGAACAAAGTAACGATCAAGAATCGTATCCCCTTCCTCTCATTGATGATTTGTTTATCATATGAAGGTAGCCACGGTTTTCTCTAAGATTGATATTAATTCAAGTTACCATCACCTGATGATTTCACAGGTGGATATTCATAAGATCACCTTCCGTATGAGATATGGTCACTATGAGTTCACAGTGGTGCCTTTTGGTTTGACTAACGCCCCATAGTTTTTATGAGTTTGATGAATAAGGTATTCAGGACCTTCTTCAATTTTTTTCATGCTCATCTTTCTTGACGACATTTTGATTTACACAAGTACGCGTGAGAATCTCGAGGGGCACCTTTCTTTGGGTTCTTTAGTTTCACAAGAGTAGTAGCTTTACAGAACATGGAGAAGTGTGCCTTCTTTCAGATGGAGATGCAATATTTGGGTCACAACAATTTTGGGAAAGGTATCCCCATCAATCCTTGGAAGATTAAAGCTATTATGGATTGGCCAAAGCATCCACTATGGTGAATGAGGTGTGCAACTTCATGGGATTAGTAGGGTACTACTAGAGATTTGATCGGGAATTCTCTCGGATTACACCCCCATCACTTCCCTTTAGAGGAAAGGGAAGAAGTTGTTTTAGTCGGACAAATGCGAGCAGGCCTTTAGTACACTTTGAAGGAATGCCTCACCACAACACCTATTCTTGTAGTACTAGATTTACAGGGTGAGTTTTTCTCTTTCACAGATGCTTCTTTAGCAGGGCTTGGAGGTGTGTTGATGTAGGAGGGCAGAGTTGTGGCTTTTGACTCTTGTAAACTCAAGGATTATGAGCTAAAATATCGACTCATGATCTTGATCTCGTGGTAGTTGTGCACATCTTGGTTTGATGGAGACACTTTTCGCTTGGTCGGAGATTCACACTCAAGACAGATAACCTGAGTCTTCATCACCTCTTCATGCAGCCCAATCTCAACACTTTGTCAAGCAATGTTGGATGGAGTTGATTTCTGAGTATGATATTGAGATAGAGCATGTGAAAGGGAAGGAGAATGTGGTGGTAGATGCTCTCAGTAGACAGAGACATGTGGCTATGGCCACCTCAGTGAGCATAGATTTGTAGAGCAGGATTCTTCAACAGCTTCCTCTTGAAAACTTCTACATTGTAGTTTGAGCAGAGATCGAGTCTTAGAGACCCCTCGAGGGGAAGTTTGATGGTTTTTCCTTAGAGGAAGATGGCATTCTCAGGTATAGAGGCCAGATTTATGTTCTCAGAGAGGGAGGCTTGGGGCAGGACATCTTGGTAGAGGCACATCGTGCACCCTATTGAGCCCATCTTGGGGTGAAGAATATGCATCCCACCTTGAGACAGTTATATCATTAGAGAGGACTTTAGAGAGACGTGGCCCAATTCATGTCATGATGATTAGAGTGCCGAGGGTAAAGGTGAGTATCAACATCCATCTGTCCGATTTTCCTTCATACTATACCGGAATGGAAGTGGGACACCATTTCCATGGACTTCATTGTTGGGCTACCGATGTCAAGATATCACCACGATGCCATCATGGTCACAATTGATAAATTGACAAAAGTGGCTCACTTTTCACCGGTGAAGACCACTTATACAACTAGAGAAATGGCACGAGTATTCTTTGATGAGATCATCATGTTGCACGGGATTTCGTGGAAGATCATTAATGACCATGATCATTTCTACACTTCCCATTTTTAGATGACCATGCAGCATGCCCTCGGGACAAAGATTAATTTTAGCAAAGTATATCACCCGAGATAGATAGTCGAGCTTTGGCTTTATTGTAACTCTCAATCCCAACTCAAGTGTAGGACATACTCATTTCCAAACTCCTACAAATTACTTCACAAAATGGGTGGAAGCCATTCCAAAGTAAAAATAACCACTTCTAAATTTTCTTTGATTTCATCAAGTAGAACATTTTGGTTATATTCGTGGTCCCAAATAACATTGTGATATATAATGCCCTTAACTTATCTTCCCATGGACTTATTAACTTTTGTTAAAGGTATAGGGTCTCCTTGCACATTCTTCAAACTATTATTCACAAGGGAATGAAAATTTTGAATCAACCAATAAAATTATGGTAACTATTATTGAGAATCTAGTGGATGAATAATAGAGAAAGTGACAAAATAAGTTGTATGATGCTCTTTAGGCTGACGTGAGAATAACACTAAAAAGAGTTATTGTGATGTCACCATTTCATTTGGTTTATGGGATAAAAGCTTAGTGTCCATTTACCTTGGAGATACCAGCCTTACAATTTGCCAAAGAAATTAAGGATGAGTAGTTTAAGGATGCCATGGAAAATAGAATTATGTGCCTACAGGTGAAGTTAGATGAGAAAATATTGCAAGTGGAGCATTGGATCATTGCACATCGAAAAGATTCAAGTAAATTTTTGACAAAAAGACCAATTCCCATGACTTTCAAGTTGGATACATTATGTTTCTATGGGATAAAATGGGAGAACCTCATGGAAGTCACGAAAAGTTTGTCAATCTGGTTTGTTCCTTTTAAAATTTGAAAATTTTCTAGTAATTATTCTTATTATTTAAGATATATGAATGGAAATTCCCTTCCACTTCCATATAGTGGTCGAAGACTGAAGTTTTTCAAGTCCTATGTGGATGACATTACTTTGTAAATAATTAAGTACATAGTCTTATATAGCTCTTATTTCGGTTCTTGTTTTGTGTCTCATTTTCTTTCATATGTTCTTGCTTTGTATAGTTTCCCAATGGATGTATTCATTGGTCATGGTAACAAAAGATTTTGGAGTTCTTTACTTTGTATTTTTTTCACTTGTGTCAAGTCAATTCAAGACCTAGAAATATTCAATTGTTGTCACCTACACAAAAATGTGGAATTTTCTAAAAAAATTTTTTTTGGCTAAGTGACGCTTTAAATTGATGAAATTATCTTTTTTATTTATAAGAATGTGATAAAATCCAATAGTTATCATATTTTGGGTAATTTTTCACTTTATATGACTTTTGTGGACTTTTTGGAATAGGAGGAACAATTCCTTCATTCCTCCAATTCCTCGCTTACCCTATTTTCCGCAATACATTGTGTTGCGGTGTTGGTCAGTTTCTTTAGCTTTCCATGGAAATTGTTCTATTTTACCTATGTTCCCCATAATTCTCTTTTTCCCATAATACTCTATCAAATTACCTTTCTGATTTTGCAGAATTTTTAATAACTAACAGAACTTTTTTTTGTTGCCCTTGGTTCTTTCCCCACAACCCTATGCCCAAAAATCATTATCCTAGTCTTTATTGTGGATTTTGTGGAACTATGTGGAATTTAAAGAACGTTTCTATCTAAACCTTTATTCCCCACATGGTCTTTTGATCCACAAGGTTTAACCTCACCTTCTTTTTGGCTATTGTAAAAGATTCTAAAATGGACAGAATGAGTTCCTTCGTGCTCGTTATTCCCCACACCTCCATTTATCCTACACTTTATTTTGTTCGATATGTTCCATCGCCACCCATCATATATGTATATCAAAGGAATGATTAAATTATTTTCCACGACCTTGTCCATCTATGCATTACACTACCCATGCCAAAATTTCACCCATTTTCAAGCCCAACTGTTATAACAGTAAAAATTTCGTCATTTATAACATTTAAAAATCAAGAATGCAAACTTTAAATTTTCTATTTCAACTCCCATGTCCCGTAAAGAGGTTTTTGTCAAGAACTTGATCAATTTGTATCAAATTTCAAAAATTCATGTTTCCGTGTAACCGTTTTGAAGGAATCATCTTTTCTATACTAAAGGTGAGTGGTTTCACCATTTCTTACTATAATTTTATATTTATTTATGTTATTTACCCTCTCCCTTTGAATACCTATGTAAATCCATTGTTGAACCTCCATTTCCTATGCGTTTATCACACACCTCCATAATGAATTTATTATACGAGACAATACGAACATATTTCTTCCATTGAAACCTTTGTGCCCAATATTGTTAGACAGTGACATGAGTCATATGAACTTGGATGACTTATGGGCCCATATTTTGAAGATACTCCAAACATGATTTCCCAATGTATTAAAATCAATTAAATTTCATATGTTCTTAGCTTCCCTACCTCCTTTCAATGCACTGACACCATTCTATCTTGCGCTTCACATTTTGATCCACAAATAAAATATATTAAAGATCACTAGGGTCAAATAATTTATAAGCTAGATGCCCATTACATAAATGTAACCCTCAGAATTCCCACCTTTGAGAACTCTAAAATATTTACCAAGGCTAAAGCTAAAAATCTCTTTGATCAAGCCAAAGATAAATATAAGACAATGATAGTGAATTCTTGGCTCAAAACCGAAAAGAAATGGAATATTATTTTTGGATTTAGTTAGCTACTATGGAAGACACCATATTCCCAAAGTGCATGGAAATATCTCGATGTTCGACTACGTTCAAGGTTCAAGTACACAAGATAAAGGTTCCACTTGTTCGTACTCCCAACATTCTTTCTTCTATTGGTTGACAATATTGCTCTATCTAATTGTTATATCTTGAGGTTGGTTTTATTATTTTGAAAATAAAATTGTAAAATAAACCCAACTTATATAATTAACTAATAAATTTGTTAGCACTTAATTAAAATAAAATTAGTTATAAAGGTAGTTACATTCTCCCCTTAACTCGTATAAGGTCTTTTTCTCACTTGTAAAGTTGTTGGGATAAATTGTTTCTCTTAAATGTAATATACTTGGGTTTTTTTACAATATAAAAGAATAATTGTCTCTCTCATATGTGTTTTTTCTATTTCCTTTTCCTATAGTATGTGATTTGTGATAGTTTGATATATGTGAAATATGAAACTTTGTGTTCAATCGATGAAATTTGATGTGATGAAATTTGTGTGTATCTACATTTTATGTTATATTGGTTTTAGATATATTAAATCACATGTTATTAAGTTATTTTACATGCATCAGTAAAATATAAGTTTTCATTCTCTTTTTTGAAAATGATGCTTTTTCCCTTTCGTCCTTACATTCGTTGGGTAAATTTACACAACCAAGAAGGATAGTTGTATCCTTGGTGATGAGTCATCCTAAAATTTGTGTCCCTAATTCATTCCTCTTTCCCAAATAACATGTTTTCATTCCTCAAAATCCCATTTCTTTGTCTTTCTCATGAATTAGAAATATTGAATCATTGTAATGCACCAATATCTTCATTTTAATTCAGTTATCATGTATATTTGTACATACTTGGAGTTTTAAGATTTGGTTTAATAAGGGAACCTAACCACAAAGAGAAAGGACTAGTGTGCTCTAAAATATTTATTTTCTCCAATGACCAATTTTCTAACCAACAATTTTTTGGTGTCCATTATGGGGCATGTATTGTGACTCCCATGGTATCTTTTAGAACAATTCAAAAATTCCAACACACTAGTAGAGAGAATATATAAATGAGGAAAAAATATCTTAAGGCATAAAAGCCTTCTTTTCGATTCTGCAACAATAGCAAGAATTCCAGTTATTTGTGGATATAGAGGTAAAATAAAATGGATAACAAGCACACATCTAAATAAGGAAATTACTAGTTCATTTTCATAGGCAAGTGCTACCACTCAAGCCTTAGTCTTAGCCAATGTTGTTCTACCTCTTGGGTTATTTTTCCCATAATAGTTGTACTATTACCATGGGGTCAATGAATTGGACCCATTTCTCTTTCTCAACCTCTCGCATGATCTTCCCAAAGGGAATCAAAATATTTTTCCAAATATTAAAGGTAAAGGAAAAGTTCATGCATATCAGAATATTGTGGCTTTCTTTGTTTCATGTGGAGTCATCGAGTCAAGCATGAGGACATGTTTTTCAAATTGTTTATTGAGACTCTACAAGATAATGTCATGCGGTGGTACTATCATATTCCATCTGGTGCTATCACAAATTGGAATACCATTAGAAATAGGATCAAGGGATGGTTGAAACAAGAGGAAGAATCTCACGCACTTACGGTCCAACTCTCGCAAATTAAGAAGGATCGCTATAAGCCAATACAAGAGTTTATTTCCAATTTTAACAAACTAGTCAACAAGATTCCAGCCACTACCCGACCAACTATGTAAAATATGAATTGATTCTTTATCAATAATCAATTACTAGAGATAAGTTATAAACTCGAGAAGAGAAAAATTACCCACTATAGAGAAAGATAAAACTCTAGCCATTAGTGTAGATGATGACCTAATCATGTCGGGTAAATTGAGAAAGGTGTTTCCTAAATTTAAAGCTTCTACTTCTAGTTCACCAAATTATGATTAGTTGGTTCAAAATTTAATTGATAGCTTGATTTCTATTAAGAAACAACTTTCTCAAATTGTGGCATACATGGATACCTAGAGAAGGAAATATTAACCAAGGAATCATTTACTTGTTTCCCAAACAAACCTCGGCTATTAAAGCTCCTTGAAGGTTCTAGTGAACGCTTAATATGTGAGGTCAAGAATATGAACAAGAGGTGGTAGCATAAGAGATTGAAGAATTTAATGGAATAATTGAAGAGGTCCATGAGGAGGTAGATGATTCTCAAATTAATTATCTCATCTATGAGTAAGATGATGATGATTATGATGATATAGTTGTTGATATGAATAGTGAATATTATGTTGTTATGACTAGGGAATAACTAAGAAAGAAGAAAGACATTGTGCAACCTGAGAAGAAAGAGAAATCTAAAGAATCCCCAGTTGTTATCCCAGTGGTTGCTAAATTAGGATCACCCATCCCTACTTCATCTATAATAATAAGTATTGTTGCTACTTCTAATAGTCCTTTATCTTCTTCTCTCCGTGCCTAAAGTATCAACACTTACTACACCTATATCAAAAAAAAAACATCCCATGAAGCAGATAAAACCAAAGCCCCTACTTGATTCTAGATAATAATTCCAATGATCTTGAAGATATTTTGTTATCATAGACCATATTAAGAAGACAAAAATATAGATCTATGAATTTGAATTCTATCGAGAATCATCCTGAGGCCTTTTCCCAAGTGGTAAAATTTCTCAATTCTATGACTAGTCAATCTTCTATGTCTTTTAAAGGTCTCTTTCTTACCCCTAAATAACCTAATGGCTTATGCACCTTCCACATCTAGAAATTTGAGCCCTTATATGTAACATTTCTAATACTTGTCCATAAACTTAACCATTGTGCTATTGAATCTTCAAAGCATCGATAATGTGATGCCCACAAAATGTACTCATGCACATGGTCTTATCTTAACCTAAACCTTTATTTCCTTCTATTTAATGGAGAACAAGGAGGTTCCCTTAGTTGGAATAATTAAGGCTGTACAAGTGGCTTTTGTTTCCTCCAAAATTGAGTCAAAGCCACTATCCTCATTGTTGACATACCTCCATCCTATGGTATGATCTTAAGTAGAAATTTTGGCAAAGAATTTTGAGGTGAAATCCAAGTGGAATGGTCTCATGCATTTATTCTAGTTAAAGGGGAGATGAAGAAATTATTTCCAAAGAAGCAATTTTAATATATTGTCACGAAGATGAATGACCTTGAGGCTCAAAATCTATATGAAGATATGGGTTTTGAAACTAAAAGGCAATTTTCTAAATATGAATTCAATGCTCCTATGGTTGTTCAAGAAGATCCTAATGAAATATGGACTCTCAAGTTTGATGGGAGTTATTCTATAGTAGGTTCCAAAGAAGGAATTATACTTGTATCACCAGATGGTAAACTCCACCCATCCTCATATAAAATTTGATTTTCTAATACCAATAAAACTACTTATTATGAGGTCTTCCTTAAAGGTCTATTCACAGCAAAAGAAATGGGACTAAAGAATGTTTGTGCGTAGGGTGATGCTGAACTCAATGTCAATCAAGTCGAGCTCCATTCCACATGAAGAATGAAATGTTGAATCATTACCAAAAAAAGTATGGGATTCCATTGAGTTTTCGGATGATTTCTCAATCAATGTTGTTTCAAGAGACAACAACACTAAAGCATAAGCTCTAGCAATCTCCGGGTCCTTAGTAATTCCTCATCTAGATTTCAATCAAGATAAACTTACTATGGAACTGATTTTCAAACCCAATTTTCCTCATAATGTAGACAATTGGCAAGTATTTAATGATTATCAACATTTAATTTCTTTCGTTGAATTAAATTAAAATTTTAATCGATTGTATTTTTAAGGAAGTTAGGCTAGCTATTGTGAATCTACTACCTCCTTTATATCTAAAGGAGTGGAATAATAATCTAATCAAGATGGGTGTATCAATAAAAAAAAGTAACAATATATCTAGAGGTCTTGTGAGATTAGAAGATTTATTTTACAAACACAATATATATATATAAAAGGAAAAGTGTCACAAGATATGCAGGAAATCATCGAGTTTGAAAAGATCAATTTGGGAAGTGATGAGGAGTCAAAATTTGTCAACATAGGAAAATGTTTCTCTGTTGAAGAAAGAAGAAAAATTGTTGAATTGTTGAAAAATCATAGATGATTTGGCCTACTCCTATGATGAGTTGAAATTTTTAAAATGAGGGAGATGCAAGACTATATTCCTCCGAAAGAATGCATTCAACCATTTTTCCATAAACAAAGAAAATACAATCCAAATATTATGGGGAATATTCATCAATAAACTCGAAAGATATTGAATGCTAAGATAATGTTTCCCATTCACCATTCATATGGATTTCTAACCTTGTACCCGTATGGAATAAAAAAGCGAGAGATAATGATTTGTCTTGATTTTAGGAATCTTAATCAAGCTTGTTTGAAAGACAACTATCCACTTCCTATGATGAATCATATTTTTAAGTTGTGACTAGTTTCAAGATGATATCAATGCTTGATGGATTCTCGAGGATATAATGGGATTAGACGTAAACATTTAAGATCAGCAAAAGTTCCCAACTCCTTGGCGTACATTCACTTATCGAAGGACGTCTTTCAAAATGATCAATGCATGTACAACATTTTAGAGGGAAAAAGACTTGGCCTTTGGATATTTGAAGAATAATTATATTATAAATTACTTAGATGATATCATTGTGTTCTCTAAGAAGAGTGAAGACCACATATAACATCTCAAGTTAGTTCCTTAGTAGTGCAGAGATAATAGTATCTCATTGAATCCCAGGAAATCTATTTTTGTTGTGAGTTTAAGTTTCTCGAAACATTATGTCAAAAGTTGGGATTAAAATAAATCTTGAACATATTCAAGATAATCAAAAGATATCTCTTCCCACAAGTAATAAGGGTGTTCACTCCTTCGGTAAAATCAACTTCCTTAAAATATGCATCCCTAATTTTATAGAATCAACTAGCAACATAGCCGAGATGATGAAGGAAAATCAATATTTTCATTAGAGTGTTAAAGGAAAAAAGATTTTGAAAATATAAATAGAGTTATTGCACATAAACTTTTTCTTGTCGACCATATTTTGACAAGGACTTCATAATCTACTATTACCCATACTCGTACATACTTTGTCTACCATTTTGGTTCAAAATAATTATCAAGGGTGTTAGGTACCAATTTCCTTCATGAGCTATGTGTTGAAAGCTCTTGAGTTGAAGTACTCCCCGCTAGAAAAGTTTTTTTCTATAGTGAAGGCTATGAAATAATTTAATTTCTACATTCTTAACTCACCTTCCACTTTGTATTTTCACCTAATAAAATAGTGAAATCTATTATCACTTAGCAAGAATTTGGTTCAAAATGATGAAATTAGGTGGCCAAGGTTCAGGAGTATGATCTTAACGTCAAGCCAATTAAGCTAGCTTGAGGTCACGAATTGTGTCAATTTATTTGTGAAGGTTAAAAAATTTATTTTGGTAATAAAGAGTTTGTTGAAATACCCCATTGCTTTTCTTGAGTTCAACTGATGAGTGGTACTCCAATATTTCAAATTTTATTACATACGGGAATGTTCAAAACATCTCGGTGCAAAGAAAAGAGAGCTATCAAACTCGAGCTTCTCGGTATGTCCTTTAGGACAATTCTCTATTAAAGAAAGGATTTGATGGATGCTTCCTTAGGTGTGTGGACAAGGAATAACAAAAGAGGTTCTTGAGAGCCTTTTATGATCAGGCTTGTGGAGGCCATTTTTCTTCCTTAGTAAAAACTCATAAGATTTTATGTGGAGAATACTACTCGACAACCTTGTTCAAATAAGAAACAAAGTGGGTTTCCAAATGTGAGGCTATTCAAACCATTTTCGATAGACAAAAGTTGTCAAATTTTCCTTTGAAACCAAGTGGTCATTGAAGAGACTTTCTACCAGTCTAGGTTTGAATTTATTAGATCCCTCAATCCCAACTCTAGTATAGGCCATACTCATGTTATAAATTCTACGGATTACTTCACAAAATGGGTGGAGGCCATTTAAGTCAAAAGAACTGCTTCTAAAGTTGTCTTCGATTGCATCAAGGAGAACATTTTAACGAGATTCTAGGTCCCAAAAAGATTGTGACAGAAAATTTCTCTAATTTCTCTTCCACGAACTTATTGACTTTTTTATGGGTATAGGATTTCCCATTCATATTATTCATATTATTATCCTGAGGAATGGACAAGCTAAATCAACAATACAAAATATATGTAAATATTATAAAGAAGCTAGTGGATGAATCATAGATAAATTGACACAAGAAGTTTTATGATGCTCTTTGAGATAAAAAATAACACCAAAAAGAGATACTAGAATATTTTCATTTAGGTTTTTCTATAGAATGGAAGCTCGGTTGCCATTTACCTTAGACCTACCACCCTTGCACTTGGCCAAATCAATTGAGGATGAGAAGTTCAAGGATGCCATGGTAAAGAGAATTATGTACTGTAAAAGTTGGATGAGAAAATATTGCAAGTTGTGGATCAAATATTTGGACATCAACAAATATTAGACTAAATTTTGACAAAAATACCAAGTCCTATGACATTCAAGTTGCATGAGACATTGTGTTTCTCTAGGAAAAAAGAGAGAACCTCATGGAAGTTATGGTAAGTTTTACTCACTTGTGGCTTGGTCCTTTTAAAATTAAGCACTTTACTCGTGAAAGATCTCATTATTTGAGATATATGGATGGAACATACCTTCCATTTCCATATAATAGAGAATACATAAAGTTTTTTAAGTCCTAGGTGGATGAAATTTTTGTGTAAATATTTTTTACGAGTGTCTTGTAGAGCTCTTATTTCTACTTCATTTTTGTGTCCAGTTTTCTTTTGTTTAGTCTTGCTCTGTATATTTTTACGTATTGCCCACTTCCCTTTGACAGCTTTTGAAATTTATCTTGATACTCTTGATTACATTATAGACATTATTATGGTTTTTATTCAGTATGAGGTTAGATGTTGGACCATGGATTATTGTTGATCTTGATTTATTTATGATGTATGATGATTATTAGAGACACTTCATATGTAGATGATGATATACTATTTGACATGGATATATTATGAATGTTGTTTGGACATGTGATTTTTTGATATAGACCTAAAAAGGATATTATATGATGATTATATAGTTGTTGATATAAATTGTAAGTGATATTGTTAATTTCCTTGATGTTGTTGTGATTCATATGTATAGATGATTTTGTGATTATATTTATATCATGTTGGATGTTCTTATATGGCCATGAGGCCAAAGGAGGTATTTGTGTTTTGTAGGTTAAAATATCATAACAAACATCGGGGGATTGGACACCAACCACATTAGAATTCTAGATGAATTCAACAAGGTCACCATGGCAACTAGTTTTGTTGTGTGTGTGGTTTTTTGTTAGGGATTCCCATGGGGGGATTACCTTTGAATGTGACCAAGGCGTTATGTGTATTTTTTTAATGTGGTTCCTTTTTATTATTGTTTGCATGTGTTTATTTTGATATGCAGTTACCCCTTTCATTATTTTTTTAATTGTGGAGAATTAATGTGATAAATCATATTGTTAAAATAAATTAATTAATCAAATTTGGGATATAAGAAAGTAATTAGAGAAGTTTTGGGCTCTTGTATTAAATGAGTAAGTGATGTGTAAGTATGTGTAAGAGTTGTGTAAGTCAGATTTTGTAGTATGAAACACTCCACCTCCTTGGAAATCCGAATTTGTCCTTGGAGGCTGATTTTGGAGGCTTGTGGGACAAGTTAGACATGTTCCATACCTCTTAAATTTGAATACCAACCTTACTTATGGTTAGAGGGTTGAATTTATACCTTCTTTATGCATTTTGGAATAACAAATTGTAATTTTTAATTGCACTCTTGTTACATTTTACAAATTTCAGTCCTTATGGGGTGTGGGATTTTTGGAGTGTGTAAGTAAATTTTCATATTATCCACGCACCTCTTTATTGTGCATTGGAGAATGAATTTGAATTTTCTGTTGGAGTTGATGATGTGTGATGTGCCATCATATATGGATCCACCTCATCCTCTTCTCTTCCTCTTCTATAAAATTGGAACTCCATTCTTTGTTTTGGGTTGTTAAACTTTTGGAATCCTTCCTTAGGGTTAATTTTCTTGTTGATTGGAGCTCTTGCCTTGGAGGATATTTTGGGAAAATTGTTACATGTTTGTGCTTGGCTGTTTGGATTGATTGCATTCAGATACAACTTGCTATTTTGGAACTTAGACAACTCCATCATGGAGAGGTAACATCTTGGCTCTTGATATACTACTTTTCTTTATGAATGTACATCTTAGTGTGTGAATGTTTTAGTATGTTTGTTGGCTTTTTAGGTAGATGGCCTAGGAATGGTGTAGGAGAAGACTATGGGGTTCATATTTGTGGTAGGTATAAGTGTGCTTTTTTTATGCAGTTATAAGTGTGGAGGGAGTTGGGATTTGGGTTCCCCCTTAGAAAGAAATAGCTTGCATTTCTTTACTTGTTATGGGGTGCCATAAGAGGTTGGGGAGGTATAAGGAAATGTGAGGAATAAGGGGTACTTGGGGGAGGTATAAGGAATGTAAGGGTTTTGATACACTATATTTGGTGGTTTGAAAATAGGTGGTGATACCCATTTCCCCTTTGGGAGGCATAAGTAGCATCCCCCATAGTTTCTTGCTCCTTTGGCTTACTTGATAAAGCCTTAGTATTGTATGTGATGTTTATAATGTAGTGCAAACTACATTCTGTTTTGGAATTTTTTTATTGTAAAATCTGCATGTGTGTTTTTGGAAGCCTGTTGTTGTCATGAGTTGAATCACATCTTCTATTACATTGTGGTTGGGGCTCAGGGGCCAATGAAGAAGGATGGATTCTCCTCTTCATTGGATGTCTTGGTTGGGTGGAGAGTGTTTCCTTTCCTCTGCCTTTGTTGTGATCAAAATTGGAAAAAGAGAATTTTGTATGTTGATGTTTTAAAGCAAGGAAAAAGACAGTTTTGGCAGCCATTGTTGAGGTCAATTCCATTGTAACCTTTCCCACTTAAGTGGATGAATCTATAAATGTTTTGAAATGAAAAGATGTGGTATGGATGTTGAAAGTTGCAAAGTGAAATGAAAAGGAGATATACTCTATTTTTGTTTTGGAAAGAATGTGAAAGAATGATACGTAAGTTGTAAAGTTGTATATTTGAAATCAATAAAAGATTGCACTACCTTTTTCAAATTTTTATTGTTGTATTGAAATTGATCATCAAATTTTGATTTGAAATCTCTGTTTGGAAAATTGAAAAGAGGAATACGTATGAAGGAAACATATGTAACTCTGTTCTTTTGAAATATGTTAAAATTGGAAATCAGACTTTGCATTTTAGCTATTAAATGGTTTTTTGAATCAAATAAATGTATTAGACTAGAAGGGAAGTGAATTTTCCATACTTGGAAGATGGAAAATGATAAACAAATCCTATAGAAATTGACCTTTGTTTTGTTTTTAAACTGGAAAATACTTCCTCTAAAATGCACAGATTCGAACCTGTAAACAATAAATAACATTGAAACTTTAAAATCTAACATGTTATGATATAAATGAACTCAATTGGACTAAAACACTTAAGGAAAAATCCTTCAAACATTGCAAAATCGGGCCCAAACCTTTCACAGTCTTTTTGTTGTCTGAAGTTGTAAAAATTTGAATTGGAAATCAATCAAGAAAAATTACCTTCCAATACATCCTAAAATTATTCTTAGAACAATCCTCCATGTTCATTTGACATGTTAAAGGAGAAAGAATGACAAAATTGAACAAAATTTATAAGTTAAAATTTACTGTTTGCTTTTAAAAATCCTGCAGGCCGTTTTCTTAAAATTAACCCCTTAAACTTTATCAAAATCAAAACATAATGATCGCATTACAAAGAGAACGTTGAGATATTTCTAGAAAGTACTTGTTTGCCAAAAACCAAGCTCTGTTTCAAAAGTTATGGCCTTTTGAAGTTTTCATCACTTGGCATTAAAATTTTCAGAAAAAATTCTTGAACGGGCCCGCAGCCCGAATTTTTTTCGGTAGGCACTTAGGAATTTTTTTTGGGAAAATTTTAAAAAATTCTTAGCTGCCCCGCCAGCCCCAAGTTAATCATAGGCTGCCACATGGCACCATGAGGTGACAGCGGTGGGATGGATCCCTTATTTAACTTAGCATTTTTGGAAAATTTTCAAAAAAAATTCCAAGTTTTCCCCGCCGGCCCGCAACCAATCAGGTGATGCCATGTGGCATCAAGAGTCATCAGTAGGGTAACGGGTTCCTTTAGTCCTTTACATCTCCAAAAAAAAATTGGAAAATTTTCCAAGATTTCTATGATGCTCTGCTTTCGTTGGCAGCCAATTAGAGGCTACCAAGTGGCATTGCGAGGTGTCGATGGAGGCGCGGGTCTCTGTACCCTTTTAGCCCCTTTAGTGCATTAATTCATTTTCTTCTCACTACCCTACCTTCCCCTGCGGTGGTCTAGAAGATGCCATGTGTCCTTTATGGACTCATGGGTGCAAAGATGACTTTTTACCCCCCTTGCGGGAAAATTTGCAAATGTCTCTCGTTACCCCACCTTTCCCCGTATTTCCCGCGTTGCCTTAGGGAGCACCATGTGTCCCTTGTGGACTTGTGGACCCATGGGAATGCGGGCGCAAATGTGATTTTTATCCGTGCGGTAAAAATTTTCCCAAGGTCTCCCCATAGCCCACTAACTTGCCCTTTAGGAAAATTTTAACCCCTAGGCCCACAGGCCCGCTCTTGGGGAAAATTTTCACCCCAAGGCCCGTCGGCCCATAACTTGAAAAATATGAGGAGTTAGGAGGACTTCTTTATATCACTGAAAAGGTGAGGAAATTTCATATCCAAGTTAAATTAATTTAGGAAAATTTTGAATGCGTTAAGTATGAGAAAAATCAAGTTGAAACTTTAAGCCTGTTAGAGAATGGGTATGGTGAGGAATTTTTCCCTCTGAACCTAATTGGAACTTCTAACCCCAAATTTTGGACCTTATGACCTCTATTAATTATTAATAAAATAAAAGTATATTCTAGTAGATTAAAATTATTCTAGAACTTGTTAGTGACAACTGTTGCCTTGTAACATGATTGTAGATTCTTTTAATAAAAAAATTATTCCATAATTTTCTTAACTAATCCTAGGTTGTTCTTGGGTCTCAAGTGGGTTGTTTTAATGGGCGTTACACTTGGTATCAAAGAAGTGGTTCAAAATCTTGGACCATTGGGAACACTAGAAAACTAGAGACAGGAAACTTAAACCTAGCACATTTTTAAATCTAGAAAACAACTTAGTTAAGAAATTACATATTTTAGTAAACATGGAAATTGAGTAAGACCTAGAATAAGGAACTAAGCTGTCATTTTTTACATGCGAGAGAGGTGAGACAAGATGAGGAGGCCTTTCACATATACTTAGGCTTACCACCACCAGATCATGTTGTAGTATCCATCCTACCCCATATTTGCAAAACTCTTGGGATGTTAATGTCACTCTACGTGGAGGATCGGAAGGAGGACACATAGCCGGACATGACAGAGTCCCTTCCATTGAGGGTCAAGTAACTCCTCAACCCATAAAGGAGCATGGAGGAGAGAAATCCCATGCAGAGTAAACTAGGGAAGAATCACCATAGAGGGGACATGGTGACCGAGTTTTAGAGCATAGAGAGAGGTCTCGGAGCCCTAGGCTTAGGTATGAGCGGGAAGAGAGACCTAGAGGCCGTCATATCACAAGCTGCAGATCACATTAGGGAGGTCCTAAAGTTTTGACCATCATATTATTCCGGTGACATAGGTGGATTTTAGGTAGAGGCCTATTCGGTGAGCTTGAGTGGATGCTTTAAGTTGTGTCCTTATTCTAGCAACACAAAAGCTCGTGTTCCAATCCATCTACTGAGGGATGGACTTGGTGTGCAGTGAAGGACAGAGGAGAAAAAACTCCCTGTTGATTATGAGAAAGTTACCTAGGAGCTCTTTAAGGAGTGTTTCTAGAGTAGATATTTGTCACAAAGGTTCATACAGGATTAGATAGATGAGTTTCATGACCTCCGACAAGAATCTCTTATAGTGGCAGAGTATGAGAGTATATTTTTGGATCTAATCTAGTATGTTGAGTACATGCAGGATGAGCAGGTGTGGATCCATATGTTCTTCTGGGGCCTAAATCTAGACATTAGAGGTGCAGTGCAGATTCATTGTCCACATACATTAAGCGAGGCCATCGAGAAGGCCTATATAGCATAGGATACTCGAGGGAAGACCCGGCAGCTAGAGACCGAGTCAGACACGCATACAACAAATGCGAGGATAGTAGATGGAGAGGATCATCTCCTCCTCATGGTGGCTAAAGTTCTTAACAGTCATCATTTAGACCCCAGCAGTAGTAGCAACAGCAGTCCCGCCCACCTTATAGACCTCCCTAGAGAGTTGATGCATAGAGAGGTTTGAGTATGGAGTCTCCTCCTAGGGGTCCATTCAAGACACAGGGTGCCAAGAGAGCTCACTTATCGGGAGCTCACCGGTAGAGACCTCAACAAATCATATTTGGATCATCATGATCCACACCACAAACCTCACAGTACCAACTAAACTGCTACATAGGGGAGATGATCGGGTGGTGTTTTGGTTATGGTGTTACTAGAAATTTTGTGCAGATTACCCGTAACCCTAACAACAAGGGTAAGACACAGATCTCAAAGCCTATTTTTGATGATATGGGGCATAGTCATAGGATGTATGCAATGATTGAGAACTACAAGTCGAGCATCAAAGTATAGTTATTGAGGTCCTGCAGGTAGTATTGGTGGTATTCCTACCTCCATCTTGTTTGATTATGGTTCGTTTGATTCTTTCATTGCACCATCTTTAGTAGAGTGATGAAGGTTGATGGTAGTTAGGAAGGGTCATAGTTGGGATGTTGAGATGTCTTTTAGAGAAAAGATCTCTATAAACTCCTTAGTTAAGGAGTGTGTGGTAGATTTGAGACCTTTTGGCACTAACACGGATCTTCGTATCCTTCCTTTGGGATCTTATGGAGTAATTTTTGGTATGGATTGGTTATCTGCACACGGCCGGGATGGATTGTTACCGAGAAGATTATATCTTGTGCGGATGATTTGGGAGTTAAGTCGGTGATTTCGGGGATCAAGAGACTGTTTCTATTCGCACCATCTCTGTTATGCAGCTTAAGTGGTGTGTACAATGGGGTTGCCAGATGTATGATGTTACAGTCAATGACAGATCAGAGGATGGGTTTAATGGTCCATCATTAGATGATCACCCTGTTTTGAGAGAGTTTGTAGATGTATTTCTAGGTGAGCTACCAAGGTTACCACCCCCACATAAGATTGATTTTCATATAGACCTGGTTATGGGAATAGATCCTATCTCACGAGAACCTTATCAGATGACCACACCAGAGCTCTGTGATCTCAAATTATAGCTTGAGGGCCTCTTGGAGAAATGCCTTATCCATCCTAGTGCATCCCCTTGGTGTGCACCGGTGATCTTTGTGAAGAAGAAGGATGGATCCTTGTGGTTGTGTATTGATTACCACTAGCTGAACAAAGTAATGATCAAGAATCATTATCCCCTTCCTCTAATTAATGATTTTTTTGATCATATGAACGTAGCCACAATTTTCTAAAAGATTGATCTTAATTCGGGTGACCATCGGTGATGATTTCAAGGCGGTTATTCATAAGACCACCTTCCGTACAAGATATAGCCACTATGAGTTCACGGTGGTGCCTTTTGGTTTGACTAATTCCCCGCGGTGTTTATGAGTTTGATGAAGGGGTATTCGGGATCTTCTTAGATTGCTTCGTGCTTAGGACATTTTGATTTACACACATATGCATGAGGAACTCGAGGGGAACATTTTCCAGGTTCTTGATGTCTTCGAGAGCAACAACTTTATGGGAACTTGGAGAACTGTGCATTCTTTCAAATAGAGATGCGGATTTGGGTCACATCATTTCGGGGAAGGTATTCCCATGGAGCCTTCCAACATTAGAGCTATTATGGATTGGCCAGCACCCACTATGGTGGCGACGTGCGCTTCATGGGATTATCGAGGAGTACTACCGAAGATTTTTTCAAGACTTCTCTCGATTACACATCCCATCACTTCCCTTCAGAGGAAAGGGAAGAAGTTTGTTTAGTCGAGACAGATGCCAACAAGCATTGAGTAAATTGAAGGAATGTCTCACCACAACACCTATTCTTGTAGTATCGGATCTGCAGGTGAGTTTTTCATTTACACGGATGCTTCTTTAGCGAGGGCTTGGAGGCATGTTGATGCGGGATGGCGAGTAGTGGCTTTTGAGTCTCGCAAACTCAAGGATTATGAGCTCAATTATCTAACTCATGATCTTGAGCTCATAGAAGTTGTGCATGTCTTGGTTCAATGGAGACACTTTATGCTTGGTCAGAGATTCACACTCAGGATAGATCACCTGAGTCTTCATCACCTCTTCACGCAGCCCAATCTCAATGCTCGTCAGTGGTGTTGGATGGAGTTGCTTTGTGAGTATGATATGGAGATAGAGCATGTGAAAGGGAAGGAGAATGTGGTGGTAGATGCTCTCAGTAGATAGAGACATGTGGCTATGGCCACCTCAGTGAGCACATATTTATGGAGTAGGATTCTTCAGCAACTTCCTCTTGATAGCTTCTACATTGCAATTCAAGTAGAGATCGAGTCTCAGAGACCCCTCGAGGGGAAGTTTGATGGTTTTTCCTTAGATTCAGATGGCCTTCTCAGGCACAGAGGATGGATTTGTGTTCCTTTAGATGGAGGCTTGAGGTAGGACATCTTTACGAGAGGCACATCATGCACCCTATTGAGCCCATCTCGGGGTGGAGAAGATGCATGCCACCTTAAGATAGTTATATCATTGGAGAGGACTTTAGAGAGACATGGCCTAGTTTGTGTCACGATGTTTAGAGTGCCAAAAATTAAAGGATGAGCATCAGCATCCATATGGCCTTCTTTTCCCTCATGCTATACTGGAATGGAAGTGGGACACCATTTCCATGGACTTCACTATTAGGCTACGATATCGAGATATCACCACGGCGCCATTATGGTCACGGTTGATAAATTGACAAAAATGGCTCACTTTTCTCCAGTGAAGAATACTTATAGAGCTAGAGCGTGTAGCACGAGTATATTTTGATGAGATCATAATGTTACACAAGATTACGTGGAAGATCATTAGTAAACTCGATCCTTTGTACACTTCCCATTTTTGGATGACCATGCGACATGCCCTCGGGATGAAGATCAATTTCTTTGACATATCACCCTAAGGCAGAGATAGTTAGATAATTAGCTTTATTGTAACTCTCAATCCCAACTCAAGTCTAGGTCATACTCATTTCCTAACTCCTACAGATTACTTCACGAAATGGGTGGAAGCCATTCCGGTAAAAATAATGACTTCTAAAGTTTTCTTTGATTTCATCAAGTAGAACATTTTGGTTATAGTCGGGATCCCAAAAAAATTCGATAGATAATGCCCTTAATTTATCTTCCCATGAACTTATTAACTTCTTTTATGGGTATAGGGTCTCCTTGCACATTCTTCAAACTATTATTCATAAGGAAATGAAAATTTGGAATCAACCAATAAAATTATGGTAACTATTATTGAGAAGCTAGTGGATGAATCATAGAGAAAGTGACACAATAAGTTATATGATGCTCTTTAGGTGTGAGAATAACACCAAAAAGAGTTATTGTGATGTCACCATTTCATTTGTTATATGGAATGGAAGATTAGTTTCCATTTACCTTGGAGCTACTAGCCTTACACTTGGGTAAAGAGCTTAAGGATGTGTAGTTTAAGGATGCCATGGAAAAGAGAATTATGTACCTATAGAAGTTGGATGAGAAAATATTGCAAGTGGAGCATCGGATCTCTGCACATTAGAAAAGATTCAAGTAAATTTTCGACAAAAAGAGCAATTCCCGTGACTTTCAAGTTGGATACATTATGTTTCCCTAGGATAAAAGGGGAGAACCTCATCAAGTCATGATACGTTTTATTCAATCTGGTTTGGTCCTTTCAAAATTTGAAACTTTTCAGGTAAATATTTTTATTATTTAAGATATATGTATGGAAATTCCCCTCCACTTCCATATAGTGGTCAGTACCTAAATTTTTCAATTCCTATGTGGATGACATTACTTTGTAAATAGTTATGTGCACGGATCTTGTATGGATCTTATTTCTGGTTTATGTTTTGTGCCTCATTTTATTTTATATGTTCTTGCTCTGTATAGTTTCCCAATGGATGTATTCATTGGTCATGGTAATCACTAGATTTTGAGGTTCTTTCCTTTGTCTTTTTCCACTTTGTGTCAAGTCAATTAAAGCCCTAGAAATATCCGACTGTTGTCACCTACTGAAAAAAATGTGTAATTTTCTTCAAAAAATTAGTTTTTTAGCTAAGTGACGCTTTACATTGATGAAATTGTCTTTTTTGATTTCAAACAATGTGATAAAATCCAATGGTTATCATATTTTGGGTCATTTTGCACTTTACACAGATTTTCTGGACTTTACTGGAATAGGAGGAGCAATTCCTTCGTTCCTCCAGTTCCTTGCTTACCCCATTTTCTCGCAATACATTGTCTTGCAATGTTGGTCGATTTCTTGGCTTTCACGGAACTTGTTCTATTTTTACCTATGCTCCCCATAATTCTCTTATTCCCATAATACTCTATCAAATTACCTTTATGGATTTTACATAATTTTTAATAACTAACTTGGAACTTTTTTTGTTGTCCTTTGTTTTTTCCCCACAACCTTATGCCCCAAAAATCATTATCTTAGTCTTTATTGTGGATTTTCTGGAACTATGTGGCATTTAAAGAATGTTTCTATCTTAACCTTTATTCCCCACATGGTCCTCTAATCCACAAGGTTTAGCCTCACCTTCATTTTGGCTATTGCAAAAGATTCTAAAATGGACATAATGAGTTCCTTCGTGTTCATTGTTCCCCACACCTCCATTTCTCTTGCACTTTATTTTCTTAAATATGTTCCATCGCCACCCATCATATTTGTATATCAAAGGAATGATTAAATTATTTTCTCTGACCCTGTCATTTATGCATTACACTACCCATGCCAAAATTTCACCCATTTTCAAGCCCAACTATTATAAAAGGTCAAAAGTTGGTAATTTTTAACCATTAAAAATCAAGAGTGCAAACTTTACATTTTCTATTTCAACTCCCATGTCCTAGAAAGAGGTTTTTGTCAGTAATTTGATCAATTTGTATCAAATTTCAAAAATTCAATTTTCCTTGGAACCGTTTTGAAGGAATTATGCATTTCTATGCTAAAGGTGAGTGGTTTCACCATTTCTTACTATAATTTTCTATTTATTTGTGTTCTTGACCCTCTTCCTTTGAATACCTATGGAAATCCATTTTTGAACCTCCATTTCTGATGTGTTTCTCACACACCTCCATAATGAAGTTCTTATACGAGACAATATGAACATATTTCTTGCATTGAAACCTTTTTGCCCGATATTGGAGAAACTGACATGAGGCATATGAACTTGTATGATTTCGGGCCCGTATTTTTAAGATAATCCCAACATAATTTCCCAATGTATTAAAATCAATTAAATTTCATATGGTGTTAGCTTCCCTACCTCCTTTTAATGCACTAACACCATTCTAGCTTGTGCTTCACATTTTGATCCACAAATAAAATATATTAAAGATCACTAGGGTCAAATAATTTATAAGCTAGATTCCCATTACATTAATGTAACCCTAGGAATTCCCATATTTGAGAACTTTAAAATCTTGAATAAGGCTAAAGCTAAAAAATCTCTTTGATCAAGCCGAAGATAAATATAAGACAATGATAGTGAATTCTTGGCTCAAAACCCAAAAGAAATGGAATATTATTTTTAGAGTTAGTTGGCTACTATGGAAAACACCATAGTCCCAAAGTGCATGGAAATATCTGATGTTCTTACTAGGTTCAAGGTTCAAGTACTCAAGATAAAGGTTTCACTTGTGACTATTCCCAACATTCTCTCTTAGATTGGTTCATAGTATTTTTCTATCTAATTGTTATATCTTGATGTTGGTTTTATTATTTTGAAAATAAAATTGTAAAATAAACCCAACTTATGTAAATAACTAATAATTTTTTTAGCACTTAATTAAAATAAAATCAGTTATAAAGGTAGCTACATTCTCCCCTCAGCCTATATAAGGCTTTTTTCTCACTTGTAAAGTTGTTGGGATAAATTTTTTTCTCTTGAATGTAATATATAGGGTCTTTTTATCACTATAAAAAAATAATTCTCTCTCTCATATGTGTTCTTTCTATTTCCTTTTCCTGCAATCTGTGAATGTGATAGTTTGATATATGTGAAATCTGAAACTTTGTGTTCAATCCATGAAGTGAGATGTGATGAAATTTGTGTCTATCTGCATTTTATGTTATATGGGTTTTCATATATATTAACTCACATGTTCTTAAGTTCTTTTGCATGCATCAATAAAATATAAGTTTTCATTCTCTTTATTTGAAAGTTATGCTTCTTCCCTTCTCTCCTTACAGTCATTGGGTAAAATTGCACAACCAAGGAGGATAGTTGTATGCTTGAGTGATGAGTCATCCTAAAATTTGTGTCCCTTATTCATTCCTCTTTCCCAAATAAGATATTTTCATTCCTCAAAATCCCATGTCTTTGTCTTTCTCATGAAATAGAAATATTGAATCATTCTCATGCACCAATATTTTCATTCAGATTCAATTATCATGTATATTTGTATGTACTTGGAGTTTCAAGATTTGGTTTAATAAAGGAACCTACCCACAAAGAGAAAGGAGTGGTGTCCCCTAAACTATTGATTGTCTCCAATGAACAATTTTCTAACCAACAGTTTTTTAGCATCCATTGTGGGGCATGTATTGTGACTCCCACGGTATATCTTTCAGAACAATTCAAAAATTCCAACACACTAGTAGAGAGAATATACAAATGAGGAAAAAATATCTTGAGGCATAAAAGACCTTCTTTTTAAGTTACGATAATAGTAAGGCTTCCAATTATTTGCGAGATATAGAGGTAAAATAAAATGGATAACAAGCACACGTCTAAATAAGGAAATTACTAGTTCATCTTCATAGGGAAGTGATACCACTAAAGCCTTAATATTAGCGAATGTTGTTCTCCCTCTTGAGTTATTTTTCCCATAACAATTCTTTTATTACCATGGGGTCAATGAATTGGACCTGTTTCTCTTTCTCAACCTCTACATGATCTTCCCAAAGGGAATTTAAATATTTTTCCAAAGTTTAGAGGTAATGGAAAATTTCATCTATATGAGAATATTGTGGCTTTCTTTATTTCATGTGGAGTCTTGAGTCAATCATGAGGACATGTTTGTCAAATTGTTTGTGGAGACTCTGCAAGATAATGTCGTGCGGTGGTTCTATCTTATTCCACTGGTGTTATCAGCAATTGGAATACCATTAGAAATATGATTAAGGGATAGTTGAAACAGAGGAAGAATCTCATGCACTTCTGGTCCAACTATCCCAAATCAAGAGGGATTGTTATAAGCCAATGCGAGAGTTTATTTCCAATTTTAACAAACTAGTCAACAAGATTCTAGCCACTACCCGACTACCTATGCAAAATCTGAAATGCTTCTTTATCAATGCTCAATTACTAGAGGTAAGTTATAAAATGAGAAGAGAAAAAATACCCACTATAGAGAAAGATAAAACTCTATCCATTAGTGTTTATGATGGCCTAATCATGTCGGGTAAATTGAGAAAGGTGTTTCCTAAATTTTAAACTTCTACTTCTAGTTTATCAAGTTATAATTAATTGGTTCAAAAGTTAATTGATAGCTTGATTTCTATTAAGAAACAACTTTCTAAAAATGTGGCATACATGGAAACCTCGAGAAGGAAATTTTAACCAAGTAATCATTTAATTTCTTCCCAACCAAAGCTAGCTATTAAAGCTCCCTTGAAGGTTCTAGTGAACATGATATGTGAGGTGAAGAATATAAACAAGAGGTGGTAGTAGAAGAGATTGAATAACTTAAGGAATAATCTGAAGAGGTCCATAAGGAGGTAGATAATTCTCAAATCAATTATCTTGTCTATGAGTAGGTATATGATGATGATTATGATGATATAGTTGTTCATATGAATAGTTAATCTTATGTTGTTATGACTAGGGAACAACTAAGCAAGAAGAAAGACATAGTGTAATATGAGAAGAAAGAGAAATCTAAAGAAGTTTTAGTTATTATCCAAGTGGTTGCTAAATTAGGATCACCCATCCCTACTTCATCTAAAACAATAAGTATTGTTGCTCCATCTAATAGTCCTTTATCTTCTTCCTCGTGCCTAAAGTATCAAAACCTACTACACCTATATCCAAAAAAATTCATCCCATGAAGCAAATAAAACCAAAGCCCCTACTACTTCTAGATAATAATTCCCATCATCTTTAAGATATTTTGATATCATAGACCATATTAAGAAGAAAAAAATATAGATCTACGAGTTGAATTCTATCGAGAATCATCCTGAGGCCTTTTCTAAGTCGTAAAATTTGTCAATTCTACGACTAGTCAATCTTCCATGTCTTTTAGAGGTCTCTTTCCTACCCCTAAATAACCTAATGGCTTATGTGCCTTCCACATCTAGAAAATTCAGCCCTTCTATTTAATGTTTCTAATAGTTGTCCATAAACTTAACCATTATGCTATTGAATCTTGAGCATCAAATAACGTCATGCCCGTAAACGTTACTCATGCACATGGTCTTATCTTAACCTAAACCTTTATTTCCTTTTATTCAATGGAGAACAAGGAGTTTCCCTTAGTTGGAATAATTAAGGATGCAAAATTGGCTTTTGATTCCTCTCTAAAAATTGAGTCAAAGCCACGTTCCTCGTTGTTGACATACCTCCATCCTATGGTATGATCTTAAGTAGAAATTTTAGCAAAGAATTTTGAGGTGAAATCCAAATGGAATAGTCTCATGCATTAATTCTACTTAAAGGGGAGATTAAGAAATTATTTCGAAGAAGCAAGTTGAATATATTGTCGAAAGATGAATGACACTAAGGCTCAAATCCTATACGAAGACATGGGTTTTGGAAACTAAAAAGCAATTTTCTAAATATGAATTCAATGCTCCTAAGGTTGTTCAAGAAGATCCTAATAAATTATGGACTCTCAAGTTTGATGGGAGTTATTCTATAGTAGGTTCCGAGAGAAGGAATTATACTTGTATCACTGATGGTAAAATCCACCCATCCTCATATAAAATTTTATTTTCTAATACCAATAAAACTACTTTGTATGAGGTCGTCCTTATAGGTCTAGTCATAGCAAAGGATATGGGACTAAAATAATGTTTGTGCGTAGGGTGATTTTTAACTCAATGTAAATGAAGTCGAGCTCCATTCCACATGAAGAATGAAAGGTTGAAACATTACCAAAACAAATTATGGGATTTCATTGAGTTTCCAGATTATTTCTCAATCAATGTTGTTTCAAGAGACAATAACACTAAAGCATAAGCTCTGTGAGTCTACGGTTCTTTACTAATTTCTCATCTAGATTTCAATTCGAGATAAGCTTACTATGGAACTAATTTTCAAACCCAATGTTCCTCATAATATAGACAATTGGCAAGTATTTAATAATGATCAACATTTAATTTCTTTCCTTGAATTGAATGAAAATTTCAATCAGTTGTAGTTGTAAGGAAGTGAGGCTATTTCTTTGTGAATCTATTACCTCCTTTATACCCGAAGGAGTGGAAGAATTATCTCGATGAAGATGGATGTATCAAACAAAAAAGTAACAATATATCTAGAGGTCTTGTGAGATTAGAAGATTTATTTTACAAACACGATAGATATATAAAAGGAAAATTATCACAAGATACAGAGACAATCATCTTAGTTTGAAAAGATCAATTAGGGAAGTGATGACCGAGTAAAAATTTGTCAACATAGGAAAATGTTTCTCTGTTGAAGAAAGAAGAAAATAACACCAAAAAGAGATACTAGAATGTTTTCATTTAGGTTTTTCTATAGAATGGAAGCTCGGTTACCATTTACCTTGGACCTACCACCCTTGGACATGGCCAAATCGATTGAGGATGAGAAGTTCAAGCATGCCATGGTAAAGAGAATTATGTACCTATAAAAGTTGGATGAGGAAATATTGCAAGTTGTGGATCAAATATTTACACATCAACAAAGATTCAAGTAAATTTTTGACAAAAATACCAAGTCCTATGACTTTCAAGTTGCAAACATTGTGTTTCTCTAGGAAAAAAGAGATAACCTCATAAAAGTTATGGTAAGTTTTACTCACGTGGCTTGGTCCTTTTAAAATTAGGCACTTTACTCGTGAAAGATCTCATTATTTGAGATATATGGATGGAACATACCTTCCATTTCCATATAGTGGAGAATACATAAAGTTGTTTAAGTCCTAGGTGGATGAAATTTCATTGTAAATATTTTTTTACATAATCTTATATAGCTCTTATTTCTACTTCGTTTTTGTGCCCAATTTTAGTTTGTTTGGTTTTGCTCTGTATATTTTCCGTAGTGCCCACTTCCCTTTGACACCTTTTGATAATGATCTTGATATTGTTGATTACATTATGGACATTATTATGGTTTTGATTTAGTATGATGTTAGATGTTGGACCATGGATTATTGTTGATCTTGATTTATTTATGATGCATGATGATTATTAGAGACACTTCATATGTGGATGATGATATACTATTTGACATGGATATATTATGAATGTTGTTCGGACATATGATTTTTGATATTGTGAGTAGACCTAGAAAATGGACATTATATGATGATGATATAGTTGTTGATATAAATTGTAAGTGATATTGTTGATTGCCTTGATGTTGTTGTGATTCATATGTATAGATGATTTTGTGATTATATTTATATCATGTTGGATGTTCTGATATGGCCATGAGGCCAAAGGAGGTATTTGTGTTTTGTAGGTTAAAATATCACAACAAACATCGGGGGATTGGAGACCAACCACATTAGAATTCTAGATGAATTCAACAAGGTCACCATGGCAACTAGTTTTGTTATGTGTGTGGTTTTTTGTTAGGAATTCCCATGGGGGGGATTACCTTTGAATGTGACCAAGGGGTTATGTGTATTTTTTTAATGTGGTTCCTTTTATTATTGTCTGCATGTGTTTATTTTGTGATGCATTTACCCCTTTCATTATTTTTTTAATTGTGGAGAATTAATGTGAGTAATCATATTGTTAAAAAAAAATACATTAGTCAAATTTGGGATATATGAAAGTAATTATAGAAGTTGGATCTTGTATTAAATGAGTAAGTGATGTGTAAGTATGTGTAAGAGTTGTGTAAGTCAGATTTTGGAGTATGAAACACTCCACCTCCTTGGAAATCCGAATTTTTCCTTGGAGGCTGATTTTGGAGGCTTGTGGGACAAGTTAGACTTGTCCCATACCAATTAAATTTGCATATAAACCTTACCTATGGTTGGAGGGTTGAATTTAGACCTTCTTTATGCGGTTTGGAATGACAAATTGTACATTGGAAAATAAATTTGAATTTTTTGTTGGATTTGTGGATATGTGTTGTGGCATCCTATATGGATCCATGTCATCCTCTTCTCTTCCCTCTTCTATAAAATTGGAACTCCATGCTTTATTTTGGGTTGTTAAACTTTTGGAATGCTTTGGGGTGAATTTTCTTGTTGATTGGAGCTCTTTCCTTGGAAGAGCTCATGGGAAGATCATTATATGTTTGTGTTGTATATATCTCCCCCTAGGTAAATATAGACAAACAGAAGAATATGGAAATCAAATAAACTCAAAACATGACATTTATTTACGCCATAAGTCACACCCCTGGCACAGATTAGAAGGCGCCGCCATGGAAAAAGTAGTGCCCCTGACGTAGATTAGAAGGCACCGACATGGAAAAAGTTGTGCCCTGGCATAGATTAGAAGGCACCGACATGGAAAAATTTGTGCCCCTGGCGCAGATTAGAAGGTGCCGACATGGAAAAAGTTGTGCCCCTAGTGCAAATTAGAAGGCACCGACATGGAAAAAGTTGTGCCCCTGGCACAAATTAGAAGGCACCGACACCACATTTTCAGCACCTATGGTGCACTTAAAAGTATGTTGACATGAGGATAGATGCGCCAAGGTGCACCTTCAGGAGGCGCAACATTTTGAGCGTTGACACCCGAACCCGACAGAAGCAAACCCTGACCCAGATATTCAAATGGCCATAACTTTTCACAGGGAGCTTGGATTCATGCAAGGTTGGAATTTTCGGAAAGCTTACAAGGTCCTTTGTCCAAATTTGAATAGATATATTTAATTAGGTGAGAAAAAGCTCTTCAAAAATTCAAAATACAGTTTGCCATTTTTGGGTTTGCTAGGGTTCTCACCTACCACCATAATGAGATGAATTAAATATAATCTGGAGGTGGTTGGGGTAGATTTGGAATTCCTCTCTCTTCCCTCTCTCATTCTTCCTATAAATTGTAAGGAGGGGCTTCTTTCTAAAGGTTGGACATTCTTGTTTTTCCCCTCCCTTCTTCTCTTTGGTAGGTGAATTTGTGGAGTTCATACCTGCCATCTAAAACTGTAATACAACTTTGCCTCTTGGCATTTTGTAGTATATTGTATCAATATTTCAAGTAAATAACGCATGTATGTGGATGATTCTCAACCCTCTCTGTGTTCATTTGCATCCTGTTGATCTTTCATTGCAAATTTGGTTATCTATGTATGATCTTGCATTACATTTTAATGGTTTGTGTTTATTGGGAAGATAGGTGTTCTTCATTCCTCGGTACATCACTTTGTTAGATTAGGTTTATTTTTATGCATCTTCTTACCCTATCTCCTTGGCAAGTTAGATTAGGTTTTTGAGTAAACCCTCTACATTTTTATGTGTGCATCTGAATAGAGGAATAGGAACCGACCTTCATCTGGAGAGCTTTCCTGATTTGCAAGGTCCCACACTTGGGAAAAGCTCCATGTCATGCAATCACACTAAGAGTCTCAACCCATTGATTTGCAGACATTTAGGGGTATTTTGATTCACCGTAAACACTTTTGGCATGCCCGGTGGGACCAAGAGGTCATTCCACAAGATTTGAAGGAATTTTCAAGAAATTTGGACTTAGAAATTGCAAGTTTTACAATTTCAGATTTTTTTCACCTTCTAGGCTGAACTCCGAAATCAATTTTCAAGGGCTTAACTTGCTCAAAACAAGTCAAAATTTCACCAGTTGATTGATTGGGGGATAATATTGAAAAATGTATTCTTAGATTTTGAGATTTTGAATTTCAAAATTTCATATTTTTAGTATTTCGGGCCTTCCCAGGTCTCGAGCATGTCCCAAGTTCGACACATTGTATTTCAGGTTTTGTAAGTTGCCTTGCATGACCTGAGTTTCACCTGTACCTTTCAGGGATTAGTAGCTACACAACAAGACCCAATAACCGAATTGAAGAACTGTATCTTCTAGGTCCTTCAAAGTTTTAAATTCTATTTTTAATATTGTCAGGTTTGGTGTGTAACTTGGCAGAATCCAGCCTTTTGAGGCTCGTTCTCTAACACATCTAGTGACTCGAAGGGATAGAATTCAGCGGTGTAGCAACAAAAGTTTCCCAGGCACATGAGAAGAATTTGAACCAGGTCTGATACTTGAGAAGAGGGGCTATTTGTCTACTTGCAACTATCACCAGGCTAGAGGAAGGAGAGGAAGAGGACCACAAAGATCACCATCTCCACCTAACCGGACTTTGTCTACACCTCCACCTAGTAGACCTTTTCTCGCATCAACCAGAGTTCTTAGGCCAATCATAATGGCACATCTACCACCGAATCCCTTTGTCAATTTCACGGGTAGTAGTCCACTTGCCCTAAATGCTCAGAATTAGGTTCGGTTGCAGCGCTAAAGAATATCCCCTATTTCATAGGAGAAAATCATACTACTCCTATTGACCACATCCAGGATATTGCCAATGCATGTGCAATCCATGAAATAAATGAAATGGATGTTGCAGTCAAGTTGTTGGCTTCATCTTTTAAGGGTAAAGCCTTACAGTGGTTTAGGAGCCTAACAAAAGTAGGGTCTATTATGAATTGGAACCAACTTTGTTCAGCTCTTTGCAACCAATTTGGGGAGAGGGCAGACAATTTGTCTTTATTGGAACAACTGATGAAAATCAAAAGAGCTCCTAACAAACAAATGATAGATTTCAACTTCAGATTCCAACGGACATGGGACAGGATTCCAATAGTTGTTAGACCAACCACCGAAGGTGCATTCCTTTATTTGTTAAAGGCTATAAATTCAAACATAGCCATGATGATCCAATCAATGGGAGGGAAAATGCTTTGTCGGGGGCCATGACATAGCTTCGGTGTAGAGAACTATTTGATCTAGCTGTGCAAGCTTGCACCAAGGCCACCAATGCCTCTCTATCTAGATATTGGAAATCCTACGACCAGTCAAGCACCAAAGTTGAATCCTATTCCAACTCCTAGAAATCAAAGCAATAATGAGGCATTGACTTCTTCAAATACTTGAAAGGAATTGTAGGAGGTTATGAAACAATTGCGAGAACCTTGGAAATGAGCTAGTGACTATAGAAAGACAAAGCAAGCTAAAAGTGCTAGAGCGTATCGGCCTCAAGCGCGTGCAGCATCAAGCTAGGTCCCCATACCAACAAAATAGACCACCAGCTCAGGCTGCAAATCAAAACCAAAACTAGGGACAACCTCAAGCTACTAGGCCATTTCGACCATATGATCCAAATGCAACAACATCCTCAAGAGCCTTGGTTCCAACACAAAACAACATGGCACAGGAGTATGACTGGTGTTACCCTTGCAATCTACCTCACAATTAGTCAGCATGTTTCAATGGTGCACTAAATCAAGCCTTGATGGTGCAAACCATTGGTGTGTCTCAAGAACCAAGCCAAGCAGGGAATCAAAACAAGAAACACAACAAGAAGCACCTCCAACAGAAACCACGTTGGCCAATTGGCAAACAGAAGACTTCTATGGAGTTAACCAACAACCTTTTTAAGGCATGCAACACAAGAGAGAAGCATAAAAGAGGGGAAACCATCTAACCCAGTTGTTTCTCAACCCACTCCTACACAACAAGGGGTCAGTACACCAAATGTAGTTCCAAATGTGCAAAATCAGCCTAAGGTACCTGTTATAACAACACATGCACCTGTTCAAGCTCCAGAAAAGGTTGCGCCAAGTAAGGGGAGAGCAAAAGAAAAATCATCCCCTTCCAACATCATCGATCAAATGAAGATGACACATGTGAACATTTCCATGTGGGAATCACTAGCGATCTCGGGGGTAACGAGATTTATTGCAAGCTGTAATAGCTAATTGGTCTACCTCGAATGTATCAAACCGGGGACAGGAGAAAGTTCTCACTAATGCAGTGCAATCGAGTGGGGGTCAACCAAGAAAGAATTTGAAGCCTCCACCATTCTATGTGTCATTGGTTGTTGGAAACCACTTGGTACACAACTGCATGATAGATTCCGGGGCAAGTGGTTCAATGATGCGAAGCAAATAGCGGATCAACTGGGTCTGAAATATGAGACAATGTTGAAAGGAGTAGTATGTGACTAGATGGAATAGTAGTTTGAATAGTTGGGGTCATAAAAGGGTTAAGCCTAACACTACATGCCTATCCTAATGTTACAGTTCTGCAAGATGTCTCTGTGATTGACCTTCCGCCACTCTTTGAGTTGTGTCTATCAAGAGACTTCACTATAAAAATTGGTGGATATTTATCTGTAGATTGGTCACACATGATTTTCAAGACGAGGTATGGGGCCAAAGCAACAATCAGATCAGAACCAATTGCCAATTTCCATATTGAACCTCATGTGCCAAGTCCTATCAATGTAAATTGCTCAGCCTTTGATCAGGAGGAGTGTTCAAATGATCTAGAAATAGGTACTAAGGTCAAGGGAATTCTGATTTGACTTTGGATGAATGGGCAAACAAGAGTCATGAATTTGACCCATACAAGGAAATTGAAGAATCTAAATTGGGCGTGTATTGTGTACATGAAGAAAATTCACCCATTCCCGACATCATTCAGCTTGAACAAAAGGATGACAATGAAGTTTGGAAACTATTTTTGATGGTTTGAGAAGTAGACAAGGTGCTAGAGGTGGTGCAATGTTGATTTCACCACAAGACATCAAATATTTTTTAGCTTTTCATTTCCAATTTTCCTGTTCAAACAACACGGTTGAATACGAGGCATTGATTCATGGACTTCATTGGGCTAGGAAAAAGGGCATAAAGAACTTGCAGGTGTTCGGGGATAGCGAGCTAATCGTCAACCAAGTCAGGGGACAACATGCTACAAAGAATGACCTGCTGAAAAACTACAAGAACAGGGTATGGGACCTCATTGAGGATTTCGAAGCTTTCAACATCGTGTCCATACCTAGGAAGAAAAATGAAGCCACGAATAGGCTCACAGTAGTTGGAGCAACATTTGATGTGGTTGACAACATCAAAAGGGAAAAAAACAACCACATATCCATGTGATTATAAGGCCATGAGTTCAGATAATAAAACAAGTGGTAGGTGTTTGAGAATGATCAGCAGATCGTCAATTTTTTGTAAGAAGAGGCTAAATTCTCAGCTAGGAATTAGGACAGACTAGAGCAGCAGTACGGGGATCAAGTAGTGAAGCTGCGAACAAATAAGATTCCCAATGGTTTAGTAACATTGGAGTCTATCTTCAACCCTAATGACTAGTTCCGTAAGGAAAAGGCTAACATATAGGTCAAGAGAGAAGATTCAGAGCCAATTCCGGTTGGGGAAGGAAAAACACTTCAAATTGGTAAAGTGGCCACTAAGCAGGAGAAATCAGATTTCATACAGCTTTGCCAAGAATTTCCAGATGTCTTCACTTGGAGCTATGAATACTTGAGAGGATTCAATCGAAGTTGGCACAACATACCATAGAATTGGATCTAGATGCTAAGCCCATCAGGTAGAAGTAGAGACCAGTCAACCCTCACATTGAGCCTCTAATGAAGAAAGAGCTAAACAAGCTAATAGAGGCAAGCATTATATTCCCGATCAAGCACTCAAGCTGGGTTGCAAACTTGGTTCAGTCAGGAAGAAGAGTAGAGAAATCAGGTTGTGTGTGGACTTCGAGACCTCAATAGGGCATCTCTCAAAGACCATTACCCACTTCCTTCAATGGAACAAATATTGCAAGTGGTATCCGGTTCGGAGAGATTCTCTCTCCTAGATGGCTACTCAGGGTATAATCAGATAATGGTGAAAGAAGATGACCAGTTCAAGATGGCTTTCACCACCAAATGGGGCACCTATGCCTACAAGAAGATGTCATTTGGGCTATCAAATGCTGGAGCCACTTTCCAAAGGGCAATGGATATGGCATTCAAGGGATTGATCAATAAAATAGTTCTGATATATCTTGATGACATCACTATATTCTCCAAAAATGTAGTGGATCACCTCTTTCATCTGAGGTAGGTATTTCAGAGGTGTAGAAGATTTGGGGTATCATTGAATCCCAAAAATGCATATTCTTGGCTCATGAAGGAAAAATTCTAGGCCATATTGTTTCAAAGGAGGGGTTGACGATTGACCCAGAAAGAGTTGAAGCAATTCGAGTGTTGCCATTGCCAAGTCACAAGAAGGCTCTTCAAATCTTCTTAGGAAGGATCAATTTTGTCCACAGGTTTGTTCCAAACTTTGTAGCTCTCATAAAGCCAATAACGCTGATGTTAAAGAAGAGCATGGCATTTAAGTGGACATCTAAAGGCAAGGAAAGTTTTGAGGCAATAAAAGAGGCTATATCTCAAGCTCTGACTCTCATCAATCCAGATTTCTCTAAGGAATTCATGCTATATGCCTTCGGTGGTGGAGACACAATTTCTACAATCTGGGTAAAACAAAACAAAGAGGGATTAGAACAACCAGATTCTTTCTTCAGTCAAGGCTTGGAGGAATAGGAAACTAGGTACTCTTTCATTGAAAAGCATGTCCTTGCAGTGATCAGGAGCTTAAAGAAATTCAAGCACCTAGTCTCAAGCAATAAGATCCAATTATTGGTCTCTCATGCGGGAGTCAAGGACTTCCTTCTAAATAAGGATTTGAATGAGAAGCGTGCGGGATGGATCACTCGTGTCATGTAATATAACATCAAAATTAAGGTCACTAAGTTGGTCCGTGGAAATGGATTATGTGAATAGCTAGCTTTGAGTTAGCAAGTTGAAGCGGTGATGAAAAAGAGACTATCTTGGTACTCAGGATGGTCAAGAACAGAAAATGATGACGTGCCCACTACTTGGACTCAGAATATGATACACTTCCTACAGGCAAGCCTATGCCCTCTAGAATTGAGCAAAGCAAAAGGAGATACTTCAGATTACAAGCCATTCCATATGTGCTTGTTGATGGTGTTTTGTTCAAGAAAGACATCAATGGAATTCTATTGAGGTGCATTGGGACAAGTCAAATTGAGAGGGTGTTACAAGATTTTCATGATGGAGATTCGGAGGAAATTTCACCCCATAAGTAACAACTCTCAAGATAATGAAGGAAGGGTATTATTGGCCCATAGTGTTTAGTGACTATTATACATGGATAAGAAAGTGTAAGAAATGTGCACTCTTCACAGGCAAAGAAAGACTAGCAGCAATTCCATTGCACACAATTTTGATTGACCAACCATTTATGCAATGGGGATTGGACTTCATCGGGGTCATCAATCCAAACTCAAGCCAAGGCCACAAGTGGATTCTCTTGGCGACGGACTATTTCACCAAGTGTATCGAAGCAGTAGCACTCAAAGAAGCAAATGAGTCTAACATACTAGACTTTTATGAAGGAATAGTGACTAGGTTCGGTGTGCCAGACACTATCATATCAGATAATGCATTGGCATTCATAGGTTCTAAGATTATGGAATGGGCCATCAAGAATGGAATCTATTTGAGCACCTCTTCAAATTATTACAAGCGGGGTAATAGACAAGCGAGTCCACGAACAAGAATTTGCTAAGAATCATCAGAAGGACTCTAGATGAAAACCAAAGGACATGGCATACCAAGATAAAATCAGCATTATGGGCTGACAGGATAACGCCAAAGAGGTCTACAGGTAATTCTCCCTACAAGTTGGTCTATGGGAAAGAGACAGTGATTGCCTATAACATTAGAATTGCTGCATTGGAGCTCATGAAATAGTTGGAGTTGTCTCGAGTTCAAACCAATGGAGGCCGGATATGCAGAGTTGATGGAATTGGAAGAAATCGAGAGCATGTAGTTCGAGAATATTGAGAAGGATCGGGACTTAGTAAAAGATGGTTTGATAAGAAGTTAAGAGCAAGGACCTTCGGGGAAGGGGACCTAGTTACGAAATGGGATGCGAGATCGGGCAAAACCAGGAAGGCATTCCAAGTTTGATTTGGAGTGGCCCCTACATGGTCACGGGATGTAAAATTAGTAATGCCTTCCGATTGTCTACATTGGATGGAGAATAACTCCTGATTCTGGTTAAGGAAATCTATCTTAAACATTGCTACTAAAAGGAAAAGGTTTACCCTTGTAAATGTTAGCCTAGATTTCAATTCCTCTAAGTGCAGATGCACATTGTCTTGTTGTAGTTAGGTTTCAATTTCCCTAAGTGCTTCGGCACATGTTTTTTTTCTCTCAGGTTGAATTTTTTTATAGTTCAGCGTGCTCTCAGAGAAGGAGTTGTAGTATCAGGCTCGGGATCAGATATCGAGGTTGGTTTCGGAGTTATTTTTTATGACTCCATGCCTAATGGATTTCTAAAAGGCCACTAATCTTCTACCTATCAGGTAGGTGATCATGTTGAGTCGCCAAATTGTTGTATATATCTCCCCCGGGTAAATATAGATAAATGAACAATATGGAAATCAAAGAAACTCAAAACCTGACATTTATTTATGCCACTAGTCATGCCCCCTGCACAGATTAGAAGGCACCGACATGGAAAAATTTGCACCCCTGGCGCAGATTAGAAGGTGCCGACATGGAAAAAGTTGCACCCCTGGCATAGATTAGAAGGCGCCGACATGGAAAAAGTTGCGCCCCTAGTGCAGATTAGAAGGCACCGACATGGAAAAATTTACACCCCTGGCGTAGATTAGAAGGCACCGACATGGAAGTAGTTGCGCCGCTAGTGCAGATTAGAAGGCACCAACATGGAAAAAGTTGTGCCCCTACGCATTAAAAGGTGCCGACATGAAAAAGTTGCGCCCTGGCATAGATTAGAAGGCACCGACACCACATTTTCAGTGCCTATGGTGCACTTAAAAGTATGTTGATGTGAGGATGGATGCGCCAAGGCGCACCTTCAGGAGGCACAACATTTTGAGTGTTGACACCCGAACCAGAAGCAAACCACGACCCGAGATATTCAAATGGCCATAATTTTTCATAGGTAGCTCGATTCATGCAAGGTTGGACTTTTCGAGAAAGCTTACAAGGTCCTCTACCCAAATTATACTAGATATATTTAATTGGGTTAGACGAAGTTCTTCAAAAATGCAAAATATAGTTCACCATTTTTGGGTTTGCTAGGGTTCTCACCTACCGCCATAATGAGATGAATTAAATACAATCTAGAGGTGGTTGGGGTAGATTTGGAATTCCTCTCTCTTCCTTCTCTCATTCTTCCTATAAATTTTAAGGAGGGGCTTCTTTCTAAAGGTTGGACATTCTTGTTTTTCCCCTCCCTTCTTCTCTTTGGTGATTGAATTTGTGGAATTCAAACCTCCCATCTAAAAGCTATGTAATACAACTTTGCCTCTTGGCATTTTGTAGTGTATTGCATAGATATTCGGAGAAAATAATGCATGTCTGTAGATGATTCTCAACCCTCTCTATGTTCATTTGCATGCTCCCGATCTTTCACTTTGCAAATTTGGTTATCTTTTCTTGATCTTGCATTGCATTTTAATGGTTTGTGTTTATTGGCAAGACAGGTGTTCTTCATTCCTCGGTGCATCACCTTTGTTAGTTTAGGTTTATTTTTATGCATCTTCTTACCCTGTCTCCTTAGAAAGTTAGATTAAGTTTTTGAGTAAACCCTCTACATTTTTATATGTGCATCTAAACAAAGCAATAGGAACTGGCCTTCATCCAGAGAGCTTTCCTGATTTGCAATGTCCCACACTTGGGAAAAGATCCATGTTATGTAATCACACTAAGAGGCTCAACCCATCGAGTTCCAAACATTTAGGGGTGATGTGATTCACCATCAAAAGTTTTTGCTTGGCTATTTGGATTGATTTCATTGAGATAGAGCTTACTTTTTTTGGAACTTAGACAACTCCATCATGGAGAGGTAAGAGCTTGGCTCTTGAAATAATCCTTTTCTTTATGAATGTACATGTTATTGTGTGAATGTTTTAGCATGTTTGTGGGCTGTTTGGGTAGATGGCCTAGGAATGGTGTAGGAGAAGACTATGGGGTTCATTTTGTGGTAGGTATAAGTGTGTTTTTTTAGGGAAGTATACATGTGGAGGATGTTGGGATTTGGGCTCCCCTTAAAAATAAAAATCTTGCATTTATTTACTTGTTATGCGGTGCCATAAGAGGTTAGGGTGGTATAAGGAAATGTGAGGAATAAGGGGTACTTGGGGGAGGTATAAGGAATGTCAGGGTTTTTGATACACTTTATTTGGTGGTTTGAAAATAGGCGATGATACCCATTTCCCCTTTGGGAGGCATAAGTAGCATCCCCCATATTTTTTTGCTCCTTTGGCTTACTTGATAAAGCGTTAGTATTGTATGTGATTTTTATAATGTAGTGGAAAACACATTCTATTTTGGACTTTTTTTTTTTAATTGTAAAATCTACATGTGTGTTTTTGTAAGTCTGTTGTTGTCATGAGTTGAATCACATCTTCAATTGCATTATGGTTGGGGCTTGGGGGCCAATGAAGAAGGATAGCTTCGTCTTCATTGGATGTCTTGTTTGGGTGGAGAGCATTGCCTTTCCGCTACCATTGTTGTGATCAAAATTGGAAGAAAGAGAATTTTGCATGTTGCTTTTTTAAAGCAAGGAAAAAGATAGTTTTGGCAGCCATTGTTGAGATCAATTCCATTGTAACCTTTCCCACTTGAGTGGACGAATCTATAAATGTTTTGAAATGAAAAAATGTGGTATGGATTTTGAAAGTTGTAAAGTGAACTGATAAGGAGATATACTCTATTTTTGCTTTGGAAAGAATGTGAAAGAATGATACGTAAGTTGTATAGTTGTATATTTGATATCAATTAAAAATTGTACTACCTTTGTCAAAATTTTATTGTTGTATTGAAATTGATCATCAAATTGTGATTTGAAATATCTGTTTGGAAAATTGAAAAGAGGAATACATATGAAGGAAACATATGTAACTCTGTTCTTTTGAAATATGTTAAAATTGGAAATCAAACTTTGCATTTTAGCTATTAAATGGTTTGTTTGAATCAACTAAATGTATTAGACTAGAAGGGAAGTGAATTTTCCATACTTGGAAGATGGAAAATGATAAACAGATTCTATACAAATTGACCTCTATTTTGTTTTTTTAAAACTGGCAAATACTTCCTCTAAAATTCATAGTTCGAACCTACAAACAATAAATAACATTAAAAATTTAAAATCTAACATGTTATGTTATAAATGAATTCAATTGGACTAAAACACTTAAGGAAAAATCCTTCAAACATTGCACAATCGGGCCCAAACCTTTCACATTCTTTTTCTTTGTCAGAAGTTTTAAAAATTTGAATGTGTACTCAATCAAGAAAAATTACCTTCCAATACATCCTAATATTCTTCTTAGAACAATTCTCCATATTCATTTAATATGTTAAAGGAGAAAGAATGACAAAATTGAACAAAATTTATAAGTTAAAATTTTCAGTTTGCTTTTAAAACTCTTGCAAGTCATTTTCTTAAAATTAATTGCTTAAACTTTATGAAAATCAAATAGTAATGAACACAGTACAAAGAAGACATCAAGATCTTTGCAGAAAGTCCTTGTTTGCCAAAAACTGAGCTCTCTATCAAAAGTTATGGCCTTCTAAAGTTTTCTTCACTTGGCATTAAAATTTTTAGAAAAATTCCTTGACAGGGCCCATTGCTCGAATTTTTTCCTTAAGAACTTAGGAAATATTTTTGGGAAAATTTTCAAAATTTTCTCTACCGCCCCACTAGCTCCCAGTGAATGAGAAGTTGCCACATGGCACCATGAGTTGCCAAGCGGTGGGATAAATCCCGTTTTTACTTAGCATTTTCAAAAAAAATTGGGAAAATTTTCCATGTTTTCCCGCCAGCCTGCAACCAATCAAGTGATGCCACATGGCATTAGGAGGAATCCGTGGGGAATGGGTTCCTTTATTCCTTCAGCGTCTTGAAAAAAATTTGGAAATTTTTTCCAAGTTTTCTCCCTTGCTCCATTGGCCCGAAGTCAATCAAGGGTTACCACGTGGCATCGCGAGGTGCCAGCAGAGGCGTAGGTCTTTGTACCCTCTTAGCCCCTTCGAGGTGTTAAGTCATTTATCTTCTCACTGCCCCACCTTCCCTGCATTTTCCTAGGAGATGCCATGTGTCTTTATGGACTCGCGGGAGCGCTGTAGGCACAAAGATGAATTTTCACCTTGCACGGGAAAATTTACAAATGTCTCCTACCAACCCGCCTCTCCTCGCGTTGCCTTAGGCAATGCCACGTGTCCCTTGTGGACTTGCGGACTCGCGAGAGTATGAGAAAAAGAAAAAAATTTCCCGCATGCTAAAAATTTTCCCAAAGTCTCCCCGCGACCCGCCAACACACCCTTTGGGAAAATTTTCACCCCTAGGCCCACAGGCCTGCTCTTGGGGTAAAATTTTCACCCCAAGGCCCACCGGCCCATAACTTGAAAAATATGAGGAGTTAGGACTTCTTTATATCACTAGAAAGGTGAGGAAATTTCCTATCCAATGGGAGTAATTTAGGAAAAATTTGAATGTGTTAAGTATGAGAAAAATCAAGTTGAAACTTTAAGCCTGTTAGAGACAATGGGTATGATGAGGAATTTTTCCTCTCGAAGCTAATTAGAACTTCTAACCCCAAATTTTGGACCTTATGACCTCTAATAATTATTAATAAAAGGAAAGTATATTCTAGTAGATTTGAATTGTTCTAGAACCTATTAGTGACAATTGTTGCCTTGTAACATGATTGTAGATTCTTTTAATAAAAAAATTGTTCCATAATTTTCTTAACTAATATGAGGTTGTTCTTGGGTCTCAAGTGGGTTATTTTAATGGGTGTTACACTTGGTATCAGAGAAGTGGTTCAAAATATTGGACCATTGGGCACACTAGAAAACTAGAGACATGAAACTTAAACCTAGCACACTTTTAAATCTAGAAAACAACTTAATTCAGAAATTGTATATTTTAGTAAACATGAAAGGCGAGTAAGACCTAGAATAAGGAACTAACTCTCATTTTTTTATGTGCATGAGGAGAAGATAGATGAGGATCCTTTTCACATAGACTTAGGCTTACCACCACGAGATCATACTATAGCAACCATCCTACCCCAGATTTTACAGACTCCTCAGGATGTAAATACCGCTGTACGCGGAGGATCAGAAGGAGGATATATAGCTAGACATGACAGAGTCACTTCCATTAAGGGTCAGGTATCTCCTCAACCTAACGAGGAGTATGGAGGAAAGAAATCCCATGCAGAGTTAGCCAGGGAAAAATCACCATAGAGGGGATAGGGTGACCGAGTTTGAGCATAGAAAGACGTCTCGGAGCCCTAGGCTTAGGGATGAGCAGGTAGAGAGACCTAGAGGCTATCAAATCACAACTACAGATAAAGGAGATCCTAAAACTTCAACCATCACATTATTAGTGTGAGGTGGATTTCAGGTAGAGTCCTAGTTGGTGAGCTTGAGTGGATGCTTCAAGCTTTGTCCTTATTCTAGCAACACGAAAGCTTGTGTTGTGATCCATCTACTGAGGGATGGAGCTGGTGTCTGGTGGAGGATAGAGGAGTAGAAGCTCCATGTTGATTATGATATGGTTACAGGATCTCTTTGAGGATAATTTCTGGATCAAATATTTATCATGAGTTCATACAATAAGTGGATACATGAGTTTCATGACCTCTGATAGGCATCTCTTACAGTGGCAGAGTATGAGAGTAGATTTTTAGATCTACTCCAGTATGTTGAGTACATGTAGGATGACCGGTGTGGATCGATGCAGAGCTCACTTAGGGCTTGAATTTAGACATTGGAGGTGTAGTGTAGATCCATTGTCCATAGATATTATTTTAGGCCGTTGAGAAGGCCTATATAGTAGAGGAGTCTCGGGGAATACCCAGCGAGACTAGAGATTGAGTCTAGACCCACATACAAAAGATGCAGGATCGTAGATGGAGGGGCTCAGTTCCTCCTCCTCATGGTGGCGAGTTCTTCACGGTCATCATTTAGACCCTAGCAATAGCGGCAAAGCAGCGATCCCGCCCACCGATAAAGCTCTGCAAAGAGTTGATGCACAAAGAGAGGTTGGAGTATGGGGCCTCCACCTAGGGTCCCATCATGAAATAGGATGCACAAAGAGCTCACTCGGTAGGATCTCGCAAGCATAGATCTCGGTAGAGACCGCAGCTAGATCATCAGGATCCACACCATAGACCTCTAGATTACCAACTGGACCTGCTACACAAGGGAGAGGAGGATGGGTGGCTATTTTGGTTGTGGTGTTCTTGGTCATTTTTGGAGAGAGTGCCCATGAACCATAACAACAATGGTAAGACATAGATCTTAGAGCCTATTGTTGGTGATATGAGGTGTATCCATAGGATTTATGTAGTCATCGACAACCGCAAGGTAGAGCATCAAAGTACAGTTATTGAGACTATAGGTAGCATTGGTGGTATTCCTACCTCCATCTTGTTTGATTCTGGTTCTTAGGCAAGGTCATAGTTGGGATGTTGAGATGGCTTCTAGAGAAAAGATATTTGTAGACTCCTTAGTTAAGGAGTGTGTGGTAGATTTGGGACCTTTCACCACTACCACGGATATTTGTATCCTTCTCTGGGTTCTTATGGAGTCATTTAGGGTATGGATTGGTTATCTACACACGGGACCAGGATGGAATATTACCACAAGATTATATCTTGTGTAGATGATTTGGGAGTTGAGTCAGTGGTTTCAAGGGTCAGGAGACCCGTTTCTTTTCACA
This sequence comes from Taxus wallichiana var. yunnanensis, assembly GCA_018340775.1. Taxonomy (NCBI): domain Eukaryota; kingdom Viridiplantae; phylum Streptophyta; class Pinopsida; order Cupressales; family Taxaceae; genus Taxus; species Taxus wallichiana. Next base: position 698,770,812 of record CM031244.1, read on the forward strand.
CCATCTCTATTATGTAGCTTAAGTGTGTGTACGATGGGGTTGCCATATGTATGTTGTTGTTACAGTCAATGATAGATCAGAGGATGGGTCTAGTGGACCATCGGTAGATGATCACCCCATTTTGAGAGAGTTTATAGATGTCTTTCCAAGGGAGCTACCGAGGTTACCACCCCCATGATATTGATTTTCATATAGACCTGGTTTTGGGAGCAGAGCCTATGTCACGTGCACCTTATCGGATGACCACACCGAGCTCTATGAGCTCATATTACAGCTTGAGGGCCTCTTGAGGAAAGGCCTTATCCATCCTAGTGTATCCCCTTGGGGTGCACCGGTGATCTTTGTGAAGAAGAAGAATGGATCCTTATGGTTGTATATTGATTACCGCCAGCTGAAAAAAGTAACGATCAAGAATCGTTATCCCCTTCCTCGCATTGATGATTTATTTGATTTGATCAAGGGAGCCATGGTTTTCTCTAAGATTGATCTTAAGTCAGGTTACCATCAACTAAGGATTTCAGAGGTAGACATTCAGAAGACCGCCTTCCGTACACGATATGGCCACTATGAGTTCATAGTGGTGCCTTTTGGTTTGACTAATGCCCCCGCAGTGTTTATGAGTTTGATGAATGGGGTATTCAGGACCTTCTTAGATTGCTTCATGCTCATCTTTCTTGATGACATTTTGATTTACACACATACGCATGAGGATCTTAAGGGGAAACTGTGCACGGGTTCTTCAATGTCTTCGAGTAGCGGTAACTTTATGGGAACTTGGAGAAGTGTGCATTCTTTCAAACAGATATGCATGTATTTGGGTCTCATCATTTCTGGGGAAGGTATTCCCATTGATCCTTCCAAGATTAAAGTTATTATGGATTGGCCAGCACCCACTATGGTGACTGAGGTGCATAGCTTCATGGGATTAGCAGGAGCTACAGAGATTATTTTAGGACTTCTCTTGGATTGCACACACCCCATCACTTCCCTTCGAGAGGAAAGGGAAGAACTTTGTTTGGTAAGACAGATGTGTGTAGGACTTCATTACACTAAAGGAATGCCTCACCACAACATCTACTCTTGCAGTACCATATCCCGAGGGTGAGTTTTTCGTTTGCACGGATGCTTCTTTAGCAAGGCTTGGAGGCGTGTTGATGCGGCGGGGGCGAGTAGTCACTTTTGAGTCTCACAAACTCAAGGATTATTAGCTCAATTATCCGACTCATGATCTTGATCTCATGGAAGTTGTTGACATCTTGGTTTGATAGAGACACTTTATGCTTGGTTAGAGATTCACACTCGGGACAAATCACAGGTCTTCATCACCTCTTCACGCAGCCCCAATATCAATGATCGTCAGCGGCGTTGGATGGAGTTACTTTGTGAGTATGGTATGGAGATAACGCATGTGAAAGGGAAGGATAATGTGGTGGTAGACACTCTCAGTAGATAGAGACATGTGGTTATGGCCACCTCAGTGAGCACATATTTACAGAGCAAGATTCTTTAGCACTTTCCTCTTGATAGCTTCTACATTGTAGTTCGAGCACAGATCGAGTCTCAGAGACCCCTCGAGGGGAATTTTGATGGTTTTACTTAGATTCAGATGGCCTTCTCAAGCAACAAAGGTTATATTTATGTTCCTAGAGAAGGAGGCTTGAGGTAGGACATCTTGGCAGAGGCACATCGTGCACCCTATTCAGCCCATCCCGGGGTGAAGAAGATGCACCCTACCTTGAGACAGTTATATCATTGGAGAGGAATTCGAGAGAGATGTGGCATAGTTCGTGTTATGATGTTTAGAGTTCCATAAAGTAAAGGATGAGCCTCAACATCTATTTGGCATTATTTTCCCTCATGCTATACCGAGAATGGAAGTGAGACACCATTTCTATGGACTTCATTGTTGGGCTACCAATGTCGAGATATCACCATGATGCCTTCATGTTCATGCTTGATAAATTTGACAAAATAGGCTCACTTTTCTTTGGTGGAGACCACTTATATAGCTAGAAGCAGTGGCATGGGTATATTTTGATGAGATCATCAAGTTACATGGGATTCTGTGAAAGATTATTAGTCATTGTGATCCTTTTTACATTTCCCAATTTTGGACGACCATGCAAAGCATGTCCTCGGGACAAAGATCAATTTCAACATAGCATATCACCCTAAGACAAATGGATAGACAGAGTGGGTGAATCATATTTCGAGAGGACATGCTCAAGATTTATGTGATAGATCAGCAGTCTAGATGGGAAGATTACTTGTACTTGGTGGATTTTGCCTACAATAATAGTTTTCAAAGTTCTATAGGCATGGCTCCTTTTCAAGATTTGTATGGTAGAGAGTGCGGGACACATCTTAGTAGAGACGGGAAGCTAGAGGATAGGGTTTCTCTTAGACCAACTTTGTTGCAAGATATGGGAGCGGAAGGTGGTTTTGATCAAACAAAGACTGCATGAGGCTCAAGACAGGTAGAAGAAGTATGTAGATCAGCATAGGACCGAGTGTAGTTTTATGTGGGCATGAAGGTGTTCCTTTGTGTCAGGCCACATAAGAGCCATATCCATTATGGAAAAAGTTCTAAGTTGACTCCTAGATTTGTGGGTCCTTTTGAGATCTTGGAGTGTATCGGCCCTTTGGCCAACCGTCTAGCTTTGCCACCCAGATTGTATCACGTACATGATGTGTTTCATGTTTCGTGCTTAGGATATATTTTGAAGATCTTTTCTTGTGTTACATTGGACATCATTACGGAGTGCAGGATCGGGGCGGTGACGGTGGAGCCCATTCGCATCCTAGAATGTAGGACTCTAGGCCTTGGAGGTAGAGAGGTTGATCGAGGTTGTGTGCACCTTGGAATAAATATGATGAGCTGTAGCTACGTGGGAGGATGCCACTTTATTAAGAGTTTAGTTTTCACATTGTTTCAGTGACTTCCGGAGGAAATCGAGTCTAACATGAGGGGGATGTAGAGCCCACTTCCCTTTGACACCTTTTGATATCGATCTTGATATTGTTGATTACATTATGGACATTATTATGGTTTTTTTATTTATTATTACGTTGGATGTTGGACCATGGATTATTGTTGATCTTGATTTAGTTATGATGGATGATGATTATTAGAGACACTTAATATGTGGATGATGATATACTATTTGACATGTATATATTATGAATGTTGTTTAGACATGTGATTTTGGATATTGTGAGTAGACCTAGAAAATGGACATTATATGATGATGATATAGTTGTTGACATAAATTGTAAGTGATATTATTGATTGCCTTTATGTTGTTTTGATTCATATGTATAGATGATTTTTGATTATATTTATATCATGTTGGATGTTTTGATATGGCGATGAGGCCAAAGGAGGTATTTGTGTTTTGTAGGTTAAAATTTCATAACAAACATCGGGGATTGGAGACTAACCACATTGGAATTCTAGATGAATTCAACAAGGTCACAATGGCAACTAGTTTTGTTGTGTGTGTCATTTTTGTTAGGGATTCCCATGGGGGATTACCTTTGAATGTGACAAAGCGGTTATGTGCATTTTATTAATGTGGTTTCTTTTTATTATTTTTTGCATGTGTTTATTTTTTGATGCATTTACCCCTTTCATTATTGTTTTAATTGTGGAAAATTAATGTTAGTAATCATATTGTTAAAATAAATAAATTAATCAAATTTGGGATCTAAGAAAGTAATTATAGAAGTTGTTGGCTCTTGTATTAAATGTGTAAGTGATGTGTTAGTATGTGTAAGAGTTGTGTAAGTCAAATTTTTGAGTATGAAATACTCCACCTTGTTGAAAATCCGAATTTTTCCTTGGAGGCTGATTTTGGAGGCTTGTGGGACAAGTTAGACTTGTCCGATACCTCTTGAATTTGCATACCAACCTTGCCTATGGTTGGAGGGTTGAATTTAGACCTTATTTATGTAATTTGAAATGAAAAATTGTAAGTTTTAATTGCACTCTTCTTACATTTTACTAATTTAGGTCCTTATGGGGTGTGGGCTTTTTGGAGTGTGTAAGTAAATTGTCATATTATCAACCCACCTCTTTATTGTGCATTTGAGAATGAATTTGACTTTTGTGTTGGAGTTTAGGATGTGTGATGTGGCATCCTACATGGATCTTCTCATCCTCTTCTCTTCCCTCTTCTATAAAATTTGAACTCCTTGCTTTGTTTTGGGTTGTTGAACTTTTGGAATGCTTCCTTAGGGAAAATTTTCTTGTTGATTGGAGCTCTTTCCTTGGAGGAGATTTTGGGAAGATTGTTACATGTTTGTGCTTGGCTATTTGGATTGATTGCATTGGGATAGAGCTTGTTGTTTTGGAACTTAGACAACTCCATCATGGAGAGGTAAGAGCTTGGGTCTTGAAATACTACTTTTATTTATGAATGTACATGTTATTGTGTGAATGTTTTAGCATGTTTGTGGGCTGTTTGGGTAGATGGCCTAGGAATGGTGTAGGAGAAGACTATGGGGTTCATTTTTGTCAGAGGTATAAGTGTGTTTTTAGGGAGGTATAAGTGTGGAGGGAGTTGGGATTTGGGTTCCACCTTAAAAATAAATAGCTTGCATTTCTTTACTTGTAATGGGGTGCCATAAGAGGTTGAGGAGGTATAAAGAAATGTGATTTATAAGGGGTACTTAGGGAGGTATAAGGAATGTCGGGGTCTTTGAAACACTATATTTGGTAGTTTTAAAGCAGGTGGTGATATCATTTCCCCTTTGGGAGGCATAAGTAGCATCCCCATAGTTTCTTTCTCCTTTGGCTTACTTGATAAATCCTTAGTATTGTATGTGATGTTTATAATGTAGTGCAAACTACATTACTGTTTTGGAATATATTTTTATTGTAAAAATCAAGGGTGTTTGTGGAAGCCTGTTGTTGCCATGAGTTGAATCACATCTTCTATTGCATTGTGGTTAGGGCTCGGGGGCCAATGAAGAAGGATGGATTCTCCTCTTCATTGGATGTCTTGGTTTTGGTGGAGAGCGTTTTCTTTCTTACGCCTTTGTTGTGATCAAAATTGGAAGAAAGAGAATTCTACATGTTGTTGTTTTAAAGCAAGGAAAAAGACAGTTTTGGCAGCCATTGTTGAGATCAATTTCATTGTAACCTTTCCCACTTGAGTGGATGAATTTGTAAATGTTTTGAAATGAAAAGATGTGGTATGGATTTTGAAAGTTGTAAAGTGAAATGAAAAGGAGATATACTCTATTTTTTCTTTGGAAAGAATGTGAAAGAATGGTACGTAAGTTGTAAAGTTATATATTTGAAATCAATAAAATATTGCACTACCTTTGTCAAATTTGTATTGTTGTATTGAAATTGATCATCAAATTGTGATTTGAAATCTCTGTTTGGAAAATTAAAAAGAGGAATACGTATGAAGGAAACATATGTAACTTTGTTCTTTTGAAATATGTTAAAATTGGAAATCAGACTTTGCATTTTATTAAATGGTTTATTTGAATCAACTAAATGTATTAGACTAAAGGAAGTGTATTTTCCATACTTGGAATATGGAAAATGATAAATATATCCTATACAAATTGACCTCTATTTTTTTTTTTCAAACTAGCAAATACTTCCTCTAAAATGCACAGTTCGAACCTTCAAACAATAAATAACATTGAAACTTTAAAATCTAACATGTTATTATATAAATGAATTGAGTTTTACGAAAACAATTAAGGAAAAATCCTTCAAACATTGCAAAATCAGGTCCAAACCTTTCACATTCTTTTTATTGTCAAAAGTTGTAAAAATTCAAATTGGAAATCAATCAAGCAAAATTACCATCCAATACATCCTAAAATTATTCTTAGAAAAATCTTCCATGTTCATTTGGCATGTTAAAGGAGAAAGAATGACAAAATTGAATAAATTTTATAAGTTAAAATTTACCAGTTTGCTTTTAAAAATCCTACAGGCCATTTTCTTAAAATTAACCCCTTAAACTTTATCAAAATAAAAAATTAATGATGTCAGTACAAAGAGGATGCCAAGATATTTCCAGAAAGTCCTCATTTTCCAAAACCCAAGCTCTCTATCAAAATTTATGGCATTCTGAAGTTTTCTTCTCTTGGTGTTAAAATTTTGGGAAAAATTTCCTTGCGGGCCCATGAACCCGAATTTTTTTCCTTAGGCACTTAGAAAAAAAAATTCTGAAAATTTTCAAAATTTTCTCTGCCCTACCGCTTTGCCATGACCAATCAAAGGCTTCCATGTGGTACCATGAGGTGCCAATAGTTAGATGGATCCCCTTTTTAATTTAGCATTTTCGGAAAAAAATTTGAAAATTTTCCAAGTTTTCCCCACTGGCCTGCAACCAATGAGGTGATGCCACATAGCATCACAAGCCATTGGTGGGGGAATGGGTTCCTTTTTTCCTTCATGTCTCAGAAAACTTTTGGAAAATTTTCCAAATTATCTCTATTGCTCCGCTGGCCCGCATGCCCAATCGGGGGTTGCCATGTGGCTCTGCGAGGTGCCGCAGAGGCGCGGGTCTTTGTACCTTCTTAACCCCTTCAATGTGTTAAACCATTTTTTTCTCACTTTGCCCCACCTTCCCCATTTTCACCTAGGATACACCATGTGTCCTTTATAGACTCGTGGGAGCGTGCGCGCAAAGATGACCTTTTTCACCCCACGTGGGAAAATTTACAAATGTCTCCCGCCCCCTGCCTTTCCCCGCACTGCCTTAGGGAGCGCCACGTGTCCCTTGTGGACTTGCGGACCCACGGGAGCATAGGCACAAATGTTATTTTTCCTTGCATGGTAAAATTTTCCCAAGGTCTCTCCGCAGCCAACCTGCCCCTTTGGGTAAATTTTCACCCCAAGCCCCGTCGGCCCATAACTTGAAAAATATGAGTTAGGAGGAATTATTTATATCACTTTGGAAAGGTGAGGAAATTTCCTATCAATGAGATTAATTTTGAGTAAAATTTGAATGTGTTAAATATGATAAAAAAATCAATTTGAAACTTTAAGCTGTTAGAGAATGGGTATGATGAGGAATTTTTCCCTCTGAACCTAATTGGAACTTCTAACCCCAAATTTTGGACCTTATGACCTCTATTAATTATTAATAAAATAAAGGTATATTCTAGTAGATTAATATTGTTTTGGAAGTTGTTAGTGATAACTGTTGCCTTGTAACATGATTGTAGATTCTTTTAATAAAAAAATTATTGGATAATTTTCTTAACTAATCCTAGGTTGTTCTTCGGTCTCGGGTGGGTTGTTTTAACGGACGTTACATTTTCCCTTTATGGATGTATGCCTTGGTCATGGTAACCGCAAGATTCTAAGGTTATTTTCTTTATATTTCTTTCACTTTGTGTCATGTCAAGTCAAGTTAAGCCCCATAAAGAGGCAGTTGTGGTCACCTACCCAAAAAATGTGGAACTTTTGAAACTTTTGAGTTTTTTTTAGCTAAGTGACCCTTTAAATTAATGTACTTTTGTTTGTTAAGTTTAAAGAATGAAAAATTCAATAGTTAGGATACTTTGGTTAATTTTCGGCTTTATGTGGCTTTTGCGAGACTTTGGTGGAATAGGAGGAACAATTCCTCCATTCCTCCCGATCCCCGCTTACCCGATTTTCGTAGTGCATTTTCCTAGAGTGTTGGTCAGTTTTCTTGGTTTTTTTGCAAAACGTTTTCTATTTTGACCTTTTTCCCTACAAGTATTTTATTCCCACAATAATCTATTAAATTCCCTTTGCATCTTTAGTTTATGTTTTAATAAGGAAAGGAACTTGTTTTGCCACCCTTCATGTTCTCCACACAACTTTATGACCCACAAATAATTGTCTTAGTATTTACGGCGGATTTTGCGAGAACTATATGGAATTGAAAGAACCTTTCTATCCCAAAATTTATTCCCCACATGGTACTTTTCTCTGCAAGACTTATCCTCCCCTTCTCTGTGGCTATTTCGGAATATTTTTAAATGGAGGGAATGAGTTCCTTCATGTTCGTTTTTCCCCTGCACCTTTGTTTCTCTCACCTTTATTGTTTTCCATATGTTCCATAGCAACCATTCATATCTGCATATCAAAGGTATGGTTGGAGTAGCTCCCATGACCCTGTCCATCTCCACATTACACTAACTATGCCCAAATTTCTCCCATTTTTGAGCCCAATGTTATAAAAGGTCAAAAATTCATCATTTCTAACCATTGTAAATTGAGAATTCTCATTGTGCGATTGTCTATTTAAACTCTTACACCCTAGAAAGATATTTTTGTCCGTAAGTTGATCAATTTTATCCAAATTTAAAAATTCAAGTTTCCTTGGAACCTTTTTGAAGCAATCATCTTTTCTATACTAAAGGTGAGTGGTTTCACCCTTTCTTGTTATAGTTTGGTAGTTGGTTTTGTTCTTAACCCTCTTCCTTTAAGTACCTCTAGAAATCCATTGTTGAACCTCTATTTCCTCTTAGTTTTCTCACACACATCCACGGTAAAATTCCAATACAAAGGATACTAACATAATTATTCCCTTGAAACATATGTGCCCAATATTGGAGACAATGACATGAAGCATATGAAGTTAGATTATTTATGCGCCCTTATTTCGATGATACTCCCACCATAATTGATCAATGTATTAAAAATGGTGGAATTGCATATGTTGTTTGCTTCCTTACCTTCTTTCAATGCACTGACTCCATTCTAGCTTGTGCTTCAAATTTTGATCCATAAACAAAATAAATTAAATATCCCCAATGTAAAATAATTGATAAGCTTGATTTCTATTACATCACTTCAGCCCTAAGAATTCCCACCTTTGAGCACTCTTAAACCTTGACCAATGACAAAGCTAAAAATCTCTTTGATCAAGCAAAAGATAAATATAAGACAATATTAGCCAAGTCTTGGATGGAAACCAATAAGAAATGGAGTATTCATGGGAGTTGGTTTGCTATTATGGAAAACTCCATAGTCCCCAATTGCATGGAAATATATAATGTTGTGACTAGGTTTCAGGTTCAAGTACTCAAGATAAAGGTTCCGATTGTGTTTGTTCCCAGTGTTCTCTCTTCTCCGGCTCAAAATATTGTTCTACTAATTGTTATATTTTGAGGTTGGATTTATTATTTTGAAAATAAAATTGTAAAATAAAACTAACTTATGTAATTAACTAATTAATTACTTATCGGTTAGATAACATAAAATTAGTTAGAAAGGTAGTTACATCCTCCCCTCAACCTATATAAGGCTTATTTCTCACTTGTAAAGTTTTGGGGATATTTTTCTCTTGAATGTAATATACAAGGGTTTTTATCAATACAAAAGAAGACTTCTCTATCTCATCTATGTTATTTCTATTTCTTTTCCTGTGATGTGAATGTGATAGTTTGATATATCTAAAATCTAAAACTTTTTGTTAAATTTATGAAGATGTGATGAACTTTGTGTCTATCTACATTTTATGTTATATGGGTTTTCATATATATTAACTCACATGTTCTTAAGTTATTTTACATGCATTAGTAAAATATAAGTCTGCATTCTCTTTATTTGAAAGTGTTGCTTCTTCCCTTCTCTCCCTATAGTTAGTGGGTAATCTTGCACAACCAAAAATTTGTGTCCCTAACTCATTCCTCTTGCCCATATAATCTGCTTTCATTCCTCAAAACCCCATTTATTTTTCTTTCTTTGATATTGAAAATATGGAATCATTCACATGCACCAATATCCTCATTCAGATTTAGTTATCTTGTATATTTGTACATACTTATAGTTTCAATTTTTGGTTGAATAAGGGAACCTCCCTGAAAAGAGCAATGACTATTGTCCCCTGAACTAATGACTATCTCCAACAACCAATTTTCCAACCAACAAGATCCTTCATGTCTAGTCTACCATCATCCACTTCAATTCCCTTTTTCACACCTCAAAATCATCCTTGTAATTTTCCTACTAGTCTTCAATTTGGGGTGTATAGTGCAAACCTGGAATGATGAAGGTCCTTGGAAATATCCTAATATAGAAGTCAAATCTAGATGTGTAGGAGTAGAGATTGAGGTTAGTGAAGGAATATTTGATGTTTGTTACATCTATGATATTTTTCCATGGATATATTCCCAAGCAGATGGAAAATGACACACCTTTATTTTTAACATTCTTACACTTGGCATGAACATTATCCAATTTTCTACACAATTCAAACATTATGAACTTGTCACTTGGGTACCTAGGTAGCCATCAAGTTGCAAGATTATAGCCTGCGACTCGATGTAGGTTAAGGTGCGGAAGCTGGTTGAAGTGGCTCCTATACTTTTTGATCAATAATTTTTTTTGAGATATATCCTTTATTCCATATTACCCTCGAGGATTCGATGATGAACATGGTGAATGCATAATTCACCCTAACATAGTGGGATTTTCTCTCCTTATGAGTCGGATGTGGATACTTATCGTATGAATTGAATTTTTAAGGCACATAGGGAGAAGTGGACAATCCTCTGAAGGTTACAGTGAAGGAAAAGGCATACACCAACTAAGAATTCACGATGAACTTATTAGTGGAGGAAAGTGCATCATTTTTCGATGGATGTTGTTGTTGATAATTTTCCCTAATCCAATATATGGTTCCTTTTGTTGTTTTAGTGATGAAACAAGCCATCCAATCCTAAAATACTTTCATATTTTATTCTCCCATAACTCTTATTAATATAATAATGGCATTAAAATGGGCCTCACAAAACTCACTCATTTATAGGTTCTTGGGAATACATGAAGGATTTCTTCCTTATCGAGCCATGAATTGAGTGTTAGACATTGTAGATATGAATCAATATTTTACCACTCTTACACAGTAAATTCCTTAGATATGATAACCATGTTATTCATAGTGGGAATCTTTAGGCACTAGGAAATGTCCTTTGGAGTGATAATTGCAAGGATTGAGTTGTCATTTAAATCCTGAATTATTTTGGAATCATCCTTGTAGTATTGTGCATTGTAAGACCTATTTCAGTGCTCTGAATAGATAGTGAGTCAACTCCTATCATGAATATCCCATTTAATAATATTTTATCCTCCATTGATTCATGAGGTTCATGAAGCATTCTATTTTTCAAGTCTTCTATGTCCATGTGTGTGACATCATATCTCCCACACTAGAGGTATTTAATGATCAGAGTGGAAATAAGATCTGGACCTGAATACTTAAACTTAATGATGTTGAAAAGTAATGAGATAGGAGGAATGTGAGTTTCCACAAGTGACTTGAGTTGAATTGCAATGCTTTTCATTTTTAGTAGGCCATATCTAGGACAACTATTTTTAGTAAGTATCCACAATTTTCACCTTCTAATAATTTTTTCTTTTTTGGGGTATCATTTGTGCTAGAAATTTTTTATTTGTAGAAACATACTATATTTGGATAGGTGGAGCCTTACACACTTACTATATTTGGATGGAAGTCTTTTTATGTCAGATTGCAGTAAAATTGATCTCAAAATTTTGGGTTTTACTTGGGACATTTTGCTCCATTTTTGAGGTTTTTATTCGTTGGAACTCGGATAGATATGAAAAAGCCACATCCAAGGCTGAAATTTTCAAATGGATTCTAAAAATTATGTGGAGCATCAATGGAAATGCTCTTATAATTAGCTTGAGGGAATTTTTAGAGGAATGCACTAGAAGAGTTTGATAGAAATTGAGTGCACGATTTATGAGTTATAAGAAATTTTCATTTTTGGGAGCTTGATGTTATATGGAAAACTAGCGGCATACCTATGTAACAATGGATATTTGGTAGGGAAAAAACAAAAAATTGAATGATCAAAAATTGGTAAGCATTAGAGGTGAGAAGAGTTAGTTATTTTGTTTGCAAACTTTACCTCATCTTTAACCTAATAACTTAACTTATGTTTTTGATAGTTGAGGTGGATTTTCACTAGTGCAAGAGGGATAAAGGGGACATAAGGGACACCTAAGTTTCATTTGCACTAGATGGTGACAAGTGGTAGTTTCTTGTTTAGTGTCAATGAGATGCAAGGGATGAAAAATAGCTTTGAGGACTTACTAATGAATGTTGATATGAATGAGAGTTGAGTGACTAAGTTGTTGGATGAGGGGGAAAAAATTGTTCCACTTGTCCCTGTTACACCTCATCCAATCCAAGGGGGCAATAAGGGCTTGAAATTTCACTATGTGTCCAAGTACATGAGAGGGTCTCAATCAAAATGTAAGTTTTTAAGTGCCTAGTTGTAAAAATGGTGAGGTTTTGTTTTGGAGAAGTTTTCCAAGATGGGGAAACATAATTTTGTGTCCCCTTGATCCCCTTTACACCTAGGGAAAATATGGGGTGATAGTAGATCATGCTCAAAAGTGTGCGAGGGTTAGGTTCTCATGAAAATTGGTCTTCGGAACTTAAGTTATTCATACACCCTTCCTCACACCTCAAGTCAAGTTTTAAAGTGAACAAAATTCATAATCAATGAGGGAGCACACTTTGGTGTCCCAATTTCACGTTGGCTATAATCCAAGGGGAAAATGAATGCTCAAAAGTATGCTCATTCCATTTTTGATGTTAATGTGACCCGACATGTCAAAAGTAAGACACTAGGAATGCTTTTTCTACCTCGGTAGCATGGAAGGGTTTTTTGAGGTCAAAATTTATATGAATTTGAATCCAAAGCATCTATTTACATCATTCCATTCATTACCAAGAGCTAATTTTACATGTAATTTGGTTTTAATGGCCTATTTCATTCTTGACTCGAAGGATCGATTACATTGTCATGGATTATCATAGAAGATTGTTAGATCTTGCAATAGAAGTAATGTATCCATCATGTAGATCATTCCAAGAAATTTATAATGACTATGTTTTTCCACCTAACTCCTCTCGAAGCTCCCAAAATCATCCAAACAAGTTATCTTTCACCATTGTAGCCTTCATTCCATGTGCCCAAAATTACCCCATCTTGCCCAAGTTATTCCCGACTTCAATTTATTCCAAAATTTACCTTATACTTCCTTAGAAAAAATCATTTCTCTCCTATAAAATTCCTAGATGACTTGAATCTTGCCTACCAGACTTTTGGATGGTGTTCACTAGTTGCAAAATGTCCAACAATGACCCATTCTAGCCTCTCGAGGAAATTAGTTCTACTTAATATCTTAGTGAATTATTCAATAACGTTAGGAATTCACCCATGCACATGATACACACTTGAAAATATTGTTAGCATGTTACATTGAGCAGAATGAGGGTGACACTAAAGATAAGCTAGCTAGACGAAGGGTTTACAAATGGCTAACTAGACATTTAGCATGAAAACAATATTGTACTAGTGCAATTAATATTTTCTAAAATTCTTACATCAATAGAAAATTACATAATACTTCATTTCAAATTGTCTATGTGAAAATTCAAAGAGGAGTTACAAAATTACGAGAAGTGGTGAATAACAAATATGTAAAGGTAGAAGAATGTGTAGAGTATTTATGCATGAGTTATATGAATATCTGGATAATAAGATGGATGAAAGTAAATCTTGTTTAAAGGAAAAATGGAAGAGATATGTAGAACCAAGGAATTTGAGGTTATAGATCAAGTGATGACATGTTTGTGGAAAGAGAGGTTAGTGCAATGAATGTATAAGAAGCTCAAGTTGAAGAAGATAGTGTTATGTAAAGTTTTGTGTAAACTAGGCTCTAATGATAATGATATTGATCTATCGAGAGACCTGTATATATCACCAATATTCAATTTTTCTCATTTATACGGTTAGGTCATGAAGGGGAAATAACAAGATCTCCCCTGAAGAGAACATGGATAATGACTCATAAGGAGTGCAAGATTTGATTGACATGAGGAGACAAATACCGGTGAAAGGAAGTCAAGAGGCTGATGTTGAGTTGCGGACCTTAATTGCTTCATTGGCATGATTTTATAGACTTGCTGTAATAATACGATGGCGGCATCGTTACCGAACCTACGTCGATCACCCATAGATCGGTATTAGTCAAACAAGAAGGAACCGATATTGATTAAGGCTAACTAGCATCGGTTGCCTGTGCATGACTACTATAATTAAGTTATGGGAATTAGATCTATCTTTAGTTGTAAAGTGCATCTAATGGTTGTAATTGCATAGCTAAAGTTCCCTAAGTTTGTAGATGCTTATATAAGAATAAAGCTAGGGTTAGAAGAGATGTTAGACAAGAATTGTAAAGAAGATTCCTTTTGTAGAGAAAAGAGAAACTTGTAGAGAGAAGAAAGTACATGACATCCAAGAAGGTGTGGAAGATTGTAAATCTTCATTTTATTTCCTTTGTGTTAATATATTGTTGTTTCTTGGTGGACGTAGCCCTCACTGGGTGAACCACATTAAGTTTTGTGTATTGTATCTTTTGGTTCTTTTCGTATTCATTATGTGTATGCTTGATTCGATTTATATATCTCTGGACGGTGTGCTAACCCCAATGACTGGTATCGAGCTTCTTTGTTCGAAGGTTGTGTGTGAGTTGATATAATTTACTCATAGAGGATTTGTGATTGAGTGGGAGAAAAACAATGGGAGAAGAAATAAAATTCAAAGTAGAGAAATTTGACGACCATGATTATATATTATAGAAGATGTAGGTGGAGGATTATACGTATGAGAAATATCTATACTTACCGTTGGATGAGAGGGAAATACTTGCAAAGAACAACGATAAAGAATGGAAAATTCTTTATAGAAAGGCTCTGGAATCTATAAGATTGAGCTGATAGTATTTGTGGCTTCAAATATTACCAGGCAGGATCTATGATAGATTTGATGAAATCTTTAGCAAATCTATATGAAAACCCTAGTGCCTCAAATAAAGTTTATTTGATGAAAAAATTGTTTAATTTAAAGATGCAAGAAGGTGGATCTGCATCCAGCCATTACAATGATATCTGTTCTATTTTAAATCAATTGAAATCAGTTAGTATTTCATTTGAGGATGAAGTGAAAGCACTTTTACTATTATGTTCTTTGCTAGGTAGTTGGGATAACTTGGTCATGGTTGTTAGCATTACAATATCTGCTACTAATGTTTTAAAGTTTGATGATGTGGTTAGTATAATCCTGAATGAAGAAATATGTAGTAAAAGTACAAGAGAATCATCATCTAGGAATGCTTTGAATGTAGAAAGCAAGGGAAGGTAGAAGGAGAGATCCAAGAGAAAGAATAATGGGAAATCAAAGTCTAAGAATGGTAGATCTAAATCCAGAGGTAGAGGAATAATCATTGAAATTATGGAAAGAAAGGTCATGCAAAGAAGGATGGTTAGTTCAAGGAAAACAAAGAGAATGTACCTAAAAAGGGTAAAGAGGCAAATGTTTCTGCAAAAGAGGTAATGCAATATGCCCTAATTCTCTCCTTGGATAGTAAAATTGAGTCATGGGTTTTATATTTAGGATCTTCTTTCCATGCAACCCCTAATAAGGGTCATTTCATAAATTATGTTTAGGGTAATTTTGGGCATGTTTATCTAGGAGATGATGAACCATGCAATATTACTAGTGAAGGTGAAGTTTATCTTAAATTTCATAATGGAAACACATGGATATTGAAAGATGTGAGGCATGTTCCAAGCCTCAAGAGAAATCTTTTTTCGTGGGACAATTATGTGAAATTGGTTGTGTGGTTACACTCATAAGCGAACCTTGGAAATTTACCAAGGGATCTCTTATTGTAGAAAGAGGCAAGAAAGTAGGATCACTATATTTATCTACATGTATTATGGATTCCTTTTTGGTTTTATCTATGTCATATTCATATACAAACATGTGGCAAAATTGGCTAGGCCATATGAGTGAAAAGGGAATGCAGATCTTAAAGGTAAAGGGTAAGTTATCATATCTAATACATGTAGATCTTGATTTTTGTGAGCAGTGTATTTTTGGAAAGCGAGAAGACAGTAATATTTCTCAAAGTTGGGGCAACAAATAAGAAGCATAGGTAGCTTCTCACGGAGTATCCCAATACTATCTTACTTTCATTGATGATGCCACAAGAAAGGTATGAGTTTATTGTATTAAACGTAACTTTGATGTTTTAAAAAATTTAAAAGATGGAAAGCCCTTGTGGAAAATGAATTAAATTCAAAGTTAAATTGTCTTATATTTGACAATGGTGGTGAGTACTATAGTAAGACTTTCAATGACTGCTCTTCATTAAATGGAATACGTAGAGAAATGACGGCTCCTAGAACAACACATGAGAATGGTGTTATAGAGAGAATGAACAGGACAATTATTGAATGTGCTAGAAGTATGATGATACATTTTGGATTGCCTTTACATGTTTTGGGGGAAGTAGTAGACACGACGATTTATTTAACTAACCATGGACCTTCAAGTGAAATGGATGGTGGAATAACAAAAGAATCTTGGATGGGAAAAGAGGTAAATCTTTCTTTTCTTAGACTATTTAGCTTAAAATATTTTGTGCATATTGATAAGGAAAATAGAAAGAAATTGGATGCTAAATCCAAAATATGTGCTTTCATTGGCTATGGCTCTAGTGATTTCAGATTTTAATTTTGGGATTTAGAAGGTTCTAAGATAATTACGAGTCGTGACATTGATTGGAATGAAAAACAAATTTATAGGGATCAAGTTTTAGTACCAAAAGGTGAAATGGTGGAGAAGTTTTTGGATGAAAATGAATTATCGGATTTAAAATTAACACCTACAAGTTTACACAAGAAAAGATGATCGATTTACCTTGACCGCATCGATCCCCTATATTGGCGTCGGTTACTGAGAAAAGAAAAATCAATGTCGAGTTAGCTGAATCAACATTTGCGAGAAGGTGAACAATGTCGATTACTATCATATGTAGATACAAATCTGCAGGATGAGTAGATTGATCCTCTAGCACCCTTAATCTTAGTGGCAATCTCACAAAGGGTAAGTAGACCTCTAGAAAGATTTTCACCTTCCTTGTCTTATTTATTATTGACTAATAGTTGTGAACTAGAAACCTTTGAAGAAGAAATGAAGGATAAATCCCACAAGCAGTGGGAGCATGGGATGAATGAGGAGATGGACTCCTTAAAGAAGAACTAGACATGTGGAATTTGATTAAGTTTCTAGCACGTAAAATGCATTGTAGAAAAAGTGTATTTATAGGATCAAGAAAGAAGAGGTTGGACATAAGAGATAAATGAAAATGTTTGTAGTAAATGGATTTGCATAGAAAGCAGGTATTGACTTGGTGAAATCTTTTCTCTTGTTGTTAAGATGAATTCTATTCGTACTCTATTGAGTTTATTTGTAGTAGAGGATTTTCATTTATAACAACTTTATGTCAAGACAACATTTCTTCATGGTGATTTAGAGGAAGAGATTTACATGAATCAGTCGCTTGGGTATGAAGTCAAGGGTAAGGATAAATTTTTGTGCAAATTGAAAAAGAGCCTATATGGGCTCAAGCAAGCTCCAAGGAAATGGTATATGAGGTTTGATAGTTTCATGCATGAGCATGGTTATTTGAGATATGAATCGACCATTATTTTTATTTTAAGATGATTGGAAATGGGAGCTATATTATTTTTTTATTGTATGTGGATGATATGCTTATTGTAGGATCTAGTATGTAGGACATTGGTGAGCTTAAAGAAAAGCTAGCTCACACATTTGCAATGAAGGATTTGGGAGCTGCGAAGAGAATCCTTGCCATGCAAATTCATAGAGACAGGAAGAATGGGAAGTTGTATTTGTTTCAAAAGCATTATATCAATAAGGTGTTGGAAAGGTTTAATTTACAAAATTCAAAACCTATAAGTACACTTATGGCTAGACACTTCAAATTGAGCAAATATTAGTGTCTTACATCACATGAGGAGGTTGAGTACATGGCACGAGTTCCATATTCTTCAATAGTTGGGAGTTTGGTGTATGTTATGGTTTGTACAAGACCATACATTACACAAGAAGTGGGAGTTGTGAGTAGATTAATGGTTGATCCAAGTAAAGAGCATAAGAAAGTAGTCCAATGGATTCTTAGGTATTTGAGATAGACATCTAACATGAAGTTATGTTATGGAGGGTTAGATACTTCGTTACATGGCTATGTGGATTCAGACATGGCTAGTGATTTGGATGGTGGGAGAAGAATCACTAGATATGTTTTCACCTGATAGCTAGCACGCCGATTAGCTGGATTTCTAGATTACAGAATCTTGTGGCTATGTCTACTATAGACGTTGAGTATGTTACAACTATAGAAGCTAGCAAGGAGATGATATGGATGAGTAGGTTCATGAAAGAGTTGGGAAAGGAGCAAGAGGATTGTAAAATGTATAGTGATAGTCAAAGTGCAATTCATCTGGAAAATAACTTAGTGTTTCATTCTAGAACGAAACACATTCAGTTGAGATATCACTTCATATGGTAGGTATTGGAGGATGGGCAGTTGAAGTTGGAGAAAATTCATACAAAGGAGAATCCTATAGATATGCTAACGAAGTCGTTGGCAAAGGAGAAGTTAGAGCTACACTCCACTTTTGTTGGTCTTCAAGTTTGAGACTTGAGGAGGGAGAAACATGCCAAAGAAAGGATCAAAGGAAGGAGTTGTACAATACAATGCAACAATTTATCTCCAAGTGGGAGATTGTTGAGTTGTGGAGCTTAATTGCTTCACTAACATGTTTTTACAGACTTGTTGGAATACACAATAACTGGCGTCGGTTTCCAAACCGGTGTCGATCACCCATGGACCAGTATTGGTTAAGCAAGAAGGAACCGACATCGGTTAAGGATAACCGACATCGGTTTCTGTGTGTGACTACTATAATGAAGTTATGTGAATTAGATCTATCTTTAGTTGTAAAGTGAATCTAATGGTTGTAATTGGAAAGCTAAAGTGCCATTAGTTTGTAGATGCTTATATAAGAATAAAACTATGGTTAGAAGATATGTTAGAGAAGAATTGTAAAGAAGTTTCCTTTTGTAGAGAAAAGAGAAACTTGTAGAAAGAAGAAAGTACAAGACATCCAAAAAGTGTGGAAGATTGCAAATCTTCATTGTATTTCCTCTGTGATAATATATTGGTTGTTTCTTGGTGGACGTAGCCCACACTGGGTGAACCACATTAAATCTTATGTATTGTATCTTTTGGTTATTTCCGTATTCATTGTTTGTATGCTTGATTTTGATTTATATATCTTTACAACTGGTGTGCTAACCCCAATAGTTTATGTCATATTGGACTTAAGGATAGTGAAGAAGACGTGTGGGAAATAATATAAAGAATATTTGGTAAGAGTATAGTGATCACGTAGTAGAGAATGTAACATGGATGAGTTCTCAGAGCTTGGTTGATTAGGCTATACTGGAGGACCCTAATTTGTGAGACGGAGATCACTTTATTTCAACATGGGGTGTTTGATGTACGAGCATAATGGACAAATGAACTATTTTTCACGAGTTTCAAAACTTTGGCTAAGTATGGGTGTGCACAAGGAGTGTATAGTGCAACAGTTTAGCAATTGGGTGGCATTACACAAAGGCTTTTTACAATGGCTAGTAATTATGTGGTGAGTAATATATTGCAAAATGAGGTGTGCACAATAGTGCTTAGAGTTTTGACAAGGTGGGTTGTGTTTGGATGTGCACAATACCAGAAGGCAAAAAAAGAACCTGACAAATTAGCAACTGATTAGAGGAAATGTTAGAAGAAATAAAAAAGAATGAATGAGGATCAACTACTAGGGATACTTGTTAAAAAAAAAAAAGCAAGACCTCCCAAGGACAATCATCCTCAACAACTACGTTGGACATGGCAGAGGGAAGGAAAGCTTATAGCATTTAATGATCCAATTCAAATTTGGATAGAGAGGGAAATGAGGACATGTCTTGAAGGAAGAGAGGGAATGAACTAGTATAAAGGAAGGCCGAGTTCATCATTTGATAGACTTTTATGGAACGCCGAAGAGAGTTTTGCTTAAGATTCTACGACTTTGGAGAAAAGAGCCGACCAAAGAGAAGAGAAAAAGCCTGGAAGTAGTCGAGTACATGCCACCATTGTAATAGTTTACAAGTTTGTTATCATCTCCATAACCACCCTGATAGAGGGAGTGTATGTTGTAGTTGCTGTTAAGGCATTTGAAATCAACATAAACTCTTTGTTTGTGTGTTAGTCAGCTGTGTACGTTGAAAACGGTCCAGGTTTCAACAGTCCCATCCGCGATTAGAAATGGTATATGGAATAGAATAAGTTCTCAATATGTTTAGCTGGGAACTAAAGTTCTACCAATCTATGACTCCGTGAAGAATGTGAGTCGATGGTTGGTGGCTCTGATTACTATTTGTTGATAATAACCTAAACAAATCTATGACTCCGTGAAGAAAGTAAAATATGTATTTCAATTTTTATTGTCATGTTACGTGAACAATATGATTATTAATGAGCGTAAGTTGTCGGTATGTTCTGATTGATTTTCAACGATTTAACACTCAATTCTATAGAAATTGTTACAAGCTACTATATAAACATTGATTATAAATTATCGACAGAACACACTGGCTGGATAAGCTCTTCCAAGGGCCTGCATCCAGAATAAACCGGAGTCTGTAACCCTGTAATTAATAAGTTTAACAAGTGTAACAGAAGATGGTCGATTGAAGGATTTTTGTACATGAACGTCCACCATTAGGTGATAGTCGAGCTAGGCACGGCCCCTCACCGACACCTTTTGCAAAGCTTGCTATAATGATTACACATTTAGTGGTTGGTTGTACCATATGAGTACGCATATAGTGGTTGATTGTACAAACACATTTTTATTTGACAGTCCCTGTTTGAAACAGTTCCCCGAGATATGGGAAGGACATTTTAGCGTTGCCATATATATTTAAACAAATTAGTAAGGGCAATGAGTTGGCATCTACGTTTGGTTCTTGATAGATAGCCACTATCAAATTACCCAAACAGGCATGTCTTATATCTAAATGAACCCTAGATTCCTTACTCAATACATATTTTATTATATATTCATATTATTTATATAAAAATATATATTATGTTGTATATGGATAAAATAGTATGTTATGTTGTATAGGGATGTTATATTTGAATAAACCAATATAAAAAAATTCATAAATAAGTGTAAGTTAAATCATTATTTCATGATTTTTTAACATTGATTATTTGAAAAAAATTGCAACCATTTGAACAGCTCATTACTTGATTTGAAAGCAGTCTTCTTTATATCTTTATATTCAATGAAAACTATCTTAGCTTTGATTTCAATTGTTGGACTTTTTAGTGACTTACATGTTAAAAGGAAAAAAGTATTTATATTAACTATTCTTGTTATATAATATATTTTCAATAATATTGAATTCTATCCAATCATTTTTGTGGGTTACAACAATATTATGTGTTATACCAAGTATATCTGACTTTTTGTGTATTCATTACTAAATTTGGTACAAGCTTAATTAATTTAATAAAAAATTAATAGTGATAAAAATAATTACTATTTAATTGAGAGTTTTAACATGTTATAAATATATACTTGTACAAATTAATGTAATTTGCTGTATCGAGTTTCTAAAAAACTAAATAATATTCAATAGTTGTAACTAGCATTAGATTAAATTGTAAATAAATTACAATTACAAGAAGCTGATTTAATTATAACTTCTTCAAATACCTTCTAATGGAAAATGACCAATGAAAAAGTATATTGAGAAAATAGGGTGTGAAGAGGGGTTAAAATAAACAGAAATTGAAAATGAAAGATTTAAAAGGAAAACACAATTAAAAAGAAGTAATTTGACACTAGTGATGGTAACTTGGGAATGAAAATAAATCTTTAATTGTCTTGAAAATAGAATTTAAGAACAAACAATATTTTTTAAAGAGATAATTCTTTTTATTATTTTTTTATAATCAGTAAAATATTTATTTGATTCAACCTTATTAAAAATGAGCAGTTTATACAACTAATACATTGAACTCTTTATATAAGATGTCATTAAAATGTATTACAATAAATTCCACAAAAACATTTTCTATCTTTACTATTGAAAAAGTTTTAAAATAAATTAACCGGTGATTAAAAAACAAATACAATTGAATTTCAAATCAAATATTTTTTTGACGAGTAATTAATAAGCCATCTTAAATCCTAAATTAAATAGCTTGTACTTAAAAAGACAATCGTTTAACTCATATCTGCCCAAATTATTTTGAAGTCAAATCGAATTGGTTAGCCCGAAAATAATAGTTAAAATTATAAATGAAATCAGTCAGATCAAGAACTTACAATTATAAATAAAATCAGTCAAATCAGGAACTTATATGTATATCATTTATATTGTGAAGCTACCACAAGAAGGCTGGTCATAAATGAAATCCAAAGTATGTACAGAAGCTCTGCAAAAACAATGATGAATAAAAAATACCTAGTAGCATTGTATAAATGAAATCATAACGAATGTAGAGACAAGCTTTCAGAAAACATGGTATTTAATGGATGCAGAGTTGTTCTAAGAAAACCTAGAAAAGATTAAAGAATACATTATTGAACCAACCCAAATCCATGATAATAATGTTTTCGAGGTAACCTTCGAGATTTGGGGAATTTTCTTAAGCTTTGATTATTCAAATTGATGCTATTTATTTCATAATAATTTGTTTCCTCTCCTGCTATTCCTAAGCTAGTATTTGTTTCCACTCCTGCTATTCATGAGCTGTTAGTAGCTATATATTTTTAATTATTTAGAGATCTGAAAATTACGATTTGGTTAAACCTTACTAACAGATGTGATCTTTAGTCTGAGTGTTTAAGAGAAACTTCTTTACTATAAAATATTTCATATTATAAATGTGTAATTCATTTCTGAACTGTTTCTGTCTGTAAAATTGAGTAGTTATATTTCTTTTAATTACTTATTTATCAAAGAATTATGATTTGGTTATCTTACCAACACATGTGATCTTTAATCTGAACGTTTAAGAGAATATTTGATTTTGTAAATCTATAATTAGTTTCTCAACTGTTTTTATCTGTAAAATAGAGTAACTATATTTTCTAATTACTTATAGATCCCAAAATTATGATTTAGATATATCTTGTTAACATATATAATCTTTAAGCCGAGTGCTTGGAAGACTTTTTCTGCTAATTATGATAAACTGTCTAAGTTCTAGAGAGATGAGAAACTAAAATAACATCTAAACAACAGAATGAAACCAAAATAAAACCCCACAAAATCAGGTCATTACAATTATTTGCGAACATACTCACTTATTGTGTATAATGGAAACGCCTGATGAAACTCCAGAGCTAGACTTATTTACGCAACCTTGGAAAGCTGAGTGAACTGGATCTATAAGTTCAATATTATTACTGTCCAGACAATTCCAAACGCAGTTCCAAGTCTGTATGTACATATTTTTTCTGATCCGACCCAGCAGAATTGGTATCTGGATCTATGCTGAAATTTTCTGGATCTATGGTAACACTAGAAGACGAAGGGATATTTTCATTGTTGTGAAGGTGAGCGGCTTGGGCAGCCGCAGACTGTATATCGCGCGGATCCAAGGAAGAAGGCCGAGGAAAAGTGTTCACCAACTCGGGAAAATTAAGCGAAGCAGTGGCGCCCTTGAGGCTCAGCGCCGCCACGTCGTGGGCTCGAGCCGCCATCTGTGGCGAATCGTAACTTCCCAGCCAAATTCTACGTTTATTCTTGGGCTGCCGAATTTCAGACACCCATTTCCCCCAACCCCTCCGACGAACTCCAATATACATCTTACACCCAATTGCATCTTTTTCTTCTGCTCCTCCCGCTCGGGTCTTATTTGCATCCATCTCCTGGTTTTAAAACGCACAGATCGAGATCAGGGCAACCGCTTATAATAGCTCACAAACGGAAAGATTCTGTGAAAGGGAGCAGGGAAAAAATATATATAATTATATCCGCCCTCCGAGTTGGACCACCGATGTCATATATTATCAATGCCGGGACAAACTAAACTACTTCGTGCTCTTTTTATCGTCAAAACCCAATGAAATTAACAGAGATTTTTGCTAAACTTTCACCATGAATTTGGCTCCAGATCAGATATTGGTGACGCACTGGGTCCTGTGCAGTCCGGAGGTGTAATCATTTTCCAACTCAGTGCATTTTTGACGTTGATGGAAAAGTACTGCATTACTTAGCTTTTTCCTGTGGATATGCCTTCCATTTGGGAAAGTTTGTTTAGTGGAAACGGGTGGCCATAGTGGCGAGTGGTAGTTCACTGTTAGCGGATACTTACATATATAAACATGTACCATAAACAAAGCGAATTGCCGTGCAAAATTCTGGTGCTCCCGGGGTCCGAATGGTGTGGATTCTTTACAAATTCTTTGGAAAAACATCAGTTCCTTTTCACACTCGAGATTTTTTTTTTTAATGCCTCTTTAGCAGAAGGCTGCCAAGATTTGTGGAAGATATTAATGATTGAGATTTAGTTATTGATCATTGAGAATACGGTTTATGACAGCTTATGGTAACTTTAGTGGGACAGAGGGAGACACAACACGTGTAAATTATAGTGTGGATTATAGTGGAGGTTATATGTCCAAATCTAAATGGTCGATTTATTTTTTAAATGTGAAAAAATCTTTTGTGATTTGGAGAGAAGAAATAAATAAATGAGTACAATAATTGTTTTTCCCCCTTATAGTTAAATGGTGTATTGGATTATGACCTAAAGCATTACTTATTTTGAGACAGAAGTGTCTCTTATACTAAATTCGTGTAAAATAAAGTGAAGCTCAACTTTATTATAGTGTCAAGGTAGTTATATCGTCTCCACCTTGAACGTTATTGTTTTTATTCCAATCAATAACATGCCATGTGTGATATTTGAATTTCTTTTGTAAATTTTTGTATGAAAGTTTTGGGGAATATTCTTTTACCTTTATTCTAAAATATCTTATAAGTTTTTTTTTTTGGAATATAGTTTTGATACAAATTTTAAAAAGTTCCTTTTACAGTAATTTTGACATCCGTGGAGCATGAGAAAAGGAATCATTGTGTTGTGCATCGTGAGGAGGTTGCACAGTACATTCACGGCGCTCGAGGGGAGATAGGGAAGCGGAAAATACCTATTGCCCATGCCCTTGCCATACCGCCTTTGCCAACATTGCTCACAAGGATTGGATGGGAGAGCATATCATAGTCGAACAATTTGATTTTTTCCATGTATGTGGAAGCCACATTCAGAGAAGACAACTCGTGGTCACAAGTTATAGGTATCTTTCTTGCTCTTGGTTTGTTGTTGGTTAATGTTTGCAAGCTTTGTTTAAAAATGGGGTTGTTGTTAAGGTTTAAAATATGTTGTTTACCTTCACTTTTCTAAAGGTTTATTGTTGTCATGTTAGCAAGGTATTTAGGCGCACACATGTATGCCTACAAATGACTATTATGGATTTTTAGGGAGCATTGTATGCAAAATATGGCATGAAAAAGGATGCTCGCTAAGTATTTGTCAAAATTCCTTGATTTACAAAGCTAACAATTTGTGGTTTTGCGAGAAGAGAGAGCTTTACATACCGTAATGGATTGTTTAAGTTATAATTACAATATTTTGTGACCATATTTTTTGCATATCCTAAAATCATTGCATTCTGTCAGAGCACACCTCTTTCGGGCATTTTTTCAAACAATTCATCACATTAATTCCTCTTTTATTATTGTTTTCTTGGTTTTGGAGAAAGATAAAAGTTTGCATGAGTTAACCCATATCTTATATTACGTTGTAATTATCATATTTTGTGAGAAGCATTTGTGCATATGCTCATATCATTGTAGTCCATGGGAGCACACCTCTTTGACGTATTTTTTCAAATAATTCCCCTTGTGGACTTGGTAAGACTAATGTATACAAAATATGACACTACAATTGAACTAAATAATGGTGTATGTCAAATATAGTAGGGAAAAGGATACTCCCTAGGTGTTTGATAGAATGCCTCAAATTTGAAAACTAGAGATTTACGGTTTTGCAGAGATGTGATTTTTGCGATTACCAATGTCTTCTATTAGGTGTCAATTATTATATGATATAAGGATATTTGTGCAGATATGGTAATCAACTCGATTCTGTTGGTGCTCGATTTGATCGTGCCCTCGTTTGACCTCGAAATTCTTCATTCTACGGGCTCTGCCGTATTTTCTATTTTCCCTGAATGGATGCGTGAAAGGTTTTCTTCATTTGTATGTTGTTAAAGATCCTTCTCCATGGTCGCAGATCACATTTGGGCCTTGTATCATTTCCAAATTCTTTTCCATTAAAGAAAAAATTCAATTGTGGGTGTAAATGGTGATTTCCCTACTTTTTACGGTTTGATGAGACATGTTTTCACCATCAAATTATATCTCAACATCTTCAGCCATGTGGTCCTCTCTAATTGGATGTGGCTCAGCAGGTCTTTTTGGTGAAACTTGCCACTTTTATCATATATGTAAATAATACAAAATTGGCCCCGTAGCCCCTATAGCATCTAATTGGCTATTCAACAAATATGAAACGATAGGGAAAATGTATTACTCTAACCCCAAAGAAGGACATGTGCCAGCTTTTTCATGTTACAAGCGGGAAGGCGGGTTGGCGGAACTTTTAAAATTTTTGCCTCTTTGTACAAGGGAGCAAAGTTATGAAATAACCCACAACTTTTTCGGGGCCCGCATCAAAAGTTATAAGTGGAAAGGCGGGTCGTCGGGGACTTTTGAAACTTTAAGGCCCGCTTCAACTTGAAGCTTGTCCACATGGAGGGCCGGCACTCATTTGAAATTTACCTCTAGGTCCTACCTTAGCAGTTACGCCAAGGAGACACATGGAGGCTTCCGCTAGCTCCTCTCTATATTTAAACTTTTCAAGCAACTTTCTAAGGCCTGGGATAAGTGGAGGGCCTGAACCTATTTGGAGACCTACCCCTATACTTTACCTTTGAAGAAGCGCCACTGGGGACACTTGGAGGTTTATGTTGGATCATGTCCATATTTATACTTTTCAATGGTCGAAGAAACTTTCTTAGACCCTAGGCATGTGGCACCTTCCACTAGTCCTTAAAATATTTCAAAAAATTTGTCAAACTGAGACACGTGGTGAGCCCACGCTTGTTTAGGGTCTCCACTTTCGGGCACCATATCAAAAGTGTGCCAAGGAAACACATGGAGGCTTCTGCTGGCTCCTTTTTGTACTGAGACTTTTCAAAGGCCAAAAGGCAATTTTCTTGGGCCTAGGACATGTGGAAATCCCGTGCTTGTTTGGGAACTTACCTCTGTACTTCACCTTTGCAGTTGTGCCAAGGAAACACGTGGAGGCTTCCGCTGATTCCTCTTTGCACTTGGCCAACTTGGACTCGCAACACAGGTATGTGGAATAATCCGTGCGTGGATATTCATTTCTGAGAGGCATGAATGTAGGCATCCATGCGAGGGCACTCATTTCTAAAGGTGTTTCCTCGAGGGAAAAAAGGATTGCTTGTTAGATCCAAATCTATACAGAGCCACTTGAAAATGATTAAAACGGGGATTTCTCGCATGACGAATAAAAGAATGATTAGAAGGACTATCAAAAGGCTATGGCATGGCATCTTGGTCATGGTTGAAGGTCTGAGAAATGTGATTAGTTCATGATTTTTCCACTTGGAAGCTTCAGTGTAAATTTTTAAACATCACTTTCTGAGACAAATTGGTAACAAGAAAAGGATTCCTTGAATATTCTTCTTTTTGGGGGAATTTGGGATGAGTGAGTGAGTGAATTGTATAAATGCAATGAGAATACTCTTGTAAAGGGTCTGGGGGTTTAATTCTTACGAGAAATATTTGAGAAAGCCCATCTTCCTGAGAGACCATATGAGAAACATGTTAATCTCTTGTGTTTTAGATTTGATCACATCAAGATGGTTATGACTATACAGCCATTAAAAAACTTTGAGACTGTTCAAGAAAATTTCCCCTTCTGATAAATCTAATAGATCTCGAATTAATCCGTGTTGATCTTGGGCAAAATTGTGTCTACTTTTATTTCAGAATGTCTTTTAAATGGTTTTGATGTTCCTATTGCAATCTTATGTTAAAATCCCTCCAAATCACATAGGATCTCATCCTTGTGATAGTTTAGTGGTATTAGCAATCTCATTATGAGAAGAGCCTTCATCCTATAATGAGATAAACAATTTAAAATCACTTTACTATCATTTTGTTGATAAATATTTTCTGTAAGCCTTTGAGTGTATCTTAGGCGTGAGGAAATAGGGTTCTTTAATGCTTAATTGAGTCTTTAGCTCCACCCTTCATGTTAAATTCTCAAAGATTGTGTGAAACCGTGCAAAACGGGGCTCCATTGATGCACACCTTCTAGTTGAAGGAATATTTTTGTTGTTCTTAAGTATTTTTTCATTTAGTTTTCCAATTGTTGTGACGGTTCTCAAAGATTTGGAAAAATCAAGTTTTATCCGCTTAATCTCCCACAAAAATTTATAAAGTTTAGTTCAATCAATCATGATAATATAATAAACTTAGATATATTATCCTCACACAATAATAATTCTTAATGCGATTATGCATAATGAGAGATACAATCATATAGGAGAGGTAGCTCCTATATCTAAGGAAAATGGCCTCCACAAATATCTCCCGTAACGCCTATATACGAGTGTGGTTACAACCACCACAATTCACGTATAATCAAATAATAACATTATAACCACCTAACCATAATATCTATCACATTGTAAATATCATATAGAAAATACACATATAAATACTCATATTCTAATATTCCCCCTTAGTGTTTACATGGTAAAACAAATCTTGTTCTTTGATTGTAGCATGCCACCTTTGTGTGCTCATGATCAACTCCTCAACTGTGCAACATTAGGCTTGCACGAAACTCGCACATGTGTCAACGCACATTTCTTCCACTGATGGTTTTCTCTGGCTTCTACCAACAACCTTACCCAATTGGTTTTGCAGGTGTACCAATAACCTTTCACAATTGGTTTTACAGAGTTTACCAAAAACCTTACAAAATTGGTTTTACAGGTTCACCAAAAACCTTACAAAAATGGCTTTTACGGTTTACCAAAACCTTCACATCATCATTACTACAATAGATTTTGATCAACATTGTACAATGTTTTAACAAAATGGGATAAATAAGAAATACACACAAGCAAACAGAATTTACATCATCTCGTTGTTATTTTTCACACCACACCGAAAATTGAAAGACTGAAATCCACACTACACAACTTAAACAAATGCCATCATACCAAAAGTGCGGCCCCGTCGTTGATGACTGACAAGAGGCATTGATCACCCTCCATCCTCTGATGCCTTCATCCTCCAATAGGAAAATTATCTAGTAGAGGAAATCTTCATCACTTTGATTTTTTGCATGAGCAATATTTCCTTCCTCTTCATTCTCTCCTTCATCAACAATCATAGCATTGTCTTGCAGTTTCCCATCAAGTAAATCTTGTGCTCTTTTCCTGCAATTTGTAGATATATGACCGATTTTTTTACAATAGTAGTAGGTAAGTTGTTTCTTTGTACCTTTTGAAGTTGAACCATATTTTGATTTCTTAAAAACTTTTTCTTTCTTGTTTCTACCATACATTGCAGTTTCTTTTGGTTCAACAATCATAATTATTTTTTCTTCTTCAAGTAAAGAAGAAATGAGATCTTCTAAACTAGGATTAATTTTACTCAATGTAAAAACCATATTAGAATAACATACTTGGCATGTTATTCAATAAAACAACCTTTGCATCATCATCAGGTACATCTATTTTAATTCAGCTAATTGATTTGAGATGGATCAAAACTTACTAATGTGCTCCACCATGTTGTCGCCTTCTTCCATTTTGAGACCAAATAATATTTGCTTCAATGGTATTGCTACGCTTCCATCTTGTGAACCAAATAATTTGTTTAATGTATTCCAAATTGTATGCGAGGATTTAGACAAATCTATATGATGTAAATATGCATCGATAATCCGAGTCCAATGATTGCTATAGCTTTGCGGTCTTTGCTCTCCCATTTTGTTGCTTCGTCTGCATCTGTTGGTTTATTTATTTTTCCCTCAATGATATCCCACAGATCTTTATTGATTAGAAATAGTTGTGTTTGAACTTGCCATGTGTGGAAATCATTTCCATCAAATTTTTGAACATGACTTAATTTCTCCATAACTAAAATATTTGACAATATGTTTCAATGTAATGAGTTAGCCAACTGTCTTAGGCAACATGGGCATGTGATATAAAATACCAAACGTGGATGACTAACATTTTGAATGTTCAATATAAAGTACAAAGTTCGTACTTACAAATTATATACCACCAATATAAATGATTTATGAATGCTGGAGTGACTGTTACACAACAATGATAGCTTCTCAAAACATCAGATTTTCTCTCTGGCCAGAAAAAATGTTTCAATACTACTCTTTCATCAATCAGGAAAGATAACTCTTCATCGAGCCATTTAACAAATGCTACACCATCTATTGGTATACTGCAGAATGAACTTCACTTATCAAGGACCAGACAAACTCACCCTGCATCTCCATGTCTTTTATTTAAACTAAAGCTCAACGTGTATATGACTTGACAGTCATCGTTGAAGTGTCTAAAAGATCAGAATGGGTGCGTTAAGCATGCCTGGGAGCTCGCCTAAAATACAAGTCGAATTGGGTATATCACATTGACTGGGCCCGTGAATGGATGTCGTGAACCAGTGAGAGCTGAAATGGTGAGAAAATCCATGACAAACAACGATACAAATTCAATTACTTGACAGCGATCCAATGCCAAATGAAGGTGAGGATTTTATTGAATGCATATACAACACACTGTATTAGAAAAACTTCCAACGTAGATCTCTGCACCCACAACTTGTGTGGACCTAATTGATCAATGTAATTCATGGATCTATGATTTGAAATAACACATAATGCCTTCGTCGGAGGAGAGGACAGGATTGGATCTCAAAGCCATAGACATTAATCACGTCCTCCTATGCAGTCAAAATAATGTTGTCCTCTATTACGCCACAAAAATATGATGAGGACTTCAAACTTCACATCGATTTGGTGTTAGCAATAGTGGTCCAATCGTTTAGATAGATGTAGGAAAATATAACCGCTCTGGTGCCACATATAAAGTTCAGTTCAATCAATCATGATAATTTAATAAACTTCGATATATTATACTCACACAATAATAATTCTTCTGTCTGATTAGGAATAGCAGAGATACAATCATATAAGAGAGGAAGCTCCTATATCTAAGGAAAACCACCTCCACAAATACCTCCCCTAACTCCTATATACGAGTGTGGTTACAACCACCACAATTCATGCATAATCAAATAATAACCTTATAACCACCTAACCATAATATTTATCACATTGTAAATATCATAAAGAAAATACACATGTAAATACTAATATTCTAACAAAATTATTCAAAAACAATGAATCCTCCCTAAACTACCCATGTTAGCCCTGTATGTGCACAAATGAATAAATTCTACTACCAAAATATGCGAAGCAATCAGGATTCCATAATGTCTTTAGTAACCTTAACCTTGTTTAGAAAATATCACCCTTCTTTAGAAGTGACAACTCGCGAGAGTTATCATATTTTCTCAAGGTTTCCTTTCAGATTTGTGCAAAGAAGGATATCTTCATTCTCCTTCACCAAAACAGTTGAAAAATGGGTCATCTCACCTGGTTGAAAGGCACAACCTAAATTACTAAGGATAGATCAAATCCTTTTGAAGGTGCTATCCATTTCTCCAACATCTCGAGTGACAACAAAAAGCCAGTTAAATCACCTCCCCGTCTGCAAAATGACATACATGATGATTTATCTCGTCTCTAGGCTTCTTGTTAAATTTTTATGATGCTCAACTCGTAAAGGAGAATCAATTTGGATACCAATGGATTCCATGAGACCATGTCTCTTTAAGACATCCTACCAAATAGTTTGGTTGTGGTGTGTGCTACTATAGATAAACTAAACAAAGCCTAACACTAAAATTTGGTGGATGTACAAGACTGCTATAGCTGAAAAAAATAAATTTTCCCATTAGGATTTGATGGAAGTTCTTACTTTTTTCGAAATTTCTCATTTTCACACAAGGTTGGAGGATGATGGCAATATGAATCTTCTACGGTTTATAGCCCTTTGTTGTTTACTTGGCCTAACTTGTAAAAATTGCAAGACAATACTCTTGAAAAATACTATGAATTTTTTGTCAAATTTCTTTCCTTGGGAATTTTTTGTGCTCTGTTTTAGTTTAGAAAATGGAAATGTGTTGAATTAATCTTTAAACAAATAAACCCGATTGAAAAAATAAATGAGGTATTTTATTTCTCATTGTGAATGGTTTTTGTCACATTTAACTATGATATTTTGTGAGAATAATTTGTGGATATCTTGCAATCATATTAGTACGTGAGACCACATCTCTTTAAGACATTTTATCAAACAACTCATGGCATTATTTGTATAGGTCATGTAATCATCACATTCTATGAGATTGCACCTCTTACTAGTATCATTATTATTCTTGTTTCAAGACTAGAAACATTTTTTTAAGATGTTGAGCTTGTTAAAAAATTAAAAAATGGATGGAAAACAAAATGAATTTTTATCTTGTCCATTGGTGTTGGCTAGAAACCTCTTTTGATGTTTTTGCAAAAAATTCCGCCAACATAAAACACAAAACAAAGAAGGGGTATGACTGAATTATTTGTTTCAATACATCTCATTTATGGTGCATACCTCCACATTTTAAGAAAAATGAATAATCTACATGCTCATTTGAAGGAAACATATAAAACTATTTTTATCCTATGCATTTATTGCTTTAAAAATAACCTAGAATTATCGTAGAAATTGTGTTTGGGTTGAAAAATGCTCAAAGAGTTAGGGTATTCTCGGGTTGTATTGATGAGAGATGTTGGAAAGTAATTTAAACCATGTCTAATGCAAACAAAGACTTGTGTTAGGTTACAAGATTCAAATTTAGTAATATGATCCCATAGTTTTCAGTAAAGAATTGATTTTTATTTCGACAAAATGAAAAGAAGTGTTTGTTATTCAAAATTAAAATTTTACTTAGCATACATATTATTCTAGCATGTTTATGAATATGGAAACATTTTCATGCTTTTTTCTTTGCATTTTTCATGGATTAAATAATTTTGTGACACCTGATTTCATCTTTTGTGCTTCTTTTTGTAGGACTCGTTGCTTCATATATCTTGGAGCGATTTCTATTAGTTGAACAAGAATAAGGTAAGATGGGAAAAATAGAATATAATTGTTAATCTTTCCCCTTTTGCATTTCCTCATTTAAAATATGAATCTTTATGAATGCATGTGCCAAGAAAACAAATGTTGTTTAAAGATTGACCATTACAAATACAAAATCATTATACATTAGTTTTGATCTTCCCACATAGGTGTGATTTGTCAAATTCTCAAGTGGAATTAAAAATCCAATAGTACACCAAGAAAATACATCCCCTACTACCTCATCGAATATGATCATTGTCTTCATCCAAGAACAACCCTTCAAGACACATCCATCACCAATAAGAGACTTTGTGCAACTTTGTGGAAGAGATGTGGATAGCCTAGATGTCGCTTTGAAAAAAATTATCACTAATTTCATATCAAGGAAGAAATACCACATGAGTCGAAGAAGAAGATCGTAATGAAACTAACCCAATAGCTAATGTTATGGAGGGAAATAGGCGCTGCAATGCTTCGCAACAACACAAACTAGCTAAATGCAAAACTACATAAAGAAAATGAAAAAAAGCTCATAAAAAGGAATCCCATATATATATATATATATTCATATATATATATATATATATATATCTTTCTCCATTTATAAATGCTTTTGAAAAATGGGACTCTTTATGTTTCACCAATAAGTTTTACGCTTTCTAGGACGAAACAGATAGAAGGTAAAATGGTTACGAAGGAATACCTGTGAGGTGAAGATGGAAGGTAGAATGCACGCATTGTAGACTTTTTACTCAAGCTGATTGTTCGAGCTTCCATTTGGCTAGGAGAAATGACCTGTATAAGAAACACGGCTAGACCACCAAATAGTATTGTCGGTGAGAAAAAATTTCGGGAAACAAATTGGTGGTTATCTTGCCAACACTCTAGGAATCTAAGTCCCTTTACTTAACCAGTGTAGCTGTCATACGTGCATACATGAGTAAAAAATGAGTTTTATCTTGGTGGTCTTTCGGCTAGGGATCCAATAGAGGCACTCCACTGACCCTGCGGAAAAATCTTGCATATATTTGCAAGAGAGGAATTTACTAGGAAAGTGGGAAAGGGAGTGAGAAAGCTAGAAAAAGAGAAACTAATGCTATAAGTAGAAAATCAAAGACTTACATACACCAGCAAGAAATTTCATTACGTGCACTTGAATTTAGAAGAAATTCAATTTGTGTAACAACAACAAGACCAAATAGTGTTTAATGAGCACAAAGTACCACTAAACTCCTTAGTCAAAAAAGGTTGAAATTCCTTCTTCCTTTATTGAAGCTCAAGTAGAAATTGTACATAACATAGAAATGGAAGACATTTTAGAGTAGGTAAAATGGAAGAAAATTGCTATCTCTTTGCTCTCTTAACAAGGATATCTCTCTCATGAATTCACAAAAAGAACTCCAATATCTATGAAGTCTAAGAAGTTTTCTAAGAAGAAATTCAAATGAGGAGCTTGTTACAATTTATAGAAGAGAAAGCAACTCTTCATCTTCCTGGTGAATTTTCAAATACTTTAATTTGACTTTAGACTATTCATATTCCACTTAAATATTTAAGTCCCTTTTATAAAATCATGGCAACTTAAAGTTTACATTATGTTTCTAAAGTCACTTAAAGTTATATTAAAACGTGCAAACCCCAACAAAAAATAATAACATTGATGAGAGAGAGCAATCAGTGAGAAAAGAAGAGAAAATGAGAAATAAGAGGAATAATAAGAAGAGAGGGAAAGGAAGAATTATGTGGAAGAATGAGCTGTCATAGTGGATTTGATCTTGTTGTTGGGAATTCAAGGCTGTGGAATAGTGTTATGATTAAATAAAAACCCAATCATGCACACAAGATGTAAAAAATTTCCCAAAATATACAACAGTGGAAGTATAAACAAGAATAATCCAAATCACACAAAATTACACACACATAACACAATATATACCATCATTCACCCAATGTGGGCTACGTCCACCAAATATAGAGATCTCATATATATAATATAACAAGAGATTACAAACCAACTCTTCTACATAAGAGTACATGTATCTCTACAAGAGTATCTCTTCCTCCATATCTATAAATGGATATCCATGAGTGCACTACAACCATGCCTCTAAACCACCACCGGATCTCACATATTGAGAACTATTGTCTTTCCAATTGTGCAACCAAGCTCTCCTGTGAATCTACAAACAAGACCTCTCACATGGGTCTACCAATGTGCAACCATATATGTGCACCAAGAAGTAAGTCTCTCCTCCATCTCACTTGCATCTACCACTACAAACAAGAAGACAACCTCCTCTATAATATCTAGATACTATCTATATCCACAAGCTCTCCAACAAGCTACAATACTAGATTCCTATGGATCAACAATACAATATGATCTCATGGATCTACAATACAAGATCTCACAACAACCTGTGGATCTACAATACAAGATCTCACAACAACCTATGGATCTACAAGATGAAATACTATGTGCTTTGCATACTATGCAAGCCATTACATTTAGACAAGACAATACAAAGGAAATACAAAAGAAGACATAACCACCTTCTCACCATTTAGATGTACCTACTATTTCCTTCTATCCATCTCTCCATTGAAGCTTTGTCTTCATGTAACCTTTTTCTTCTTTTCCTTCTTCTTCATCTTCAACCAAGGAGATTTAACATTCTTCCTCTATCCTTATTATGTTTAAACCCTAGTTTTCTAGATTATATAAGCTTTAGACAAACTTTGGTCAACTATGCATTTACAACCTTTAGATCAACTTTATAATAAATTTAGATATAATTCCCATGATTTGAATATAGACTTTTCATGCACAGGTAACTAGTGTCGGTTACCTTGACGGTCGATTACCCTAATATTGATCGGTGCTTAGTAACCCCGACCTTTTCGGTTACACTCATACTTACTAGCGTCGGTTACCTTCTAAGCGGCACCGACATCGTGTGTAAACCAACAAGGTTTAAATAATTCTAACCGTGAAGCAATTCAGCTCCAAAGTCCTAACATTGATGAGAGAGAGCGTTCATGAGAAAAGAAGAGAGAAAGAGAAAGAAGAGGAAGAAAGAAGTAAGAGAGAAAGGAAGAATTATGCAAAAGAATGAGTTCTGTAGTGGATTTGATCTCACTTCCTGATTGGTTTCCACTTCGCGCTCTTGGGAAGGACTATGTCCCTCTAATCTCCTTACTAAATTGAGTTTCTGTAGGTTACACTTTATTGGCATGAGGAATGCGAATGCAGCTCAACCTATATGTCCTTCCATTAGCCACACTATTTATGTCTTTGCACTTCCCGAACCATGATGAATTTTTCTCTGCAATAAGTGCAATAGAGGCTCGGATCTATGAGAGGAATTTGAGGTTATCCTTAGTGAAGGAAAATGGGTTTCCAACCTCTTTCTTGACGTATTCTTCAAATGGACCAATCGACTCATCAGCAGTTATATCCTCGCTCATTATAGGTACTCCAAGATTTATAATTTTTTTATTTACACTATCCTACAATTTGTATGCTTGTTCCTCTTTTTCCTCCAACTCTATGATGGCCTGATTAATTTCCTCAAACCTGATTACTAAGGCCCTCACCCATACATGTGACAAGTCTTCTAAGGGAGTTTCAAAAATCTTCCTATCGATCAACTCTTGGTGATGAGTGTTGCTCATTTCATCTACTATTGGGCCCAAAGGTTCCCAATAGTCCCTTTCTTTCTCCAATTCCTCCTTGAGTGTCTGTGTCCTATTTTCTATCACACACATGTAAGCGAAGAGTTTGACCGCTTCTTGGAGCACTGAATTCCCTTTTTCAAAAATTGAGTTAATCCATTCATTATTCACTCCCCATGCATTGTGAACTCGTGTGTCCTCATGATGGATTTTGGATTAAAACTACTGAGGGGCACAACTTACTTAGTGGGAATTCTCCTGGCATTAGGATCAAATGGATGTTGCACGTAGAATGAAAAAGTTCGAACCTACTCTTTTAGTTCATCAATTTTCTTCTTATACTCCTTATTCCTTGCCACCATGCAAGCGGAAGATTGTTAATACATGTGCAAATCCCCTTCATGAGTCTCTAGTCCTAGTTGGATTGTTCTCATTTCATAGTCATTTGGGGTCATCTCTTCCACTAGATTGATTTCCTAGGGCTAAGTTACTTTGACGTATTGATTACATGTTTCCCCACTATAGAACCGTGAGGCTATATGTGTAATCTTTATTGATCTTTTTCTTTGACCAATGAGACATTCGTTGATAGATTAGGGTTACTACTTTACTGAGAGTGTGGGTGTCAAGGAAAATTGTTTCTTGCATCGAAGGAAACATCTCATCAGATTTGGGCTCAATGATAGGTGCACCAACAGTTCCCTATTTTGAAGGAGGAGGAAAATATTGAATGAGAGAGGTATGGGTGTCAAAAAGAGGTGACACCTCATGTGGTGGTTGAAAAGCTAGATCTTGAACCATGTATTCTTCATCCACTTGTGTCTCGACCACTATATTTTCTTCCTACATTTCTAGAATAAAGTCTACTCTTAAAGTGATGCAAATGAGTCTTCTTCTACCCTTTATTTCTTTGGCGTTTTATTGTGAGGAGAAGCTTCCAATTCTGTGGCCTTCCTTTTCGAACTTGGTGGAGTGTTTAGAACCGAAGCCACCTCTACGACTTTTGAAGATGACCTGATGGGAGGATTTATTCTGACTTGGGGGGATTCCTCGTGACTGGATGATCATGGTTATCTTCTTTTGAAACAAATTTCTCATTCTCCTTACAAATTTCTCAGTCTGCTCCTTTATATCCCCTTATTCACAAACATACCAGTTGACTGGAGACAAAGGGGACATGTTGAGTGCCGCGTACTTAGGGATCATACATCTTTGTCCCATCATCATGAAAAATATCTTCATACTAGGAGAACTTGAATTTCTTCATCTCACTAATTTTCATCCTCATTTGGTCCTTTTCACGCACTTCAAATTCATCAGCGTAATTGGCCAAGTAGTCTTCAACTTGTGGCTCATTTTACAATTCTGGGACATAGAAAAAGTTGGCATTTTCTTAGATGTCGAAAGTAGCCATGGAAATGTAGGAATAAAAAGTCAAATGAGCAAAAGTGTCCTCCGGATGAGATGTGGCATTTGAGCTCTTGTATGTGAATACACCAAGAGAGATAGGGAATGGAATCAACTTCTTCCTCCCACTTCTAAGTATGTTATTCACCCGAATGATCTCGTCTACAGAGATCAAATAATACAATTTGGTCACTAAGGTACTTAGGCAGCCTTAGTGGATCTTGGTTAAAGCCAACAACTTGTAAATAGGATAAGGTCAAAAATTGCATGAAATAAGAGCCATATTTCTTGATCACGGATGCTACTCTTCACGATATCCTAGCCTCTAGATCTCCTTCTAAGCTTTGGATCACATACAATGTGAACGTATCATTCATGGGAGAAAAATTCCTAAGGCTTTCCTCCATCACAAACTATGTAAGTTTCTCAAATGCAGGCACCTTGGCAACAATGTTTTACGTGAGAGCCAATCCTTTGAATGATCTTGAGCTAGTGAGGAGATAGACCAAGTAATAAGTCATGTGGAACTTGTTTGTCATGGGTACATGGAGTAGTTATAGATTGAGGTTATTTTTATGATTTCTCTCGGTAAATTCTCTATTTTCCTTCCGGCAACGTCAATATGAAAAGTCCTATCCAGTCTTGGAAGTCTCCCGTGCTTTCTTCACCCATAACTCTACCGATGAGAATGATTGCATTTGAATATCCATCTCAGAACTCACACCTTGGAAGGTTATTAGGCATCCTTGAGGCATTTCTTCCTATTTTCAACCATGAACCAAGTCTAACTCCTTGTACATAGGCATCCATCATTTCCCAGTCATGTAAGGCTCTGTCTTTTGAGATTATGACCATGTTGGATGATCTCGGTATTTGTAGACAAAGTGAAATGGTTCTAGGGCTAATGACCGATATTGATGTACCATTTTTAGCTAAGATGGTTCATGTCTTAGGATCATATTGGTGAGAGTAGGCTAGGACCAACTCAAGACTTTGCCTAGACACTGGGTGTCTCAAGGAAGCGAACACGCCACTTGTGAATATCTGATCTTCAATCTTCTTTCAGTCCTTAGCTTCCATGTGAGTTCTAAGGTCATTCAAGTCCATTTACAAGACATCGTTGTCTTATATCTCATACTCATAGGCAAAGGGTTGTGCCAACTTCTGTCTCATCTAGTTTTTCTTCATGTTTTCCTTAGAAAGAGAAACTTACTATTTTTAATAAGTATCAAAAATCAGCTCCCTCAAACCTCAACTAACTGTTTGCAACTCGATTTTCTCTTCTCCTTGTATTCCTCTCTCCTTATGGATCATTTTTCTATTTTTGGTAGGTTCTTGTGGGACCACTTACTATTTTAGTTAAGTTCCAAAATGGTTGTTGTGATGAGTTCTTAGTTGTAGTGCATCTTCAATGTCTCTGTCTCCTTTGTAAGTTCTTTTGTTGATATGTTTCCCAAAATATCAATCCCTGTCGTGCGTAAGACCTTCTATTTTTTATAAAGTGGGCTTTTGGAGGTTGGATTGATGTGGATCAAAGTTTTCCAATAATATTTTTTCCCAATATCACCCCTTTGAAATTTTAGACATACCCACTCAATAGTCTAGGATATTTTAAACTTTTAATTTTTCTACGGCAAGTATTTGGACATGGAAACCATTAATGGACCTCAAAATTACAAGTCTCATTTTACCCTCTATTTGTAAAAAAATTATATTTCTCATATGGTTTTAATTCTTGTGCTTTAGGTGAAATCTTGTTTCAATCGATAGTTAGTTTGATGGGAAATCCAACTTTTTTCTTCGTTATGCCGGAAAGAATATTTCTTCGCTGTGAATGATTTATGGCATGAGAGGAGAATTTGAAGGTATGATTTTGATGGTATTAAATAGAGAAACAAATAGAACTAAAATGGTTCATAAATCCATACATCTGTTTGAAATATTTCTCTCAATTTTGATTTCACAACAACAGGGATTTTCTACTGTTCTTCTTCTTTGTTCTTCGTTTATTCTTCTTAGCTCAATGAAATATCCTTCTTGGAGCTGCATATCACCATGGGAAATTTATTTTAATTCCTTGGTGGATCTAGTTTGACATTTGGAAATGGTGGAGTGATGGTAAGAAGTTGCAGAGGGAGTTTGCAGATGTGGTTGTGCATGGGAATGTTAGAAGTTAGAAGCGGGAAACATGCGGGTATTTAAAATTTTGAAATAAATATAAGAAGGGAGATGGGCACATTTTTCAATTTTTGATGTCTCGACCAGTGAGGGATGTGAAGGACATAAAATTCCATGGTGAGCAAGGCAAAAACATGTGGCGGAGATCCGACGGTAGGCAATGAGGCTAAAAAATCAGCTTCAAAGCACTGAGGGGTTGGAAGCTGGTCATATGGGTGACCAGAAGTCTCCCTTAGGGGCTAGGATAATTTTTCCATGTTTCATTTCCTTGACCTATGAGGGATGTCAAATTCGATGGCGCTCTTGGCGATGACACATGGCAGCGATTGGATGGTTGAGGCTTTGAGCTCCTGTGAGCACGTGGGGCTAAACTAGCGATCCTGGAGGTCACATGAGGATCTAGAGGTCATATAGGGATAGGAGGCATTTTTTCATGGTTTATTTAACTAACCTTCAAGGACAAAAAATCCCACCAGGATCCTGGAGTTGATACGTGTCCTCCAAAAATTTGACTAACTCCTGAACTCGCTCCAAGAGGACAACTTGAAATGACAATAACTTAAGCTCCCGATGGAATTTTTGATGAAATATTATATGATCTTTACTAGAAATGACCTTTTAAATCCAATGGGGGTCTCAAGGATTTATTATTCCTTTTGATTCGTGAAAAATTGGATTTTGTATTTGGTACTCTACTTGTGCATGAGAAAAATTACTTGCGAGACCTAATGCGCAAAGTGTTGTGAAAATATAATTTCACCATGTTGTAGGGCTTGGAATAAAATTCCCAAAGATGTTTTTTTTTCTCTTAACTCCACCTGGAGCTCCCGAGAATATCCTTTGGAATTTCAACAATTGTTTTGGCATGTGCACTACCTAAGTTTATGAACCCTAATTTTTGTGAAACTACCCCAACTTCTCTCGAGTCCTTCTAGAATCTTCTTGAATCAATTCCATGATGTCCCAAGGCCTTTGAATCACCTCCATGTATGTTTTGGATTTTCTTCTCTTCGCATGGGGTTACTCAAGTCCTAGGAAGGCCAATGATAGCCCTTCCCACAAATTTGCTGAAGCTTGTAACTTTTAAGAACTCCTAAAATCACCTATGGGGGAATGAATGGAATTTCCTAAATCACCTCAAGGTATGATATAACATTAATTGAGAGGTTACTTGGACTAACTACATAGACTGTGGTGCCTTGGAATGGTAATAATTGAAAAAATTAACATAGAGGTATAGTTTTCATGCTCATAAATTGTTAACTTCCTTGTTGCACATTTCCATGACAACAGATGGCTCTAGCTTGGGGACATGACATGGAATGATTATAGTGAAGAAATGACATGGGTAATCCAAAATCTCAACTATAGAACATATGATCCATTGACCAGTGCCTTATCCATTGGGCCCTACGAAGTCATGTACAATTCACAAGAGAGAAAGATAACTAAGAAGGTGTTGGTGCTCAAATTAGTCTCATCCCGTTTGTCATTGAAATTTCTAAGTTTGTAACCTTTGTCATTTTTTCTATCTCCCCAAGTTGGTTCTTGAAGACTCTATCCTCCATTTTGTTGCCATGATCAGTCCCTTGGTCAAAGATCACTTAAAGGTCCAAATTTTGTTTTTCATTTATCTTTCCATCTGAAGGAGTCTGTAAATTGGGCGTAAAACTCGGGTTGTTCCTTTCCTTCCATTTTCCATAGTCATGTATTGTTGTCCCTGTCATTTTTTTCCCAAATACCTGAGGAAACATGATTGGATGTAGCTTAGAGGATCATGTTTGAACCTTATAACATTTCCAAATTCTCTATCCTTGAAGAAAAATTCATCTCTAGGCTCAAATGGTGGTTTTATTGAAGTTTCTGGTTTGACCTGTGTGTTTTCCCTCGTCAAATTTACATCTCTACATTAGTGGAAATGTGGCCCTTTTTGGTTGGACACGGCAGCAGGGCACTCTAAAAACTCTAAGGTTCACTTTAACCCAAAAATTTTCCACGTGGAGGAACAACACTCATTTGAAAATTCACCTTTTGGTTTGGCCTTGGAGTTGCACTAGGGAGACACGTGGAGGTTTCATGGCTCTGTCCATACTTAGACTTTTTAAAGTAACTTTCTAAGGCCTAGGAGATGTGAAGGGACCACACATGTTTGGGGATTGGCCCCTAATTTTTATTTTAAAGAAGGACCAGGAGGACACTTGGAGGCTTTTGCTCACTCTGCCCTTTTCTTGGAATTTTCAATGGCCTAAGGAAACTATCTCGGACCCTAGACACATGGCGCCTTCCACTGAACCTTCAAATTTTTTAATAGAATCTACCAGATTGAGACACGTGTTGAGCCTATCATTGTTTCGGTCTCTCGATTTTGGCGACCATCTAAAAATGTGCCATTAAGAAACGTGGAGGCTTCCACTAGCTCATTTTTACACCAAGACTTTTCAAAGGCCAAAAGCATTTTTCCTGGGTCCAGTGGTACATGGAAGGCTCACACTTGTTTGGGACTTGCCTCTGTGCTTCTCCTTTGCAATTACACCAAGGAAACACGTGGACGGATATGATATAAAGTGGAAAAGGGGTAGAATCAAT
This sequence comes from Taxus wallichiana var. yunnanensis, assembly GCA_018340775.1. Lineage (NCBI taxonomy): Eukaryota > Viridiplantae > Streptophyta > Pinopsida > Cupressales > Taxaceae > Taxus > Taxus wallichiana. The sequence continues at coordinate 698,814,014 of CM031244.1, forward strand.
GGTTGTTGTGTATTTCACCTATTTTTTCTGCCATTTTTGCTCCAAGATTCCTGGAGATGTGAATACACATTGTTTTTCATCATTCTTTGATGAAATTCCTTGTCATCTTTGTCGTAAGGTGCCATTGAATGGATTTGAAACTTAAATTGTGAGTCCAAGGATTGTTAAGGTCAATATTTTGAAGTGGAAATTGCTCATGCACTTGAAAAGATGGGAATTACCAAAGGAAATGGATGCGAGGTAGAATTGTAGAGGAAAGAGAGGGAAAAGGGATGAAATGATGAGGTTGCAAGTGTAAAAGGTGAAAAAGGTGTTGCCTCGAGAATGAAAAAGATTACCTATTAGATCCAACTATGTAGAGCCTCTAGAAAATGATTAAAAGGGAGATTTCTCACATGACAAAATCAAAATGATTAAAAGGAGTGTCAAAACAATTATGGCATAGAATCCTAGTTATTAGTCGAGGGTCTAAGAAACATGATCAATTCATTATTTGTCCACCTAGCAGATGTAGGTGCGAATTTGTGAAACGCCACTTTCTGTAACAAATTAGTAGCAAGAAAAGGCCCTCGAATATTCTTCTTTTGGGGAAATTTTTTTGGGTGAATGAAATATATAAATGCTATGAGAATACTCTTGCAAATGGTTGTAAGTTGAATTCTAAGAGAAATTTTGAGAAAACCTTATTCTCGAGATACGGTTAATTTACTTTGTGTTAGATTTTATTTCATGTCAAGTTGGTTACAAATGTATAGCCATTGATGAGAAATGAGACTACTCTAGAATCTTTACCTTCTTTGATGAATTTAAGAAATTTTTAAATTAATTTTTGTCCAATCTCTACCAATTTGTTTCGCTTTGTTTGGAGAATGTCGTAAATAGTTTATTTCATTCCTATTACAATCTTACCTTGAAATATTTGTGAAATCACATAGGATCTCATCCCTGTGACAGTTTAATGGCATTTACAATTTCAATTCAAGAAGATCCTTCATCTTGGATGAGATAAAAAAATTCAAAATCAATTCACTGTCATTTGTTGATAATGATTGTGTGTAAGTCTTCAGGTGTACCTTAGGCGTGATTGATCAGAGACTTTGGTGTTTAATTGAGTCTTTCAATTCAAGCCTTCATGTTAGAGTCTCAAATATTATGTGAAAATGTGCTGATCTGGGCCTCCATTAAAGTACACCTTCTAGTTAAAGGAACGTCTTAACTATTCTGAAGTATTTTAATGTTGATTTGTTCATTTTTGTGAAGTCCCTTCAAAGATCTAGTATAATCAACTTTATCATGCTTCATCTCCCACCAAAATCATTCAAAAACCATGAATCCACCCTGAACCACCCCTATTTGCCCTGTGTATCAACAAAGGAACAAAATCTACTTACAAAAATATGTAGAACAATCAGGATTCCATAATGTCTTTAGTAACCTTAGCCTTGTGTTGAAAATATCTCCATATTCTAGAAGTGACAACTCGTGAGAGTCAAATTTGGTGTGTTGATCATATTTTCCCAAGGTTTTCTTTATAAAATTTGTGCAAAAGAAAGGTATATGTGCCTCCATCAATAACAAAGGTTACAAAATAGGTTCTCTTACCTTGGTTGAAAGGCACAACCTAAAATTGTTAGGATAAGATCAAATCCTTTTAAGGTGCTACCCACTTCTTTCAACGTCTCGAGTGCTAAAAATTTAGATAAATTGCTTCCCGACTAAAAACAACATACATAATCATTTATCTACTTTTAGTGTCCTGTCAAATCCATGATGCTTCTCGGTTTGTGAAGAAGAGTAAATCCGGGTACCAACATGCTTTCGATCTTTGTTGTTGGGGATTCTTTGAAGAATTTAAAGTTTTCCAAACCCTGGTAATGTTTCTTGTTGTTACGTGTGCAAATACATTTTTGTAAACATCAGTCTCTGATCAGATCTATAAAGATTGAACAAATTTATAAGTTCTATGTGCAGTATTTCTAATTTTCCAGTAGTTATTGCACTAAATTTTGTATCATCATTGATAAATTTGGGTAGAAGAAGAGCATATCTTGTAAGCTTTGCATGAGTCGGGTATTGACATACATTTGATATTTCTTTCATAGTGCATTTTCACAAACTAAGGTGAAAATCCCTAGTGGTGACTACGTGCTATTTAAATTCTTAATAAATACTAGTTTCTTAACATATATCAAGTAAGATTTGTCTTTAATCTCTGCAATGGTGGAAGGAAGAAGATCTTTCTTCACCATGGACCCTAGTAGAAGGTTGTTTCCAGAGTTTGGAAAGTCTAATTCAGAAGGAGGAAGAATTTGGAAGGTTGTTGGAGATCAAGCATCAAGAAAAGAGATCTCCATTGGTGAAACTAATCGGCACGTGATTGAATATTGCAATACTTCCTCAACTGCTTCTAAATTAGGTAGTCTCTTTGTAAATCTGAATTCTCCATCTGGAGAGGGGCCTTCTTTTGTATTTGAAATATTTACATCTCATTCTACCCCTGTATTTTCCAAATCTGATAGTGTCTACCATGAAAAAGAGCCATTAGGGATATTCATTTTGAAAATCACATTCCTATTCCTAACAGACCCCTTAGTCCTCATCATCTTACAACTCCTCCAAGATCACCTCCACAAATAAACATGACTCAGCCTCCACCCAGACCTCCATTTTTTGTTAATAATTTTGGTCCCATCAATTTTAGAGGTATGACTATTTGCCAAAATGCAGTTCCCAAGATGTAAGAACTAGATTGCCTATGTTTCTAGGAAATAATACAATCACTAGTGATTAGCTCTAGAAGCTTTTTGTCAATATGATGGAGGACTTTGAAAGAGAATTGTAGGATATTTACATTAAATTGTTTATCCATACTCTAGAAGAAGATGCATGAGAGTGGTATAAATCTCTGCCATATAATTCCATTGACTCCTAGACATAGATGAATAATTATTTTAGAATGCAGTATGGTGATAAAATAGACCCTATGTTTCTTTTATCATAAGTTGAAAGTATAAAAAATAATCCTAATGAATCAGTGCATGATTTCAATACAAGATTTAACAAAACATCGAGAAGACTACTTGTTAATTTGAGGCCATGTGATGAATCATGTTTGATAAAGTATTATGATGCATTTGATAAGAAAGATGCTTACTATTTTAGGGATAAGAGCCCCGGGACTTTGAGGCAAGCCTTTACCGTGGTTCTGCAAATTGAGAACAATATTAAAGCAGTTAGAAAACCTCCTAAGATGGAGGGTGTTAAACTGATCAACCTAGAGAAGCCTCAATCAAGTAAGGTTGTGGATCTTGAGGAAGTTGTAAAGAATTTGGCGGGGGTTGTCAAAGAAATCTCATACAAATTAGCTCGGGAAGAGAAAGGAATTAGGTAGAGTTCACAAGGTCAGAAAAGGCACAAAATCATGATAGATTTGGAAATCATCCTAGGGGTGATCAGAGATCTGATGATAGAGGTAAAGGACCCATGGGAAATAGACAACCCCAAGCACGTGAAAGTAGAATGGTGCTTGACCCTCGATCGCTAGGGTTATTGTTGTTGATGAAGCCAATGAAATTGATTGGTGTGATAGATGTTTTTGCCCCATCCTCCATGTGAAGTAGATCAACAAGTTAAAGAAGATGATAATGGTGATGATACTGATGATGATGTTTTCATGATGGGTTGCTCCACAAGCTCACAACAACGAGAAACTTCAACTGAAGTGATAAGCATTCGAACTACTGAAAGTTTTGGGATTGCATCCACTAGGTACCATTTCTTCCTCCCTCTCATACTTTTGAAATAGATACGGTACAAGATTTTGAAATACCTAATAATGACTTTGAATACTTAAGAGCTTTAATGATAAAGAAGTACGATGGAGGAATCCCATCTGAGGAGCATAGGCAGTTATTAATGAATGTTGTTGTTGCCTAAGAAAAAGATTATAACACTAGGAGTAAGGTTGTCAAAGGGGTAGGCCCTCAGGCCAAACCCAAAACTCCATTGCTTACTAGTATTCCTAAATAAGTTCCTAAGAAATATGCATCTTCCAAAGGCCTTGCTATCGCAAAAAAAATTCATACTTCTCCTCATACCCAAACTATTAAAAATCCCATGCCATCTGATGAGTTTGTCAATATCCTCTCAATGATGACTTGCCCAAGTATGTTCCATATGAAATTGCCCAAGTTTTGAGCAAATCAAAGTTAGTGTTCCAATTGTTGAGTTTCTTAGGATTCTTGAGCACAAGAAGAGGGCATTTGAGTATTTGGGATTGAAATAAGAGAAAAGTACCCTAGGCAGAAATGTAAACATTATGGAGACTCCTCCAATCATTAAAGAACTAGAAACACCACCGGATCTTGGGAAGTACCTGAGGTTTATTTGGGAACATATTTGGTTGAGTCTCAATTGAATGTTGATCCATTTTTTACAACTCTGATCATTAAGGATAGATTGTTGCACAATTGTATGTTTGATTCGGGAGCATCATGCAATGTCATGCCTCTTGAGGTCATGAATGAACTAGATATCAAAGTGACAGAGCATATGGAAGATGTACTACCATGGACTCTAGAGAGGTGCCAGTTGTTGGATGTGTTAAAGGATTGGTGGTACAACTTGCATCTTATCGGGTAAGAACTTGAAACTTGATGTTGTTATTGTGGATTTACCCTGCCAAATGGGGTATGTTGTTGTCTAGAAAATGGGTTGCAAGTGTTGGTGGGAGTGTTCAAATGGATATTTCCTATGCCACCATCCCGATTGAGGGCAGCCTTGTCAAATTGTATGGAGAAAAGAAGATGTTGCATCTCATAGAAGATCCCAACAATGCCTCTTATGAAGTGTTGTACACTGATGTTGATGTTGATAATTTTGTTGGATTTTCTGATGGTAAAGAACACAAAATTGATCAATGCAAGTGTCTTGAACAAGTAGGCTCTCCTTGGACTTTGTTGTTTGATGGAGCTTGCTCTAAATTTGGAAATGGTGTTGGTATTGTTCTGATTTCTCCAAGCATGGAAGAGTTTGTTTTTTCTTTCAAACTTAACTTTGAATGCACTAACAATATTGCAGAGTATGAGGCATTGTTGTTAGGATTAAGAATCACTTGGAAGTATGTTGTTAAGGATATTATTGTCAAGGGAGATTCAGAACTGATTGTCAAGAAAATTAGAAAATTGTATGCTACTAAAAATTAGAGAATGAAACAATACAAGCATGCGATGCGGGATCTGATTGAAATTTTTGACTCGATATTGTGCACCATGATAGAAATTTTAATGTTGTTGCAGACAAGTTAGTAGTGCTAGGATCCATATTTGGGAATTTTTCAATGTCTCCATTTTGTGAGTATGATTTTGAAATACTAACAAGGCCATTATGCCCTGACAACATTAAAAATTGGAAAGTGTTTGATGATGATGACCAGATAAAATGGTTTCTGCAGAACCAAGGTGATTTTGACGACTACAATATTGATTGGGAACTAGTGGTGTGTTTAGCCAAGGGAAAAGAAACTTTGTTTGGCAAAGATATCATTCAATTGAAAACTAATATCATTCCTAGAGGGTTGGTTGCTCTTGAATCAAACTTTGATAATGTTGATTGCATTATTAATAGAAGTATGTCAATTTCAAGAGATGTTGAGGAGCATGACCTTGGCATAAAGGAGAAACCAAGTAAGATCTGGTTGGGAAGTAATCTTAACAAGGAAAAATAGTCCTATGTCCAATTGTTGAAGAAATATCAGGACTGCCTAGCTTGGTCTTATTCTGAACTGAAAGCATACAGAGAAGATTTGTTCCAACATGAAATTCCTCTTGAAACAAATTCCAAGCCATTTAGAAAAAAGCAAAGGCTGATTAATCCACTCCTCTCCATGAAGATGCAAGAAGAATTGAAGAAGCTAAGGGATGGAGGGATCATTCAACCAACAAGGTATTCTTCTTGGGTTACAAACTTAGTGCCAGTTAGAAAAAAGAATGGTGATATCAGGCTATGTGTGGATTTTAGAAATCTAAACAGAGCATCAATGAAGGATAATTATCCTCTCCCAAACATGGAAAATATGCTATAATTGGTGACTGGTTCTGAGTTGCTTTCTACCTTGGATGGTTTCTCTAGATACAACCAGGTAGTTGTGAAGGAATCAGAATGACTTAAGACCACCTTTACCACTCCTTGGGGTACGTATGTTTATGTCAAAATGCCTTTCGGTCTAATGAATGCTGGAGTTACCTTCCAAAGAGAAATGGATGTTGCTTTTACTGGTTATATTAATGACTTCATTGTTATCTATCAAGATGATGTGACTGTGTTTTTGAGGAAAAGAAATGATCATTTTCAGCACCTCAAAAAAATGTTGATGAGGTGTAGAGAATTTGGTATTTCACTTAATCCCAAGAAGTACCATTTTGGAGTGCAAAAGGAAAAGTTGTTGGGTCACATTGTGTCAAAGGAAGGGGTCATGATTGATCCCAAGAGGGTAGAAGCCATCAACAAGGTTCCAATTCTAAGGACTAAGAAGGGAATCCAATCCTTCTTTGGGAAAATCAATTTTATCAGAAGGTTTATATCTAACTTTTGAGATAACTATCCCAATTAAAAGCATGCTAAAGAAGGACCAAGTTATCAAATGGGAAGAGGCTGCCATTCAAGATTTTTATGGGATCAAAGAAGCATTGAAACATGCCCCTATTTTAGCAGCTCCAAATTATAAGAAGCCTTTTCAAATGTTCTCTTTTGCTTCAGAAAACACCATTGCATCTATTTTATTGCAGAAGGATGATGAGGGGGCTGAGAGACCAATTGATTTTTTCAGCAAGGCATTAAGGAGCTGATTTGAAGTACACCATCATGGAGAAGCAAGCATTTTCCTTGGTGAAAGCAACAAATATTTTTAGGCCTTATATTCTGAGTTCCAAAGTTGTTTCTTATGTTCCCCACACCATGGTGAAATATATCTTATCAGAGATGGAGGTCTCAAGAAAAAGATGTAGATGGGTGAACAAGTTGCAGGAGTATGACATGGATATCCAAACCAAAAATTGGTAAGAGGTTTGGGCTTAGCTAAGCTTATGGCTGAGAGAAACTTGCAAACCATTGAGGTGAATGAAGTAGAGGAAGAAAGGGTTGATGTCCTTCAAAAATTGATGAGCTCGAATGGTACAAAGATATAATATTTTATCTCATACATCTATGCTGCCCTAAACATTTGAGTAAAAATCAGAAAAGAGCTCTTAAGTTAGCTTCTTGAAAATATGTCATTACTGATTTTGGGTTAGCTTGGAAGAACCCCAAGGGAGTGATCTTGAGATGCATTACTAAAGATGAGGCCCCAAAAATAATTACTAATCTCCATGGAGGATTCTATGGGGAACATTTTTTTGGAAGAGTTATAACACATAAAATCTTGAGGGTTGGTTATTGGTGGCCAAGTCTCTTCAAGGATATAACTCTATTGGTTAGGAAATTTGAAAGTTGCCAGTATTTTTCTAGAAGAATGAAAGCTTCAGGCTCCCTTCCTTTGCAACTGTGTTAGTTGAAGCCCCATTCAAACAATGGGGAATGGATTTCAATGGGGAAATTTCTGATCCTTCCAGTGCTGGTCATAAATGGATTCTTGTAGCCACTGATTATTTCACTAAGTTCATGAAGCAATCCCCACCAAGAAGGCAACACACAAATTTATCATAGACTTCATGATGAATCGGATCATATGCATATTTGGAATACCAGTCAAGATTGTTATTGATAATGCCATGAGTTTCAAAGCCAAACCTTTTGTGGCAATGTGCAAAGAATATGTGATCAATTTGACATATGCTTCTAACTACAATCCCCAAGGAAATGGACAAGCTGAGTCGAGTAATAAAAACATGTTGAAGATCATTAGAAGAACCTTGGAGTTGAACAAAAAGAAGTGGGTTGAGTAATTGAAGTTTGTTGTTGGGGTTGATAGAATCACTTTGTCAAAAGAGCTACCTTGGTAAAAGCCCATTTGAATTGGTATATGGAACTCAATATTTGTTGCCCCCATTTGCAATTGTCTTCATTTCAATTTTTTCAACATGATTGAAGACAAAGAATTTATTCCATATGATGCTTAAGTTAATTAGATTGTTGAGTTGGATGAAGAAAGAAGGGAATCCCATCAGCGACATGTGAATTTCGAGAGAAAAGTGAAGAAGCTATTTGATAAAAGGTGACACCCAAAGTTTTCAACATTGGGGATCTTGTTCTTTTATGGGATATAAAGCATGAAGATAAGGGAAATCATGGTAAATTTGATGCATTGTGGATGGGCCCTTATTCAATTGATATTTGAGTTGGTGAAAATACCTTTTCCTAAAATACTTAGATGGGGAACTACTTTAATTGCCTATAGATGGTAGGAATTTGAAGCATTTATTTGATTAATTTCTCATAATCAAGTTATAATCCATTTGTATAGTGTATAGTTATTTCTTCTCAAATCTCGCTTTTTGTGTTTTTGTTCATTCAAGTCCTTGGTGACCTGGTTTTGCAGGTTTCTCGGTTCATTTTTAGAGGGTGGTTGTGGTTGTTGCTTTCTGCGCAAGATTTTTCTTTGACTCCATTGCCCAATGGTTTGTTTTTGGCACTTGGTCTACTATTTGTTCTTGTGGAACTCACAAGGAGTACCCATCCCTAAGTCAGAGTTGATGTTGGTGCTCAGATTAGTCTCACCCCATTTTTCATTGAAATTCCTTAGTTTATGGCCTTTGTCATGTTTTCTATCTCGCCAAGTTGGTGTTTGAAGACTCTGTCCTCCATTTGGTTGCCATGATCAGTCCCTTCCTTGGTCTAAGATCACTTAAAGGTTAGGAATTTTTTTTTCATTTCTCTTTCCATCAAAAGGAGTTTGTAAATTGGGTGCAAAACTCAGGTTATTCCTTTCCTTCTGCTTTCCGTAGTCATGTATTGTTGTCCCTGTCATTTTTGTTCCAAATACCTAAGGAAACGTGATTGGATGTAGCTCAAAGGATCATGTTTGAACCTTGTAACATTTTAAAATTCTCCGTCCTTGAAGAAAAATTCATCTCCGGGCTCAAATGGTGGTTTTCCTGCATTTTTATGGTTTGACGGGTGTGTTTTTCCTCGTCAAATTTACATCTCCGCATCAGTGGAAATGTGGCCCTTTTTTGTTGGATGTGGCTTTGTGGGGCACTATAAAAACTTTAAGGCTTGCTTCAACCCAAAACTTATCCATGTGGAGGAACGACACTCATTTGAAAATTCACCGTTTGGTTTGGCCTTAGAGTTGCGTGAAGGAGACATGTGGAGGTTTCTGTGGCTCTGTCCATACTTAGACTTTTTAAAGTTACTTTCTAAGGCCTGGGACACATGGAGGGACCATGCATGTTTGGGGACCAGCCCCTAATTATTATTTTAAAGAAGTACAAGGAGGACACTTGGAGGCTTCCACTCACTTTTCCCTTTGCTTAGATTTTTTAACGGCCTAAAGAAACTATCTCGGACCCTAGACACATGGCACCTTACACTGAACCTTCAAATTTTTTAATAAACTCTACCAGATTGAGACACGTGTTAAGCTTGTAATAGTTTGGGCTCTCTCGATTTTGGGGACCATCTCAAAATGTGCCATTAAGACACGTGGAGGCTTCCTAGGCTTGTTTTTACACCAAGACTTTTCAAAGGCCAAAAGATATTTTTGGGCCAATGTTATGTGGAAGGCTTGTTCTTGTTTAGGCCTTGCCTTTGTGCTTCTCCTTTGCGGTTATGCCAAGGAAACACATAACGACTATGATATAAATTGGAAAAGGAAAAGAATCAATGTTTGTTATGCATTTTACTTGTTTTTATACTTTTTAGCTTCAACACTCATGGAGACGTGAATACACAATTTTTTCATCTTATTTTATGAAATTATTTGTCGTCTCTTTCTATAAGGTGTCATTGAATGGATTTGAAACTTCAATTGTGAGTCCAAGGATTGTTAAGGTCGATATTTTTAAGTGGGAATTACTCAGGCACTTGTAAAGACAGGAATAATCGAGAGGAAGTGGTTGTGGGGTAGAATTGTAGAGGAAAGAGAGGGAAAAGGGATGGAATGATAAGTTTGTAGGCATAAAAGGTGAAAAATATGTTGCCTTGAGAATGAAAAATATTACGTGTCGATCCAGCTCACGCAAAGCCTCGAAAAATGATTAAAAGGGGATTTCTCACATGACGAGAATTAGAATGATTAAAAGGAGTGTCAAAACGGTTGTGGTATGACAACTTATTCATTAGTCAAGGGTCCGAGAAATGTGATCAATTCATGATTTGTCCACTTGGTAGATGCGGGTGTGAATTTGTTAAACATCACTTTTTGTAACAAATTAGTAGCAAGCAAAGGCCCTCAAATATTTTTCTTTTGGAGGAAAAAATTTGGGGTGAATGAAATGTATAAATGTAATGAGAATACTCTTACAAATGGTCAGAGTTTGAATTACTAAGAGAAAATTTGAGAAAGCCTTATTTTAAGAAGCCCGTCTAAGATACATGGTTAATTTCCTTTGTGTTATATTTTCTATCATGTCAAGTTGGTTACAGATGTATAGCCATTAACGAGTACTGATATTTCTCTAGAAGCTTTCCCCACTAATGAATTTAAATAATTTTGAAATTAATTTGTGTCCAATCTCTAACAATTTGTGTCTACTTTGTTTCAGAATGTTTGTAAATAGTTTCTTTCGTTCCTATTGTAATCTTACATTGAAATCTTTATGAAATCACACAGGATCTCATCCCTGTGATAGTTTAATGGTATTTGCAATTTCATTTCAAGAAGAGCCTTCATCTTGGATGAGATAAACAAATTTAAAATCAATTCATTGTCATTTGTTGATAAAGATTATCTGTAAGTCTTTAGGTGTACCTTAGGCATGATTGATCAAAGACTTTGGTGTTTAATTGAGTCTTTCAATTCAATCCTTCATGTTAGAGTCTCAAAGATTATGTGAAAATGTGCTGATCTAGGCCTCCATTGAAGCACACCTTCTAGTTGAAGGAATGTCTTAACTGTTTTGAAGTATTCTATTTTTGAGTTGTTCATCGTTGTGAAGTTCCTTCAAAGATCTGGTATAATCAACTTTATCTTGCTTCATCTCCCATCAAAATCATTCAAAAACCATGATTCCACCTGTACCACCCCTATTTTCCCTATGTATCAACAAAGGAATGAAATCTACTTGCCAAAATATGTAGAACAATCAGATTCCATAATGTCTTTAGTAACCTTAGCCTTGTGTTAAACATATCTCCATATTCTTGAAGTGACAACTCGTGAGTGTTAGATTTGGTGTGTTGATCATGTTTTCCGAAGGTTTTCTTTATAAATTTTGTGTAAAAGAAATGTATCTATGTCTCCTTCAATAACATGGGTTATAAAATAGGTTCTCTTACCTTGGTTGAAAGGCACAACCTAAAATATTTAGGATAAGATCAAATCCTTATAAGGTGCTACCCACTTCTTTCAAGGTCCAAGTGCTAAAAATTTAGATAAATTGCTTCCCAGCTACAAAATGACATACATAATCATTTATCTACTTTTGAGTATCCTTTGAAATCTATGATGTTTCTCGGTTTGTGAAGAAGAGTAAATCTAGGTACCAATAGAAGGAAACACACACACACACACACACTAAGCAATAGTAAAGGAAACACATGACACACAAGAGGAAGGGAAACACACCTAGCTATCACCTATGGTACAAGGTGGGGATAACCCACTTTCAATGATAATACAATTTTAGGTATTTCCCATTGTGAGGTAATTCCGGTGGTTTTTCATCCAAAATGAGAGTATAAAAACATTCTTTGCACAAGCTTCATGAACCTAGAAGGGGGCCAAGCCATAATGAATCAAAATTTCCATTTGCCTTTTGGTTCCCTTCTCTTGTCCCATAGCAGGACAAGGTTTCCAACTTTGAATTATTTTGTTTTGGCTTTCTTGTCAAAGATCTTCTTTACTTTAAATTTGTGTTCCTTGATACGGTCCACCACTTGGAGTCTATTCTCTTCTAGATTCTCAAGAAATAGGATCCTCTTATCAATGGAATCCTTTGTATGTCTGTCTTCTATTCCTTGGAGCAACTTGAGAGTTGGCATCTCAACCATGATGGGAATTTCTACTTCGACTCCATACAATAGTTGGAATGGTGACATACCTATTGCCTTCTTGGGGGTGATCCTATCTGCCCATAATGCATCATACAACTTCTTGTGCCAATTCCTTTGGTTTTCATCCATGAGCTTACGGACAATGGTCATGATGTTCTTATTGCTTGATTTGTCCTATCCATTTCCTTGTGGATAGTAGTCTGATGAATGAGACAAGGAGATTTTGTAGCCATAGAAAAACTCAGTCAACTCCCTTGAAGAGAAATAGGTAGCATTATCCACTACAATCTTCTGTGGTACTCAAACGTACTATGATATTCTCTTTGATGAAGTTACATCTTTGTTTAATTGTTGGCTTGCTTGTCCGGAATGGATTCCATCCATTTTACGAAGTATTTTGTCACTGTGATGACATAGGTGTGCTCGCACTTGAGTGAGGATTAATTATAGTGATGAAATCTAGTCCCCACTATTGAAATGGTTCTTCAATAACAACTAGCTTGAGTGGTAGTGTTGTAAGTTAGGGTCTCCCAATGAATTGTTGACATGCTTCATAGTTGGAAACCCATTCTTGAGTGTCTGCAAAGAGGGTGGGCCAATAATACCTTCCTTGGAGGATCTTGTGTGTAGTGACCATCATCGAGAAATTTCCACCACATGCTTGGTCATGGTATGCTTTAAGAAATTTTTCTTGTTGCTCTTTGTCTACACATTTGAGGAAGCATCCATCAAGACCTCTCTTATAAAGTGCGTGGTTCTAGATTACAAATTTTTTTCCTTCAGCTTGAGTGTTCTCCTTTGCTTATAATCAAGATGAGAAGGGAATTCTCCATAAGTTAGGTAATAGGAAATATCAGCATACCACTCATCAATAGTGGTTACAAAGAGAACCTATGGATTATTTTCAGAACAAATTGGGCAAGCACAATTTTCTTCACCGTGTTGAGCCTTGAGTGCTTCATCTTCAGTGATCAACCTACACAAGCCATTTCCTCATACCAAATTAGAGGGCTAGATATCCAAATCATACTCTTGAATTTTTGCAACCTAGTTTCCTCTTTTAGCTCCAGGATCTTGTTGTGTCAAGATGGACTTGATTGCACTGTCGGGTACCATTACCACAGTATGAGAGTTTAGTATGTAAAATATGAAATTTTTTACAGCCTTGACTATGGCATAGGCATGTTTCTCTAATTGGATGTAGTTTATTTCATGATTCTTCAATGGCAAGCTCATAAAAGCAATGGGTGCCTCCACACCTTCATCATTATTTTGGACTAGAATGGAAGAGAGGGTATGTTATGATGCATAACAATACATGATGAAATCTTTGCTAAAATCTAGAGACATGAGAGTTGGAGCCTTGCTAATGGATTTTTAATCTCTTCAAACGATGCCTTCCCTTCATTGTTCCATTTGAAGTTTGGATATGGTTTCATCATGGTGGTGATGTGTTTTGTTAATTTAGAAAACTCAAGAATAAAGCGATGAAGAAAGTTCACCTTTCCAAAGAAGGAACAAAATCCTTTCTTGCCTGTGGGTAGAAATAGTGCTTGAATGTATTGTACTCTCTCAAGATCAATGTGTGCTCCATGTTATTTCACAATGTGACCTATAAAATTTCCTTCCATAACTATAATAAATGTACTTTTTCAGATTTAGTGACATGCCATGTGTTCTACACCTTGTAAGTACCTATTCTATGTGATGGATATGGTCTCCCTATTTTTTAAAATACCATGAGATCATCAAGATATATGATGATGTAATGTTTTAGATATTTGAATGCCATATCCATCACCCTTTGAAATATAGCTCTTGCATTGATTAGGCCAAAAGGCATTTTGTTGTATGCAAAAGTGCCCCAAGGCATTGTGAAGGTTGTCTTGGTGTGATCCTCCTCTGCCACTTTGATTTGATTGTATCCTAAGAATCCATCGAGAAATGAAAGCATTTCAGATCTAGTGACTGCTTGCAAAATGTGGTCCATGATAGGGAGAGGATAATTATCTTTTAGTAATTTTTGGTTCAAGTTATGGAAATCTACACATATTCTTATTTCACCATTCTTCTTTTGCACCAACACAATGTTGGCCACCCATGTTGAATGACGGATGGGAAATATAATCCTTGCATTAAGCATCTTCATTACCTCCTCTTTGATGGTATATATGATATTTGGGTTATATTTCCTTTATTATTTCTTGAATGGCTTGGCCTCTTGCTTCAAGGAATCGAGTGATGCACTTCCTTGGTGGAAGGATTTGAGATCATCATAAAAGTAGGAAAAAACATCCAAATATTTCTTGAGTAATGCAACAAACCTTATCTTCTCCTCGGGTGATCAATACTTTTCGAAATCGATCATCCTTGGCTCCTCCAGGTGCCGATGTATTCTGTCTTAAAATCATTTGGGCACCAAGAAGATTGATTTGCTTTCTCTTGAATGAATCTGTCATGTTTGTCAAAGAGGTCCTCTAGAGAAACTAGGACTTTTGGAATCTTGTTTCCTTTCAATTTGATCACTACTTTTTCATCACTCCCTTCAATTCCTTCTTTCTCTTCTTCAGCTACCTCTTCTTGGTGTGGAGTATCGATTCCTTTAAAGAAGATATTATTGAAATTGTCCCTTTGTTCTAAGAACACCATGATCTGATTATCATCACCTTTGAATACACCGCCAATGATTTGCGTTATCCGGTACACCATCTCAATGGTTACTTTATCTTTGCCAAAAGAAGGATGAGGTGTTACTAGGGAAGCTGACACTGTAAGGGAATCAACTTTTTCATTCTTCTCTCTTGGGATAGACTCGATGGAAAATGCATCAAAAGACTCAATGCAGTCCCATACTCTATTTCTATAATGCTGAAGTCTTTGATTTTTCACCTGATATTGCTACCAAACTTTCTTTACTATCACTTCCACATCACCCTGATATCACTGCTTCTTGATTCCCATATCTTCTGCCATGCCCATGCCTAAGAGGAGTGCTTCATACTCCACCATGTTATTCGTATTATTAAATTACAGCTTGTAGGAAAATGGGTACAATTCACCAAAAGGAGAGCACAACACCATGCTTGCTCCCAAACCTACACTAGAGTGACTACCATCAAATTCCATCATCAAAACTTGATCTTGTTCTTCTTCCATAAGAAGTGGAAAGTTCTCATCTTTTTCTAATGTGAGGAAGTAGTTTCCTAGTCTTCTTTCTTGAAATAGAATGTTTTCCTTTGGATCATCAGACTTTCATACTATGAACTTCATCTTCCTTACTGGAAGCAATTTCTTCATCTCGCCTTTCACTGGAATAGTTCTGAGATGACCAATCCCTTTTATTTTCCCACCTTAGTCTCTATAGAAGCTTCGTCTTAATATCATTCCAAAGGATGTTGGGATGTCCACCACCACAATGGCTAGAAGCACCTTTTTATCTAGAAAATCAGCTAATTCTACCTATACATCTTGGATTCTTCCTACCAATGAAAATTGCTTGGATTCCATTGAATAACAAGTGTAATTTTCCCGCATCAAGAGTGAGGCCTAGGAATTTTCAACTTTGAAAAACATCACATTATCTAAGGCTCTAGAATCTATGATGCAATTATTTAGTTGGAAGCCTTTAATGACAAGTGATAGGTGGTAAGGTTCAACCTTGTTGTTTTTGGAGGGACCGAGGGCTAGCATGTTTTGAGAAGGTCATGGGGAAATTTTGGGGAGTAAGCCTTTGGAATTTGGACCTAAGGTTATAGGATTACCACCATAGAATACATCAATGAACCTATTAAATTCAGTTGGATGTGTTTATATTTATTCTATTTATGTGAGTTGGACTTTAGTATTTCTTGTGTGTTCCACAAATTCAAATGGTGTTATGGTCGGCAAGGACAAGGTTCCGAGAATGACAAAATATTTACATGGTGAAGGATTTGATACTTTGGGGATTGGATTTTCCTTCACGGGTGTAAAAATGGCTCGGAAAGAGGTGGGGATGTAGGTTTTGATGGAACCTTATATGTTTTTGTGGAAACAAAATTTGAAGGAGAATTATTTTTAGCAATTTTTGAGCTGGGAGGAGGATTGGATGACTTACTTGGTATGATAGCATGATCCTTGCTAACCAGTGGGTCCAATTTTCTTTATCGACTCCATCGAAGGTGGTAGTGGTGATCCTCTACTAATGATTTTATTTTGTGGAACCTCCATAGAAGAATCTTCTTTCTTCTTCTTTTCCTTCACCGTAATCGTTGAGGATGGAACACCTTTCTTGGACTACGCATGAGTGAAAACTGTGCATGAGAAGCTTGGAGCTTCTTCATCATCATCATCTTCATCATCAATGTACTCAATTAGGCCATTGTGCATATCACCATCAACTTCCTTGACCTCAAGATAGTTGTCATCGTCACCCACATTTTCTTCTTTAGGTTCTTCAATTTCCACTTCCTCCTCTAGTTCTTCGATGTCACAAGAAAAATTGACTAGTGGTGCTTCGAGAGTGAGCCAATGAGGAGGTGGAGAAATCCTTGGTCTATTGGGAGGATTTGGCTTCCTTAGAGTGTTCCGCATTGTGATCTGGGACACTGTTTCTTCAAGGCAACCAAGTCATTTTCCATTTTTTGGAACATTGGGTTTGTGGTGACTGAGCCTGAATTCTGGCCTTTTTCTTTCCATTTGGGCCTTTCACTTTACCAGATAGGATTAGATCATCATCGGTTTCTATCAAGGAGTCTTGGGCTTCCCTTAATGTTCTTGGTTGGCTTATTACGAGGAAGAAACCTACGATGGCAAGGCATTGATGAAGAGTCTCTTCAAATTATTTTCAAAAGGCACCACATCTTCAAGGATTCTTCTTATCACTTTGTTATATCTTGTTATGAAGTTTCTCCTTGATTCGAGGTTTCTTTCTTCATTTGTACCAATTGGACCAAGAGATCTTGAAAGTCTTTTGTGGTCTTGAACCTATGTTTGAATGCACTTCTTATATGTTCCTAGTAGGTGACAAACCTCGAGAGGTAGCATGTAGAACCATTCAACAACTATTTCTTGAATCGACTCTACAAAGAGTTAGACCGACACATATTCATGCTCAGTGCCCAATACACCGCAAGTGGTGATAAAAATTTCTACATGTTCTTCTCGGAGTTGAAAACCGTCCCCTCTAAATTTTGGAAAGTTTTTCTTAAGACTTTTGGTAGCTCATGAAGTGGTTGAGCAAGGGTGAGTGGGTTGGTGTTTCCCCCATGGTACATTAGGCCTATGGTCCTCATGATCATGATCCGCCATTCCATTTCAGATTCTAGCTTCTAAAATCTCTAAGGCTATGGCTTCTATTTTTTTTCTTACACTGCTTTAGCTTGAGCTCTTTCAATTTCTTCAATTTGAGCTCTTATTTCAGCTTCAGATCTTTCTTCTCTTTCTCTAGCTTCTTCTGTGGTCTCTACGTCAGTGAAATCTTCAAGATTCTCATTGATGTATGGGAACTCAATGTCCAATGGATTGAAAATGCTTGGACTCCCAATGTGACTAGTTGTGTGACAAAAAAGGAGACCTCTGAATTTGGAGAAGCTCTTGTCTTCTTTGAAGTTCTTCAAAAGTAGGATTGGTTTGTCCTCCTTGTCTTTGTTTCGGGTGTATCTTCTATCTGCAGCTTGGAGATTTATACTCTTCTCTGTGGTGCTTGAATTTTTCTATCTTTCAAATTCAATAATGCATTCTTATCCAAGGTCAAGTATTATCATAGTGATGAAATAATGGTTAACACTTTTCCTGTTATGCCAAATAGCCTCTCATAAATCTGAATAAATATTCTCTTGAATGTTGAAGAGCAATTCAGGTCTTTTTGTTGATCAAAGAATACTTGTCAAAGATCACACAAGGAGTCTGCGTGGGATAGAATTCCCGGAACCAATGGTGCGGAAGGACATGAAGGACCCGCGCATGGAAAGGAAGTTCAAATTTTAGGACTTAGCCTATTTTGAGCATGAAGATGTATTTTTAGAAGATGGCATGCGGAACACATCAACAATGTAGAGACGTGCACGCCATGCATTGTCTATCTTTGGAGAAATAGTTCGAAGCATTTATGCATGGAGACAAGATAGGAATAGAATTGGTACTTGATTAAGCTGCAAGAGGACTATAGATAACACACTTGCATGTGTGGCTATGATTATAAATGGTGTGTGGCTATTAATAGCATGCGGCCTATTTCTGGAATAGATAAGTGGTGAAGGGAAAGTCCCCACCCTATATATATGATGTTAGGTGCATAGTAGATAAGAAGAGAGAGAGATGGATGTATGGAAGGAGATGTATGTATGTGTGTAACAGAGAATATATGCATATGATTGAACTATTGTATCAGTTCCATACGCGCATTGGTATAGATTGACAATATTGTAAGGAGATTCTATATTTATTAATAGATGGAAGATATTGGCTGAATCTAAGTGTCATTCTATGTGTAGTTGAGTAGTGCATGTTATTAATTCAATCATGATTTCTGTTTAAGATTGTTCTTTCATGGATCTGAGTGTACCATGCATTGTGGAATGATGGATTAGTTATGAATCTATATGTTACTTCCTTCATCATGTTAACATCTTATTACAAAGCAACCCTAAAGAGGGACCTGGTACCTTTGTGTACTTTGGGTGAGCACTTAGTCTAGGCTGAGTGATGTGCTAGCATGACTAGGGTGTTATCTGGTAAATTCTAGGCTACATCATTGGTTCCATTTTCGGGACCTCTTTTTTAGTTGTTTTCAAGATGGTTCACGATGAAGACGTACCGGTTAACTCTAGCAAGTATTGAGGAATGGATACATGATCTTGGGGAAGAATATGTGTTGCGGTTTAGCAGTGGATCTTATTTTAATGCATGCACTTGGGTAGAATAGAACATGTATGACAACTTATATGAGAGATTTTTCGCTATCTTTCTAGTAGAACTATACAAGTGGCTTATTGCTTATACATCTCAATGGAATTGGAGGTATCACGCACTTGTCTGGACACATGAAGAATTTTATACCATCTATGATGTTAATCTAATCTCGACTCGCATGGTGGATATGTGGTTTTATGGTGTTCTAAACAATTATATTCTGGAATATTCAATTTTGACGTACTCTTGCCTAGAGGTAGCTAAGTTCTAGTTTTTATGGTATCCAAGAGGAACATATTTGCAAGGTATTCCATTGGCGATCAAGATCTTAATGGTAACTTTGAACCTAGAGAGTAAACCGATGGCTAACTAAACTTTGCCATACGTGGGGAGGAACAGGTTTGGTTTAAGATGGTAGACCTAGTGGCATAGAAGCAAGAGAGAGGAAAGGTGGTTTAAGTATAATGAGGTGCACGAGAGGGAGATAGAGAAGCAACATTTTGTTGTAGAGAGTATGGCATGGAGGAGAGAGATGGCTCGTGAAGGATTTACAGCTCACGTAGAAGACGTGGAGCAGAGCATCAAGAATTCCCCCATCTTAGAAAGCATGATAGAGATCTCCCCTTGGCCTCATATGGAAGTGCGCCAACAGAGACTACTTGGACTACTTGTGCACATCTTAATCCTCCTAGTGACCTAGCCCTTGCACTTGGTTTTTTAGTATACAATACAATAAGTAACCAAAAAAATAACTTGGGAAGTAGGAGAGCAAGAGTAAGTTAGGGATCAAGAACATAAATGACAGGATAGATAGCTTCAATTGCATTTGAAGAAGCATTATTAGGTGCATCAT
The DNA here is from genome assembly GCA_018340775.1 of Taxus wallichiana var. yunnanensis. NCBI lineage: Eukaryota > Viridiplantae > Streptophyta > Pinopsida > Cupressales > Taxaceae > Taxus > Taxus wallichiana. The sequence continues at coordinate 698,833,908 of CM031244.1, forward strand.
CTACACAGAATGTGAGTGCGTAGAATGTTGGATTCACCTCTAGAAGTGGAACTACCTCACAGACTATAAGGGTATAGTACAATACTACTATCAGAGCATAGGGGAGTACGTCTATAGGCCCTATTCAAACTATAGGTGGAGGATCAAGATGTATAGGTGGTTCTAGTTCCGGTGGAACTGGTGGTTCTAGAGGCAAAGGGAACACAGGAGGTTTTGGATCGGTGGTTAAGGTATGCAGTAACCATAGAATATCTATATGGATATGTCACTTCATCTCCCAGAGTATAGAGGTATAGAGGATGATTCCGAACAAGTGAATATGTGTGAAATATTGTAGCAAGCTAAAGGGATCATGTTTCTGAGTGAAAGGAAAGTCAATTCACTACTACATTACAAGGGCGCACACATAGCTAGTATAGGAAATTTGACCCTGATCAAACTTGTGTGGATTATGCAACATTGAGAGATGCTTTCTTGAAAGAGTTCCATATCCCTGAGTTTGAGTAGAAGAGTATAAGTGCACTCAAAGATATCAAGCAAGGCACTACTAAGAGTGTACGTGAGTATGATGCTCATTTTAAGACACTTCTATCTAAGTTGTCTTATGATATTCATGCTAGCCAACATGCACAATGGTTCGTTTGAGGGTTGATTACACATTTTATAAGGGTGTTATCACATATGACATACACTGATCCATGTGAATCAATAGAAGTAGCTTTCTTTGTCTTTGAGGTAGTTAGGAGCATTAACACTGGCATTAGCCCATTCCTAGAGGCACAGATTACAACTATGACAAAGCAATTAGAGAAGCTATCGACAAATTCAGCCCATGAAACGTGATCAGGAATTTGGTGTACAAATTTTGAAGTGGAAGGTCACACCAAGGATAGTTTCCCTCGTAGATCTGTACAATCACTACTATTGGACTGTGAAATTTTTCATTTGAATCATGATGCTAGTCACTTTCCTTTGTTACAACATGTGATAAGGAAGAATGTATCTTGCTTTTGCAAAATTTGTAGGTCCATGACCCATGATACTGAGGATTTTGGTTGATTGGTTAGATCTAGGATGTTATAGACCTTGGGGTACAACAGACAAGTATAATGAGATAGTTCTAAGGGTAAGAATGAGCACCAGGATTGGGATCATAATCCAACATGCTATAACAGGAATGAGAGGCATTTTGAAGGAGGTTGTTGAAGGGGAGGTGGATATCACGTTAGATATGGAGGAAGAGGATGTGGTGGAGGAAGAGGAGAGTTCCCTCGTGGAACGTGTTATATGTGTGGATCTCCTAATCACTATAGGTGTGAATGTTCTCGAGAATATTTCATGTTCTTCCCGAGAAAGAACCAAAGCTATGAAGAGTGCACGGACTTATATGAGCATCGAGTAAGCAACATAAGTAAGAAAACAAAGGCACTAGGATGGTTAGAATCCAATGTATGGTAGAGGATCAGTGGATGCCCAAGATAACATAAGGACCTGAGGCATTGATAGTGAATATTACTACACATGCTGAAGTAGCACGTGCGAGAGAGGCATTGCACTAGAAGCCTACAATCACCAAGGATGAGGTTTTGCATGCAAGGTACCTAGATCCTACTCATTAGAAGGAAGTTTACCAAGATACCATGGAAGTACTAAGGAATCTTCAGGGTGAGATATAATACCTCAAGGAGAAAAAGAAAACAAAGGAGGCAGTACCCAAACTAATATTGATGATTTGTAAGAGGTGTGCAAGATGTTGCGCTAGGAGAACATTATTCCACTATTAGGAAGTTGGTTAAAAGGGAACACTCCACACACAAGTCTTGAGACTAGACGATAGATTCTGCATGCAAATCTTCCCCCTGATAGCATTGACTATGACAAAGAAATTACTTTGAATGTTGTTGTGGATGGGTGGTTGTTGAGCAACATATTGATCGATATAGGTGTGGAGGTAAATGTGCTAACATTAGATGCATGGGTATAAATGTGGAGGCCTCCATTGCAACCACCATCAAATGTTTTGTTTATGGAAAATTGTACTAAGGCCACTCCCATAAGGGTTTTGAAAGATGCATCTATAACTATACAAAGGGGCAAGTTCACTGGGGATTTTGAGGTATTGGCACTTGTAGAAGTAGACAATTTTCCAGCCCTGCTTGGATGCCCTTGGTGTTATGTGAATAATGTTGACTTGAGATTCAATAAAGGGTATATCAGCTTTGAAAACAAGGAGGAAAGGGTTATGATACCTTTGATAGATGGGAAGTCTACACCCTATGTTGAGCCTCTAAGTGAGGAGGACTTAAATAGAGTCTATGTACGCACTATTCAGGACCCAAACGTCAATGAGCCATCAAAAGAAGGCATCCTATAGTGGGAGGATTCTCATTCTATTAGTGATACTATAAGTATTTATTGCGACAATTGGGATCATGGTACATATGAATTAGTAGGACGTGAGGTGAAAAGTGTGGTTGTGTGCGCAGGACTGGAATTCATTCAATTCGATGGATAGTAGACAAGAACTTGGTATATAGGGACAAAAATCTTCCTATCTTTCTGATGGCCATGGAAACACATTGGATAGATCAAGTTAAAAGGAGAGATATGTTAGTATATACACTACGTGGGACAACATCGCGTTGTTCGGTAGTATACGAGAGATAATATTATAAACTAGGAAGAGATTAGAGTTGCTTTATCTACTAGGTTTATAAGGAACAATGCACCTACACAAATATACACTTATCATGGTGATCAACCATTCAAGCATCACATCAAAGAAAGTGTGAGAAAATTTGGATAGGAGGAAAGGAAGCATTACCACCTTCACTTTGGGTGCATAGATTGTATTCTACGCTACAAGGATGTGCATGCGCTTGGTATGTATATGTAGAATTACATTGAGAAACTAGAAACTAAAAGATTTAACTACAGGAATGATCCAAAATTTTGACTACTTCTCGACTAAACCTCTTGTAGCAGAGGCATTCAAATTTGTCAAGTACTTAACTATGGGAGATAGTGCAAAATTTGAGGAGCATAAACATGAATTATTTGGTGAGGTAGATTTCGGAGCATGTTTTGAAAAGGAAGAAGAAATGGACTCCATACTACTTGAATGATCTTGCCTTGAGAAAGAAAAAGGAAAGATGCTTTACGTCATGGATGATGAGGAAGTTGAGAACTTGGATGTTGAAAATTCACACGGGTTGTGCGAGGTCTTAGATAATGCAGACAAGGATGCGCGCACCTACCACGAACCCATGAAGACAAAGAAGGTGAATATAGGTTTGGAGGCTAAGCCTAAGGAGGCCATAATTAGAGATTATTGGTCAGACTCGGAGGTAGCAAAGATCATCGAGTTACTTAGGGATTATTAGGACTTATTCCCTCAAGGATATCATGAACCTAAAGGTGTGCATTAATCACTTGGGGAAATGAAGATCAAACTTAAGGGTGGTGCATGCAGTTACAAAGAGACCTTACAAAATGAATCCTAATTTACATGAAAAGGTAAAAGAAGAAATTGATAAAATGTTGAAATATGGAATTATCAAGCCCCTTGATGAGTCAGAATGGGTTAGCCCAATGGTAATCAAAGTGTCAATAAGGATGGACAGATTAGGATATGTGTGGACTATAGGGAGATGAATTTTGCATGTGTCACGAGATCTATTCCCTATGCCATTCTCGAGGAAATACTAGAAGGAGTTACAGGGTGTGAAATATATTCTTTCACAAATAGATTTTTGGGTATTATCGGAGTTAGGATTGCTTGGGAAAGTCAAGAAAAGACAACATTTACTACTGAATGGGGTAGTTTTTCCTATACTGTGATGCCCTTTGGATTGAAAAATGTGCCTGTTGTATTCTCACGCATAGTTGTTCAGGCATTTAAGGATTTTATTCACAACTTCTTATAGGTCTACCTAGATGATTGGACAATATATGGGCTTACGAAAGATCATTGTGACAATTTTCACTTAATGTTTGAATGGTGTTGACAATTGAGTATCTCTTTGAACATCAAGAAGTGCATATTTGCTACAAAATTTGGGATACTATTAGGACATATAATCTCCAAGGAAGGTTTTCTAGTTCATCCAGCCAAGGTTGTGCCTACTAGTCAAAGTGAGGTGTGTGGATTTTTAGGTCATATAGGATATTATAGGAAATTCATAAAAGGGTATGACAAAATTGCTGCACCCTTGGAAGAATTTTACGAAGGGGAAAGGTATATTTTATTCGGGAGAACCACATCAGCGCATGTTTGAGATATTAAAAGAGAAACTTACTACCACGCCCATTCTATAATTTCCCTCATGGGATAAACCATTTCATGTGCATGTGGATGCTTCTAGTATGGCCATTGGCATTGTGTTAGCTCAACCTAGCAAAGGTATTATAGATCATCCAATATGTTTTACTAGTAGGAAGTTGACTCCTATTGAATGGAATTATACAACTATAGAGCGTGAAGTGTTGTCAATGATCTATGCATTGTACAAGTTTTGACATTACTTGTTAGCAACACCATTTGTGTTTTATACATATCACATGGCCTTGAAGTACTTGGTAAACAATCATGTCTTACAGGGGCGCATATGCAGATGGGTGCTCCTATTTCAAGAGTTTGACTTCATAGTTGTGGTGAAGCTAGGGAAAAGCAATTCTAGACCAGATCATTTATCTAGAATCAATTCAAGAGAGGATGCATAGACAATGTAATAAACAATGCCAAATGTATAGTTATATAGGTTGTAATGCGTGCCCATAGAATTAGAAGACATTATTATCTTTCTACAAACATGTATGGAACCAGAAGGAATGAAATCATTAGAAAAGAAGTAGCTTGCTATACGCACGACACTGTTTATGTTAATCAGTGGTGACCTCTACAAGCTAGGCAGAGATGAAATACTACGTTGTTGTGTATTAGAACATGAGCATAAGGATATCATGGAAGAAGCTCATGGTGGTATTACAAGAGGCCATTATGCAAGTGATGTGACTACCTAGAAGATCCTACTTGCTAGATTATGGTGGGAGATATTATATAAGGACTGTAAAGAATATTGTAAGGCGTGTGATCATTGTCAGTGCCTAGGAAAACCAGGGCAAAGAGATGAGATGCCTTTGAGACCAATCACTAGTGCCAAACCATTTGAGAAATGGGCATTTGATTTTTTAGGACCTATTTTTCTAGCCACACATAGGAATGAGTCACACTATATCATTACTTGCATAGATTATCTCACATGGTGGGCAGAAGAAGCACCTACAAAGTACTATACGGAAGCTACAATAACTAGGTTTTTGTGGGAGAATGTTCTTATGAGATATGGATGTCCCTTAAGCTTGACAAGTGATCAAGGTACACACTTTTTAAATGAGATAATAAAGATACTATTAGATGAGTTTCTGGTTGTGCACCATAAAACTACACCTTATCATCCTCAAGCAAACAAAACTACTAAGGCCTTCAACAAGATTTTGAGCCAGACTTTGACAAAATTTGTGATGTTGGAAGAATGAATTGGGATGACAAAGTATTAGCCATTCTTTGAGCATATAGAACAAATTACAAGATATAGAATAAAGCCACACCATTTCGGTTGGTGTTTGGCATGAAGTTGTTCTCCTATAGAATAAATGTTACCTTATTTGCACATTGTGTGTGCTTTGGAGGTCTAGTTGATGAACAGGATTTATAAGAGCATATCAAAAATATGATTCAACTAGATGAGTGTTGAGCCATAGCACGATGGAGTCAGAAGCAAGAAAACGCTAGGCATAAGGCATGGCATGAGAGAAACATAAGGGATAAGAAGTTTGAGATTGGACAAATGGTACTCCTTTATGACTCAAAGTTTTTGCACCATCCAGAAAGCTCAAGTTACATTGGTTTGGGCCATATGTTATCAATTCTATACTTGAATCAAAGTGCTTGCTAGTTAGAAACACATGATGGAACACGGATACTCGGTTATTTTAACGGAAGTAGGATGAAGCCATACTATAAATAAGTCTTCTTGGTGTTTGTAATAAGGCAGTATTTTCATTTAGTTTTGGTTTTCAATTCTATATTTCCTTAATGTATTTCCTTCATTTTCGCTATGCTTTATCAATTTTATTATTCTTCTTGTGTAATAAGTGCACTTGCATGCATGAAGCTAATTACTATATGAAGAATATTTATGCGCAGAGGACTACACATAATTTTCATGTGGGGTGGTTGTAGTTATCCAACAAAAATATTGTGGGAATTGAAAGGTGAAAGGAATAAGCTACTACGGATGTGCTTTAAGTCAAAGAGGATTGCTTCTCAAAAGTGACCAAGGATGGAGATGAATGAAAGATCAGTATAATGTGAGGTAAGCAAAGGCTAGCATAACTACTAGGATAAGGTATAATGATGAGGTACTCGGGCATAGGATTGTGTGTTGAAAAGTCTATGACCAGAGGGTAGGAAGGCGCGCTAGAAGGTTATAGCTAGGCACAAAGATGTACCACATGGAATAAATGGATTTGGTCAATGAATGAGGGGATATTTGGTAGGTGAAGGAGTAATAAATGCATCAAAATTTGAAAAATTTATATAAGGATGGGATGTGGATTCATTTTTACCATTACGACTAAGATTATTTGAAGAAAGAGCCAAGTGTGAAGAGCCAAGTGATCGAGTTAAGGTGTGAAGGGTGTGAAACCAAGAGTGACAACCAGATCATGTGTGACAAGAAGCTTGTGTCCCGGTGGTGAAGGGTTTGAGTGAAGCAGGGAGACAAAAAGAGTTAGGTTACAAATTTTCCACCTAGGGCATGATTGAATTGAGCTAGGGTTTGATTTACAGAGTTACAAAGTTGAAGAGGAGACATTTGCAAGGTAAAAATGGCACCGAAGAAGGCATCTGCAATAGCTAGTAAAAGGAAAGAAGAAGGTAGTCATTGAGGAGGAAGAGATGGCACCCAAAAGCCATTTTTCAGAGATGTAATATCTAAAAGGAGTCATCATTGGCCAAGAATGGGATTCACCCATCAGAAAGAGCAAAGTGAGTGAATATAATCACATGACTTCGGAAAACAAAAAGGAGCTTGATTCCTTACTCACTACTAGAATGAACAAGTGCACAATGGAGGACATGCTAGTATATGACGATGTGGGTGAAAATATTTTAAAGAGAATTGGGGTCTACCAATTGTATGAGCTTCCATATTTCGAGAAGTATGAGCCCTTGTATCAGTGGCTCATGAGCAGGGTGCACGAAGACTTCTTCTACTTTGTAAGATGCAGAGTTAGAATCTCATCTACACTTGTCTCATTAGTTACAGGTCTGAAGGCCACAGGAGAAGATATAAAAGGTGATCTTGTAGATAAATCCATGATTGTAAAGACCAAATAGGAGTTGGGATACTTGAAGGGTCCGCATAGAATGGACATAGATAAATTGAAGAATTGTCTAGTTATACAAGCTACAACCCACCTTGTTACCAAGTTGAATGATCGAAGCGGTGGTCTCAGGTAAATACTATGTGGTTGCATGTGGTGCATAAGATGTAAAAAGCAACAATATACAACATTGCAGTTATATTCTGAGCAAATAGTTAAAGAAGCGCACAAAAGAGGGAAGATCAGATTTGTGGCTATTCTACTATCACTGGTATTTATGGAGATTGGAGTATCAGATGAACCAAAGGAGAATGTATGGGAATACCCCAAGGAGAACAAGTCCCAGCTGAAAGATTCAGCAAGTACCTATGCAAGGGGGCCATGACAAATGATGTAAAGAAAAGGGTGGAGAAGTGGTATGACAGGCTCTGTGTGGCATTTGGGGAAGAGTGGCGCATCCCAAAGGACCTACCAGCAGTGGTAGGGAAACAAGTTTAGTTTGTTGTATATCAACATTTCTGCATCGTGCACTTCCCAATGAAAGATGGAGTCTAGAGCCCTTGGTGTAAGTTTCCTTATGCATTCACTACAAGGTATTTTCAAGCATTTGTTCATAGATTTACAGAGACATGCATCAACTGGTCTTCAATGCAGATAAGGTAGACTATGATTACCATACACTAAGGAAGAAGTATGTGTATCCTGAAAGAAATGCTTATACAAAAAGGATCATTTTAGAGGTATTGAATATCAAACCAATAAGCTTGGTTGTAGCAGATGTGGGGGAAACATTGGTGTATCTCTAGTTGAAGCCAAAAATGGAGAATAACAAATATGTGGAAGGTGAGTTTGCACTTCCAACACCACTAAAGGGAAAGCATACAATGGAGAACATCCCAGTGCTTAAGCCCATAGAACCAATTGAAGTGTATGATGAGGAGGAGGAGCATGAAAATAGTGGTGGTTTGGAGCATAGGGGTAGGAGACATCCTACAAGTAAGGGTGAAGATGAGTGCATTGTTACACCACCCTAGACACAAGAGGGGATGATGAGGACGTGAATGCAGTCCAAGGGTAACATAGGTTTAAAAGGGTATTTAGGGGAACAAAGACCCAAGGTGCTACTCCAACCAATGTGCATAAATCACCCAGACTCTCCCCACAAGAGGAGGCTACCATGTAGAGAAGGAGGAAACTGAAGTTGAATGAGGAGGTGGAAGAGTCAGAGGAAAGCGCCTAATTCTCCTACACTTCCAGAGGACATAGAAGAACAAGGTGAGGCATCAAAGGAAAAATAAGAGGATGAGAAAAGACTAGAGGAGGTAGTTACGAGATGATTTTTAGGACATGGAGACATAAGTCCCTAATTTATAGGCTAAAGTTCCTAACTAGCAAAGGTCTAGAAGAACAAGTGGAGAGAACATTCCACCTGCCATGGGGTATGCAAGGACGCTAGAAAAATTATCTGTTTCCTCTTCCAAAGAACAATAGCGCAGAAGGATTTATTTGGTTGGGAGTTAATGGATGAAGATATGGTGATGGTGTGCACTATCATCACCAATCCGGCACTATGATAATTCTTCACCGGGAACTCCTCGTGCTATGATTATTTACTAATGCATGACCTTTAGTTTGGTGGATGTAATCTGAAACAAAACAACAACATAACACAAGAATACCATCGACTATGATAAGATGGAATGATGACAAATCTAAAATATCAAAGTAAATTATACTATTAACATGAAATTCTTACAATCTCACCCATGAGGTACTTCAAGTGTTATTGACTTCACTTGCCTTTCACCAAGACTATGGGAGAAACTTTACAATTACACCTCTTAATGACTTCTTCAACACACCTTTAAACTGATGGCTTCCTTTGCACACTTCCTACAATATTTCTCACTACTTCCTTCTATGCTAAATGAGGGGGGTGGCCTCTCTATTTATAGAACTTCTAGGCTTATCCATCTTATCTCTAAGATAGGATAAGAAATCCACTCTGACGAATCATATTCCATACCTTAACTCTTATCTATACATGTAAGCTTATCTTTTAAGATAAGATAAACCTTATCATTTTACATGGGTTCCACATTTTTAGACTTTTTACAAATAAAATACACAAAATATTTATGACCTCACTCCTTGTCCTTATTACCAATATAATATTTCTAATTCCTAATCATGTAGACCCTACTTCTCTAATTACCCAAACTTTGACATTTTAACATTACCGGACCACTTACAACAAATATTTACTTTTTACAACATTCCTATTGTACTTTGACTGTTATCATACTCCACATTATTGGCAGCATCGCATCTTGTGCTATTTGTTATCTTCTATCGATGCTACTACTAATTACACTTAACAACATCCTATTCCTAATACATACATTAATGAAATAGAAATTACGGAGGAAAATTTTAGTGTTGACATCTTCCCCCTTCCTAGCTTCTACTCCATCCTCGGAGTAGACTATTCTGGTGCTTGGAAAATATTCAACTTGTCATGGTTGACCCATTTCGTAATGGGATTGCCATCCAATTCCTCCAGTCGGTACGTACCATTTTCATACACAACTGCTATTTTGTAGGGCCCCATCCATTTTGGAAGAAATTTTCTCTGTCGTCTTTTTTTTTGTATCTGGAATCATATACTAGAACCAAGTCATTCACATGAAATGGAGACCACCGGATCTTTTGATCAAAGTATTCCTTCTACTTCATTTTCTTCTTATAGCTTGTATCCTTAGCTATTTCCCTCATTTCCTCTAGCAAATGAAGATGTACCAACCTTTCTTTTACTGAATCACTTTCATCCATCCTTTTATTTTCCATAACTCTGACCATGGGAATATCAAACTCAATAGGAAGAACTGGATCAATGCCATAAGCCAACTGAAATGGGGAGTATCCTGTTGTTGACTTTGATGTTGCCCTATATGCCCATAATGCTGCATGAATCTTTTTATCCCACTTATGTACCTACAAGGCTGCATCTTTTGCTAGAATTTGACACAACACAAAAAAATTTCGTTCCACCTGTCCATTTGTGCTTGGCTTGTATGTTGTTGCCTTCCTGTGCTTAATAGAAAACTTATTGACTAGGGCTTCTACCACCTCATTAATGAAGTGGCTTCTTTGATCTATTACAATTTCTAATGGACAACCAAATTTGGTGACAATGCGTTCATATATGAACCTTGCCACTTCATCCATGGAAGTTGTTTTCAATGGCCTAGCTTCAACCCACTTGGTTAAATAATCTGTGGCAACTACAATATACTTATTTTGGCGTGAAGTAGTTGGAAGTGGACCTACAATGTCTATTCCCCACTTTTCAAAGGGACCAAGTGGAAGAATAGGGCATAATGGAGCTGATGAAGTCTTACGGTTACCATGTGTTTGACAAATATCACATATCTTACAATAATTATAACAATCTTTAAAAAGAGTGGGCCAGTGATAACTCGTATCCAAGATCCTTCTTCCGTAATTTTTCCATAGAAGTGCCCTCCACATGTACCATTGTGGAATTCTTCTAGCAGTTCCTTCCCTTGATCACGTCCAATGCTCTCTTGATCTTGTCCATCGTGTCCTATTCGAAACAATACTCCATGCAGAATAGAATATGGACGACTGACTTGAGTAATCTTTCTCTTAGTCTTTGCATTGACACCATCAGGAAACTTGAATTCATTCAGATAATTCCAAATATCTATGTATTCACTAGGGATTGTGTCAAGGGATAACAAGGCTGCATCGGGGAAATCATCATCATCACAAGATGATCCTAAACCATCATAGGCTCGAGAGAGTGCATCTGCATTGACATGCTTCTTTCCTGGCCTATCTATAATATCAAATTCAAATTCTTGTAGCAAAATTATCCATCTTGCTATCCTCCCTGATGGGTTAGGCTTATTTACAATATATTTTAGAGCCTGATGATTTGTTACAACTAGAAATTTTTGCCCTAGCAAGTAATTTCTAAAATTCTTTATAGCAAAAATGATAGCCAGAGCCTCTTTTTCAGTTACAGTATAATTTACCTCAGCACTGCTCATTTGTTTACTCCCAAAGTAAATTTGATGTTCATTCCAATTTTCATCCTTTTGGCTCAAAGTACTTCCTAGTGCTGCATCTGAGGCATCAGTGTACACAATGAATGGCTTTCTCTAATCTGGATTCTTCAAAACAGGTGAAGACACCAGGGCTTCCTTGATTGTCCAAAAGCTTCATGCGCCTTATTTCCTGGTTCATAAGTAACATCCTTCTTCAAGAACTGGGTTAGTGGCTGTGTAATCTTTGAGAAATTCTTGATGAACCTTCTATAGTAACCCACATGGCCTAAAAATGATCTCAACTTACTTCTATTCATAGGAAATGGTAAATCTTTGATTTTGAAACTTTATCGGGATCGCACTGCAATACCATCTCTGGATACAACATGCCCTAACAAAACACCTTTAGAACATCCAAAGACACACTTTGTAGGGTTTAGTGAGGCTTGTGCTTCATCTAACCTTTGAAATGTTGTCTCCATCTGGTGTAGGTGGTCCAACTTGCTCCCATAGATGCAAAAATCATCCAGAAATACTCGATGAAGGTCCCAATGTAGGGTTCGAACACCCTATTCATCAAACGCTATTTGGAATGTTGCTTTGGAGCATTACATAACCCAAAAGGCATAACTCTATAAGCAAATGTTCCCCAAGGAGTGGTGAACGTGGTCTTCAGCAGATCTTTCTCTGTTATACGAACTTGGTTGTAGCAGCTATATCCATCAAAGCAAAACTATATCACTCCCGGCCGCCTACTTCGCCCAAGATCTGATCGAAAATGGAAGAAGGTAATGATCCTTCTTTGTTGCCTTATTGAGCTTCCTATAATCAACACAAATGCATAGCTTCCCATTCTTTTTTATTGAGATCACAATGGGAGAAACCCATTTTGAATTCTCCACAACAAATATGAATCCTGCATCAAGCAACTTATCTATTTCTTCTTTTACAGTCTTGGAAAAATTAGGATTCATTCTATATGGCATTTGCTTTATGGGCTTAACACCATCTACCAGCTCAATAGAATGTTCTACCCAACTTACTTGACGGAGTTCCTTGTAATCAAAAGTGAATAGGTGTATGTACCTTCGAAAGAGATGGAGGTAGGATTCCTTCTCACTCTCCATCATAGCATCACCAATCTTTATTTGTTGGAGACGATCATCAACTTCTTCTTCAGATAATTTTATGGGGTCATGAGTTGGTGTGACTGGAAGGATATCCATGACTGAAACATCAACCTCACTTTCTTCATCTTCAGTGTCCACTTCATTGGTACTAGAGTAATCAAGAGGATGTCCAATCATCAGTTTCATCACTTGAATCCACAGGTTCTGCCTTATGATGTCAAGGGATCACGTTTATCTTCACCCTCTCTCTACCACGTCCAAGTGTCATGAAACCTTCATTCCAGTAGTTTCTTGCATGAACTCTCCTTAGCCATGGTCTTCCCAGCAGCATTGGGTACACAACAGTACCATTTTTCATCACCTGAAAGTCTACCACACATACAACAGCCATAATAGATATTGCCACATTTGAAACTACACCTTTTGGTTTAGTTTTTCCTTTATTTAATGACCTTAACATAAGTGTTGAAGGGCGATCAATTTTTAAACCCAACATATTCATCACAGACTCGATCATTACATTAACTGCAGCACCTCCATCAACTAAGACATCATGAATTGAAATACCATTACATAATACCTCAGCTTGTGGAGCATAGGGATCCGCCTCTGCCTCCAAAACAGGGACCTCAACCTCCTTTCTTTGTCGAACATTGAGTCCACTTCGCACCTCCCGCCTCTTCTCAGAAGACATAGCCAAGAGTTGACCATATGTAATATTTGCAGGCCTTTTGGACAGATCTTCCAAGATGGAGTATGGTCCTTGCCCCGTGAAATCAGAAAATCCTGCACACCTAACTTTCTTCTCCTATGTTTCTTACTAGTTTCTCCTTTCATCTTCTTAGGATCATTTCCATCTTGATTATCTTTTTCTTTCTTTCTTTTTGTTACAAACACATCTACTTCATTATTTCTACTCTTATCTACTACATCAAAAGAATTCACGGTTTCTTTTCCTTTATCATTATCTCCTTTACGAGATATAGAAACTCTATCCGAACAATTATACTTATAATGACCCTTTTTATAACAACCATAACATACAACTTCAGAAATATTTCTTTTTGGACCTCTATCTCCTCCCTGAGAACTAAATTCTTTTCCTTGAAGAAGATTAATAGTTAATTGACCCATCTTTTTGAGCAGATCTTCATACTCAGTGGATGTACTAGGAGAAATATTTGTGCTCACCGGGAGTGGTTGTGGATTCTGGACCAAAGGTGCTGGTGTAGGCTCTACTTTAGCAACAATTTCTTTGGGCTCCTCCTCCATGCTTTCTTCTTGCCTTCTTGCAATCTCCTTTGCTTGTTCAATGGTAGCCGGGTGGTCATACTTCACTCATTATCTGATCTCTGGCTTCATCCCAAGAATGAAGTGCTTACAGAGGAGATTATCCACACCATTCATCAACCCATCCGCTAATCCTTCCTTTCGGATCTGGGCATCGAGCTTCCTCCTTAGCTCTAGAACACGAGCATGATAATCCCTTATCTTCTCCTTCTCTCCTTGGGATAGCTTTGTGATCTCGATCATGAGATCGCATATTTCGTTGTTCACTAAATTCTTCAAGAAAACTTTCAGTTAATAAATCCCATGAATTTTTCACATTATCACCTAGTGTTTCAAACCACCTAAGTGTTGAACCATCCAAAAAGGTAGGAAAAAATTCAGTCCATTGTTCCCTTCTTATGAGGCCATTACAAATACAAGATCATTTAAACTCTTGAATGAAAGAAGAAGCATCTTCATTAGATTGAGCTGAAAAAACAGAATCTTTCCCATTTTCAAAAGTAACCACCATGAAATACCAACCCACAAGTACAATCAACAAGACTTATGTGCACAAATAATTGGAATCACTGTAATAGAAAGTGACTTTACACCTTTCTACAGTAAAATAGAAATGACCACGGTAACTATGGTAAAACTTGACTTACTGCGGTAAAAACTGACTTTACTGTGGTAAACACTATTCACAGTAAAAAGTGAAGTTACTGCGGTAAATACTATTCACGGTAAAAAGTGACTTTACTATGATAAATACTATTCACAGCAAAAATGACTTTATCATGGTAACTACTATTCATGGTAAAAATGACTTTACCATGGTAACTACTATGCACAGTAAAAATAAGGTTACCCTCCAATTGATTTTTGACTAAGTGGGAATATCTCTCCAGAAAATCCACCAACGAGGAATGGTCCCTAAGAACGGAACCAAAATGTCATCACCAATCCGGCACTATGATAATTCTTCACCGGGAACTCCTCGTGCTATGATTATTTACTAATGCACAACCTTTAGTTTGGTGGATGTAATCTGGAAACAAAACAACAACATAACACAAGAATACCATCGACTATGATAAGATGGAATGATGACAAATCTGAAATATCAAAGTAAATTATAATATTAACATGAAATTGTTACAATATCACCCATGAGGTACTTCAAGTGTTATTGACTTCACTTGCCTTTCACCAAGACTATGGGAGAAACTTTACAATTACACCTCTTAATGACTTCTTCAACACACCTTTAAACTGATGGCTTCCTTCGCACACTTCCTACAATATTTCTCACTACTTCCTTCTATGCTAAATGAGGGGGGTGGCCTCTCTATTTATAGAACTTCTAGGCTTATCCATCTTATCTCTAAGATAGGATAAGAAATCCACTCTGACGAATCATATTCCATACCTTAACTCTTATATGTACATGTAAGCTTATCTTTTAAGATAAGATAAACCTTATCATTTTACATGGGTTCCACATTTTTAGACTTTTTACAAATAAAATACACAAAATATTTATGACCTCACTCCTTGTCCTTATTACCAATATAATATTTCTAATTCCTAATCATGTAGACCCTACTTCTCTAATTACCCAAACTTTGACATTTTAACATTACCGGACCACTTACGACAAATATTTACTTTTTACAACATTCCTATTGTACTTTGACTGTTACCGTACTCCACATTATTGGCGGCACCATACTGACGGTGCCGTTATCTTCTATCAGACGCTACTACTAATTACACTTAACAACATCCTATTCCTAATACATACATTAATGAAATAGAAATTACGGAGGAAAATTTTAGTGTCGACAAGACTCGAAAGAAAATATCATGGTCAATACACACCCACATGGATGAGCCTGAATTTGATGTGTGTAAAGATTCATGCATTTTGAGATGACTGAAAAATTCACCTTAAGCCGCAGGACACATGATAGTGAATCCTACTGTCATATCAGATGAGCAAGTCAGCAATGCATTGGTGAAATTTTCTGTTGAGGTGGCTAGAAGAAACATAGACAAAGCTGCCACGATCAGAGCACTACGTGAGGATTTGAAGACAAAGGACACAGAGATAACATGCATAACACAAGAAGAGGGACTTTGTGTAGAAGAAGAATGAGGTGTTCATAAGCATCACAAAGGATATTGGGGACAATGTAATCAAAGCAAGGCCACACTTAGAGGCCAAGGTACCACGAACATTTCCTTCAGCGATACACTATGTGGGAAAGTTGGTGGACTTGGTACTTGAAGATGAAACTCTATGTATGCAAGTGCCAAAATTCTCTGAACAAGATGCCAAATAAGAGAAATCATCTGTGATGAGAAAATTACATCTTATGAATGGCTATTCTACAAGCATTACGGGAAGTATTGAAGAAAGCATACCAATCTTTAAATATATGCACAATTATAGAGGTTCTTATCAACATCAAGACCCTTAAAGAGAAGAATGAGGTCTAGAAAGTGATGAAATATGAGACATTGTGCCACATAGAAAGATTGTCAATGGTTAAAAAAAAGTACAAGGCCCTAATGGAAGCACAAGAGCCTTGCACAAGACTTGGCTAGAAGAGCTTGAAAAGATGATTACACGAGAAGATGGAACTTTTAGAAGGAAGAATGACATCAATGTCTAGTGTTGTGTTGGTTCTAAAAAATGAGAAGGGAGAGATTGTGAGGGATGAGTTGGAATCCATTTATGGACATCCTAGAAAAAGTAGAGCAAGCACTCACTGACTGACAGGTATTAGAGGCCAAAATAAAGGAGGAGTATCTAGAGTTGATACTACAAACTAATACAGAGGAGGTTGCCTAATAACCTCATAGAAATTCTTTATTTATCTACATTCTTTTATTCTTATTATTTCCATTCTTCTATTCTTTCCTTAAATTTTTGGAGATACCCATTGTTAGGATGACAATGAGATTAGTGTGGGGTAATGTTGATCAAAGAATACTTGTCAAAGATCACACAAGGAGTTCGTGTGGGATAGAAGGCCCGGAACCAAGGGCGTGGAAGGACAGGAAGGACTCCAGGCACAAAAGGAAAGTTCAGATTTTAGGACTTAGCCGATTTTGAGCATGAAGACCTATTTTTAGAAGATGGCGTGTGGAACACATCAACGATGTAGAGACGTGCATGCCATGCATCATCTATCTTTAGAGAAGTTGTTGAAGCATTTATGCATGGAGATAAGCTAAGAATAGAATTGGCACTTCAATTAACTATAAGAGGACTATAGATAACACACTTGCATGTGTGGCTATGATTTTAAATGGCGTGTGGCTATCAATAACATGTAACCTATTTCTAGAATAGATAAGTGGTGAAGGGCAAGTCCCCACCCTATATATATATGATGTTAGGTGCATAGTAAATAAGAAGAGAGAGAGAGAGAGAGATGGATGTATGGAAGGAGATGTATGTATATGTGTAACAGAGAATATATGCATATGATTGAACTACTATATCAGTTCCATACACACATTGGTATAGATTGACAATATTGTAAGGAGCTTCTGTATTTATTAATAGATGGAAGATATTGGCTAAATCTAAGTGTCATTTTGTGTGTAGTTGAGTAGTGCATGTTATTAATTCAATCATGATTACTATTTAAAAATTTTATTTCATGGATTTGAGTGTACCATGCTTTGTGGAATGATGGATTAGTTATGAATCTATATGTTACTTCCTTCATCATGTTAACATCCTGTTATAGCAACCCTAAAGAGGGACCTAGTACCTTTGCGCGCTTTGGGTGAGTGCTCAGTCTAGTTTGAGTGATGTGCCAGTGTGATTAGGGTGTTATCTGATAAATTCTAGGCTGCATCACTTTTTACGGGAGGATGGCCAAGTAGATCCATGGTTTGTAGACATGAGGCTCGTATAGCTATTCAAATTCAAGAAATTTTCTTTACTTTTTTTTAATTTTTTAATTTTTAATTTTTTTTTTGTTTTTTTCTAATCTTACATTCGTATTCAAGTGTAGATGTTGCTAAATCTTTCCTACACCTTTGGGTGCCAAAAACATTTGATGAGAAAATTTATTCAGGGGAAAAATTAGTGGTCATCTTGCCAATGCTCTAGGAGTCTAAGTCCTCTACTTAACTTGTGCAACTTCTGTATGTGCATGCATGGGTAAAAAGTGAGTTTTATCTTGGTTTCCTCTCTTTCAAGAATCCAACAGAGTACTCCACCGACCACCGTGGAAAAATCTTGCATATATCTCGTAAGAGAGCAATTTTCTAGGAAAATGGGAAAGGGAATGAGAAAGTTAGAAAAAGAGTAACTAATGCTGCAAGTAGAAAATCGAGACTTGCATACACCAAGAAGAAATTTCATTGTGTGCACTTGAATTTAGAAGAAATAAAATTTGCATAACAACAACAAGACCAAATAGTGTTTAATGAGCACAAAGTACCACTAAACTCCTAAGTCTAAAAATGCTAAAATTTCTTCTTCCTTTATTAAAGCTCAAGGAAAAATTGTACATAACATAGAAATACAAGACATTTTTGAGTAGGGAATATGAAAGAAATTTTCTCTCTTTTCTCTCTTAACAAGGATATCTCTCTCATGAATTCACTAAAAACAACTCCAATATCTAAGAATTATAAGAATTTTTCTAAGAAGAAATTGAAATGAGGAGCTTGTTACAATTTATAGAAGAGAAGGCAACTCTTCATCTTCTGGTGATTTTTCAAATACTTTAATTTGACTTTAGATTTTCATATTCCACTTAAATATTTAAGTCCCTTTTATAAAATCAAGGTGACTTAAAGTTTACATTATGTTTCTAAAGTCACTTAAAGTTATATTAAAAAGTACAAACCCCAACGTAAAAATATAACATTGATGAGAGAGAGCATTGGGTGAGAAAAGAGAGAAAGAGAAAGAAGAGGAAGAAGAAGAGAGAGAAAGGAAGAATTATGCAGAAGAATGAGCTGCTGCAGTGGATTTGATCTCACTTCCTAACTGGTTTCCACTTCACACTCCTGAGAAGGCCTCTGTCCCTCCAAGATCCTTGTTGAAACAAGCTACTTGTAGGTTCCACTTTTTTGGCATGAGGAATGCGAATGCAGCTCAAGGTATTTGTCCATCCATCAGCCACACTGTTGATGTCTTTGCACTTCCCGAACCATGATGAATTTTTCTCTACTATAAGGGCAATATAGGCCCATATCTCATAAGAAGTCAAGGGTATCCTTAGTGAAGGAAAATGGGTTACCTACCTCTTTCTTGACGTATTCTTCAAATGGACTAATCAACTCATCGAAATTATATCCTCACCCATTGTAGGTACTCCAAGTTTCTGAGTTTTCTAATTTACATTATAATGTAATTTGTGTGCTTGTTCCTCTTTTCCCTCTAGCTTTGTGATGGTCTGATTGATTTCCTCAAACCTAATTTCCAAGGCCCTCACCCATACACGTGACAAGTCTTCTGAGGGATTTTCAAAAATCTTCCTATCGATCAAGTCCTAGCAATGAGTGCTGGTCATTTCATCTACTAATGAGACCAAAGGTTCCCAACAGTCCATTTCTTTCTCCAAGTCCTCCTTGAGTACATGTAAGCAAAGAGTTTAACCACCTCATGGGTCACTTGAATTCCATTTTTAGAAATTGAGTTAATCCATTCATTAGTCGCTCACCCCTATATTGTGAACTCATGTATCCTCCGATGGAATTTGGATTGAATCTACTTATGGGCATAACTTCCTCGGTGGAAATTGTCATGGCGGTAGGATCAAATAGATTTTACATGTAGAATGATAGAGTTTGCACGTAATATTTTAGTTCATCAATAATTCTTCTTATACTCATTATTCCTTTCCATCATGTGAGTAGAAGGTTGTTGATACATGTGCAAATCCCCTTCATGAGTTCTTGGTCCTAGTTATATTGTGCTCTTCTCATAATTAGCTACTTTTATCTCATCCATTGGCTTGATTTCCTTAGGTTGAGCTACTTCGATGTATTGACTACTTGTTTCCCCATTTTAGAACCATGAGGCTATATGTGCATGCTTTCTCCATATTTTTATTTGGCCAATGAGACAATCACTTATAGATAAGGGGTTTCTACTTCCTACTGAGTGCGCAGTGTTAGGGACAATTGTTTCTTGCATTCAAGGAAACATCTCACCAAATTTGGGCTCAATGATAGGTGCAACTACAGTTCCTTATTCTGAAGGAGGAGGAAAATCCTAAATGAGAGAGGTATCGGTGTCAACAAGAGGTAAGATATCCTGTGGTAGCTCGAAACATGGATCTTGAACTATGTGTTCTTCATCCACTTGTGTCTTGAAAACTATATTTTCTTCCTATGTTTATGTGATCAAGTATTCCTCTCGTAGTGACACAAATGATTCTTCTTCTACCTTTTGTTTCTTTGGCATTTTTGTGAGGAGAAGCTTCCAATTATGTGAACTTCTTTTTCGAACATGCTCCAAATTTTTTTAAAACTAGAAGTCACCTCTATGACTTTTGAAGATGACTAATGGGAGGCTTGCTTCTAACTTGGGGGAATTCCTTGTGACTGGATGATCATGGTTCTCTTATTTTGAAACCAATTTCTCATTCCACTCCTTTATATACCCGATTTGAAAACATACCGGTTGGCTAGAGACAAAGGGTACATCATTACTACCATGTACTTAGGATCATACTTCTTTGTCCCATCATCGTGTAAAATATCATCATACAAGGAGAAATTGAATTTCTTCATCTCATTAATTGTGATCCTCATATGGTCATTTTCACGCACTTCAAATTCATCAATGCAATTGGCCCAGTAGTCCTCCACTTATGGGTCATGTTATAATTATGGGACATAGAAAGAGTCAGCATCTTCTCGGATGTTGAAATTAGGCCTGGAAATGTAGGAATGTAAAGTAAAATGAGTGAAATCGGCCTCCATATGAGATGCGTCAATTGAGCAATTTCACGTGAATCCCCCTGAGAGAGATAGGGAATGGAGTAAAATTCTTCGTCCGATTATAAGACTATTATTCACTTGAATGATTTGTCTGTAGATCTTGAACAATACAATTTGGTCACTAAGGTACTTAGGCAACCTTAGCAGAGCTTGGTTAAAGCCAACAACTCATAGGTAGGAGAAGGTTGAGAATTATATGAAATAAGAGCCATATTTCTTGATCACAGATGCCACTTATGATGACATCCTAGCCTCTAGATCTCCTTCTAAGCTTCAAACAACATACATTGTCAATGCAGCATTCACATGATCCAAATTCTAATGGCTTTTCTCCATCACCAACTATGGAAGTTTCTTGAATGCAGGCACCTTGGCAACAATGTTTTGCATGAGATCCAATCCTTTGAATGATCTTGAGATAGTGAGGAGATAGACCAAGTAAGAATTCATGTGGAACTTCTTCGTCATGCGTACCTGGAGCAGTTGTAGATGGAGATTATCGGTGAAGTCTCTTATGCTTGTTTCACCCATAACTCTACTAAGGAGAGTGATGGCATCTAAATATCCTCTCAGAACTCACATGTTGGAAGGTTCTTGGGTATCCTTCAAGGATTTCTTCCTCTTTTCAACCACGAACCAAGTACAATGCCTCGTACATAGGCATCCATCCTTTCCCACTCATGTAAGGCTTTTTCCTTTGAGATGATGACCATGCTAGGTGATGTTAGTACCTGCAGAGAAAGTGAAATGGTTATAGGGCAAATGACTTCCATCATTATACTATTGTTAGTTCGAGATGGTTTGTGTTTTGGGCTCATAGTGCTGAGAGCACGTTAAGACCAACTCAAGACTTTTCAGAACACTTTGGATGTCCCATGGCAACAAACAAGCCACTTGTGAATATCGATCGTCAATAATATTTTGGTCCTCGGCTGCCATGTGACTTCTAAGGTCATGCAGGTCCATGTACAAGAAATCAATGTCTACTATCTCATACTCATAGGTGAAGGGTTGTGCCAGCTTCGGTCCCATCCACTTCTGCTTCATGTTTTCCTTAGAAAGAGCAACTTACTATTTTTATTAAGTATGAAAAAGTAGCTCCCTCGAACCTCAATTGAATGTTGTGACTATAATATCGTGTTCTCTCTATGTTCCTCTCTCCTTCTAAATCAACTTTCCATTTTTGGAAGGTGCTCGTAAGACCACTTACTATTTTTAGTAAGTGCATAAAATACCCATTCTGATGAATTATCAGTTGGAGTGATTTTCATTGTCTTTGTCTCCTTCACAAGTTCTTATGTTGATGAATTTCCCAATATAGTAGTACCCTATCCAAAATACCTACTATTTTTAGAAAGTGGGTTTCTGGAGGTTGGATTGATGTGGAACAAAGTTTTTTGATATGGTTTTTTTCCCCCAACATCTTTCCTATAAAATTTTAGACCTACCCACTTGATAGTCTAGGAGATTTTAAACTTTTAATTTTTCGACCTAGTACTACCTCTAGACACGACAACCATTAATGGACCTCAAAAATTGTAGGTCTAGTTTTCTCCCCTATTTGCAAAAAAATTAATATTTTTGATATGAGTTTTTTCTTCTTGTGCTTTAAGTGATTTTTTTTTCAATCCTATAGCTGATTTCATGGGAAATCTAATTTTTGTCTTCATCGGGTGAGAAAGAATATTTCTTCATTGTGAATGATTTATGGCATGAGAAGAGAGTCTGAAGGTAGTTTTTAATGGTATTGTATAGAGAAACGAACAAAAAAATTTGTTCGTCAATCCGTGCATCTGTTTGCAAGATTTCTCCCAATTTTGATTTCATGACAATGGGGATTTTCTACTATTCTTCTTCTTTGTTCTTCATTTCTTCTTCTTAGCTTGATGAAATATCATTTTGGGACCTGTGTATCACCATGGGAAAGTTATTTTAATGCCTTGGTGGAGCTGGTTTGAGCTTTGGCAATGACGAGGTGATGGTAGGAAGTTGTAGAGGGAGTGTGTAGATGTGGCTATGCACAAGAATGTTAGAAATTAGAAGTAGGAAGTAGGCGGGTATTTAAAATTTTGAAATAAAGATGAGAAGGGAGATGGGTGCATTTTTCAATGTTTGATGTTCCTGACCTTTGAGGGAAGTTAGAAGCGGGAAGCGGTGGGTATTTAAAATTTTCAAATAAAGATGAAAAAGGGATATGGGTGCATTTTTCAATGTTTGATTCCACCGACCTATGAGGGACACGAGGGACATCAAATTCCATGGTGAGAAAGGTGAAGAAACATGGTAGAGATCCGATGGCAGGGAATGAAGGCTAAAAATCAGCTTTAAAGCACTGAGGGGTTGGAAGCTAGTCATATGGGTGACCAGAAGTCTCCCTTAGGGGCTGGGTGAATTTTTCCATGTTTGATGTCCCAAACCTATGAGAGACAAGAGGTACATAAAATTCCATGGTGCTCCTGGTGATGACATGTGGCAGTGATCAAGCGGTTGAGGCTTTGAGGTTACGTAAGCACTGGGGCCCGAAATGGTCATCTTGGAGGTCGCATGAGGATCTAGAGGTCATATTGGGGCTTGGAGAATTTTTCCATGGTTGATGTCCCTAAACTTGAGGGACATGAGGGACACAAAATTCCACTAGGCTCCTAGAGCTGACACGTGTCCTCCCAAAATTTGACTAACTCCTGAACTTGCTCTAAGAGGATAACTTGAAACGATGATAACTTGATCTCCCGATGGACTTTTTGATGAAATTTTATATGATCCTAAGTGGTAATGACCTTGTGAACCTAATGGGGGATCTTAAGTCTTTATTATTCCATTTGATCCTAGAAAAATCTGATTTTTTATCTAGTACTCCATTTGTGCATGAGAAAAATTGCTTGGAGACCCAATGTTACAAAGTGTTATGAAAATACTAGTTTCACTATATTATAGGAATTATAATAGCATTTCTAAAGATATTTTTATTCTCCTAACTCCACTTGAAGATCTCAGAATCACCTTCAAAATTTCAACAGTTGTTTTAACCTTTGTACTACCTAGGCCTGTGAACCCTAATTTTTGTGAATCTGCCCCAACTTCTCTAAGTCCTTCCATAACCTTCATGAATCACTTCCATGATGTCCCAATGCCTTTTAGTCACCTCCATGTCCATTTTGGATTTTCTGCTCTACTCTATGGGGTTCCTCTAGTCCTAAGAAGGCCAATGATATCTCATCCCACAAGTGCTTGAAGCTAACAAATTTTAATGAACTCCTAAAATCACCTAGGGGAATGAATGGATTTTCCTAAATCACCTAGGGGATGAGATAATGTTAATCAGAGTTCACTTGGACTAAGCTTTGCATAGACCGGGGGTATCTTGGAATGGTAAGAGTATAAAAAATTAAAACAAGGGTATAGTTGTTATGCTCAGAAATTTTTAATTTCCTTGTTGCACATTTGCATGACAAAAAGAATTAAATCACAAGAGTTAAAAAACTATCTATTAAGGCTAGTTCTGGGAAGTGTGATGCTTCCTCGACTGGCTGTCAACCTCTATTTAATATAATTTAATGTAAGAAATAATAGTTCCTATTGTAGTTGATAAGATTTAGGTATCTCATATTAACATACAACAAGTTAATTTAACTCAACAAACAATGGTTAGAATTAAATCTAGAAAATTAATGGGTGGGTTTGGGTTTGTAGGTGTAGCAGAGGCTGTAGGAGAGTTCTTGTTGAAATTAGACAAGGTTTTGAGTTGTTTTGGGGTGGTTTTAGGGAATTTGTTAACTCTTTGTTATAGGAAAAAAATTGGTCTCGGATAGCGGTATCGGTTGGTCGACCGATGCCGGTATAGGAGATGGAACGACACCGGTTGGTTAACTAGTGTTGGTAGGGGAAATTTGGTTCAAATGTTAAAATGAGAGTTTGAAACTCTTTATGATTGCATAGAGAGTGAAGGGGGTGTTGATAAGGTTGTGATATTGTTAAGAAGACTCGGTATGTTGAAAATGAGGTTGGACATGGTGTAAAGGCTTGGGATGGTTGAATAGTGGGTTAGTGGGAAGAAGGTTATATACGGGTAATTAAAAGAATGAAATATATAAAGAAACAAAAGATCTATACTTGAATAAGCACAAATGATAAAATCACAATACTTACTTTGGGTATGTTGTAGATTATGTGAGTGGAAGTGGTTGGTGGTTGATCAAAGAATAGGTGCTTGAGTCTAGTGCCATGGCAGTACAACTTGTGTACTACCGTGAGTATTCCAACACTTTAGAAGGAGAACTAGATGTTTGTTTGTCTTGCATTGTGGTTGTATGTGTTTGTCATCTAGATGTAAGAGGGATTAAATATTCATGCTTGAATGCAATAAGGCTCTAATAACTGAATGACCAACCCATGTAAAGAGTTGTTAAAATGTATATAAGGTGACCCATGGTGGTTAGGTAACTGGCACCGACCGAGGAAAAACTAGCGTCAGTTAGGGTGAATTAGTCCCTTTTACCAAAAATACTAAAATCTTTCCATATTTGGTGTGTTTTCCAAGTTGAGTCCACTTAGGGAAGTGGATTTCTCATTATAAAAGGTAGGAAGGTCATATAAGGAGTCCAATTAGGTTTGAGAATAATTCTTAGTTAGTTAGGTCAAGTGGCGACTTAGCACTGGGAGTGATGACTCAATGTTGAGAGTGATGACTTGGTCACTGTGAGTTCAATTCCTTGGGAATGGGTCCAGGGTGAGGTGTAATGATGAGGTGGAGGTGTGAATATGAAATTAACTTAATTAAAATAATTAATAATGTGAGAATGAATATTAATATGGGATGAAGGGATCATGATTACTTAAATGTATTACATTAATTAATTGAAGGGGAAAAAAGGGAGTGTGACCCAAATTTAGTGTCTACATTTGCCCCTTTTTTCATGTAGCTTGCATTGATAAGCAACACTGACAAAAACAAGAAGTCCGTGCCCCATGTATGAGTGAATATTAGGTTTTCCAAAGTATAGGTGGAGGTGATCCTCCTCAAACTAGGAACTGATGAGGTGTTAAATGAAGTCGGTGAGTGGTTTGAAAAATGGGTAAGTGATGAAAATGATTATAAGGATGCTGTAGATAAGGGTGATTTCATTTGCGTAATAGGTAGTGGTAGTCTAACACATGCACATGTATAGATTGCAATAAGTTACTAGGTTGAAGATCTTGCAAACTCTACGTTGTCAAAGGTCGATAGGTTTATCCAAACGAGGTTGAATTGGTTCAGGTATCCAAGGTATAAGATATGGTCCTGAAACACAACTAGGAAAGGTGATGGAATGGGTAATAGGTTTGTTCCAGGGCACCAAAGGGTAGGTCGGGATAAACAACATGACATTAGGAAAGGTAAGGTCATTAGGCTGAACAACACAAGTATCACATCACAAGGTTTAGTGAGAACATGATTTCGAGTGTCACAAAAAGTGAGTTTCAGTTGGGTGATTTAGGTAAGGTCATAGGTAACACCACGGTATGGGAAAAACTATTCCCAACTGATTATTAGGTTGGGTGATAGGTAATAAGGTCATGAGGGTGAGGTGTAAGGTTGAGGTCAACTTTGGGTTAGGCAAAAAGGTGGTGGGCATGCGATTTAGTGTAAGATTGGATGATGGGGTAAAAGGATAAGCTGGTATCGATGCCGTTAACTAACATTGGCTAAAGGTAATCGATCGTAGTAAACTACGTCACCGACTAATGTTGGTTAAGAAAAATCAGCATCAATTAGGTCGTGGGTGTGGTAAAAAGTAAAAATCCATATAATACGGATTCATTTTCACCTATTGACAATTGTAGAAAAAAAAATGTGAAGAGTTTTTTGATTTTTCCATGGAGAAAGAGACAAGGTAATATACATATCTGACTTGGTGAGGAATCATTTCTCGAGTGGATTGCTTTTCCGGCCCACATGATCGAGACGAACGATTCTATTGGTGGAGAACAAGGGGTTGGATTCAGACATGGTAGCACTAGGAAGAGGTGCAGGAGGGGCTCAGGAACCCATCCCAGAGATTCTAGCATGACGATGGAAATGTTTAGATGCAGAGTCAATCCTTTTTTATTGTTTTTAGTGGAATTGTAGGTAAGTCATAAATTGGTCATAAATTACCATTATTTTGTCCTTCCGAGTTACCTTTAAAAGTGGATTTAAATGTAGTATTGGAACTTATAGTTTTCTTAAGATAAAATATAGGATATCTATCTTGTTCATTCTTTAGAAATATTTTTTATCTCTTTTGTTGACTAATCCTATTGATTATTTGGGAATAGATATAAAGTCTTGTGTATGCAAGCCATAAAGGAAATATAATGCTAGTTTTGAGAAAACTAGAATTGATCATGAATAGTACATATAAAATCAAATATGATTTCCTATCCCAATTCCTCTCAAAAAATATGTAATTTCAAAAATAGAATCATCTCAATCCGAGATCGCATGCAAAAGTTATAGTTGTTTTAGTTAGCTTAGGAACCTACAATGTTAGCTCCATAACCTACAATGTTAGCTCCAGAACCATTGTAGTTAGCTTCGGAACCTATAACATTAGCTCCAAAACCATTGGATTTAGTTCTAAAACCTACATCAACAGAGTAACATTAGCTCCGAGAACCATTGGAGTTAGCTCCGGAACCTGCATTAATAGAGTAACGTTAGCTTCGGAACCTGCATCAATGGAATGACAATTTTTAAGGAATTGTGAATAATCAAATAATCCAATGGGAAATATGAGAGAGGTTTTTGTTCATAGAAATATGTTTAACAAAAACCTCATTCATATTTTCTAAATGTTTTACCAATGAAGATAAATCTAACTTTTAGTATGTCAAGTCCAAGGAAAAATCAGATCGAGACATACACTAAAAGTTCCCTAAACGTAAAACAGAAAAGTCAAATAGAAAATATGAAAGAGGTTTTTTTCATAGAAATATTTTTAATAAAAACCTCATTTATATTTTCTATAGGTTTTACCAATGAAGAGAAATATAACTTTTAGTGAGCTGTTGTCTAAGGAAAAGTGTGTCGACAAGTGTCAAAAGTTCCACAATCAAAAATAGAAAAGTCAAAAGGAAAATTCGAGAAAGATATTTCGTCAAAATAATATTTTGAGGAAACCCATCCTTCCAATAATGTAGGATAATAAAATCATTGTGATTCTTGTTACCAAAAAGCAAGGAGAATATTTGGGAGTAAACATTCCTAAAATAGCGACATAAGACTTTGACTCAATAATATATCTCTCTCCATGTTTTGTGGAGATGGAGATCTTAGTTGTTAGGATTGGAATAAAGATAATATCAAATTGTATTTGCTAAAATAAGGATTTGATTTGATGCATGAATTATAAATGCAACCTTCCACACTAAGATATGTATTTGTTTCTCCCAAAAAATAAAGATATGTTCTTTCCTCTCAAATATTTGGTAGTTTTAAGATCTCGAAAGTATGATTTAAATTCTATTCCAAGGAATCAGTTGGCCACTCATTTAAAAGAAGATGGATTTATGTATTTATGTTTATGTTTATTTATTTGTTTATAATTCATTCTGTTGTAATGTTTTTCTCTTTGTATTTTGAAAATTTAGTCTTTTGTGAACCTACACATGTTTTGTTTAATTATGTTTATTTCCAATTCAGAAATTTCAATTTATGCAAGTGTGTTTTTGTTCCTGAAAGTGTGATTTCCTTCATGCAAGTGTGATTTATTTCATGCAAACTTTATTTATGTAAGTGTGCCTTTATTTATGCAAGTGTGCCTTTAAATTTCTGCAAGTGTGATTTATTTTATGCAAGTTTGGTTTGTGTTTAAAGGAGTTGTTTTCCAAAGATCTTCTTTTATTAATACATACACCCATCAGACACCAACCTTAGATTGACATTATTAATAGTGAGGATTAACGACCGTCATCATTATTCCTTCCTACATTCCTCTATCCCCACCTTCTTACCAATTTACCCATCCAACCACCCATGGCCTCTGGGTTCTCTTTTTACCTAACCTCAATGTATTCTTGAGTCTTCATGGTATTATTACAAACCCAACCATCCTCCCTTAATTTCTCTGCGATAAAAGAGAAGTTTGAAACCACTTTTATTTAATTGCTACCATATTTCCCCTACCGACGCGAGTCACCTTAACCATCATAGGTTTCACCTCTATACCGATGTTAGTCACCGATCAATATCGGACTCTATGTCATTTCATTTCTTTTGACTAGTGAGCCTCTCGAGCCACCAAAACTAGCCCATACCTCATCCAATAAATCCTTGACCCTTTTAGACCTACAAAACTTAGAATAACTTACCAAACCTCTAGATCTAATCATAACATTTCCTCTTAGATTATATTTACTTATTGTATTTTCATGACATACCTAAATCATATAAGTACAATAGGATTTCCTTATTTCATGATATTTTCAACATTAATTTATATTTTAAAGTGGATTGACAGCCTTCTAGGAAGCACCACGCTTCTCAGATCTAGCATTCACTAGGCAGTCCACTAACTTATATTATTAATATTATTTAGTGGTATTGTTGTGTTTCTTATACAACTCGTTCCTCCTAGCCAAAGGTAAGCTCACACAATCATCTTGTACCAAAACATCATTAACGTGCACACTCAACGTACCATCTACATAATAATAGGTATTCCTTCTTAAATATTTACCTTATCTATTTTAATTGCACAACAATTCAAAGTGAAACACTAACTAAAAGAGTAAACATAAGTTGAATCATGTCTTATATAATATCATTTTTTCTAGATTACATATAGTGGAAAGTAAAAATATAGATGAGATTTCAATTGTCCTGCTAAAATTATAAGATTGTTATTTGACAAGTGTAGCTAGCTTTGCAAAAACACTAAAGTGTAGACACCAAATTTGGGTCACACTCCCTTTTGTCCACTTGATTAATTAACATAACATATACAACTAATCATGACCCCTTCATCCCATATTAATATTCATTATCACATTATTAATTAATTTAATTTTTTTAATTAAGTTAATTTCAACACCTCCACCTCATCATTAGAAATCACCTTGGACCCATTCTAGGGAATTTAACTCACAATGACGAAGTCATCACTCTAAAGATTTGAGTCATCACTCCTAGTCTTCGAGTCACCACTTGATCTAAGTAGCTAACAATTCTTCTCAAACATAATTGGACTTTTTCTATGACCTTCCTACCTTTTCTAACAAGAACTCCACTTCCCTAAGCAGACTCAACTTGAAAAACATGCCAAATCTAGGAAGATATTCCTATTTTTGGTAAAAGGGACTAATTCACCCTAATTGACGCCAGCTTTTTCTTGATCGGCACTTATTACCTAACCACCATCGGTCACCTTATATATATTTTCACAACTCTTTACACGGGTTGGTCATTTAGTTATTGGAGCCTTATTGCATTCAAGCGCAAATCTTCAAGCCCTCCTACATCCAGATGATGAACACACACAACCACAATGCAAGACAAGCATTTGGTTCTCCTTCTAGAGCATTGGAATACTCACGAGGACCACACGGGTATCTTTGCCGCAAGACTAAACTCAAGCACATATTGTTTGATTAACCACCAACAACTTCCACTCACAGGATCTGCAACATACCCAATAATTATTGTGATTTTATCATTTGTGCTTATTCAAGTATAGATATTTCATTTCTTTCTGTATTTCATTCTTTCCATTACCCATATATCACCTTCTTCCCACTAACCCACTATTCAACCATCCCAAGCCTTTACACCCTTTCCAACCTCCTTTTCAACATACCTGAGTCTTCTTAACAATATTATAACCTTATCAACACCCCCTTCACTCTTTGTGCAATCACAGAGAGGTTCAAACTCCCTTTTTAAAATTTGAACCAAATTTCCCGTATCGAAAACAATTAACCAACGGTGTCGGTCCATCTCCTATACCCGCATTGGTCGACCACCAATACTAGTCTCTAAGACTAGTAATTTTTCCTATAACAACGAGTTAACAAATTCCCAAAACAGCTCAAAACCTTGCCTAATTTCACCCAGACCTCACCTACAGCCTCTACTACACCTACATACCCAAACCAACCTATTAATTGTCTAGATTTAATTCTAACCATTTCCTGTTGAGTTAAATTAACTTGTTGTATGTTAATAAGAGATACCTAAATCTTATCAACTACAATAGGAACTGTTATTTCTTACATTAAATTTTATTAAACAAAGGATTGATAACCATTCAAGGAAGCATCATGCTTCCCAAATCTAGCCTTGCTAGGAAGTCCTCTGACTCTTGTTATTTAATACTATTTGGTGGTCTTGTTGTGTTTCTTATACATGTCATTCCTCCTAGCCAAAGGGAAGCTCACACAATCAGCTTGGATCAAAATTCTACAACACACGCATTCTACCTTCCACCTTCACCTCACAGGTATTCCTCCTTAACCATTTTACCTTCTATCTGTTTCATCCTAGAAAGTGTAAAACTTATTGGTGAAACATTTTGGCATGCCGGTGGGACCCATCTGGGGTTCATTGCATTGTTCATTCCTAGGGAAAATCTTGTGTGTCTATTTTCATTTGAAACAAGTTCACATTAAGCTTCTTCTCTAGAAATATTATTTTCTTTTGATTGTCTCAGTGACACTTGTTTTTGGGATTAAAAAGAACTCTTCTTTTTTTTTTTGTTTTGCACCGAGTTAAATTCATACCCTTAACCTCTTCATAATTTGTTCTCATCGAATATAATTTGTGGTTTTGGGTTTTAAAACTTGTGCACTTACATTTTTGAGTTTGTTGCATTATAGCTCATCTAAATTATGGGAAACCTATATGCTGGAAGTCATGCCTAGATGATGGTTGAAAAATTGAACTATAGCTCACATTTTACACACTCTCTTTATCGAATAATCAAGAAAAACTATGATTTCTTGAACACCATCTTTCCCATAAGAAGTTGTCAATGATCACATGATCAGAGGATTAATAGTTGGCTCTAAATGGTTTCTTTGTCTAGTCATCATCTCAGAGAAGGATCTCCCACACCAAAACTTACCTAAAACCATCCATGTTCATCAGTTTTTTATAGGGAACCTTTTTTTAACCAAAAACTCTATCATTCTTACAGTAAGTCCTAAATGGCATAAGCCACAACATAAAATCTACAACTTAGGATTTTTTGTTTGTTATATTTTTGTCTGCTTGTGTTTTGAGGTGTGAGTTGTGTTTCTTCATTATTTCTTATCCTTTTACACCCCACATCATGACTGGTGTATCCCTATTTTATTTAGGGTTTATTAGGACTCCTCATAGCCATACTCAGTCTCTAGTTTGGCCCTTTTATCTGATCTAAATCACCAAAACTTATTTTTCCTTCTCTTCTTAGATTTCATGGTAATCGATACTAGTCCAAATGACCTCCATTGGTTACATCATCACATTGTCGTTGGTTACTTGACTAATGTTAGTTTTATGATTTTTGGTTATTTTTACCAAAATAGTATTCTCCACCTTTCTGTTCTTTTTGTGTCTTGTTCTACCATTTTATCACACTTTTGGGTCTCTGATATCATCTTCAAAGTCCAAGTTGACCCATTTTCACCTTTCATTTCTAGATCTTTGAGTCTCTTATCTATCACAATAACCAACATCGTCCGAGATGACCAGCAGTGGTTACCCTCATACCGACATCGATTACCCCAACTGATGTCGGTCTTTGTATTCTAATTTTCCAATTAGAACAAGTGATCTAATCACTCATTTTAGACTAATTTTTCCCCATTACTTCTGTGTTTTTGCATCATCAGTAAAGCTCAGAATACTTGTTCTATCATCAGTCACATGGTTTTGACTCATAAACAAGCTAATGCTCCAATGTTTCACCAAATCGCCCCCACCTAGCCCATTATCCCGTTCAATCTCATCACCTATGGACCCCAATTAGGCTCTTTTCATACCCAATGGTGATGAGGAATTTACAAGACTCCTTGATCACAACCCCATTGCTCTATATTACTATCTCACTCATTCATCTACTTGCGATTCATTAGGGAATCTTGTATACGACATGCATGTGTCCATTCCTCCTACTTTGTACCCACTTCTACATTAGCTACTACTATCTTGGCTTTACCCTCTTCCACCTTACCACATGTGGTTTCCCGGGTGACTCTACATCATCGATACTTGCTGCACCTACAACATCTGCTGTCACACCTTTCACGTATTTCACTCCTATAATGTCAGCCATTCCTTTATCAATTTCCTTGAGTGTAGGTCTATCTATACCCACCACCTCTCATATACCTATTGCAACTCAGTGACCAATAGTGAGGAAAACCCATACTCCTTTCCAAAAATTGTCCTCTCCATCCCGCAAAGATCTTCCTACGATTGCTACGAGATTCTATACATCCACTCTAACTACCTACGCTTATCACCAAAAACCCCTATTTCATCTACCACTTATTCAGGATACTTTCCATCTACATCTATTTTGACCTATATTCCTTCCTCACAATTTTCATACTCGGCACCACCACATACTGGGATTCCACCCACATCATACCCACCTCATCTACCCCCTTATACTACAGGGGGTGCCTATTCATCACAACCTACCAATGATATTATAAAAATGATGATGGAAAATATGTAGAAAATGGAAGCATTTGTCTCTAGCTCACGTAATTCTCGACATACGAAGAAATTTGTAATGAGCCCATTCACCCATCCATTCTCGATTCATCCATACCCTCCCCATTGGGAAATTCCTAAATTCAATCGATTCAATAGTAAAGAAGACCCAAAATAATGCTTGCGGTCTTATAAACATGTGTGTTATCTGATCACTCATGATGACGCTTTGTTGTTGTGAACATTCACAATGCCCTTGACAAGACCAACTTTTAATTAGTATAGTCCTCTACTTAGGCATTCCATCTTTTCATTCAATTAGGTAGCTCAGGATGTTCTAGACCACTTTTCTATCAACATTGTTAAGAATTTGGCCATGACCGACTTCATACGTGACACACCAATATTAAGACGAATTTATCGTAGGTTTTGTGGCTCGTTGGCGAGCCTCGATCGACCAACTCACATTCCAACTTCCTCAAACCGAGTTAATAGAGTTTTTCACTAGAGCTTGTGCTAGACACATCTCACCAACTCTCCAAGTTAAAACCTTCTACACATTTGACGAGGCATTCACCATGGCCTAAAAACTTGAAATTCATGCCATTGAAGAGAAGAAGATACAATTGTGTAATAAGAACATTGCGTTTAAATCAAATGATACCTCTTCTTCTTCTAAACTAAAAATAATTATTCTAAAGAAAAAGGATATTCCAATGCAGTAGTTTGGAAATTTGGCCTATTTCATCAGTCCAACCAATGAAATCCTTCTTCTAATCTTTCTCTTTTTTAGGATTTTAGTTCAAGTGGGATCAATGAAAATTTACTCCCATAGGAGAACCCTACTCTTTAGTTTTAGAAAAACTTGTAAAATCTAGAGAAGTCACTCTTCCACCCGTTAAACCACATACTAGTTTTGACCCCTCTTGTCATGTGCCTACATGGTACAAAGAAAATGATTACTGAAATTATCATTGCATTAGAGGTCATAAAGATGGTAATTGTATAAATTTCAAAAACATCGTCTAAAAAATGTTAGATAATGGAGATATCGTCTTCAATAATCCTATTGCACTAGCTAATAAGACCCTTCACATCTTCAAGAAGTCATTCCCAAATCACACCCCTTCGTCTAACAAAACCTGTGAAACCTTGACCAATGACAATAATGTTCGTGAGGTTCCTATTGTTTTTGACATCATACCAGATCTTCCTGCTCAATATCCTCCTACTCCATCTATCGATGAGATTCTCGCATGAGCTCGTTTATCCACAAAGGTACCTGTTTCACCTACTCCTTTTATCATAGAGGAGTCTCTCTTATCTTCTCCTTCACCTATGGATAATTCTACTATATCTACTGATGTAGTTTCCCCACTCACCTCTAAACCTGATGAACAACTCCCAATACTTACTCTTCTACCCATGAGAGATTCATGCTAACCTTCTTCTTTGCTAAAAGACAAACTTACCTCATCCAAATTTCCATCTTGCCTACCCATAGGGGATCCATTAGCAACATCCCTTCCCATTAGTGACAATTTTCCATTGGCTTTCAAAGATCATCTTGATTTTATCTTGTCTCTTTTACCCACAGAGTATGAAGCCAATTGTTTCCTTGTCTCATAGACATTATTTACAGGGGTTACTACCAAATAAAAATCTTGCCCCTATATCGGTGCCATTCTAACATTTGGTTAACCTCTTGGATTATGTTAACAATTATATGCTTTAGGGATGTCTTCAACTGCCTATCTCAATGCAAATGCAGATGTTTTCTGGTGAAACTTCCACAATCTATCAAAAGGTGTTTCAGTCAACAAAACCCACCATGTCCATACTAGTTGTAGCGACCCCTTCTTCATCACCCTCACCCACACGTAAAACTCTACCATCAAATGAGATTTTTCCTATTCCTAAAACCTTACCTGCACCTATATCTTCCTCCACATCTAGACCCATTACCACATTAGGAGTCATGTTGACATCAAGTCTAGTTCATCCTCTTGTCAAACTAGATTTAGCCACATCCTCACAAGCCATCATAAAGACTATTCCCCCACCTAAGAAGAATACCTAACCTCTTAGGATGCATACACCGGCTTTTCCTACTACCCATCTGTCGCCTTCACCACTTCCATCTATCTTAGGTTCCCATTCATCAACCTTGGCCAAACATCCTCCTACCTAGAGTAAACCAAAAGGACAATAGCCTACCTCATCATGATCCTCTGTTGCACCAAAATTACCTACACATATTACGTCTTCGCCATCACCTACATCCTTTCTACCTCCTATACCTACACCACTTCCATTATCCTCATCATTACCTATGCTATTACCTTTTCTTCAACTAATACCTTCCACATTATCTCTTAATACAACCTTCATTATAACTCCATTATCACCTTTTTAGCCCTTCCCCTTTTACCATCTGCCTTCCCTTCTACATTACGCACTTCTTCTTTACCTTTACCCAAGAAGGTGAAACTAAAGCCTAAGAATCTACTACCCTCTAAAGAGGTAGTTAAACCTACACTACCTTCAACAACTAGTTCACCTATTATATATTTACCAAAGAAGGTGCAATCCAACCCTAAAACCATATTATCTACCAAATAAGTGGTCAAACTTACTCAACCTCCAATTCGGTGATGCCTCTCCCACCAAAGTCACTCACACTTCCATCTAGCATCACACTTACTTTACATTGTGATCCATTAGCGTGGTCTTAAGAAAACATCTAATATAACCTTTGGAAACCTTTGTAATCACATTGTCATTGTTTAGACCTTGCGAATCACTCAAACCTAAACCAAAAGGGTTTGAAAATATAAAAAATTGTGCTTACCATCATGTGTCGAGCATGATGTGGAGATTTGTAAGGATCTTAAGACTATTCTTATCCAACTATGTCCTCTCGAAGAAAACTTTGACAATGATGATATTTTAGATGAGGACCCTATTCCACCTTCACATATCACCACAGATCGTCATCTCTTACCTATCCAATAACCTTCATCTCTACCTCCATAACCCTTTTATCCCCCTCTAACATTTGAGATAAATATGGTCCATATAAGAAAGGTAGCCAAACCTCCACCAAAATGATAATGTGTTACATTATTTTCACAAAACCAGTATATGCCCTCACCATATTTTTGGTCATCCTATCACTAAACCTATCATGACTCACTTTCTCATTTACCATAGATCAATATGGTTCAAATTGCCACTTGAGCCCAGAAGGAAAAAGGAAAGGAGAAAATACACAGATCATCCACTACTATTTTACGCAATATTCGATATACACTTGCACCAAGAATCACCATCCTTGGACCCACATACCCTATTTTTGATGGGATTTCCCATCGTAAAATGCTTAAACAATTACACCAGTTTCCTCCCAAAATGTCTTTGTATGACCTTTTCCAAACCTCTAAGTCTCATCGTTAGGCACTCATTGAAGTCCTGTAATCTATTGAGGTTCTACCTAATGACCCTATGCTTGTTCCATCCATTATCACTCCACATCATGTGGCCTATCTCACCCCTTCACCACCTTCCTCTATTCTCACTACCACTCATCAAGTAACCTCTCTTAGTTTATCTAGCGATGATATTTTACCTCTCTAATCGGATAATACACACATTTGACGCATTATGATTGATGAGAGTTCTATTATTAACATCATTTCCTCCCATGTGTATAACCAAATACACATCCTCAGCCAATTACATGCATAATAACCCAGCTTATGATGCGTTCATTTAATGATGTCATGACTTCCACCTCGCCATCATCATTCTCCACATTTGTATAGGTCCCCATGCTATTACTGAATTATTCTATGTCTTAGATGGGGAATTCAAGTACAACATGCAACTTGTCCAACCTTAGATTTACACCTGGATTGTGTTCCTTTAACCTTACACGCTTTTTAAAATTTGAACATGAAGGGCACAAGTATACCATTCCAGCCAACCCTTCACCATTCAAGACTTGTAACATGTTGTATCAACCCAATGATGTCCTTATACCAGTTAAGGCATCTACCACCGCTACCACTTCTTCTTTAGCCACTTCCTCCTCCAACAGCTTATGTCGCTACATCTTCCACAACTAACACTTCTATTCCCACTCCTACCACATCTTCTCGCATCATCGACCCATCTCGCCAACCTATCTACTTCTCAAACATCTAATGCTTCTTCTTCCTAGCTATCTAGTGATTTATCCATTCCCACTACTCACATACCTACTATTGATCCCTTAGAAGGTGGTTTTCAACGCCTCACTCTGGGGGAGTACCACCTTTATAACATCAAACATTCCTTACTCCTCAAGAGTATGGTAACCTTCACCAACATCCTTGATATGATCACTAGATAGGTGAGGTTTTCCCCTACAGTCCTCCCCACCTTCACACCAACTTAACATATGGAGGACTTGATGCTTCTACCTACTCACCTAGCCACCTTCCCAAACTCGACCATTCTCCTCTGACCTTCAATCTCTCACCGACCACCGCTTCACTCACACATGTTTCCACTCTTGTACTTAGGTCTTTGGATTTGGTTTTTATTAACAAGGAAACCATACTTTCATTCCTTGCACCACTCGCAAGCATAAAGACCGCATGGTGTTGGATTTTCCGAACCACCTTCTAGGAAGGCCCAAGTCAAACTCATTGAGGATGACAAACATTCCCCACCCCATTCACCTATAGTGTCATGGATCCATGATCCATTCCTTATAACCTTTTTTTTGTGAACATCATTTCCTAGGACTCGTGAATTATCACCATGATAGTCAGCTCCCTCTTCTCTTCCTTCTTGTATCCTGACATGATCGATGACAATAAACCTTTTATTAATGTCATTGAATGTCAGGATGATGAGTCTATTCTCACCTACCTTGGTGCAGAATATTCTTATATTCACCGGTCATTACCTTCTAAGATGTAAACCATGTTGAATGAATCAACAATTGAAATCAATATTCACACTCAAAATGACCCATGCATTCTAAAATTAGGCCAATCTTTAGATGGTGATGAACATGAAGGCTTCACTTCTTTCTTCCAAGATCATAAATATGCTTTTGCTTGATCCTATGCCGATATGCCAAAGATTGACCCAATCATTGTGGTCCACAATATTGCAATCATTCCTGATGCCAAACCCATGAAACAGAAGCTGCGAAAAATACATCCTCGCATTTTCCTTCTTGTTAAAGAAGAAATCCAATGCCTTCTTTTGGTTTCCTTCATCCTACCCATTAATTATCCCCAATGGATCTCTAACATTTTTCTTGTCACAAAAGTAACATGAGGGCTCCACATTTGCATGGATTTCCATGACCTTAACTTAGCTTACCCCAAAGATGACTTTCCTCTACCTAGTATTGACCAACTAGTTGATCTCACCATCGGCCATGAGATGTTATCACTCATGGATGGTTTCTCGGGTTATAACCTTAGAAGATCAACACAAAACTGCCTTCATCACACCTTGAGGGACCTTATACTATCATGTCATTCCCTTTGGCCTTAAAAATGTCGGTCCTACATATAAGTAGGATATCAATTAGATTTTTCCTGACATCTTTCATAGCATATT
The DNA here is from genome assembly GCA_018340775.1 of Taxus wallichiana var. yunnanensis. Classification (NCBI taxonomy): domain Eukaryota; kingdom Viridiplantae; phylum Streptophyta; class Pinopsida; order Cupressales; family Taxaceae; genus Taxus; species Taxus wallichiana. Next base: position 698,873,033 of record CM031244.1, read on the forward strand.
GGAAGATTATGTTGACGATCTTCTTGCCAAATATAAACATCGAGCCAAGTACCTTATTGTCCTTAAGGTTGTCATTGATGGTCTCATCAAATACTACATTTTCCTTTAACCTAAGAAGTGTGTCTTCACTATTCTCTCTAGTAAACTACTTGGTTTTATTGTTTCTTTGTGTGGCATTGAATTTGATCCCAAAAAAATCAAGGCTATTATCGAGATGCCTCCACCTCCCAACATTCGTCAACTTCATATTTTGCAAGGAAAATTGCAATCTATTCGTCACTTTATTTCTCAGCTTTCCGATGGTTGTTATCCATTTCATCATCTTCTAAAAAAGGATGTCTCTTTTAAATGGGATTATGAAAGCCAAAATCCTTCAATGCCTTAAAACAATACCTCCTATAACCACCTATGCTCATTCCCCCTAAGGATGACCAACCATTTTTCCTTTATATTTATGTTATTGATCATTTCCATGGTACCATGGTTGCTCATCGTGATGAGAAAAATAGGGAGCAAGTAGTTTATTATATAAGTCATATGCTTTTAGACTATGAAACTAGATATACTCATGCTGAAAAAAACTTCTTAGCCTTAGTTTTTGTCACCACTAAACTTTGCCATTACCTACTCAACCACAAAACCTTTGTTATCACCAATACTAACCCCTTATATTAAATGTATGCTAAGCCCTACCAACATCAACATGTTGCACATTGGCTCATGCTTATTACATACCTAGACCTCAAATTCATCTATTAAATTTTTCAAAGGACAAACCATTTCTGACCAACTCAGACGCACCTCTCTTTGGAAACCAATCTTCTAACTTCGATTTCCCTAATGAATCCATCACTACCCTCTCCCTGGATGATAATGTTTACCAGATGACCTTATTCTTTGGTGGTTCCAAATGTCAACATGTGGGAAGTGCGAGAGTTATCCTTGTTCCTCTTTGTGGTGAGCCTATGCCACTATCTTCCAAACTAGATTTTGATTATACTAACAATATCACAAAATATGAAGCACTCATGTTAAGTCCTCAAACCATCATAGTCTTAAATGTTAAATTAATTAATATCTTTGGTGACTCTCAATTGGTTGTGAACCAAGTTAATGGTATATACCAATATTGTAATGAGATACTTCAAAAGTATAAGCATCATGTTGACATGATTTTGACTACCTTTGACCATTATGAACTTCAAACCACCCCGTGTTCCACTAATAAATTTGTGGACACCATGGCCTATTTTATTTCTCAAGTCCCCGCTTCTCCATTTGACTTGAAAATATTTATCATAGTACAAAGGTTGCAATCACCTTCTTATTTAATTTGAGACATCAACCTTGTAGGAAACATTAAAACTGACCCACATGACCTTTGATATAAGTAGTTTGTTGACTACCTTTCCTTTCAATTATGCCTCTAGATATTACTATTATGTAAAATGAGCCTTTCTCAAAAGTTTCTCTCCCTATGTCATCATGGGTGGCCTTCTCTATAAACATGTATTTTATGGTATCCTCTTATGATGCCTTACAAAATCTGAAATTCCATACACCATCAAGGAAGTTTATGATGGGATTTTTTGGGGTCACTTCAATGGCTTAGTTGTCGTTAAGTGCATCCTTCACCTAGGCTATTACTAATCAAACCTAAACTTTGATTGTTGTGACTATTTCAAGCATTGTGTGAAGTATCAACAACATGCTAATATTCATCACACCCATAGTCACGCCTTATGGGTTGCACGAGACTTTTTTCCTTTCTCTCAACGGGGTTTGGATCTTGTTGGAGAGATCAACCCTCATTCTTCCTAATGTCATCAATGGATTATTACCGCTATTGTATAATACACTAAATGGGTGGAACCCATACCTCTTATTTCTACGAAATATCAAAAACTTGTGAATTCATCAACCATCACATCATTTTTCTCTTTGGTGTTCCTCACCGCCTCATCACTAATAATGGAAAACAATTCAAAAACAAAACCCAATGGAAAATTTATGATGCCTTTGGTATTCAAATTAGTTATTCTTCATCTTATTATCCTAAAAATAATTACCAAGCTAAACCAACTAACAAAACTCTAAATAAAATTCTTATGAAAGTGGTTGACGATATTGGTAAGGATTGGCACACACACATTCATTTTTCCTTATGGGATTATCACACTAGTATTCACACCTCAACTACTGCCACAAATTTATCTTTGGTCTATGGTACAAAGGTTATCTTGCCTCTCGAAGTCCAAATTCCATCTCTTTGTATATCACTCAAAGATATGCTCAACGATGATTTTTTTCACCGTGGATTGTTTGCCACATAACTTGAGTTATTAGACAAAAGCCGTCTAAATTCTCTCGATCACCTCAATATCTACCAAAATGTATCAAAAGTGCCTACAATAAATGTGTCCAAGAATGAACCTTCCAAGTCGGTGACCTTATCCTAAAGGAAAATAAACATGTAACAAAAGAGGATAAAAGTAAATTGGGAAAATTCGCTCCTAATTATCTTGGACCCTATATTGTTACTCATGCCTATGGATTAGGTGCGTATCACTTATCTTCACTCAAAGGTAAACCCAAACTTGATCCCCTCAATGCCCTAAGTCTTCTACCATTCTATTGTTGAATCAAGTCATGCATCACCTTCTTTTTATTAAATGCTTGTCCCTTGAGAAACATTCACCTTCCACTTACCTATTTTAAGAATCAATGACTAAATAAGAATCATGTGATTATGCATCACCTTTCAACCTTATCTTCAATATGAGTACAATGGCTCTACTCATGGCATGATTCTCATGGATAATTTTCATCCTTTTCAAGATGGAATCCTATGGTCATTCATCACTTAAAGATCTCTTTCATAGCTAACCCCTATGTGTTATGGTTTTTTCTTCATAAAAGAAGCATATACTTCTCTATAGTCTTTTCCATGACCTAAAAGTCCAAACAATAATAAAAAAATAATATACAAGATTTTATAATTAAAACTCCTTGAATCAAACTTCTAGCAAAAAGATAAATCCCTCAAAATGACATATATATTTCTATCTTGTTTCTATAAATAGATTGCTCCTCGAAGGATAACTATACAAAGCTATCCATACGTATGTGGTCTATCAAAAAAGAAGACTATTTATATATATATAAATATATATATATATATATATTGTGAAGCTTCCTACATTGGTCAACTCTATGAAGACCTGAAGGAGATATTCTATTCATCCCAAATAGACTTCCCACATCAATAATTCTATAAAAAAGAAAAAGAAAAAGATAACTTTTTCCTCATGGACTTGCCTATTTTGATCTTGCGATCTTGCAAAAAGAGGCGTTTTATCTCACACCAAGGTTATGATAAAACAACCTCTTTCACCTCATTGTATTTCCTTTCAAATCTTCTACCTACTCAAGGGACGTGTTGCAAATGCAACATTTCATGATCATGTGACCTTCTTCACCCTTAGAATAGTCAATCATGCAACACCTTTAGGGTCTTATGTTCATAGGCCAATCTTTGATATGATAGACTCATAATGGTTCTTACCACTTAGGTGGATTTTTGTATCCTCTTACCATTCACCTCTTTTCTTACTTATTGATCCTCCTTCACAGGACCAAACCTTCGACACCTACATTCTGGGAATTCCTCTTCCACCAAAATCACCCATATCTATTCAACATAGACAACAACCATGCCTATTCAACCTATACTCAACCATGCCTACATGACCTAGACTCAACCATGCCTATTCAACCTATACTCAACCATGCCTATTAAACCTATACTCAACCATGCATAACACATATCGACCCATTCATTTCCCCTATCATATTCTTCCCTAGCTTATGGGAGAACTACATCGGGCTGAGGCCCCTATTCACTGTGGCTATGTAGGAAGAACTATGAGGGCATGAGGCCATTGGAGGTTAGCTTAGCCACTTTTTTCCCTAACTAATTTTTCCCCTTTTTATTCACATTCTAACCTAGTTAGTTTCCATTTACACAAAAACTTAGAAATTAATATATCGTAAAAACATACATACCTACCATTTTATAACATCAACCATATCATACATTAATCATTTAGCATTTCCATGATATCAATTACTTGGGAATTTAACCACAACATGCATACAACACATTATTTCCATAAAATTGGTAACTTGGAAAAAATCTAATACCATCATGCTTATACCTCACTCAATCATGCCTATACCTAACTCAACCATGCCTATGCCTATTCCTCCTTTCCCTCTACAGGCCCTGGTCTCCTCGAACTAGTAACCTCACCCTAGCCCTATTTCTGGGGCCAATGACCCCCATATCTACCTAAGTTATGAGTCGTGGATCTAGTCCACTCATTGGCTACCTGCTGGGCTTGGTGCTCAACATAAGAGGGCACATCAATATCTGTAGTCACTAGTTGATCATGGTAGTAGTGCACCTCTTTCAAGGAATCCTCGAACCTTGCCATGGATATAGTATGTGGCAAAGTGCCATCATCCTAATGACCACTTGAGATCTCTCGATCTACCAAAAAGAGGACCCTGTCCTGGTGTAGGAATCTATACTATAGGACCCTATTTCAGTGTAGGAGCCTATGGTGCTACCTCTACAGCTTCATGGGCCCGAAAGGCTATAATTTATGCCTATTTTGTGGCCAAATGGCCCTATAATCTAGCCACATTTTCTTGTAAGCTAGCTACCCGCCCTTCAACCTAATCTCCACCCCGTAGGAACCTATGCCTATGCTACTGGGCCTTTCGTGTCATCACCTATGCTCGTAAGGTAGTCACTTATGTCTCTGTGTTCTTGTAAGTTGTCCCTACAACCCAGTCATTTGTGCCTATAGGGAAGCCACTTGCCGAGTGTAATGCATCTCTCTGAACTATGACCGTCACTAAATTAGGTTGCCCTAGCCTTGGAGGTGCCACATGTAACTATGTTATCCACCACTACATGTAGCTATCAGTAGTACCTATATCATCAATCCTCCTATCTGCTACCCTATCCTCCTACCTAGCTAGATCTATTAGATGTGGTGGAGAAAATGGTCTCTCCACATTGTCTCTATGGTATAATGGAAAAGGTGGAGGCACATCCTTCTAGAGCCGAATCATTGCACTCTATCCACAGGGATCATCTCATGCTCATTGGCACATTTTCCTTGTATCCAACTATTTAGATATAATGCATCTAACTCTGTTTTCATCCTCTATAAGATGGAAACCCTATATAAGGTCTCCAAAATATATCAATGGCTGATATGCCATCAAGTAATTGTTTGTAATGGGTCACATCCCTGGTATCCTCTCCAACCCTAGGATGGGCTCCCATTGGTACCCACCACCGGAAACCAACTCAGAATACTCCTTTGAACTAATCTTACCTCAGAGTCTGAATTTTCGTAAGCACACTATATGCTCATATGCCCAAAAATGTAATAAGAAGGTATAACACATTCCAAACCTCGCTTACCATCGATACACCCATAGATATTTGTATAGTTACACTAGAAATGTAGGTTCCCATGTGAACCATACTTGTTGCTTTACCATATCCTCAAAAACTCATTAATTCTAGAGGAACTCGACCACCCTTTGAATATGGGAGGGTAAAATAACTAATCACAACCATCATGATCACTTCGAAATAGGTCTCATAGATGCACCACGTACATCTCTCCATACCTAAAACTTGCACTATGGTATGTCAACTCTACCACAACATCACCAAACACTGTACTCCATGGGCTCTAATGCCTCATCGATCCAATCTGATAGACCTATGCCCCTATAATGGGAAACCTCAAGATCCTATATATATCCTCCAAGGTGATAGTCATCTCCCCAGTTGAAAAATGGAAGGTATTGGTCGTATAATCCCATCTATCGATGAGAGAAACCATCATACTATGATCCCTACACTTTAAGCAAGTAAAAATGATGAAAATCAAGTATACTTACTTACATTTCGCAGTTTGGTAGGTAAAGGAAGGCGAGAGTTGATCGCTGGAGAACTTTTGTGGTCGGGCAGTGCGTAAATGCATCTCGAGTGTTCTTGTGAATATTCTAATGCCTTAGTATGAGCATCTGGTGCTTGTGTGGACTCGTGGTTGAGTATATCATGTCGCCTGGATGTTGATAAGTCTCTGATTCGTGCTTGAATGCAATAAAACTCTAAAATGAAAATGACTAACCTAGGTAAATAATTGTTAAAGTGTGTATAAGGTAACCAATGATGGTTAAGGTGACCAGCATTGGTTGAGGGATAACCGACATTGGTTAAGGTGGGAAATCCTAGGTTTACCAAAAATAGGTAGATCTTTACTATTTTTGGCATGATACTCGACTAAGTTTTATTAGGGAAGTATAGTTCACATGAGAAAATGTAGGAAGGTCATAGAAGAAGTCCAATTAGGTTTTAGGAATAAGTATCAGTTAGTTAGGTCAAGTGGTGACTCAATATTGGGAGTGATGACTCAGTGTTGAGAGTGATGACTTGGTCATTGTGGGTTAAATGCTTGTGGAATAGGTTCAGTGGTCGATGTCTAGGTGATGTGTAAAGTAACATAATTAAAGTAATTAAATTAATAAATAGTGTGAGGATGAACTTTAATTCAATTATAAGTAATTAAATTAGTACGAATGCGGGTAAAAGGGTCATGGTTAGGTGAACACGTTACGTTAAATAATTGAAAGAGGACCAAGGGGAGTGTGACCCAAATTTTGTGTCTATAGTTAGCTACAAAACTCTTACTCCTTGTTTAACAATGTCACTCTAGTAAAATTCCTATGAAAAATCATTTGATTGGAAATATAATCACAATTTCATTTTATGGAAAAATAATTATATGTAAATACCCTAGCTACAATTTTCTATAATTAATATTAAAAATTTGTTTACTTTTTTTTATCATTACTGCAACCACATATATAATACATTATTACAATGTGAGAAATTATCTTCAAATAGAAACAATATCAATGGATGACTTCGTTAGACAATTAGAATAATGACAGAGATATTTATGCATCCTCTATTAAAAGATTGTATTTATTAATTATTACATATAACTTCCTAATTATCGTTCCCCACATGTATATCGTGGTGGCTATGAGATCCTCAATCAGTATATTTGCGGTGTAATTTCAACAATCACAACCAACTACTATATACATGGGAATGACAATGGTGAATAAATGAGCTTGCATTTTTATTTTTAATTAAATAATTTTATTTATAATATTACATATAGGTTGCATAAACATTAAGAAATAAAATACTTTCTTAAAGAAAATTATCTATATTTAAATAAGGGTTCAAAATTAATCCCTTCGTAGCCATTCCCAAGGCGTCAAACCCATCAAAAAGGGTGGGTAAAAAGTTACATGTGAAAAAAATCAAATTGTAAAAATCATCTCGACAATAGAGTAGCGCAACTTAATTTCAAAACTGTCAAAATAAGGGCTATGGTGAAAAACACCTGTCAACAATTTGTGTGAAATTATTAATTCTTAAAAAAAAATTGATGGGTTCTACAAACAACAAAACTTTATAGGTTTTGTGTGTGACTCGTATATACGTTAGAAAAAGCATATTAAGCAATTATCAAAAGTTTTAATATAATAAATATACTACTTCTATAATACTATTAAGGTCAAATCATAAGTTTCTAACAAGTTGGTGATGTTAGCTCAATGAATACTTGAGCACAAATACCTAAAACCAAATATTTAATATTACCATTTAGGGTTCTATCCTTTGCTTGGGATTCATTCAGATGTTTTATCCATTGCCTTATATTTTTTTGCTTATTTGTTTTAGGAGCCTCCTTGAGAAGCAGAGGATAATGCTAGGATATACTTACATACAAATATTTTCCCACTTGGGAGCCTGCACAAAATGATTGGTAACATATTGAGTATGCCGAGTACCCACGATCTCAGATATGGTATGAGATGGATATTTGAGGTCAGGGAAGAACTTGGAGAAAAGTGTTGAACTAATCTCAAAGGGTGACTTAAATTCATGACTCAAAATTTAGGGTGTTGAGTAGACTCTATGGGATGTGGGTTGGTGCCAAAGGGTAGGATGGGATCATAATGGTCTTGGTTCATATCTTCTAGATCAATTCTGCAACATCTTTGATAAAATGTTCTCTTTCCTCTTTTGCATTGAAAGCATTGACATGTGATTTTTGGAAATCATGCTTGCCATGGATGAGTCATTTCTACTCTTGGATTCATTGGGTTGAAATGATATTGCTTGCAAAGAATCCATTTTTGCTTCTGATAGATAAGTTGTAATCTAGTAATGAAGTTTGCAAACTTATATCTTTTTATTAACAAATCCTTGGATCAATTCCATTGATCCAAGGTATGTTTTAAATATTCTTACCTAATCTAAATGGTAAAATGACATTTAGAGGTTAGAGGACATAATGGAATGAACTCTTGTATGTTTACAAATTATTTTATCTTCTTGAAAGATCATTTGCCTACATTCTGTTGTATGTTATGTGCTTGGATATTTTTGAATGATCTCTTCAGGACGCTTAATAGCGTTAAGTGGAACGAGACCTACTTCAAGACTATTGAGGAAAAATCTAAGTCCTAGACCTATGAGATCTATCCTAATGTGATTCTAACTAAGGTAATGGTACCTATTTTTCTATCTATGTATTATTTTTTCGGGATAGCATCCTATCCTAAGTTGCATGTTCTAAGTTGAGGAATAACCTAAGGTGATTCTAGGTCTATTTCTAACCTAACACCTAACCCTAAATGGTTGTGAAGTATGACCTATCCTAGGATGGCAATTTACCTATTGTAATGTTGAAAACCTATGGTAAATACTTCTAAACTATCCTATGGTCATATCCTAAGCTAATGGTACTTATCCTAAACTAATAAAGTATTGAAAAGGGACCTAAGGGTCATATGGAAAAGTTGAACCTTGATGAAGGTTCCTAAATTATTAATATGATTTGATTTTTGGATTAAAGGGACATTGTACTGCCAATTTAGGAAGAGGCATGTAAACTAGAGGAAGTCTACGTGGAGTCATCACTAAATTTTAGTAATGCATGTAGAATTTGAATTAGGATTCACCAATTTTGTATGGTGGTGGCATGGAGAGATAGGAAGGAGTTTGGGAATTAATGGCATTTATGAACCTCATTTTTTGTGAGAAAACCACCTTAGAAAGCATGCGGGTGGATTTGTGGGAGATTGTTTGGTCATTCACACTCTATGATCTTTTCTATGCATGGAGCTATCTAGTTCTTCAAACCAGTAGTTCTACTTTCAATTTGTGGCTATTTTTGATTCCCTTGGTCTATTTTCGATTAAAGGGAAGTATATGAGACATTTGAGAAAGAAGTTTTTAGTTGTTGATCTTGCTTGGAGAAGAAGAAGTTTTGGAGGCTCAACTAGAAGTCTTCGTTCAAATCGAAAAAAGCACTATCAGGCATGATAGGCTCTATCCATTAAGATCTCTTGCTTTTCTCAAAATGTTTCATTAAAACAACTCTACTCTCATGAGATAATTGGGTTTCTATTTTTATTCTAGTTATTTGTTTTTCTTGTTGAAGGAACCTCTATTTTCTTGGTTATGAAACCTTTGCATGATAATCTTACCACCATTGGATGCCTTCTCTGAATGAGTTGATGGAAAAATACACTTGGGGTTGTTTTAGACTTTGTGTTTTTGGATTGAATCGTATTCGGTTTGTTTGCTCAAAAAAAGGTTTAAGTAAGTTGTTTTTCCTTGAGCTTCAAACTAGAAGTCTCTTTTGAAATTAGAAGGTGAATGAATACTCTTCTCTGATGCATCCTTGAGTTATTAAAGTTGTATCACTCCTTTGTGGTCTGTATGGGTTTTTATTTCAAATCATTACTTGAACACAAACTTGTATGAAGGTAAGGAATGGATATCTTGTTTCTTTTGTTCTAGGTAAACCTGCATTGTTCAAACTGAATGTCTTTGATTGTTTTTGGAAGGTAGAAGAATACTCTCCTATGTCGTATCTTGTTTGTAGAAGTTTAAATACTCCTTTTCGGGACTGTATTTGTATACTTGATCTGTAATATGAACTCAAACTTGTGTTAGAAAAAGAGTTAATGGGTGAAGGAGGTTTATGGAATTGTCTGTATTTTGTACTCTAAACTTGCATAAAAACCGTGAAGGAATGATTTTCTCTATTTTTTTACTGCTTCAAACTTTAAAATTGATGGGAGTTGAGTCAGTATGGTATTTTGATTAACTTTTTTAGTTCAACGCATGAGGGAAATAGAAGGAAAGGCTAGCTTAAACGTGTTGTTTTGTTTTAGTATTCTCTTTCAAAACTCTTGAAAGGAATTCTAGGTTTTATAATGGTCTTGGAATTTAACTGTGGAAACAGTAATGATGAAGTCTTCTGTGTTGTTATTATGTTTGATTCTTCCTTTAAAATTTTTGAAGTTGAGTTGTCTGTAGATAGTTGAAGGTTTTTTTTTAATATACATTTGGTGACAGCCTTCTCTAAGTCGATACCATTATTATCATTCTTAGCTCATTTCGATTGTCTTAAGTTTGATCTTTCCATGCTCAACACTTTTAGGACTTTGGATGTGAATGATAACGTATCTTTGTTTCTCACATCCTTCTTGGAAAGAATTAAGTAAATGATTAATGGTTGTTGTTTCTTTTAATGGTGAAACTCTTGGAAGGTTTATTCGAAGATACAATTATGTATGTAATCAGTTTTGTATCTTCTGTACCTGATTTCTTTATCTTAAAAGATTTGGGGGTATGGGGAACTATCTCTACTAATTCTTTTACAACCTCATTTCTTTTGAATGAACAATAGAATCCTCTTCTGGCATAACTCCTTTCTCTTCCACTCTCAGTGGTAAGCTCTCCATTGTCATTTTTGGAAAACTGTAGGGTAGGATGTTGATCCTTCTTTTCTGAAGATGCATATGGGAATTTGGTTTAACCAAATGATGAGGAAGTTGTAAACTATTTACTCTCTAGTTTGATCTTCCTTTCTTTAGATAAACCTTGTTATAGGTTTAATAGAATCAAATGCATTACTTTTATTAAGGTAATTGAGTATTAATTGTTACTACTTACTTCTCCACTTTTATTGTATTGAAGGAAATTATAGTTGTTTCAGTTAATTGAAGTAAAACATTGTGGCTGGGAAATATTTTTCTAATGTAATAAGAGGCCTAATCTAAGAACCTAGGCTATATATTTTGACCTAGAATTAGGCTGCCACATCTAAATTGTGAATCTCTTAATTATTTTATTTGTTGGATGAATCATCCCATAAATGTTACTATGTTGGAATGAACTTGACCGTGCATGTTTTCTTGAAACTTTGTAAAGATGAACAAGAAGGTATTTGTTTCTGAAAGTAATTATTTTGTTTATATAGTGAAGTTGATTATGTATTTCAAATTCAGAAAGAATTATGAAATAATTAATTGATAGGAACTATTACTTGAGATAAATAAGTAATTGTTTGGGTCAATACTTATCTGATATAATGCAGTGGATTAGCTAATTATATTATGATCTCTTCCTATAAAGTGAATTCAGATTTATTATTGTGATCCTTTTATGGATGTTATTTCTTATGATTTATTTGTATGACTTCACCCGTTGTTTTCGTAAAAGTAGGGTTTCTTTAATGGGACAATTGGTTGAAGGCACTTTATTTAATGCTTAGTGCTTATCATGCTTAGTTCAATGAAATGACCCATGCTAGCAATTTTTGTAGATGGACTTCTAGTGATAAAGGAAGGCAATAAATTGTATGATGTATTGGTTGATTTAAATTCTAGCTCTTTTATAGAAGAACTCGATTCATTCTTGAGTTGTATTGAAAAAAAAAAGTTGTATTCTTTGATGATCTTTATGCTATTTGACATGCAGTATGTCTGAAATGCATAGTCTTGTAAATTGTGTATTTCTATCATGATGAATTGAAAAGTTTGGAGATTTACTACAAATTGTTGTGTAATTTCTCTTGTACCTTTTATGAAGGAAATTGGAATACTATCTTGTTGATATTTTTCATATCTATTTGGATCCTTACTCTTTTGTCATTTAATGAAATGAATGAATGGGAAATAGTGCAATTTCCCTTATTGGAATGTAACTTGATAAGTTGTAGGTATTGAGGTTCTTTTCCTAAACTAGTAAGGTTTATTATGGGATGTTAAATGAACATGCATTTAAAAGTTATAAGGAGTGTGAAAGGAAAAAGGGTATATGAACCCTAACACTTAACTGTAAAGAGAAAGATTATTCTCCTCTCAAATAAATGTAAGGAAAATGAATGGTGTTTATGTCCATAATCATTTAGACTTCATTCCTATGAAGTCTATTTTAATAGAACCTATTTTGGTTCATACACCTCCTTCAAACAATTGAATTACATTAGATAAACCTTATGATGTATGTTGTTTTGTTTTTGAATAATTGCTTGTTAAGATAAAGTTAATGAACATTAAGGAAATCATGAGATATTGAAAGTTCTTTAATTTATAAACAACCCAAATATGGATAAAGAACTTAAGGAAGGTTAGATTTAGGGTTTTGCAAGGTTGTTGTAATTTGAATCTTAATTCTAAGTTAATTAAGGGAAATGACCTCCTTGAGGTGTGTACATCATGATGAAGTGGTTATGTCGGATGTTGGCACATGCCAACTGTAGAACTGTACCTTTGTGAAGACTTGGGTCTTCACATGGATACAATGTTGTAGTTGACATGTTGTAACACCCTTCAGCGTTGGTTCATCTAGATCTACTCAAATTGGGACTTGAACTTAGTTTCCCTCTAGGTCAGGATTAGCAATATGATTTTGCATAAGAAGTAATGCACTATGACTTAGGGTAACTAGGCACATTCATTCAACTTAGGTCAAATGAGTATGCCCACATACCCTAAGTCATCATGAGTGGCTCCCTATACCAAATTATGTCACTAATTTGGGCTAGGGTCAAACCTTGGACAAGTGGACTGAAGTTAGAAAAGACCATTCTAGATAATAGATGAGTGGGGTGAAGGATGTATTCCACTTTGATGAATATGTCATCTAGGAATAGTAACATGAACAGTATGTTGGAAATATTTGGCCAAAGTATCACAAGTTGTTGGTTGTGTTGTCCTATGTCACCTAGTTTAAGGAACATGATTTAGATGAATATTGGTAACAAATATTCAAATAGGTTCTTTAAACAGATCACTCAGTACCAGAATAGGGTAAGAAAACCAAGTATACGTAGTATACATAAAATTATTCAATACTTAAAGACAAACATGAGAGATTGGTTAGAGACCGAGTCATGCAATGAGAGATTGGTAATTCACTGAGTCATTTACAACTACATATGGTTATCTGTTATGAGATTGATTGGCATGGAATGTGTGTTCTAAATTATGTTTTATTTAGAACAGAGAACATTGTGTAAAAAAATTCCCTTGTTTCTAAAGTCTTAAAATGGGAATGTTACATCTTGGTATTAGAGCTGAAGGTTGTAGCTCTTGGACCTATTGTGTCCATAATCTGATAAAACTTAAATTTCTTATAACAAAAAAATGGTTAGAACAAGAGGAAATGTTGCAAATAATCCACCACCTGGTGAAGAAGCAACAACTACCCAAAAATTGATGAGATCCTTGCTGCCTTATTGGACACAAGAGATCATTTGGTTGTACTTGAACAACAAGTAATGGGAAATGAGGAGGAAGAAGATGTTGGTAATAATAATCAGCCACCTCTAAGGACAACACCAATTTGGGTGTTGATAATAACAATGTGAACATACCTGATTAGTTGAAAAACAAAAAGGCTAAGGTGGTAACAAAACTCACTAATGATATAAAAAGGATAAGTCCACCTAAGTTTGATGGCACCACATTAGGAGATGGAGATGAGAATTGGCTCAGTGAAATGGAGAAGTACTTTGTAATAAGGAACTTCTCGAAGAAAAAAGGCAATATGGGGAGCATATCAACTTTCCCATGAAGCATCTTCATGGTGGGATCACCCAAAGGCTGAGCTAAATATTGATGAAACTAATATTACTTGGGATCAATTTAAAATTTATTTTAGGAAACAATGGCTGCCACAACTTTATTATGATCAAAAAATGACTAAATTTCAGAACTTATCCCAAGGAAAGTTAACTGTAACTGAGTACTGGGAGCGGTTTACTAAACTTCTTAAGTATGTACCTTAGTATCAAACTGATGAGAAGTTCAGGATATAAATTCATCATGGGATTGAATCCCATTATAGGAGGAGAGGTGGATGTTCACAACCCAACCACTATGGAAGGAGTTGTTGAAAAATCCATAAGGCAGGAATAGAAATTAAAGGCAATTTCTGCTCACAAGGAAGAGGTAAGAAAGAAAGTTCCAAACTCCTCTTCATCATCTCTTGCACCTAAGAAAGGACCATGGAAGAATTTTGGTATGAAAAGTAAGTTTTCAGCTGATAATAATAAGAAAACAACAACAAATAAGTTTGTTAGAAATGCACAAAACAACTTTGTCAAGAATAATAATAACAGACAAAAGTCCTATGGAGGTCAGAATGATAACTTTAAGGCTAGAGATAAATCTGAGCCTAAAAAGGGACCTATAGGAGGTTGTTATAACTATGGAAAAGATCATTACACAAACCAATGTCCTTTGAAAAGGATGATCATAATCAACAACACAAGATATATGCTACAGTAGCTAACAAACAAGATGAAAAGCAAGTCACACCCATAGAAGTTTTAGGTAAGTTATTTGGCATACCTATAACTATTCTTTTTGATACAAGAGCTACAGAATGTTTTATTTCTAGTAAATTAACATCGAAACTAAAAATAAAAGCTAGAAAAATGGATAAAACATGGACTATACATTATGGAAACAATGTTGTTCATATAGTTAGTATGTGTCTTTTTGGGGCAGTCCTTGACTTACCTAGTTTTTCCACGAAGTTGATCTTTATGTTGCTCCTTTGGGGTCTTATGATGTAATCATAGGTGTTAATTGGTTAGTTGAGCATAAAGCAAAAGTGGACTATTTTGAAAAACATATTAGTTGTTTAGATGACTTGTAAAAAACAATAGAGATTCAAGGTGTGAAATGTGAAATTTCAGTTAGGAAATTGTCAGCTATGCAACTTAAAAAGGCCAAAAATAAAGGTTATACCTTATATGCAGTAAAAATTTTAGAATCTGTTGAGGAAAACAATGATTTCATGGAATGATATCCATTGTTACGAAACTACAGTGATGTGTTTTGGAAGAGTTACCAAGTCTTCCACCTAAAAGAGAATTTGATTTCATAATTGAAATCAAGCCTAGGAACCGAGCCTATTTCTAAGGCACCATACTGAATGACTACTATTGAATTGGTAGAGCTTAAGGCACAATTGCAAGAAATTTTTCTAAGGGTTTGATTAGATCGAGTGTTTCACCTTGGGGAGCATTGATAATCTTTGTGAAAAAGAAGGATGGAACACTTAGATTGTGCATTGATTAAAATGAACAATCAAGAAAGATATCCACTCCCTAGAATTGATGATCTATTTGATCAGATGCATGGAGCATCGGTATATTCTAAGATAGATCTTCGATATGGATATCATCAATTATGGATTAAGGATGAGGACATTCATAAAATAACTTTTAGAACAAGGTATGGACATTATGAGTTCACCATTTTACCCTTTGGATTAACAAATGCACTCTAGCTTTTATGAATTTAATGAACAATATTTTTCAAGAATACTTGGACAAATTTGTGCTTGTATTCTTGGATGACATTCTCATATATTCTAAAAGTATTGAGGAACACCATGAGCATTTGAAGATAGTTTTGGAAATTTTGAGAAAGAGACGGTTATATGGTAAGTTATCTAAATGTTCTTTCTATGATACAAAGTGCACTATTTGGGTCATGTTATAAGTAAGAATGGAATTACTTGTAGATCCTTCTAAAATAGTAGCTATAACTAAGTGGCCTACACCAAAGAATGTACATGAAGTTAGAAGCTTCATGGGTCTTGTTGGTTACTATAGGAAATTTGTAAAAGATTTTTCCAAAGTTGTTGCACCAATAACTTCATTGCAGAAAAAGGATAAGAAATTTGTTTGGAATAAGAAATGTGAATCTGCATTTAAAAATTTGAAGGATCAGTTAACTTTAGCACCTATTTTAGCAATACCAGACCCTAATGGAGACTTTATTGTTGTAATGGATGCATCTAGGGAAGGTCTTGGAGGTATTTTGTTACAAAATGATCATGTCATAGCTTATGAAAGTAGAAAACTTAAGTTACATGAGTTGAATTATGCTCCACATGATTTAGAGCTTGCTATCATTATTCATGCACTTCAAGTTTGGAGGCATTATCTACTTGGTAAACCTTTTGAATTAAAAATTGATCATCTTGGGCTGAAGTATATTTTCACTCAGCCAAATTTGAATGCAAGACAATGAAGATGGTTAGATTTTTTGTCTCAATATGATTTTGACATAAGTTACATTAAAGGAAAGGAAAATAGGGTAGTTAATGCTCTAAGTCGTAGGAAGCACATTTCTGCTCTTATAACATTAAGAACTCAATTTAAGGATGAAGTAAAAAGTGTTATGGAATCTGATTCTTATTTTCAGCAAGTAAAAACAACACTTGCTGCAAAACCAAATGATGTGAGATATAAAGGTTTTCACTTTGACAACGAAGGAATCTTACGATTTGAAAACAGAGTATACATACCTTCGCTAAATGATTTAAGAAAGAAATTGTTAGCGAGAATTTCACAATTCACCTTTTTCTAGACACCCTAGTATTACAAAGATGCTTGCTGATATAAAACAACAATATTTCTGGAAAGGGATGAAAAAGGATGTTATTGATTTTGTGACACATTGCTTAGAATGTCAACGTGTTAAAGTTGAACATATGCATCCAACCGAGTTTATTGTATCCTCACAGCATACCGTAGTACAAATGGCAAGTAATAAGCATGGATTTTGTACAAGGGTTGCCTATGTCAAGAAATAAACATGATGTTATTTTGGTTGTTGTGGATAAACTAACAAAAGTAGCTCACTTTATTATTGGTAATCTTAAGGATGATTCTCTGTTTTGGAAAAAAGGTTTGTACATGAGATTTTTAGATTACATGGAGTACCTAAATTAATCATATCTGATAGAGATCCTAGAATGACTTCAAGGTTTTGAAAACCCTTAATGCAACTCTAGGAACTAAGCTAAATTTCAGTTTATGCATATCATCGGAAATAGATGGACAGACTGAAAGAGTTAATCAAGTTTTAGAGGATATGTTACGAATGTATTACATGGATCAATAGTATAAATGGGAAGAGTACCTTCCATTAGTTGAGTTTGCATACAATAACACATATCATGCCTCTCTTAAGATGGCACCTTTCGAAGCATTATATGGAAGAAAATGTAGAACCCCTGTTAGTTGGGACAACATTGAGGATAGAGAGGTAATTGGACTGAAATTCTTATGGAAATGGAACAACAAGTTAAAATGATTCGTGAACACTTGAAAGAAGTAGCAGATAGAAAAGAGTTACATTGACTTGAAGTGGGTTGATAGGAAATTTGAACTGGTGAGAAGGTCTTTCTTCAGGTTAAACCGAAAAAGAGTTCTATAACTTTTGGCAAGGCTACCAAGTTATCACCTTGTTATGTGGGATTTTGAAATAGTTGAAGTAATCAACCATGTAGCTTATCATTTAGCATTACCTCCTACTTTGTCATGAATGCATGATGTTTTCCATATTTCTTTGCTTAAGAAATACGTTTCAAATTTATCACATGTGTTAAATTAGAATTCCTTGTAGGTCCAAGACCCAGGAATAATTGTGGTTAAACCCTTGTGAGTGCTGGAAACTCACCAGTTGCACTTAAGAAATCATGAAATAAGTCAATGTAAGGTCTAGTGGGACCATTTTAATGAAGAAAGTGCAACCTAGGAAAATCTGGAAGATATGAAAATTGCTTTTCCATACTTATTTGAACAGAATTGATTTTGTTGACTGATAAAATTTGTGATTTAATTCTTTTATGACAATAAACCTACTAGTTTTGGGTAGATATTTCATTGTTTAAAATAAACAGCTAAGTAAATGCTGATTGTTTTGGGAATTTTAAAATTTTGTTATGTTTTGAACATATGAAAAGAAAGTTAATAAAAATGATTGTCCTTGATGTAAATTGTTTTAAGGAGATAATCATTGGGACAATGATTCTTTTAGGAGGGAAGCATGTAACATCTTTGACAAATTGTTATCTTTCCTCTTTTGCATTGCAAGTGTTGACATGTGATTTTTCTAGATAAGGAGTGTTCCTTTGATTTTTGGAAATCATGCTTGCCATGGATGAGTCATTTTTGCTCTTGGATTCATTGGGCTGAAATGATATTGCTTGCAAAGAATCCATTTTTGCTTTTGATAGATAAGTTGTAATTTGGTAATGAAGTTTACAAACTTATCTCTTTTTATTAACAAATCCTTGGATCAATTCCATTGATCCAAGGTATGTTTTAAATCTTCTTACTTGATCTGAATGGTAAACTGACATTCAGAGGTTGGAGGACATAATGGAATGAACTCTTGTATGTTTACAAATTATTTTATCTTCTTGAAAGATCGTGCCTACATTCTATTGTATGTTATGTGCTCGGATATTTTTGAATGATCTCTTTAGGATGCTTAACGATGTTAAGTGGAACAAGACCTGCTTCAGGACTATTGAGGAAAAATCTAAGTCCTAGACCTATGAGATCTATCCTAATGGGATTCTAACTAAGGTAAAGGTACCTATTTTTCTATCTATGTCTACTTTATTCGGGATAACATCCTATCCTAAGTTGCATGTTCTAAGTTGGGGAATAACCTAAGGTGATTCTAGGTCTATTTCTAACCTAACACCTAATACTAAATGGTTGTGAAGTATGACCTATCCTAGGATGGCAATTTACCTATTGTAATGTTGAAAACCTATGGTAAATACTTCTAAACTATCCTATGGTCATATCCTAAGCTAATGGTACCTATCCTAAACTAATGAAGTATTGAAAAGGGACCTAAGGGTCATATGGAAAAGTGGAAGCTTGGCGACGGTTCCTAAGTTATTAATTTGATTTGATTTTTGATTAAAGGGACAACGTACTACCAGTTTAGGCAGAGGCATGTAAATTAGAGGAAGTCTATGTGGAGTCATCACTAAAGTTTAGTAATGCATGTAGAAGTTGAATTAGGATTCACCAATTTTGGATGGTGGTGGCATGGAGAGATAGGTGGGAGTTTGGGAATTAATGGCATTTATGAACCTCATTTTTGGCAAGCAAACTACCTTGGAAACCATGCAGGTGGATTTTTTGGAGGTTGTTTGGTCATTCATGCTCTCTAATTTTTGCTGCATGGAGCTATCTGGTTCTTCGAACCAATAGTTCTACTTTCAATTTGTGGCTATTTTTTATTCCCTTGGTCTATTTTTGATTAAAGGGAAGTATATGAGACATTTGAGAAAGAAGTTTTTAGTTGTTGATCTTGCTTGGAGAAGAAGAAGTTTTGGAGGCTCGGCTGGAAGTCTTCTTTGAATCGACAGAAGCACTATCAGGCATGATAGGCTCTATCCATTAAGATCTCTTGCTTTTCTCAAAATGTTTCATTAAAACAACTCTTCTCTCATGAGATAATTGGGTTTCTATTTTTATTCTAGTTATTTGTTTTTCTTGTTGAAGGAACCTCTGTTTTCTTGGTTATGAAACCTTTGCATGATAATATTACCATTGGATGCCTTCTCTGAATGAGTTGATGGTGAAATACACTTGGGGTTGTTTTAGACTTGAGTGTTTTTGGATTGAATCTATATTCTGGTTTGTTTGCTCGAAAAAGGGTTTAAGTAAGTTGTTTTTGCCTTGAGCTTCAAACTGGAAGTCTCTTTTGAAATTAGAAGGTGAATGAATACTCTTCTCTGATGCATCCTTGAGTTATTAAAGTTGTATCACTCCTTTGTGGTCTGTATGGGTTTTTATTTCAAATCTTTTCTTGAGCACGAACTTGTATGAAGGTAAGGAATGGATATCTTGTTTCTTCTATTCTAGGTAAACTGCATTGTTCAAATTGAATGTCTTTGATTGTTTTTGGAAGGTAGAAGAATACTCTCCTATGTCATATCTTGTTTTGTAGAAGTTTAAATACTCCTTTTCGGGACTGTATTTGTATACTTGATCTATAGTATGAACTCGAACTTGTGTTAGAAAAAGAGTTAATGGGTGAAGGAGGTTTATGGAATTTATCTGTATTTTGTACTCTAAACTTGCATAAAAACCATGAAGGAATGATTTTCTCTATTTTGTACTGCTTCGAACTTTAAAATCAATGGGAGCTGAGTCAAGTATGGTATTTTGATTAATGGCTTTAGTTCGAACACGTGAGGGAAATAGAAGGAAAGGTTGACTTAAACTTGTTGTTTGGTTTTAGTATTCTCTTTCAAAACTCTTGAAAGGACTTCTGGGTTTTATAATGGTCTTGGAATTTAACTGTGGAAATAGTAGTGATGAAGTCTTCTATGTGCAGTTATTATGTTTGAGTCTTCCTTTAAAATTTTGGAAGTTGAGTTGTTGGTAGATAGTTGAAGTTATGTTGTTTGAATATACATTGGGTGATGGTCTTCTCCAAGTCGATACCATTATTATCATTCTTAGCTCTATTTGACTTTCTTAAGTTCGATCTTTCCATCCTTAACACTTTTAGGACTTGGATGTGAATGATAATTATCTTTGTTTCTCACATCCTTCTTGGAATGAATTAAGTAAATGATTAATGGTTGTTGTTTCTTTAAATGGTGAAACTCTTGGAAGGTTTATTCAAAGATACAATTATGTATGTAATCGGTTATGTATCTTCTATACCTGATTTCTTTATCTTAAAATATTTGGGGTATGGGGAACTATCTCTACTGATTCTTTTACAACCTCATTTCTTTTGAATGAACAATAGAATCCTCTTTTGGCATAACTCCTTTCTCTTCCACTCTCAGTGGTAAGCTCTCCATTGTCATTTTGGAAAATTGTAGGGTAGGATGTTGATCCTTATTTTTTGAAGATGCATATGGGAATTTGGTTTAACGAAATGATGAGGAAGTTGTAAACTATTTACTCTCCAGTTTGATCTTCCTTTATTTAGATAAACCTTGTTATAGGTTTAATAGAATCAAATGCATTACTTTTATTAAGGTAATTGAGTATTAATTGTTACTACTTACTTCTCCACTTATATTGTATTGAAGGAAATTATAGTTGTTTCAGTTAATTGAAGTAAAACATTGTGGCTAGGAAATATTTTTCTAATGTAATAAGAGGCCTAATCTAAGAACCTAGGCTATATATTTTGACCTAGAATTAGGCTGCCACATCTGAATTGTGAATCTCTTAATTATTTTATTTGTTGGATGAATCATCCTATAAACGTTACTATGCTAGAATGAACTTGACCGTGCATGTTTTCTTGAAACTTTGTAAAGATGAACAAGAAGGTCTTTGTTTATGAAAGTAATTGTTTTGTTTATATAGTGAAGTTGATTTGTATTTCAAATTCAGAAAGAATTATGAAACAATTAATTGATAGGAACTGTTACTTGAGATAAATAAGTAATTGTTTGGGTCAATACTTATCGATATAATGCAGTGGATTAGTTGATTATATTATGATCTCTTCCTATAAAGTGAATTCAGATTTATTATTGTGCTCCTTTTATGGATGTTATTTCTTATGATTTATTTGT
This sequence comes from Taxus wallichiana var. yunnanensis, assembly GCA_018340775.1. Taxonomy (NCBI): domain Eukaryota; kingdom Viridiplantae; phylum Streptophyta; class Pinopsida; order Cupressales; family Taxaceae; genus Taxus; species Taxus wallichiana. The sequence goes on from CM031244.1 coordinate 698,894,883, forward strand.
ATGACTTCACCCATTGTTTCGTAAAAGTAGGGTTGCTTTAATGGAACAATTGGTTGAAGGCACTTCATTTTAATGCTTAGTGCTTATCATGCTCAGTTCAATGAACTGACCCATGCTAGAAATTTTTACGAGATGGACTTCGTAGTGATAAAGGAAGGCAATAACTTGTATGATGTATTGGTTGATTTAAAGTCTGGCTCTTTTATAGAAGAACTCCGATTCATTCTTGAGTTGTATTGAAAAAGAAAAAAAAATTGTATTCTTTGATGATCTTTATGTTATTTGACATGCAGTATGTCTGAAATGCATGGTCTTGTAAATTGTGTATTTCTATCATGATGAATTGAAAATTTTGGAGATTTACTACAAATTGTTGTGTGATTTCTCTTGTACCTTTTATGAAGGAAATTGGAATACTATCTCGTTGATATTTTTCATATCTGTTTGGATCCTTACTCTTTTGTCATTTAATGAAATGAATGAATGGGAAATAGTGCAATTTCCCTTACTGGAATGCAACTTGATAAGTTGTAGGTATTGAGGTTCTTTTCCTAAACTAGTAAGGTTTATTATGGGATGTTAAATGAACATGCATTTAAAAGTTATAAGGAGTGTGAAAGGAAAAAGGGTATATGAACCCTAACACTTAACTGTAAAGAGGAAGATTATTCTCCTCTCAAATAAATGTAAGGAAAATGAATGGTGTTTGTGTCCATAATCATTTAGACTTCATTCCTATGAAGTCTATTTTAATAGAACCTATTTTGGTTCATACACCTCCTTCGAATGATTGAATTACATTAGATAAACCTTATGATGTATGTTGTTCTATTTTTGAATAATTGCTTGTTAAGCTAAAGTTAATGAACATTAAGGAAATCATGAGATATTGAAAGTTATTTAATTTATAAACAACCCAAATATGGATAAAGAACTTAAGGAAGGTTGGATTTAGGGTTTTGCAAGGTTGTTATAATTTGAATCTTAATTCTAAGTTAATTAAGGGAAATGACCTCCTTGAGGTGTGTACATCATGATGAAGTGGTTCTATCGAGATGTTGGCACACGCCAACTACAAAACTATACCTTTGTGAAGACTTGGGTCTTCACATGGATACAATGTTGTAGTTGACATGTTGCAACACCCTTCAACATTGGTTCATCTAGATCTACTCAAATTGGGACTTGAACTTAGTTTCCCTCTAGGTCAGGATTAGCAATATGATTTTGCATAGGAAGTAACACACTATGACTTAGGGTAACCAGGCACATTCATTCGACTTAGGTCAAATGAGTATGCCCACATACCCTAAGTCATCATGAGTGGCTTCCTATACTAAATTATGTTACTAAACTAGGCTAGGGTCAAACCTTGGACAAGTGGACTGATCAGAAGTCAGAAAAGACCATTCTAGATAACAAATGAGTGGGGTGAAGGACATATTCTACTTTGACAAATATGCCATCTAGGAATAGTAACATGAACAATATGTTGGAAATCTTTGGCCAAAGTATCGCAAGCTGTTGGTTGCGTTGTTCTATGTCACCTAGCTTTAGGAACGTGATTTCAGATGAATATTGGTAACAAATATTCAGATAGGTTCATAAGACAAACATGAGATATCGGTTAGAGACTCGAGTCATGTAATGAGAGATCGGTAATTCACCGAGTCATTGATGATTGCATAAGGTTATCTATTATGAGATTGTTTGGCATGGAATGTGTGTTCTAAATTATTTTTATTTGGGATAGAGAACATTGTGTAAGGAAACAATTCCCCTTGTTTCTAAATTCTTAAAATGGGAATGTTACAAATTCAAGATCAAGTCGTAGACAATATAGGTGTCGGGATGATTGTATTAGCTCAATTTGTATGCAATGGAGAAGGAGCTTGAATAAAAGTTAGTCATGGCTTTCTTCCTGGAAAAAAAAGGTCAATTCACTTGAGGATCTCACCCATTGTGACCCTCAGAACGAAGAATCAAGCTAAAATCCAAGTTGCTCCCTAATGTAAAGGTTCATTGGACCTATCCGAGATGGTAGAATTAAGGGAGGAGGAGAGGATCTCGTTACAAAGGGGTGAACAAGTAGAGATAATATTATTTTTCCATTGAAAATTTTAAAGCACTCCTCCAAGTTATCATTGGTATCTTCCTCTAATTTTTGTTCAAGTGTAGGGATGTGAAGGGCAACAAGAATTTTACATTTTAGTTAGGGGAATATTATTTAATATGTTGAATTCTACCTAGAATCATTTCTAGGTATGACTCTATCCATAGGGTCATGACCTAGTGTCGCATGAGTGCCCCATCCCATATTTAGTGACATTCTAGAATACTCCCTCTCCCACCATCCATAGATATATAAGTGGCCATGTTGTTCAAGACAATGCGACTCAACTATATGCCTAAGGATTTGAGGAGAAGGGTTGTGAAAAAAATTAGGAGTATTATGAAGGATGTGTGTGTTTAACAAAGTAGTCTAATTTGATAATACATCATTTGTGTGTAGTAGATATGAGTGTATTTTATGCACGGTGAAGCTCTTGGCTCTTAAATATGATAGAATATCTTGATGTATCTATTACTAACATAGTTAGTGTGGGCGTTTCAATGTATGAATGCACATTTTCTTTAATTTATTTGGAAAAATCTAGTTTAATGCATTTTACCATTTAAAATTTATGTGGGTTTTAATTTTAGCATTAGAATCCAAGAAGAAGTTAAAGTTATTTAATTTATTACTTACAATATTTTCATAATGATTTTGATAAGAGATCCCATTGTCCCACATGCAATTTGACGGTTTTTATCTATTTATTGAATTGTTTCTTCTTGGATAATTTCAATTATTTTTTTATGTATGTATTTATTTATTTTAAATAATGCTTATTTTATTTCTGATGATTTTTAGGAAATTATAATACTGTAAAATTAGGCTTTCATTAGATCATAATTTGATTATTTTAACAGTTTAAATGCATCTTAATTTTACACAATTCAGTGAGGAGTCATTTTGTTTGGATTACTAATTTTTTCTTTTACTTAAGGTTCCAAACGACTGGTACTTCAATTTTTTATTAAATAATTTTTCATTTTTATGACATGGATACTTAATTTATTCTTGTCATATGAAGCGTAAAATATTCATACTAATTTTCATCATTGAAGGGTTAGTTCAATATTTACCCTTCAAAATAAAATTTTGACCAGCCCTTTAAATTTGATCACTATTTGAAGCTTCCTTTTCAATCCTCTTTTGTTTTGATTTGTGAAGTCCTATAATGTGATTTATACAATTTATGGTGAGCACATACATCATTTATTTCTTTGCAAACTCACAAACTCTCCTCAAAATATCATTTTCCAAAATATACCATAACCTTATATTTAGTCATAGTTTCTAGTTTAATTCAAAAACATAAATAAATAAATTTTTAGCATGCCAAATCATCACCGGTTAAAATGCATCAACTTCTATAGTATTTTCCATACAATTGCCTTCTTTTTCATTTAGTAGTGATACAAAATTTACATTTCAAAAAAATGTTTTGAGTTATATAAATTCATTCAATTATTTTATATGTTCTTTAAATAATATTTAAAAGTTAATAAACTATTTAAATTATAAATATATATACAATATGAGGAAATAAAGCAATAGAAGGATCCTATCTTATTTAAATGTTAAACTATATTTTCTCCGACTTCTTTTTCCTAAGTTACTATATTAGAATAAGTATATTGAAAATTCAATCATATTCATTCTTAGGCCCTTTGTTAAGCATTAATTACTCATTTAATTTGTAGACCTTGTAAATCAAATGTGACTAACATTTCTATAATAAATTACACCAATTTCTATATATATATATAATGAAAATGAAACAAAAATTAAATACAAGTGAATTAATTGCATTATAAGATCATATGAAACTCCAAAGGGGAAACCTCATTTGAACAAATTCGATATAATAAACTTCATAGATGTCTTTACACTAGCCCATGCATCACACGTATGCTAGTTTTTCTCAAACTAACAACTACTTCCCATTGATGTGGGATCATTATTAATAATTCAAGGGGAGAGTAACAAAGCATATGCATATGTATCATTTATTGTAAAATATATTATAATGTAAGAGTTAGGACAAAGGGGTCTTTACATCTCATTCCCCTTTAATAAACCTTCATCCTTATAGTTGAAGATTACAATTTTTATTTAATTTGATAAATAACCTCCCAATTTACATATTTTGGTTGTGTTCTATATCATTGGATTATAACCTTTGTGATGGCTCCATTGCAAAGATGGCATGGTTTCTTATATATTCCTCTTGGTTCAAGAATGATGGATTAAGGTTTGACATTGAGCTCAAGTATGTGGTGATCTATTTCTGATAAATTTCTTCAAACATGAGATATGAAAAATAGGATGAAATTGAGAGGGGGTGAGAGTTCCATCTTGTACAATACAAAACTAATGCATCAAATAACTTTACGAGAGACATATAACATAGGGAAAATCTTATATAAACATTTCATCTTCAAATAGGGTTGTTTATAAGGCTTTAATTGGAATAAAACCATATTGTCTTGTTGGAAATCATATTTAAAATGATGTTGATCCAACTATTATTTCATGCAGATTATGTTCCTGTGGATATTTCCTTAAGAACCAAAAGTATATTCTTTTATTCATGGAGAATTGTGTTAAATTATTATACTAAAGAAATTCCTAGAATGTAAGAAATAATATAGTTTTAGGTGTTTGATGCATGGGAATCCTCTATAGCCTATAAATAGAATTCCAAATTTTATTATGTTGGATTTTAGAACCTTGTTTTTGTCAATAAGTCTTGTTCATCTCATTTCCCTTGCTTAGTGTTTTAAAATTTACTTGTACATAATTTTCCTCAAAAAATTAAGATTTTAAAATTTGAATTGGTGAAGGAGGATTGAATGTTTTTTGGGGTGTAAATCTTGTTTCTCTACCTAGAAAAGTAAATGGCACAGTAAAATATGCCTAATAACATTGGTGGGAAGGTTTTCATCACATAATTCATATATTGAAATAACCAAGGAATGCCCCGACCACCTTGACTTGTAGGAGGGTTGAGTGGTTCTTAAGTAAATTTTGAAGAAAAGAGCAGTCATATTTTTTTAGATGAAAAGATTTTAAAATACCGAGCACCATATATTCTTAGATGGTTAGAAGGAGTTAATGGAAATGATAATAGTTAGGGTTCCTTGAAACTATTAGTACACGTTTATGAAAATATTTTAAATATGGTCTACTTTGTATGTATGGTGGGAAATTTTAAATTAAATATATGATTCACTCAGAAATCATTCAAAGAACAAGGAAAGAAAAGATTGTAACATGAGATTTGATATATAAAGAGATCATTTTCTAAAGGTAATTGTATTAGAATAATTCTCAAATTGCATACCCAAATGTCAGACTATGGTGTGTGCATGGGGATTTATTTATTTATCTTTTGTAATGTTTGGTTCTAGGTAGATGATACAAAGTTATTAGACATAAAATGAAGTGAACTCTAAATTTTATAGGTAAAAGGTCATAATTTGATCAATTTATATCTTTACAGTGGGGAAAACATTTCATTTTCCTTGTAGTCCTGAATTTTGCATGTTTTTGTTTATTTAAGAGTTCAAAGAAGTTATTCATAAGCTATTGGAGTTAATTAGATTAGTGTGACATGTAGATATTGTGTAAAACTATGTAAAATATCCTTATTTAATGTTAAAATATAAAACCCCAAACTTTGTAAGGGTACCAACTATCTCATACTAGTTTGTATTTTTCAACATTCTTTGCATCAAACACAACTTGAAAAACTAGAAGAAGTTATTTAAGCATAAATCCCCTATTGTATATTTTATATTATAATGGTGAAACCATGAGAAATATTTGTAAAGGTTATTTCAAAACTTCTACAATATAAAACAATGAAACTCAATAAGTCATCTAGAAGGCAGTAAAACTCATTCATTTTCCACCTTTAATTATTTCTAGGAGTGGAGGAAAGGGTATTCAAAATACATCACTTGCATGGAGATTTCATGGTCCTGAAATTTCTTGTCAAAATCCTAACCTAGTATTAAAAAGGTTGTAACATAATCATAATATGTTCTTATGTCTCTTATTATTAACAAAGTTAAGGTGTGCACTGTCACCTTACCTTCTTGAGATATTTATGACTGTAAAATGATATTTGATCTTTCTTACTATCTTTGTTAGTAAATGTAAAGTTCAAAATACCCTTATAATTATTCGGTGAAATAAAATCTATTATAAAAATAGGCACCACCGTTAGTTTAAATCAGTATTAGATTTTTTCCCGGAGTGTTACAAGTATATAATCCCATACATACATAGTTCATGTCATAACTCTAATATTCTTGTTAAAACCAACATTATCTATCTTATGGAAAGCAGATTGAGGATCCATTTCCTTGTGTGGAGAGATTTTAAATGTCCAAAACTTTACCTACAATTATATAGCAAGATGAAAATGGCCAATTGAATGGAAATTCAATATTTTGTTTATCAACATAGTTAAGAAAATTTAATAACCTATTTTCTATCTTTCAAAATATAACTTTGGGGAATGTTGTAAGCTAAGAACAAACATCACATTAGTGTTTACCATAAACCACTTCATATGGGACCATATTTTTGTTGTGTGAGAAGAGGTTTTGTGCTACTATTCTTCTAAAGGTAACCACTTGACCTTTTAGTTTGTTGTTGTTAAAAGGAAAACATTAGTTATATGTTTCCAAACATTTGTTGACTATTTTTTTGACAATATATTTAGTGGTAATAACCAAATCTCATCTTAGATTTTATTCTTGTTAAGTTGAATAGTTATATTTCTTGATGTGGTTTGTACAAGATTTTGAAACTTTGAGGAAATTGGAAAATTAATTCTATGGAGGGAAGAATTTGGTGAAGAAAGGTTTAGGTTATGGCTAGAGAGGGGTAAGGGTAAGTTAAGGAACACAAGTTGGCATATATGGAGAAGAAATATACCAATACCATTCGAATTATTTTCCACTTTATTTTTGAAGGTTTTCAACATGATACATGGAAATATATACTCATATCAATGTAGGAATATGTAATACTTGTAGTAATCCAGGAGGTTCCTCTATTTTTACCTTGTGTCACTGAAAAGTATCATATTCTACAAAATAATTATTGATATCCTTAATTCCATGCTAAAAGATATTCATTGAAAATAAACTTATATATTTGCAAAATCCTTACTTGACTAGATAAGGGTGATGCCTATATTTGTAAAAAAAATTATGTCATGAATTAGAATTGCGAAGTAAAACCAAAAACACCCATCCTAAGAGTAGTTCAATGGTGAATTAGGATCGATAGAGAGATGGTGGATGATGTTTTTGTGGTTGATTCCTATATCCACTCTTATTACACTTCTTAGATCCATTTAGGAAATGAATTGTTTAATGCAATAGAGAATTTTGGTTCTCATATTGGTAAGAGAGAGCATCCATGAATAAATTCTCTTTACCTTTATTACAAGTGATCGCATATTCATAACCCATAAGTTTAGTGACCCATTTATACCAACATTAAGATGATATCATTCTTTCTAAGAATTATTTGAGATTATGGTGACATATTTTGATATATCAATGTCATCCTACAAAATACACATGCCACTTGGTAATGGCCTCGAAGATGGCCATAATTTATTTTTCACATGTGGAGCATTTAAAATTGCACAAAAAGAGGGTCTTGGTGGTAAAAGTGATGGGTTAACCTTCTTGTATGATGATGATGTCCAATACATTTCCACAAGGATCAATTTCAGTGAAAAAGTATTGGAAAATTTTGACACGGATAAAATAGGTGTAGTACACATAGCCTATTTGGGCACATCAAATGAATGTTCTAATGTATATTTCAATATGAAAGTGTCTCTTTTATCATTCCAATTTATGGGGAAGAAAATTTTCCATAATCCCTAATGATTTTCCTACCGAATTCATGTTTCCCTACTCCCTTTAAACCCCAAGCATGCTATAATATCATCCAATCTAGACTCAAGGCGCTCACCAAGGCACGTGCAGTGCCGAGCCCCTCCTTTATGTGAGATTTGCAAGAATGTTCATCATTAATGGAGGAATGTTTACAGATATGGGAGATACATGCATCCATCCTTTAGGACCAAGACAAAGAACTAGAACCAAACATAGATGCACCATAACATGAAAGTAACATCATAGCAACACAAAAGAACTATATATGAACCATAAGTAATATCAAGAACACAAGGGTTTGAATCCATAAACATATATATACATAACAACACCATCATATATTGATTCAAAATTGTTTATAGTAGCCAAATACATCAAGAGATCCATAACTGGACCAGATACATCAACAGAAGTCTTAGTATTATCCTCTAATGGCTTCATTACATAAGTTATAACAATGATCACACACATCTCTCCTAGCTCTCTCTACCTTCTTGATCCCACATTTCATAGATTACACATACCCCCTTGTTCTTCTTCCATACCGACTATCTCTCCTTCTTCTCTGTTGCTGCCATGAAAATCAATCCATAACAAGGGACTCCAAGGAATCTTCCCTTACCACCTACTCATCACTCAAATAAATCCACCGCCAAATGTCATCATGTTTTTCCATACTCAAGTATTCTCAGGATGTGCCCCTAACCATAGCTAACTCCACTTTACAACTCATAATCTTGTCATGATAACCATAATGATGCCCCGTAATATTCTTTCCTTGAGTTGTAAGTCTCCATGTCCTAACCTTATCCATAACCAATTTTGGTTGCATCTCCACGTGTTCCTTTATCGGGACTTTAATCGTGATCCAAAATGTGGTTAATTCCTAACATATTTCTACATGGGCAAGAACCTCTATGCTTTCCCCAAAGTCACTTCCGTGTCAACCTATGTACCATGGTAGCACACGATAAAACCTTTCATGCCTTAGGTGCATAGCTTCCTTAGGGGCCCAAAATTACCCCACACTATCTCAATTTCTTCCCACGGAAATCCTTCGTGCTTGCCAAACCAAACTCCATTGACCAAAATGACTAAGGCAAAAACATGTTGTATGGTTCACCATCCTAAGTGATTAACTAGATAAGTTCATAAAACTCCACATCTATCATGCCTTCACTTCTCCCATGCGTTCAATTATATTAAATCCTTCCCGACACCTCCCCCATAATGTTGGGTATTTGGTTTGGCATAGTCTCTTCCACCTTCCCCTTCATCTCTTGTATGACCACCATTAGATCCATGAAACCACCCTGAAACTCATCCATTCATTTCGTGATAGATTCTTGGAGTTCACCAATGCAAAAATCAAACTTCTCATGATTTGTCTTAATCTTGTTCTTTTGCACCTTTGTGGTGTTAATGATCATTTGGCATTCTCAATTTTATTCATCTGGACCTTTTCCTACAAGTCCTTAAGAGTGACCTCTTCCTATGCTACTCGCGCATTGACTATGCCATTTTATGCAACTGTTGACTCCCCTATTTGCTAAAATATTTTCCTCCTTAAGTTGGGTGAACAAGTACTCTAACTCTATAACCCAGGCTTTAATGGTGACCTTGTTGTTTTCCTTTTCCTTTGTGAGCTCCTCAGTTGTTGTACTTAAACCATTCTCGATTTTGGTCAACAACATCCCCTCTAGATCTTATAAGTAATCCATTTGATCATTATAATCTTTTAAGGCTTAGCTCATCAATGCTAGATATTCCCTCAAGATCTTCTTCACTAAGGCACCAACTTGATCATAGGCTTGCATGGTTCACAATTGTTCACCCTTCAATCCATGGAGCAGTCTTTTCAATTTCCTTCTCTGTTCCCTTATTTTCCATTACCAAGGTATAGCGAGTCATCCCGTGTCTAATCTCCACCTTTATACCTCCATATACATCTTCGTAACACATTACATGCCTTCTCATCAAGTAAGGTGGATCGGGTCTACTACTTTGTATGTTTCTCCTTCCTTCTTCTTCAAGTGAATGGTGTTGATCACGTGGTTATTGAACTCAAATTAAGGCTCCTCTACATGACAATGTAGATTACATATTATAATCTTCTTTATTCTTGTCACTGACCCACCTTGGTCCAATAAATCTCATATGTGTAACCTTTTTGGGGCAAGGGTGCTTTGGAACTTCACACACAACACCTTCATGGGATCATCCAAAAATTCCATGTGAGGGGACTGTCGACACTAAAATTTTCCTCCGTAATTTCTATTTCATTAATGTATATATTAGGAATAGGATGTTGTTAAGTGTAATTAGTAGTAGCATCGATAAAGATAATGGCACGTCGAAGACGGTGCCACCAATAATGTGGAGTACGATAATAGTCAAAGTACAATAGGAATGTTGTAAAAGTAAATATTTGTCGTAAGTGGTCCGGTAATGTTAAAATGTCAAAGTTTGGGTAATTAGAGAAGTAGGGTCTACATGATTAGGAATTAGAAATATTATATTGGTAATAAGGACAAGGAGTGAGGTCATAAATATTTTTGTATTTTATTTGTAAAAAGTGTAAAAATGTGGAACCCATGTAAAATGATAAGGTTTATCTTATCTTAAAAGATAAGCTTACATGTACAGATAAGAGTTAAGGTATGGAATATGATTCGTCAGAGTGGATTTCTTATCCTATCTTAGAGATAAGATGGATAAGCCTAGAAGTTCTATAAATAGAGAGGCCACCCCCCTCATTTAGCATAGAAGGAAGTAGTGAGAAATATTGTAGGAAGTGTGCGAAGGAAGCCATCAATTTAAAGGTGTGTTGAAGAAGTCATTAAGAGGTGTAATTGTAAAGTTTCTCCCATAGTCTTGGTGAAAGGCAAGTGAAGTCAATAACACTTGAAGTACCTCATGGGTGAGATTGTAACAATTTCATGTTAATATTATAATTTACTTTGATATTTCAGATTTGTCATCATTCCGTCTTATCATAGTCGATGGTATTCTTGTGTTATGTTGTTGTTTTGTTTCCAGATTACATCCACCAAACTAAAGGCTGTGCATTAGTAAATAATCATAACACGAGGAGTTCCCGGTGAAGAATTATCATAGTGCCAGATTGGTGATGACATTTTGGTTCCGTTGTTGGGACCATTCCTCGTTGGTGGATTTTCTGGAGAGATATTCCCACTTAGTCAAAAATCAATTGGAGGGTAACCTTATTTTTACTATGCATAGTAGTTACCATGGTAAAGTCATTTTTACCATGAATAGTAGTTACCATGATAAAGTCATTTTTGCTGTGAATAGTATTTATCACAGTAAAGTCACTTTTTACCGTGAATAGTATTTACCGCAATAACTTCACTTTTTACTATGAATAGTGTTTACCACAGTAAAGTCAGTTTTTACCGAGTAAGTCAAGTTTTACCATATACTCGTGGTCATTTCTATTTTATTGTAGAAAGGTTTAAAGTCACTCTCTATTATAGTGATTCCAATTATTTGTGCACATAATTCTTGTTGATTGTACTTGTGGGTTGGTATTTCACGGTGGTTACTTTTGAAAATGGGAAAGATTCCTATTTTTTCAGCTCAATCTAATGAAGATGCTTCTTCTTTCATTCAAGAGTTTAAACGATCTTGTATTTGTAATGGCCTCATAAGAAGGGAATAATGGACTGAATTTTTTCCTACCTTTTTGGATGGTTCAGCACTTAGGTGGTTTGAAACACTAGGTGATAATGTGAAAAATTCATGGGATTTATTAACTAAAAGTTTTCTTGAAGAATTTGGTGAACAACATAAATATGCAAATCTCATGATTGAGATCACAAAGCTATCCCAAGGAGAGAAGGAGAAGATAAGGGATTATCATGCTCGTGTTCTAGAGCTAAGGAGGAGGCTCGATGCCCAGATCCGGAAGGAAGGATTAGCGGATGGTTTGATGAATGGCATCGATAATCTCTCTGTAAGCACTTCATTCTTGGGATGAAGCTAGAGATCGACAACGAGTGAAGTATGACCGCTTGACTACCATTGAAAAAGCAAAGGAGATTACAATAAGGCAAGAAGAAAGCATGGAGGAGGAGCCCAAAGAAATTGTTGCTAAAGTAGAGCCTTACACCAAAGCACCTTTGGTCCAGAATCCACAACCACTCCGGTGAGCACAAATATTTCTCCTAGTACATCTACCGAGTATGAAGATCTGTTGAAAAAGATGGGTCGGATTAACTATTAATCTTCTTCAAGGAAAAGAATTTAGTTCTCAGGGAGGAGATAGAGGTCTAAAAAGAAATATTTCTGAAGTTGTATGTTATGGTTGTTATAAAAAGGGTCATTATAAGTATAATTGTCCAGATAGAGCTTCTACATCTGGTAAAGGAGATAATGATAAAGGAAAAGAACCCATGAATTATTTTGATGTAGTAGATAAGAGTAGAAATAATGAATTAGATGTGTTTGTAAGAAAAAGAAAGAAAGAAAAAGATAATCAAGATGGAAATGATCCTAAGAAGATGAAAGGAGAAACTAGTAAGAAACATAGGAGAAGAAAGTTGGGTGTGTAGGATTTTCTTATTTCACAGGGGCAAGGACCATACTCCATCTTGGAAGATCTATCCAAAAGGCCTGCAAATATTACATATGGTCAACTCTTGGCTATGTCTTCTGAGAAGAGGCGGGAGCTGCGAAGTGGACTCAATGCTCGACGAAGAAAGGAGGTTGAGGTCCCTGTTTTGGAGGCAGAGGCGGATCCCTATGCTCCACAAGCTGAGGTATTATGTAATGGTATTTCAATTCATGATGTCTTAGTTGATGGAGGTGCTGCAGTTAATGTAATGGACCGAGTGCATAGTCTGTAATGAATATGTTGGGTTTAAAAACTGATCGCCCTTCAACACTTATGTTAAGGTCATTAAATAAAGGAAAAACTAAACCAGAAGGTGTAGTTTCAAATGTGGAAATATCTATTATGGGTGTTGTATGTGTGGTAGACTTTCAGGTGATGAAAAATGGTCTTTGTTGAGTACCCAATGTTCTTTGGGAAGACCATGGCTAAGGAGAGTTCATGCAAGAAACTACTGGAATGAAGGTTTTATGACACTTGGACATGGTAGAGAGAGGGTGAAGATAAACGTGATCCCTCGACATCATAAGGCGAACACTGTGGATTCAAGTGATGAAGCGATGATTGGACATCCTCTCGATTACTCTAGTACCGGTGAAGTGGACATCGAAGATGAAGAAAGTGAGGTTGATGTTTGAGTCATGGATATCCTTGAGTCACACCAACTTATGACCCCATAAAATTATCTCGAAGAAGAAGTTGATGATCGTCTCCAACAAATAAAGATTGGTGATCTTTGTGATGGAGAGTGAGAAGGAATCCTACCTCTTGCTCTTTTGAAGGTACATACACCTATTCACTTTTGATTACAAGGAACTCCATCAAGTAAGTTGGGTAGAACATTCTATTGAGCTGGTAGATGGTGCTAAGCCCATAAAGCAAATGCCATATAGAATGAATCCTAATTTTTCCAAGGCGTAAAATAAGAAAAAGATAAGTTGCTTGATGCGGGATTCATATTTCTTTGTGGAGAATTCAGAATGGGTTTCTCCCATTGTGATATCAATAAAAAAGAATGGGAAGCTACGCATTTGTGTTGATTACAGGAAGCTCAATAAGGCAACAAAGAAGGATCATTACCCTCTTCCATTTTCAGATCAGATCTTGGACGAAGTAGCTGGCCAGGAGTGCTATAGTTTTGCTTTGATGGATATAGCGGCTACAAACAAGTTCGTAGAATAGAGAAAGATCTGCTGAAGACCACGTTCACCACTCCTTGGGAACGTTTGCTTATAGAGTTATGTCTTTTGGGTTATGTAATGCTCCAAAGAACATTCCAGCGTTTGATGAATAGGGTGTTGAACCCTACATTGGGACCTTCATCGAGTATTTCGGATGTTTTTGCATCTATGGGAGCAAGTTGGACAACTGCACCGAGATGAAGACAAAATTTCAAAGGTTAGATGAAGCACAAGCCTCACTAAACCCTACAAAGTGTGTCTTTGGATGTTCTAAAGGTGTTTTGTTAGGGCATGTTGTATCCAGAGATGGTATTGTGCGATCCCGATAAAGTTTCAAAAATCAAAGATTTACCATTTCCTATGAATAGAAGTAAGTTGAGATCATTTTTAGGCCATGTGGGTTACTATAGAAGGTTCATCAAGAATTTCTCAAAGATTACACAGCCACTAACCCAGTTCTTGAAGAAGGATGTTACTTATGAACCAGGAAATAAGGTGCATGAAGCTTTTGGACAACTGAAGGAAGCCCTGGTGTCTTCACCTGTTTTGAAGAATCCAGATTGGAGCAAGCCATTCATTGTGTACACTGATGCCTCAGATGCAGCACTAGGAAGTACTTTGAGCCAAAAGGATGAAAATGGGAATGAACATCCAATTTACTTTGGGAGCAGACAAATGAGCGTCTTTGAGGTAAATTATACACAGAAGCTGAAAAAGAGGCTCGCTATCATTTTCTTTGTAAAGAAGTTTAGAAATTACTTGCTAGGAAAAAAAATTTTAGTCAGAATGAGATCATCGGCTCTAAAATATATTGTAAATAAGCCTAACCCATCAGGGAGGATAGCAAGATGGATAATTTCGCTACAAGAATTTGAATTTGATATTATAGATAGGCCAGGAAAGAAGCATGTCAATGCAGATACACTCTCTCGAGCCTATGATGGTTTAGGATCATCTTGTGATGATGATGATTTCCCCGATGCAGCCTTGTTATCCCTTGACACAATCCCTAGTGAATACATAGATATTTGGAATTATCTGAATGAATTCAAGTTTCCTGATGGTGCCAATGCAAAGACTAAGAGAAAGATTACTCAAGCTAGTCATCCATATTCTATTATGCATGGAGTATTATTTCGAATAGGACCTGATGGATAGTACAAGAGAGCAATTGGACGTGATCAAGGGAAGGAGCTGCTAGAAGAATTCCACAATGGTACATGTGGAGGGCACTTCTCTGGACAACTTACAGCAAGAAGGATCTTGGATGCAGGTTATCACTGGCCCACTCTTTTTAAAGATTGTTATAATTATTGTAAGACATGTGATATTTGTCAAACACATTGTAACCTTAAGACTTCATCAGCTCCATTATGCCCTATTCTTCCACTTGGTCCCTTTGAAAAGTGGGGAATAGACATTGTAGGTCCACTTCCAACTACTTCACGCCAAAATAAGTATATTGTAGTTGCATGCATTATTTAACCAAGTGGGTTGAAGCTAGGCCATTGAAAACAACTTCCATGGATGAAGTGGCAAGGTTCATATATGAATGCATTGTCACCGATTTGGTTGTCCATTAGAAATTGTAATGAGATCAAGGAAGCCACTTCATTAATGAGGTGGTAGAAGCCCTAGTCAATAAGTTTTCTATTAAGCATAGGAAGGCAACAACATACAAGCCAAGCACAAATGGACAGGTGGAATGAACAAATTTTGTGTTGTGTCAAATTCTAGCAAAAGATGCAGCCTTACGGTGTACATAAGTGGGATAAAAGGATTCATGCAGCATTGTGGGAATATAGGGCAACATAAAAGTCAGCAATAGGATACTCCCCATTTCAGTTGGCTTTTGGCATTGATCCAGTTCTTCCTATTGAGTTTGATATTCCCACGGTCAGAGTTATGGAAAATAAAAGGATGGATGAAAGTGATTCAGTAAAAGAAAGGTTGGTACATCTTCATTTGTTAGAGGAAATGAGGGAAATAGCTAAGGATACAAGATATAAGAAGAAAATGAAGCAGAAGGAATACTTTTATCAAAAGATCCGGTGGTCTCCATTTCATGTGAATGAATTGGTTCTAGTATATGATTCCGAGATACAAAAAAAGAAGACAGAGAAAATTTCTTCCAAAATGGATGGGGCCCTACAAAATCGCAGTTTGTGCATGAAAATGTAGTACATCTTGATGGAGGAATTGGATGGCAATCCGTTACGAAATGGTTCAACCACGATAAGTTGAGGATTTTCCAAGCACAGAATAGTCTACTCGAGGACGGAGTAGAAGCTAGGAAGGGGAAGATGTCGACACTAAAATTTTCCTCCATAATTTCTATTTCATTAATGTATGTATTAGGAATAGGATGTTGTTAAGTGTAATTAGTAGTAGCATCGATAGAAGATAATAAAGGCTGCCGTCGATGCGGTGCAATAATGTGGAGTAAGATAATAGTCAAAGTACAATAGGAATGTTGTAAAAAGTAAATATTTGTCGTAAGTGGTCAGGTAATGTTAAAATGTCAAAGTTTGGGTAATTAGAGAAGTAGGGTCTACATGATTAGGAATTAGAAATATTATATTGTTAATAAGGACAAGGAGTGAGGTCATAAATATTTTGTGTATTTTATTTGTAAAAAGTCTAAAAATGTGGAACCCATGTAAAATGATACGGTTTATCTTATCTTAAAAGATAAGCTTACATGTACGAGATAAGAGTTAAGGTATGGAATATGATTCATCGAGTGGATTTCTTATCCTATCTTAGAGATAAGATGGATAAGCCTGGAAGTTCTATAAATAGAGAGGCCACCCCCCTCATTTAGCATAGAAGGAAGTAGTGAGAAATATTGTAGGAAGTGTGTGAAGGAAGCCATCAGTTTAAAGGTGTGTTGAAGAAGTCATTAAGAGGTGTAATTGTAAAGTTTCTCCCATAGTCTTGGTGAAAGGCAAGTGAAGTCAATAACACTTGAAGTACCTCATGGGTGAGATTGTAACAATTTCATGTTAATATTATAATTTACTTTGATATTTTAGATTTTCATCATTCCGTCTTATCATAGTCGATGGTATTCTTGTGTTATGTTGTTGTTTTGTTTCAGATTACATCCACCAAACTAAAGGTCATGTGCATTAGTAAATAATCATAAAGCACGAGGAGTTCCCGGTGAAGAATTATCATAGTCTTTGGATTGGTGATGACAGGACATAGGTGTCCACTTATTCCTCTTCACCTTGTGCTTTGAGCATTTTTTCTTTGGGGTACTTGTTCGTGTAGTGAATCATTTATGCTCCGTAATAAAGAAGGATTTTCCTTTACTCTTCTTTTATGGGATGTTTGGCTTAACATGTGAAGTCCCTTACATTGAGATCTTCACATGCTTCTCAACATTATGTGATTTCTCTTTCTACGTGCATCGCAGTAGCTTCCTTAGTGTCTTCCTCATCTCATCTATTCTCTTCCTCCTAGATCTTCTCCCTAAATGTAGTGTGTTTCCCATCCGAGCCTATCTTTGTCACATAATAGGAGACATCCTACACCTTATAATTTTTCTACTACGGCTCCTCCTCTTCTAACTTCTTAACCTCCTCATGCTCTTGATGTGAAGCCTCACTGTGGCCTTTTTGTGAAGTTCTTGTGCCTCCACTGCTACTTTGATGCGTATAATACTTCCTCTTCCAAGAAGTGTCCTAATTACCTTCACTTTCATCTTCTTCTCCTCCTCCTTCCAATCCTTTTTCCTGCACTACCTTAATGGGTGGGATTGGTGCTTCTCGTGGCCTTGGGAAAGAGGATTTTGTGACCTCCATATCAACTACTACTCATGTCTTTGGGAATAATTATACAAATACATGGTGGATAAAACACTTAATGTTGTCATTGATTTGTGGGTGAAAATCCATAAAATATGGCTCCAAAGTATCTTTATATGATGGCCTTGTCTCATACTTGTAAGTTGTGTTCAAAGTGTGAACATCAACGTTCACTTTGTCAAACATCAAAATTAGCTTACATGTGCATCATTTAACTTATTGATGACACAGAGTTCATGTACTTAGTATTGAAGGAAAATTGAAGTTTCCACCATGACCCCATTTCTCCCTTGGCCATCATGAATTTCACCAAGAAAAAGTGCTGCATAAATACAAAATTCACTGATCACTTACATCTTGTTGCAATTCATGTGGAATGTGCCACTCATTTTCAAATGCCTCACGTAGTATTTCATACCACTTGTTCATCCAGGCCTTGTAGGTACTCGAAATGGACCCATCACAAGTAAATCTGTTAAAACTACTCCACAGGACATGAATGTACCAGTGGGTAAACCCACACATTTCCATCACACTGTTAGGGACACTAATATCCCAAAATATAATTAACAACAATATGGATACCCATGTAATTTTTTTCCTGACCTCATCCCGCACTCGTGCCTCTTAAGTGTCAAAAACATTGTCTAGTTCCATGAGATGGACCTCAAATTCCCTATGATCAATGCCCATGGATGATCTAGAATGATGGTGTTGACTTGAATGATCATCCCTCTATGTCCCATTGTTCCAAACTTTCCCTTTGAGAACAACCTACTATTTTTAGTAAGTAAAGATGGGGCAACTTAAAATTTTTAGTAAGTTTCGTAGTTTAGATTTTCCCAACCTCAATGGCTATGGTAGATTGAATTATTTCTTCTTACTATGTTCCTCTCACCTTTTGGACCAACTGGCTATTTATAGTAGGGGCTTGTGGAACCACTTACTATTTTTAAGAATCGTTAATTACGATCCGAGATGACATTGTTTATAACTTTACCTGCAATACTCCCTCTGTGTTCACTACCTTATTTGTAGCCTCCATAAATTGTGGATTACCCAAAGCAATAGACCCCTATGTAGGAAGGCATGCTATTTTTAGTAAGTGCACCATAGATGTTAGATTGCGACAAAATAGATTTTGAAAATTTAGGTCTTATTCCAAGATTCCACGCTTCGCATTTTGAGTAATTCCTTTGTCTAAAAAAGTGGAAATTGATATTTTCATCAACGAGGGAAGAATACTAAAAAAATAGAGCCCTCCATATCCTTAAAAAATAGGTACTTTATCACACTAAAACTAGTTCACATGAAACTATATTTTTCAATGATCATTCCCTCTAAATTTCATGTGATTTCACCCACTGAGACCATGAGAAGTGAAGAGGTAACTCAATGCCTTTTTCACAGATGTTCTTCATGTGACAAGGAATACCTCTAATGAAAAATTCATTCCTCCATATCCCTAAAAATAGGAACTTCATGGTGCAAAAACTAGTTCATGTGAAACTATATTTTTCAACGATCATTCCCTCCAATTTTTACGTGATTTTGCTAACTAGAACCCTGAGAAGTAGAGAGGTAGCTCACTAATTTTTTCCACTACTATGTCATGGTGGGTATTAATGGAGATTAAATTTTCAAGTCTGGTTTTTGTTTACTTATGTGATGAAATTAACTCCACTGCTATATATTTTTCTTCTTGTCTCACTGGTGAAATTTCTCTTCAATCCGGTTGCCGATTTGATGGGAAATTGAGCTTTGTTCTTAGTGGAGTAAGAAGTGAAATTTATTTTCTGTGAGAATTCCTTTCTTTTAATGGGATGTTTGAAGATGATTTTTTAATGGCCTTTGAGATTTAAGTACTCAGCAACAAATGGTTCTTCATTTTGTGCAATTGATTTGCATAAGATATCTTCAAATCTTCGTTTTACGACAGTGAGGATTTTCAGATGATTTATCCATTTCTCTCTTCCATTATTTCATCCTTGATATATAATAATAATTATTTCTTCATATAAATTTGTTTATTTATGTTTTTAAGGATGTGGTTTCTATGTTTGAGCTAGTTCAAGGTGTTTCAATGGTGGGTGATGTGTTCTCTACAACTTTTCTTATAACAGTGAGAAGCAACAAACAGTTAGAAATTTTTTCATATTTTTGAGTTTGATTTGGGTGAATTTTCATGTAACATAATTCCCTCACCTCAAAGGGAGGTGAGTTATATCAAATTCCATGGCAATGAAGGTAACGACATGTGGCAGAGATCTGACGGTAGGGAATGAAGGCTAAAAATTAGCTTTAAAGCACTGAGGGCCTGAAAGTTGGTCATATTGGTGACCAAAAGTCTCCCTTAGGGGCTGGGTGAATTTTCTATGTTTTATGTAATTGACATGTGAGGGATATGAGGGACAAAAATTCCATGGCACTCCTGGTGATGACACGTGGCAGTGATCGGACGGTTGAGGCTTTGAGCTCCTGCAAGCACCTAGGGCTGAACTAATGATCTTGGAGATCGCATGAGTATCTAGAGGTCATATGGGGGATGGGAACATTTTTCCATGGTTTATTTTTCTAACCTTTTGGGATGTGAGGGAAACAAAATCCCTCCAGGTTCCAGGTGCAAACACGTGTCATCACAAAATTTGACTAACTCCCGAAATCTCTCCAAGAGGACAACTTGAAACGCGATAACTTGAGATACCAATGGAATTTTTAATGATATTTTATATGATCCTGAATGTAAATGACATTTTGACTCCAATGATGGGGGTCTTAGGTCTTTATTTATCCATTTTTACCTAAAAAATAGAAATTTTGATTTGGTAATCCACCTATAAATGAGAAACACTGCTTTAAGACCCAATGCGCCAAAGTGTTGTGAAAAAAATAATTTCACCATATTTTAGGGATTGGAATTCCATTTCTGAATTTTTTTTTCTCCTAACTCCATCCAAAGCTCCTAGAATCACCTTGAAGTCTAGTAATTGTTTTGGCCTATGCAATGCCTAGGCCTGTGAACTCTAATTTTGGTGAAAGCGCCCAACTTCTCCAAGTCCTCTCAGAATCTTCCTAAATATCTTCCACAATGTTCCAAGGCCCCTTGAATTTCCTCCATGTTATTTTTTTATTTTCTTCTCTACTTTTTGGGGTTGCTCCAATCCTAGGAATTCTAGTGATAGCCCTTCCCACAACTGCTTGAAGCTTGCAAATTTTAATGAAATCCTAAAATAACCTAGGGGAATGAATGAATTTTCCTAAATCACCTAACGGGATGATATAACAACAATTGGGAGGTCATTTGGACTAATAGGGTGGACTTGGTGTGCCTCGGAATGATAGGACATGCAAATTTTGGCATAGGGGTATAGTTGTCATGCTCGAAAATTTTAATTTTCCTGTTGCACATTTACACAACAACAACTAGCTCTAACTTGAGGACATGACATGGGTCGAGGCGTAGTGAAGACATGACATGGAGAGTCCCGAATCTCAACATTTCAAATTAAAGACTAGTGCCTTATCCATTGGAACCTATGGAGTCATGTACAACTTGTAAGAGAGAGAGAGAAGAAGAAGGAAACACACACAAAAAAAAGGAGAAAGGAAAACAAACAATGCACGCAGAAAGGAAAGACACACACCACAAAAAGGAAATCATATACGGGGGACTACAGAAGGCGGGGAAAGAATATACACATACCTGGAAACGGGGTGAGAAAAGTCCATGCCATCATGAGATAGCGGATTGAAGCCTGACCTTTGAAGCACAAAAATTGTTATTTGATCAAACCATGATTTTTTTATGGCCTTGCATGGCTTGAGATGAATAATATTGATCATGATTCCATCCTTTTACTCATAGTGTATTGAAAATGTTCCTTCATCCTTATAAAATTTGGTTAACCTCTTTAAACTTTTACATTTTGAAGATTCCTCTTGATGTCCCATAATCATGAGACACCATCCTTCCATGTCTTCGAGAGTGGGAAAATTTTTTTGTCATGAAAAAATTCATATTATTTTAATTACAACTTCAAATTATCTCTTATATCAGAAAAGCACTTGGAAGGAGTAAGAGTAAACCGGGTTTTTTTCCCATTCAAGAACTTCCCTGAACATCCCACTTTGTTTCTGTGACCAAGTGTTTTCGGTCATGGAGGTTAAATCATTGAGCCAAAGGTCTTCATCATCCTTAAGATATTGTTATAGCATGGGAACATGTTCAAGATGAATTGAAGCTTGGAGGAAGGTGAGTGCAGTCTTATTTTGGATCATTTAGCAAGAATCATGCATACTCCCGCTTTGTTGTCTAGAGAAATTTTTGCCAAAATGCTTTCGTTCAGAGTCCATCTTTATATTATTTTCAAAATTGAAGATTTTTTTTTGGCCATATAAGCATTCTTCACCCTTCATTGGATTTTTCCATATGAATTCTTTTTTTTCTTTGATTGACCATTCTAAAATGGTGGGAGAAAGTTGGTTTTGAATATACTCCCAACATTACTACATATTTTTTCCATGTTCTTAACAACTTTATTCAATGTAAATCAGCTCAATGTTTTCCCTATTATCTTCTTCTATGGCAGAGGTGTTGTCTTCAAAATTAGAGATGTTCAGAGGAGATTCACAAAAAAAAAACTTTTGTACTCATCAACATATTTGCATGATGTGGAAGAAAAATAAATTCTTTCATGTCCATTCTCATCAACCAAAGTATTAGGGAAGTCATCAAGATTATCCAACTTCTCCATCTCAACATAAAAAATTTGTCCACTAAAATAGGAAGCACAAATTGATTCATACATGTCTTATATCTCCATAACTTTGGCTTATGAGTTCAAGGTTGAGTTGATGATCTTGATTTCTTCCATAGCCTTCAAGATATCTTGTACATGAGATAGTTCTTCCGAAATTTCCATAAGCTCATTTTTTCATCTTCATTGGAAGAATTTTCTTGTTGTGCCTCTAGAGATGGTTAAAAATATGATCCATACGGGACCATGATTCATTTGAAACATTCTCATTGACCTCTTACATGCTTTGAATTTCCAAATATTCACTTTCTTACAAAAACGGGCATACTTGATTCATGACACCTAAAGAAAAGGAAAATATGTCCAAGATTTTTGGGAAGGGCACTCATTCAAGCTCAAATCCATATCATCTTCTTATTTGTAAGAAGCATAGAACCATGTTAGCATATCAGTATGATAAGAATTTTTAGCTACATATTGACCATCCATTATTGAATCTTCTTGCTCATGTGAAAGATGAAAGGATTTATTTTCATCGTGATGATGATTTTTCTCCTTGAGTGAGTAGAGGTTGTGTTTAAATTGTTCATTCTCCTCATATTTAAAAAGAGAGTGGGATTCTTCCATTCAATCATTCATGATTGCATCGGGAAGAGAGTTTGATTCTTTGACTTCCTCCATTTCTTCATGCGACATTTCTACATCACTTGAATTAAAATAGGAGGGAAAATTATCTATGACCATCTTGAATTCATCATCTTCAGACCATGATGTTGGATGACTTTCTTTCACTTCTTCACATATCTCCATTTCATCATTAATTCAAAGATCAAAAATTGAAAAGAGATCATCCATATTTACTTTGAATTTGCCATATTATTAACAATTGGTGGAGTCTTTGGAGAGCATTGGATCATCCATTATTTAGAAAGGATCTTCCTTTATTGAATATATTATTCCCTCTAAGGGTTGTTACTCAAGCCAAACAGAATTGCTGAATGGTGATTCTATATTTATCTCTTCTACTTCTTCCTCAATGACATTGCTTTGGATTTCATTATAATGTTCCATGATAAGATATTCTTCAAAACAATCCAAGAATATTTCAGGAATGAAAACCTCATAATATGGGCATCCATCAGGGTCTTCCTCCATAGGGCACATCTCGTCTTGTTCCTCCATTTGATGTTATGCTTCAAGATGATTATATCTTATCTCGTAGAGCTAAAGCATACCTAAAAATTTCATCAAAGACTTCGGGATCATAATTTCATTTTATTATGCTATAAAATCTTTCCACATGTTCTCTTTTCAACATGTTCTCTTTTCAAGATGTTCATTTCTTCATCCTTTGTATGTGAGGAAGTCATCTATTGAGCATTGGAAGAAAGATAATGTTCTCAATTTTGTAGTGAGATATGTGAGGTTACAAAAATATTCTTTAGTGGATCTTGCTCCGTCCTATCTTTTGTCATCTTCTTGAATGTTGATTTTATCTTCATTAGAAGGCTTAAGGATGGGGTTTTATTTACTATAATTCAAGGACCTTTCAAGTATGAAAACCCTATGGTACGAATGATCTTTAGGATCTTCCTTTATAGGACACCTCTCCTCTTCTTCTTCCCGCTATGGGATGCTTCAAGTTTTTAGTCATCTCGTGTAAGAACTTGGAATATTCTCAAGCTTCACATCTTATCTTATGCCTCATTTGAATCCATTCCTCTTCATCGAGTGTGAGTTCTTTCTTCTTTCGTTTGTCAACACTAGTCTAGAACCATGGCTGATCAACAATTTTCTTTTTTAGATAGACATCTTCTTCTTCTTCTTCGGTGTCACTCATTGGTACTTCATCCAGTATGGGAATTTCTTCATGATGTGGGAAATAAATGTGATAGGGGTTCGCTCCTTGATGGAGTCACCTTCAAAACATGATTTTCCTTAGAAATATGATTTTTTTGTTTTGATTTTCAAACCTTACGGTAATATTTTGGGTAAAGATGCTACTAAATCTACCCCATGGTGGGTGCTAAAAACTATTGGTGAGAAAATGTTGTGTGAAAAAACTTGTGGATATTTTTCCAACATTTTGGGAATCTAAGTCCCTCTACTTAATCAAAGTGCAGCTTCCTTATATGCATACACAAGTAAAGGTGGATTTTCTTGGTGGTATTGAGGATGGAAATCCAAGAAGGGCACTCCAATGACCTTGCAAAAAGCTAGTAATATCTTTCTAGGGAATAATTTGTTTGAAGAGTGAGAAAAGAGGTAGGAGAACTAATGTTGCAGGTAGAAAATTAGATTCCTGCACACACTAGTTAGAAATTTCATCACATGCAATAAAATAGGAAGAAAAAATAGTGAAAATAACAACAAGACCAATTATAATTTAATGAACAAAAAGTATCACTAAACCCCTTAGTAAAAAAGGTTTGAAAATCCTTCTTGTATTGATGCTCAAGAAGAAATTGTACATAGTATGAGAATGGAAGACATTGAGAATAGGGGAAAAGTGGCTAACTCTTTTCACTCACAAGTGAGTAAAATCCCTCTCATGAACTTACAAGAATACAACCAACTCGAAGAATTTCATAATCATAACCCCTTGGAGTGAAGAGCTCATTACAATTTATAGTGTTAAACCTAACTCCTCATCTTCCTCATGCTCTTTCATATTCCTCATTTTGACTTTAGACGATTTCTATTCCTATTAGAATATTAATTCCCTTATATGAAAAAAGGGTGACTTAAATATTACATCATGTCACTAAATTTACTTTTAGACATATAAAAAACCACAAACCCTCAAAGCAAAAAAAAATTAGAACATAGAGGAGAGAGAATGTTGGGGGAAGAAAGAGGAGAAAAAGAAAGGATGTCACCCCTGATGCAGTCTACAGATCCTTGTTGATTGAAAACACAAATGTAGTGAGATTCGAATCTTTAAACTCCTTGCACGCTAAGAAAATCCTTCAAATTATCTCATGAGTGCTAGCCAAGTTAAATGAATTGTTCTTCTAATGACCGCATGACTCTCGGCTGTGTATGATATACCTATGACTCGAACTATGTAGTGAGTGTCGAAGAAAATTGTCTAGTTCCCTGAGATGGACCTCAAATTCTCTATGATCAATTCCCATGGATGATCCATAATGATGATATTGACCTGAATGATCATCCCTCTATGTCCCATTGTGCCAAACTTTCCCTTTGAGAACAACCTACTATTTTTAGTAAGTACAGATGGGGCAACTTACTATTTTTAGTAAGTGTCATAGTTTAGCTTTTCCCAACCTCAACCGGCTATGGTAGCTTGAATTATTTCTTCTTACTGTGTTCCTCTCACTTTTTGGACCAACTAGATATTTATAGTAGGGGCTTATGGAACCACTTACTATTTTTAGTAAGTGTCAATTAAGCTTGAGATGACCTTTTGATGACTTTTCTGTGATACTCCCTCTATGTTCACTACCTTCTTCCTAGCCTCTTTAAATAGTGGATTCCTTAAAGAGATAGATCCCTATGTAGGAAGGCATGCTATTTTTAGTAAGTTCACCGTGGATTTCAAATCGTGACAAAACAAGTTTATAAAATATAGTTCTTATTCGGGATTCAACGCTCCACATTTTGAGTAATTCCTTCATCTGAACAAGTGGGAAAATGATATTTTTATCAACGGGGAAGAATACTAAAAAAACACAGCCCTCCATATCTCTAAAAAATAGGGACTTCATGGCATGAAAACTAGTTCACATGAAACTAGATTTTCAATGATCATTCCCTCCAATTTTCATGTGATTTCACCCACTTGAACCCTAAGAAGTGAAGAGGTAGCTCGCTATTCTTTTCATAGATGTTCTTCATGTGACAAGGTAGAACTCGATGAAAAATTAGTCCTCCATATCCCTAAAAATAGGGACTTCATGGTGTAAAAGCTAGTTCATGTGAAATGAGATTTTTAATGATCATTCCTCCAATTTTTACTCGATTTCGCCAACTAGAACCTTGAGAAGTAGAGAGGTAGCTCACTTATTTTTTCCACTAATGTGTCTTGGTGGCCATTAATGGAGCTTGAAATTTTTAGGTATATATATATTTTGTCTTTGTTTGTAATGAAATCAACTCCATTTCAATATTTTTTACTTCTTGTCTCTTTGGTGAAATTTCTCTTCGATCTAGTTCTTTGGTTTGACGGGAAATTAAGCTTTGTTCTTTTGTGGAGTCGGAAGTGAAAATTATTTTCTGTGAGCATTCGTTGATTTAAATGCTATTTTAGAAGGTGATTTTTAATTTCATTTGATATTTAAGTACTCATAAACAAATGGTTCTTCATTTTGTGCCTTTGGTATGAAGATATCTTCAAATCTTCGTTTTATGACATTAAGGATTTTGAGATCATTTATCCATTTCTCTCTTCTGTTCTTTGATCCTTGAGCTCTCCATATCAATATTTCTTTAGAGACCTATGATTTTTTATGTTTTTATGATGTTTTTTTGTGGTTGAGATGGTTCAAGGTTCACCAATGGTGTATTGAGGTGTTCTCTGTAAATTTTCTTCTAGAAGTCAAAAGTAGCAAGAAGCAAAGAAACAATTAGAACATTTTTCAAATTTTTGAGTTTGAGTTGGGAAAATTTTCATTTCCATGACATTCCTCACCTAAAAACGATGTAAGTGACATAAAATTCCATAGCAAACAAGGTGAAAACACATGGCGAGATCGACGGAAAGGAATGAAGGCTAAAAACTAGGTTTAAAGCGTTGAGGGGGTGGAAGCTGGTCATATGGGTGACTAGAAGTCTCCCTTATAGGGGGTGAGTTAATTTTTCCATGTTTTATGTCCCTAACTTATGAGGTATATGATTGACATCAAATTCCATGGTGCTCCCGGTGATGGCGGTGGAAGTGATCGGGATACCTAAGGCTTTGAGCTCTTGCAAACATTTGGGCACTGGCGGTGATCCTGGAGGTCACATGAGGATCCGAGAGGTCATAGGGGGTTGTGAAAATTTTCCATGGTTGATGTCCCGGACCTTAAGGGACATGAGGGATGTAAAATCTTGCCAAGCTCCTGAAACTAACACGTGTCCTCCCAAAATTTGACTAACTCTAAAACTCGCTCCAAGAGGACAACTTAAAATGACGATAACTTGAGATCCCGATGGAATTTTATAATGAAATTTTATATTATCCTAACTATATATTACCTTTTGAATCCAATGATGGGGGTCTTTGGTCTTTATTCCTTAATTTGATCCCCTGAAAAATTGGAGTTTTTATTTGCAATCCACATGCATGAGAAAAAAATATTTTAGACCCAATGTGCCAAAGTTTTGTGAAAAAAATAATTTAACCATCTTGTAGGGATTATAATTACGTATATGACGATGTTTTTTTTATCCTAACTCTATCCGGAGCTCCTGGAATCACCTTCAAAAGTTCAGAAGTTGTTTTGGCCTATGCACTACCTAGGCCTGTGAACTCTAATTTTGGTGAAACCACCCTAGCTTCTCTAAGTCCTTCTATAATCTTTATGAATTGAATTGCTTCAACAATTTCCTAAGTCCTTTTTATTTCCTCCACATCTATTTTATATTTTCTTCTCCACTCAATGGGGTTCCTCCAGTCTTAGTAAGGCCAATGATATCCCTTCCCACAACCGCCTAAAGCTTACAACTTTTAATGAGCTCCTAAAATCACCTATGGGTATGAGATAACATCAATCGAGAGGTCACTAGACTAACTGGGTGTGTCTGGGAATGATAGGACATGAAATTTTTTGCATAGGGGTATAGTTGTCATGCTTGGAAATTATTAATTTCCTTGTTACACATTTTCACAACAAAAAAACGCTTAGGATTTAACATATGGGATTCTAAGTTTGATGCATGTGTATTATTCTCAGCTTCTTTTAAGGTTAATGAAAAATAATAAGAAGACAAGGAGGAAAATTTTCTAGTTTTAGGCCTTATAGGATCAAGGACAAAGGATGAAGAGTGTAGAATTTCTCAAACTCTTTTCACCTACAATAAAAAATTATATGGTACATTTATAGTGGGTGTTCATATCATATGATAAGTGAAAATATCAATTTTTTCTTCTTGAGAAATAATTCTTAAAGATCTCTTAGGTTTGGTGATAATTATGCCATAAAAATTGCATGAAGAGGTTCTTTTAGTTTGTATTAATGGAAAATCCCTCACCAAGGATTTTATATATGGTTAGTCTCTAAAGAAAAACCTACTCAATGTAATTCAAATGTGCAAGCAAGGATATATTTTATCTTTTGATGATAAGAGATGCAAAATTAAAAAGAGAGAAATAGGTAAGCTTGTTGTCAAAGCTAAGAGGACTGAAAATAACATGTATATTTTGAAGGAAGTTAACAAAGAAAAATGCCTTATGAGTAATCTGAATGATATTTGGTTGTGGCATAGGAGATTAGGTCATGTAAAATTTGATAATATTTTCAAAATAATCTCTAACAATTGTGTGATAAATATGCCAAGAATCAACAAACAAAAGATACATTATGCAAAGCATGTCTTCATGGGAAGCAAACTAGAAGGAGGTTCAAGACCAATGAACATGATTCTACCACTAGTCCTCTACAACTGATCCACACTAATCTTTGTGGACCTATGAGAACTGAAAGTACATTAGGTGATTATTATTTTATGCTTCTTATTGATGATTATACAAGATATACTTAGGTTGCTTTCTTAAGAAACAAATCAGATGCATTTGATGTTTTTAAGTCATTTAAGGCTCTCATTGAGAATGAGAAAAATGGAAGAATCAAGAGTATTAGATCAGATAATGGAGGTGAATTTTTTTAGATTCATTTGATGAATTTTGTAGAGTTCATGGTATTAAGAGGTAATTTTTCAGTCTCTAGAACACCACAACAAAATGGAGTGGTTGAAAGAAATAACATGACTGTTCAAGAGATGGCAAGGACTATCCTAAATGAATCTAAGCTACCTGATGGCTATTAGAAGGAAGAAATATGTACTATTGTTTACATCCTCAACATGTTGCAAATAAAGGAAAATAATGAAAAGAACCCATATGAACTTTGGAAAGGCAAACCAACATATGTGGAACATTTTAGAGTTTTTAGATGTAGGTGTTTCATCAAAAGGACTGAATACAATCTAGGTAAGTTTGATTCTAGATTTGATGAAGGTTTATTTTGGGATATTATTCAATAAGTTTAGCCTATATTTGCTATAACAAGAGATTGAAGACAACAATTTAAAGTACAAGTGTGAAATTTGATGAATCTTATCCTATGAGATCCATTCACAAGACAAAGGAGACATCACAAGTGACTGATCCTAAAGAAGAAGAAGAAGTTGTACAAATAAATGAAGAAGAAGATGATGAATAAGAAAGGAAATAAACCAAAGAATCATCAAGATAAATTAGGAAAGATTGTCCTAGAAATAAATCATATGAAGGAAGGATGTTAGAGTTCTTATAAGAAGGAAATTTGTAAGTATTCAAAACCAAGAAAATTTTACATTCTTATCAAAATTAGAACCTAAAAAAGTTGAAGATGCTAGTAAGGATGAATTTTGGATCAAGGCTACGGATGAAGAGATAGATTATATTGAAAATAATAGGACTTGGAAATTGTTACCTAGACAAAAGATAATAATGTTATTTAATCTTATGATGAGGTTACTCGCATGATGATACGGTTCATCTCCTTGGAAGGAAGGTTTGTCACTGTACCTGCTAAGCACCTTATCTTTCTTAACCACTTCCATAGGAATCGCATGGTTTGTTTCCCCAATTACTTGCTGAACTCTCTTGAGCGCTCCATTTTGGAGTTTCAAAAGCATACCCGGGCAGTTCCTTTACACCAGGGGCTTATTTTGATAAATGTTGTCTTCTTAAGTATCCTGGTTTCCCATCCTCTCCTAGCTCGGTTCCCTCTCTGCCGGGTTTTTTTGCTACCACTCTGTTTCTCCATTCTCTACCCCCGCCACCACTGCTGTCACCCCATGCCGGCCATCCAGATTCTTTTTCCATTCCCCCCCTCTGCTGCTCCCGCCCCACTTTGCCTCCACCTCAAACAGACCGATTACTGGGCGTCTAGAAAGCTTAACCTTGAGACTCTTCTTTGTGGAGAAGGGTCCTCATGAAATTGAAATTACACATGACCTCCTAAATATTAGCAGTGCCAGTCCCAGGATGTGCATATGGAAAGCTCTTCAAAAAGGCTGGAAGCCTTAGAGGCTGATATGAAACTGTTGAAGGATGAGGTTAAGAACTTGGCAAAATAGAAAGGTAAGAGGAAGAAGGAGGAGGAGGTGGATATTGATAGCAGCCACATTTATGATATCTACAAGAAGAATTTGAACTCCTTAGACTCCGTTTAGGAAGGCCAAAACTTGACGTGATTACAACATGGCCATCTTTAGGGTCATGAGGAGTTCATTAAGCAACATGTCAAAAGTGTCTCCAACCTCAGCGGAGTTCCGGCAACACTTTGGGGTAATGATAAGGAAAGCAAAAGGACCATTGATCAACTGGATAATACCGCGTTGCCCACATGAAAACTTTGGGTATGTTCCATTCCTGGAAGAATATCAAGACCAGCATAGACAAAGCTACCAAAAAGTAGTTGTAGATGCTTTAGCTATTCTTGTATGTTTTTATGCTATTTTTTTGCGGTCTCTCTCTTGCTTTTTAAGTATTTTCTTTATTTTGTCTTGATTGGGTAGCGATTTTTTGGCTACTTTGAGCTTCATTGTCACATTTGGATTCTGATCCTTTTGTCTCTGGTTCTCATTCCTATTCTGGCTCCTAGGCCATCTTTTGTACTCAAGGGTATAGTCCCTTTCAAAAAACTATTTGCCAATAATAAAAAAAAAATTAATGTTATTTAATCTAAATGTTGGTTTAGAAATAAACTCAATGAGAATGGAGAATTCATAAGAAATAAGGCTAGATTTGTTTGTAAGTGGTATACACAAGTTGAGGGAATTGATCGGATGAGACCTTTTATCCTATATCTATAATGTAAGATATTAGATTATTCTTATCCTATGTAAGGTTTAAATCATTTAAGGTATACCAAATGGATGTCAAATCTTCCTTCGTGAATGGTTTTCTAGAAGATGAGGTATTCATGGAGAAACTATATGGTTTTTCTTTGCCAGACAAGAAGGATTATGTATGCAAACTGAAAAAGTATCTTTATATAGCCTAAACCAAGCCTGTAGGGCATGGTATGAAATAATTGACAAGTACTTAATTGAACAAGGGTTCGAAGAGGAGTTTAACAATGATTTTTATATCAAAAGGGAAGAAGATATTTTGTTAATTGTTGTTGGATATGTGGATGATATCATATTTTGAGGAAGGAATGAACTCATGACTCATGAATTTGTAGGAGCTATGAAAATGAAATTTGAAATTTCCATTCTTTGATAATTGTCTTTCTTTTTTAGGAATTCGAGTAAATAAGTCTAAGGAAGGTATATTCATATCTCAAACTAAGTACATCAAGGAGATGTTGAAAAAGTTTCAAATGGAAGAATGCAAGCCTGTTAGAACTCCCATGGTTATAGGATGTAAAATAAGAAAAGAGGATGATTCTCCTAAAGTGAATCAATCAAAATATAGATCCATGATTGACAACCTTCTATATGCAACTGCTTCAAGACCATATATATTGCAGGATATGGGGCTGGTTGGAAGGTACCAAGAAGAACCTAAAGAGACACATATTCAAAAAATAAAAATTATTTTGATATATCTTAAAGGGACTCGTGAGTAGGGTTTTGGTATCAAGGAGTGAATTTATTTTATCTAAAGTCATTTTTCGAGGATTATTGGGCAACAAGTATTGATAATAGGAGAATTACTAGTGGTGGGGGATTCTTTTTTAGAGGATGTCTTATTTCTTAGTTAATAAAGAAATAATATCTTATAGCTCTTTCAACATGTGAGGCTGAGTATGTTTCTTTTGCACAATGTTGTGCTCAAGTCATGTGGATGAAAAAAACTTTGGAAGATTACAAGGTAAAGAGTTATGTTCCTACACCTATTTTTGTGACACTACTAGTGTAATCGGTGTGTCCGAGAACACAATTTCTAAAACAAAACACATTCCAATCAAGTATCACTTCTTAAGAGACAAAGTGAGAAAATAATGCATCAGGTTGGAGCATTTGTACACCAAGGAAGAAGTTATAGATATCTTGAGTAAGCCATTTCCTATACCTAAGTTTGAGTATCTAAGGGAAAGGATGGGAGTAATATCTGCACCTAGAAGACCATAAAAGGTCAATAATATTGAAAGGGATTAAGAAAAGTGAACTATTAGATCCAAAAAGTCATGAAGAAGTGTAATAATAGGTAAGTTCATGAGTGTCTTGATTTAGATTTGAGCCATAAGTAATTTTGTCAATATCATGAAATTAGAGAAAAATGGTTTAGTACTTTCCAAGAATCTTATTGGTTGTCTCATTCAGATATGATAGTGAATGTGTCATGACTCTAAGGTCAAGAAAGGTGAGATACATCTTCTTGTTGAAGATTAATAACGGATCAAAGTGTGTAAGTCTCAAAACGTGAGTTTGGTATGAATATGTAGTTGTCAGAGGTTTGTGTATGTATGTCTTGTTATTGGGTAGTCATCAAATTGTGTCTTAGATGTAACTAGAAAGTATGTTTTGGTTTCCATTTTTTAAATTACTTTTTTGTTATGAAAAGGTATGAATATTAGATTGTAAAGTTGATTAGTCTTACCAAAATAATGTTAAGGTATGTCTTGATGTCATAAGTCTATCATAGTGGTTTCATGAGGATTATTCAAAAGTGATACCTTGCGGTGGTCATCAACATGTTACTAATAGGTACATAAGTGAAATGTGTTCATAAGGTGATTCTTTCCTTCATTGGTCAAGGTTGAAAAGAATCAAGAGTGGAGTGTGTGTTACTAAGAAGGATGAAACATTACCAGATTAACAAAGTTAAAGGTCTTTGTATGAGTTAATGAGATGCTACATGTGTGGAGTGTTAGCAAAATCTATCTATGATACATTGTGGAGTCCTTAAAACATGTTAAAGAAGATCTAAGAAGTGTGAACAATCATACATGAAGCTAAAAGAGGTGTTAAATGAGATATAGATCATGTCAAGGAGATAATGGTATGAAACATCAAGTTACATGTCCACAATGGATTATTTAAGTAGGGGGATATTATTAGTCTTCTACCATGATTCATAGATGTCATGAAGTAAATGCAAGTAGGGGTAACACTGAGATGTGTAAGAAAATTCACAAAGTTCATGAAAATCATGGTGTGATCATATGAATTGAAGATGTTACATTACTTAAAGATAGGGAAGTTGATTGTGCATAAGTAATTAGCGATGCTCCATGATGGAATATTTTAAGGGGGAGTCTAAGTGTTATCCATATAAAGTATAAATATATATATGGCCAATTTGGAATAATAAGTGTATTTTATTTTGGTCTTAAATATTGTGTTAAGACACTATGTGACCGAGAAAGAGGTGAAAATGATACTCTACGGGTAGGAGAATGTTATCTTGAGGATTGCGATGGTGATTCTCGGGGATAAATACTTTTGAATACCTAATGAGGAAAGGGCAGTTTTCTATATGAGTGTTAGAGTGAGGTTCTATGCATCTTAGTGGTTCTACAAAACTTAGAAAAATGACGACTTATATAGTAAACCCTTACATCCAAAAAGTACTATATGAGGTGATGTTTGCATCAAAATATGGTGTGATAGGTATAAGATAGCATAGAAAGTATAAGGGGAGCTATAAGGTGTTGGTTCATGTTGTGTATAGGTTGTGAGAGCTTGTGAATTTTTTTTTCTAAATAGTATCGAAGATTGATTAGAGATTTCAGTCCTCAAGGATGTGTGAAGTCAAAATACGGACAAGTCAAGTATAACATGAGCCTTATCTATTTACTATGGATCAAGAAATATTAAACATGATGTTCTAAGAATTAAATCAGGTTTTTGGCATGTACTTGAGTGTTTTACACCTGAACAAGTTCTACTATAGTAGCTTTAAGCTATGAAGGGGTCAAAAACAGAGTTGAGTGAGGCAAGAAAATTTTCATGCTTTTTTGATGATTTTGGTTAATGTTTGAAACCAAGAGGTAATCATTTGAAGATTATAAATATTAAGATCATGAGGTTTAGGTATGAATTTTTTTCATTAATGTACAAAAAGGGGAAGAAGGCTAGGTGTTTTCCCATCAATAACAAAGGGGAAACTTTTGGCATGTTGATTTTAGGTGTTTTCATTGATGTAAAGGATAATTAATGATAAATAGTATGATGGAGATGTTCTAGAGCATGCTTTATAGGATGGTGATATAGAGACTCAGATGGATTCAATGAGATTGGCTTGGTCTAACAAGCCTAGTCAAATGGCCTAGCTGGCATAGGTGATAGTGCATGGTGGATGGAGATAAATGGTGATTTGAGGAGAATGGTAGAATAATGGAGAGTTTTTAGGAACTCACATGAGTTTAAGAGTGTAATTACAGGTTGAAGACCTAGTTGTAGGTGCTCATCTAGACCTATTCTAGGCTTTTAGAGGCCTCATGAAGGATGAATATGAGTTGTAGAGGAATGTAAGATCATGGCGAAATGCATGGATATGATACATGTTGTATTAGGTGTGTTAGGGACTTTGGGAGAGTCTCTTGATGAGATATGAGGTTCTTTTATGATGAACTAGCCTAAACCATGCAAAACCACACTAGATAGTCATGAAAATTAGATGGGTTATGAATATGTAGACCAATTTTAGCCATGAAGAATATTAAAGATGGTGTAAAGAGTTTTCCTAGATGTGTGAGAAAAATTTAAATTCATTCTGAATAATATTTTACGAGTTAGGATGTTTTAGGAGAAACAAGGTCCAAGAAAGTGTGATTTCCAGCTCAAATTACCACTTCTTGATGCTCACCATAAATTGTGTTATTGGTATGGGACCTTATGGATTTTGGGTATGATCTTCCATGAGTTAGGAATATTTCACAAAAAGGAGCTCATTTTATCATCACATTGTTATGAATGAATGTTAAGAAGGTAAATAGTTTTTGTGTTTGAAACCCTAACTCAAAAGAGGTGTTATCCAAAATCCCCAGTTATTTTGGCATTAACAAGACTGAAAATGGACTTAGCCATTTTTAAGGGGAAAATACAGTTAAACAATTGTCAAGTTCCCTTTCCAAAATTGTTTTTGTTAGCATTTGAAAACCCGTGGAGACTAAGTCTTATTCATTAATGGGTTATGTTAAAAAGCCACCTGGCATCCATTTTGTCATAAAAATTTCTAAGCATCAATAAGTAGGCCAAATGGTAGAATTTTGGCTCTCCTTAAAATTTTATTACTTTGGAGGACCTTAAGTTTGTCAAATAAGTTACATTTCATAGAGTTTCTAGTCCAGGGCTTGGGTCAAGGAAAATCAAAGGACATACAGCGTGCTTGGTTCCCAACAACAGAAACAAAATGTAGTCAATTCTTCATATACCTTATTTCTACCCAAGCATGCATCCTATCACTCGGTGTGTGTTGGGAACTCACCGAGGCGTGCGTGAGTGCCGAGCTCCTCCTTTATGTGAGATTGTGAGAACAATCTACCATTAATGGAGGATGGGTTGTAGAATCAAAAATGCATTCATTTACTCAGAAACAGAAAGTACAGACACTAGATCCAAGCACAGGTGCATCATAAATGGAAATAAGCATTGTAAATAACACAAAGGAACTAGATCTGATCCATAATAACATGAATAACATAAGGGTTATACTGTAGATGCCTATAATTTAACTTTGGGCAATTTAAATACTTAAATTGCGCTAATTATCCCTTTCCCACAAATTGATGACATATCATCAATATAGAAAACTGTCTCTTCTATCATCATTAGTTAAGTACTTTATGCTAATTAATTAAGCCTTTTATAAAAAAAATCCCCTAATTAACGACCTTCAATTAATTAATCTTCCTTCTATCTAGACTAGTTAATTATTATTAATTAATTAGCTTCTCCTTTCATTAAATCAATAAATCATTATTTATTTGATGTAATTTCTCCCATGGTCTACATCATGCTAATTATTCATCTAAAAATCTTCAGTAAGCTTGCACACGTACTAATTAATTACTTTGGTTAATTAATAAACCCCCTCAATCCCCATGGGTCACTAAAGGAAAAAATAAACTCTCCTAAGGTTAACTCAACCCTTTCTAAACCTCCCTTATCCACAACTAACCCAACCTCTCTATTATCCCACATGTAAAGGGATGTAGAGATTCTTTTATCCATTGGGCTATATAAGTAATCCTCCTCCTACCTTTCTTCTTACACCTTACATGTTTATAGCTAATCTATAGACATTTCATCTTAGAGAATCTTTCATTTGAGCTAATAGCCTCATTCTTGCATTTCATCCATCCAAGATTTTGGGTCATATGGAGATAATCAAAATGGTCTTGTAGCCATACTTTGATAAGATTTCATTCCCAAACCTTTGAAGATCAAACAATCAACTTTGATTACCATGGATCTATCTAGGTTAACGTAGTATTTTGGTGATCTAAAGAGTAGATATTCTAATGCTTAGCATATTAGTTTGATTTCTATTTCAAATTTTTAATGTAAAATATTTATATTTAGTCTAGTTTATCTCTTAACATGATGATCTTTGTGTAGTTAGTTCATGTTTTGAAACTACTAAGGTGTTAGTTTCAATTCCTTTGCATAACTAACTAATATATCGATATAATACCCATAAACAAATATATCCATAACAAAGCTTCATATATCGATTTATAAACATCTACAAAGTGGCCACATTACATCATAAAAGGGTTCATCTCAGACCATATACATCAAGGAATATAGATCTAGCCATATAAAACTACCCTGAATAGAGATCCTAGCTATGCTTTCCCCATTACAACCCTTGTTATAGGCTTGAGTGCATACATATATGCCTAACATTCTTTCCCATATTTCCTAGCACTAAGAACTACAAACCCTGGCATCACCAAGCATTCTTGTAGCACTTTGTTTCCTCTTTTTCCTCCTCATCTTGGACCCAAGAACTCTTTAAATAGAATCTAGATACATTGTCATAGCTTCTCTCATGAGCAGATTGCATGCCAAGTGGAAGTGTGGTCCTTCATAGTCGAGTGTTTTTTCCAGCTTGCAAAGGCCTCCATTAACTGTAATGATCTCCCTTGGGAATATTCCCTACATGGAATATTATTTTCTTGACCTCCAAGGCTCCAGGATGGCACCTTATCCATTCCTCACGCCTACTTGGGCCCTCACGTGTTTCTCCTGTGATACCACCTTTGAAATGTGGCTAAGTCCTTAAACCCTTGTTCTGCTTTCACACGCACCCTAGTTCCATCTTAAACCCTTTCCTTGTGTTCTTTTCCTTGAGCACCTTTATCTTACTTATCTTGTGCATGTGCATCTTCTACCTTGGGACTTTGTCAATTATGTACCCAACAGGCCACGTGGAAGGATTCTGGATCTCCTCAAATATTTTCACTTTAGAAGACCTCAAGTTCACCAAAGAAGCAGCATTACATAGAGTTTCTAGTCTGGGCTTGGGTCAAGGAAAGTAAAAAGAAATGTGGTGGGTGGAGGCAATGAAAGATGGTGAAATATTGACATATCAAGAGAACATGTGTTTACATTATTATAGTCTTGAATGTAGATGCACTCAAAATAATTGAAAACGTGGGTCCGAGGGAGAAGGCATGGTGGTGAAGGAAGTCAATCAGACAGGTGAAAAAGATGAGGGTTGACACATGGCACAAAATAAACGAGCAGAGGAAGGACATGTGTCTCCATTCTGAAAAATCTCAAAGTAAATGTATTTTACAGACCTAAAGTTTGTGGAATAAACCGAGCTCAATAATTTTCCATGTCCAAGCAAGTTAACAAGTTCAACAAGGGGTTACATGGAAACATTTCTTTAAAGACAAAAGTTTCTAAGTCCCTCGAAGTAAGAAGTTGCAACATGAAGGAATATTCTAACATTCGATAACCTAAGGGGCATGGATATTTCTCATTAGAAAATGCTTCGTAGTGGTCATAGGACGAAAATAAAATATTTTTACACTATAAGGCCGTGGAATGATATCATTAGCTAAAGCTTTGTATCCAAATGTAAAGGAAATCAAAAGGAATTACATGTGAAGAGCACAAAGCTTTTCATTGAATGACACTTTACAATGGTCATTCAAGGGCTAAGGAGAAATGTAAATTGTGAAGGAACGTGTAGTCACTTTTACACCCACTAAGAATAAGGAAACCTCATGTGCACCGACCTATCACCCGATGGGCACTAGGTGCTCACCTAAGGCGCACGCGAGAGAGCCGAGTCTCGCTTTTATGTGAGTCTAGTGGAAGGCATAGCCCATGATTCTGACTTAGTGATTTAACAAACATAAAGGGCTATAGAGCTCAGGACAACTTCTACACCCCTTCAGTCATAATAGAACCAAAGAATGCAACAAAAATAATAGAATTAAGAGTTGTACATCTACTACTATACTTAACCATTTAAGCAAGATTTATGATTATATAAGAACTGAAGTGCAATAGTAATATGCAGATAATACAGAGAAAGAGTCTTGATACATTTGTCATGGCAACCTTATCACATTCATTCATAGTGTTTACTTATAAAAGATTACAAAAGGCAGACCATAGTCATGCGCCATATGTGGATCCATAGATGTATTCTCACAAGACAAAAATTTCATTCCTCATTACATCCCTACTTGAATTCTATACTCATTTTCATCCCATAGTTTTCACAGTAATTCTGCAGAGCTCTTCTACCTCATTTCCATCTCTCCTTCTTTGCAAGGGCACACATATAAATAGGCCTCTAAGCTCTAACAAACTCCTCTGTAGCCTTAGATCTAGCCCCAAGTGTCAAGGTGTGGGTCGCCCGGGTGCATGCCTCTCCATGTCATGATTAAATTTTTGGATCTTTCTATCGCAAGGTATATTCCCCCTAGGACACCCTATGGCCAAGCTAGAACTTTCTCCAAACGGAACACATTCTTCATGTGTTCTATCCCAAAGGCCAAAAATAGCTAAGTCCCGAATTGTTCTTCACTCGGTGTGTGCATCCTGGGTTCTTCAAGAATCCTTTTGAATTCTACCTTGCACTCCTACACTTGCGCGCTTCCCGACCATGCACGCCTACGCACCCTTAAGATTTGGAAGCTAAAATAGGGGCCCAAAATTACCCCACACTTCACCTATTCTCCACCCTCAGGAACCTTCTCAAAGAATACAGTACAAAAAAATGTAAGGCCTTTCGTTGGAAAAGAATGGGGGAAAAGAATAAAGAAAGGGGAAGAGAAAGAATAGGGGGAAAATTTCCTAAAGGAGGAGGGGAAATTTTTGCTGGAGGTTAGCCTCCAGTGTACTCCAAGCACTGACTTCCTTCTACACTTTAGTGCAGATGTCGCCAACCAAGGTGCTCACCTCATCGTAAGTTAGCCCTTCCCCCTGTGTGGTAATGGTCTCCACTACAGTCTCCAGTTCTTTAGTGTGGTCTTCC
Source organism: Taxus wallichiana var. yunnanensis (assembly GCA_018340775.1). Taxonomy (NCBI): domain Eukaryota; kingdom Viridiplantae; phylum Streptophyta; class Pinopsida; order Cupressales; family Taxaceae; genus Taxus; species Taxus wallichiana. The sequence goes on from CM031244.1 coordinate 698,934,914, forward strand.
AGGGAATCCATCTTCCTTGTGATGACCTTGTAGAGAATTTTTAGCCGGGTTTTGATTGAGACTCACCAGTTCTCAATGGCTTTAGATTTCTTTTCTACCTCGGATATGATCCTTTCCTGCTCGGCTCTATTGCCCTTATTCTTTTCTCTGAATTCCTTCAACTTGGCCTCGTCGCTAGCAAGCAGTATCCTTGTCACTTTGTCTTGATGTAAACAATGGTCGTAAGCAACCCCATGGTTTGTGCAGGTGATCTTATATTAGTGAGAAACTTGTTGTATTCAGCCATGAGTGCGATGACCTTCAACTTGTCTTCTTTCTCCAAGTGTGCCGCTACCTCTTCTGCCAACTCTAATGCCAAGGGCTACCTCTCCATGGTGAGGATCCGAGTCAAGTCCTCTAAGCACTCTAGGGAGGATCTATACTTTTGCGTAGGAGGGTTAAGGTCTGGGTGCTTCATGATAATCGATTAGGAGATGAGCTCCACCTTCTTGGAAACTTCATGCACCCTGGCCTTTTCCTCCTAAAGCTCCCTCTGCATTGAGCGCTGATTAATTTCTCAAGGTTGAGATCCTTCATTAGCTTCACCACTTCTTCCTTCCTCTTCTCCAACTAGTCCTCCAAGACTCTAACCCTATCATTTCTACCGAAGATCCTATCCTCAATTTCCACAAATACTTTGTTCAAGTGTGTTACACACTTGCTCGTCTGATAGTTGTTGCATGTTTACAATGGGGTTATCCCCCTTTCCTTCGAATACTTCAATAATGCTCCTTGGTTAATCTCAAATTCAGGCTCATCGAGGTGGGAGTCAAATGCCCAAGATAGCATTTTCCTCATTTGTGGGTATCCTCCCTCAAGGTCAAAGGACTCCATGGCGGTGAGCTCCTTGGTGGGCACAGTACTTTGGAAACACGTGCGCAAAACTTTGTTGGGGTCATCAATGTAACTCATCGTTGTTCTTCCCCCTTCCGTGCACTCACTTCCCGTGCACACACCCTTGGGAACAATTATCGAGAGACTTGGTCCTTTCGTGCTACTTCCACTCTTCTCCCTCTACTCCTTCAACTCACTGAGCACAAGCTCTGCATTGCGCCCCAACTCTTCACCACGAAGGCATCAATTATCTTCTCTTCCTCTATTTTTTTCCTTCTCATCCACCTCCTCTTGAGTGAGCTTGGGCATATCTGGTTCCTTGGTACTAGCCCCTTCACTCCCCTCTTCGCCATGCACACCTTCCTCCCTTCAGTGCCTTTCCTTCTTACAAAGATGAAGGCATCATTTGCATTCTCAGCCTCCTCTCCTTCTGAGTCATGGATATTAATTGGATCTTGATCCACCTCCAGCTCCTCCCCTTCATTGTCATCCCTTTCACCTACATAGGCATTCAGGTCGTTTATATCTTCAGACCCTTGTTCCTCCATTCCTTGTTCTTCTTCTCTGGTAGAAAATTCTGGAGTGGGGGATGTTATCTTTTCTTCATCTGAAGGTTCTTTAGGGGATGGTGGCTTCGTAGGCTCTAGGGTCTTTTCCTTGACCACTGTCCTTCTCTTCTTCCGGACATAGGTACTCAGCCCCGGTACCTACATCCTGCCTTCCCACTACCCCTTGTTCTTCCTCTTCTTCTTCTTTCTCCTTGCGCTTTAGCATCTGGCTTCTTCCTTCCCATGGGGTCATCTAGGATGGATATTTCATTTTCTATGTACGCACCCTTCTCAAACTTTGGACGTATGTGCAGTCGGTCGCAAAGAAGTGTTCTCAAAGAATCGGTAAGGTCATCGGCCTTACGATGTGCATGTCCTGTGACACGTACCTTTCAACGTACGTGTGCTTTCCTAGATAGACCAGCTTCTTCCTCATCTCTCTGTGTTCACTATCGAGGGTGGACAGGTTGAGTCTTAACTTCTTCGACTCCTTATATCTATTTACCCTTGCTTGGAAGAATTGGGTAGTAAAAGAGAAGGGGAGTTTGCACTAGGGACTCCAACTACCATCCACTAAGATAAATCTACCAATGCAGAAGTGTTGGTACATCGCAAACTTTGCTTCTCCTTCAGTTGCCATGGGGAGTTGCTTTGGGATTCACCATTCTACCCTGAATGCATTCCTAAGGCACGTATACCATTTATCTAAGCGTGCCTTGTGCACCCCTACCATTGACTCATAAGTATACTTCTGGAACCTATCTATGGGTGAAGGGTCTTCATTAGGGTACTCCCATACGAACTTATCAGATGCATCTGGCACCTCGATTTCTGAGAACACAATGGTCAATAGAATGTTCCCAAATAATATCTTTCCTCCATCCTCCGTGCTACTTATAATCTCATCTGCTATGTATTGGGAGATATTGTACATGGTGCCTTCTATGACCTTTCTGCAGACATTCAACCAGGGCTTGCTCACCTGGGTCCACCTCTCTTGTCCATTCAACTTGGAAACGAGGTGCGCAACCATTTTCATCACTGGATCACTGATATTCGTGATGTCATAGTACCTCGATACCTTCTTATAATCTTGGGATGCGATGGTTTCCTTAATTACCTCCTCATCCTAGAGTTCATCTAGGATCACGTCCCCTTTACAGCTCAAGCCTGTAAATTGTGAGATTAATTGTGGGGTTATGCGCATCTTGCACCCTATGAAGAAGAAGAAATCTTCATGCATGCACGTCATTAACCATTGGTACAAGCACTCAAGATTCCCGAAGTAGGGCAACTTGTAAAGCTAGAGAAGCCCTACCTTCTCCATTTTTACCTTGACTACATCGCTGTAAATCGGCATCCCATCAGGTGTTTGTTTGTTTGTGGGGCGCACCAGCTCCAATGCCATTTCCTTCACAATTATACTTGATTGGTGATTGTAATCAATTACGGTCATCCATGTCGATGTGCGACTCCTAATCTTGCCCTAGAAAAACCCCATCCGGTATTGATCATCTCGAGTACCATTCTTCATTGGTATCCAAGGGGATTTCATCTTCTTTCTTCTTTCCCTTTCCCTTTTTAGATTGTCTGCGCAGCTTATCAACTAGTCTCTTGGCCATCATTTTACCCTTTGCTTTCATTCCTTGCTTGCCTTTGAGTTATCTCGAGAGTTTTCTTCGCGTGCTCCATGCCCTAGGGTATAAACCCCAATTTTTTACTTTCCTCCTTTGATCATGACACTCCTTCCCAACATTCCTCACACCCATGAATCACTTCGCTCTAGTTTTTAGATCAATCGGACTGATCGCGTGTGAGTTTCGAGATTCTCCTTCTCACAAATTAGCTCTCGTACCCTAGCTTTTGAAAGAAAATTGTTCTTGTTTTTGCAAAGTAAAATAATGAACTTTCCATCCTTGTATTTATAGCTTTTCCCACTTTTACGCATTAAAGGCTAGGCTACCTACCACCATACGATAATATTTAATTTGGTGTTTTCAAACAAACTCTGCCTTGGTGCTTTTCCTCACATGCCCAATCCTTGCACGAAACATTTTTTACCCACACCCAATCCTTGCGTGAAATTTTTTCCACCCTTCTGGTGTGTAGACAATCCATCTTGACAAAAGAATTTTACGCACGTGTTATCAGCGCCAAAGGTACCTCTTCCATCCTCATGATTCTTGCTTTCACCTACCTTGTGTTTTTGCACTTTTTCTCCTTTGTATGTGGATTTCAAATGGAACTCTATTTTGTCATCCATCTACATTCCTAATGCATCTTTTCAATAGGGCCAATTCAAATGGTCTACCAACTCAATCTTCCCGCAGAATAACTTCATGCCTCTTTTCATCACCTCATCTCACACTAAATCGATGTGTGGTCCCCGCATGATCATTAGTTTAAAAAGTAATAAGGTTTCAGTGCACAAGGCACAAAACAAGACAACAACGTGAAAGGGTAAAACAAGAAAGGAAAAGTATAAAAGGAAACTCTAAACTAAGCGATGTAACTACCTTATTTACAAACACCAAGAAGCATTATTTATAGTAGGGATTTAGCCTACTCCCATTGAAGTTTCCAGGTAATTTTTTTCCATCCAGCGCTTATAGCTGGCATGCATCTAAATTGAGGATGTATGAAATTACATAAGGACCCAACCAATGCACCTTCAACTTTCTAAGATGGCGTAGAAATTTAGAATCATATAGCAATACCATTTGGCCAACATCAAACTATTTGTTTTTAATGTGGCAGTTGTGTCATGCCTTTTGTTTATCTTTTTCAATTTTTTGGCTCCATCTTTCTAGTGAGCACCTTTCATCCAACTTTATTAATTCATCAATTCTTCCTTCTAGTGCTTGTTCACTATCCAACCCTCTGCACTCGCTACTCGCTATTCGTAGCGATGGTAGCATAAATTCAACCAGTAAAACAACCTCCACACTAAACACCAGTTGAAATGGTGTGGCCTTGTTCAACCTTTTATATGTTGTTTTATATGCCCAAAGGATTGTTGACACCTTGTCATCCCAATCCTTCTTACCCACGTCACATATCTTAGTCAATGTGTGACGAAGGATTTTGTTGAATGCCTCTACGGTCCCGTTTACCCGAGGGTGATAAGGGGTAGTCTTGTGATGGGATACCATAAATTCTGCTAATAGAATCCTAACTATTTCATTTAAGAAGTGAGTTCGCCTATCACTTGTTAAACTTAATGGGCACCCATACCTATTGATAATGTTATCCCACAAAATCTAAAGCAACCGTGGCTATGGTGCTATTCCTAGTGGGTGCGGCCTCTACCCACCTTGTCAGATAATTAGTATAGGTAATAATATACCACAAGTTAGTCCTTCATACACTCGTGAGATTGGTCAGAAAAAATCTATTGCCCACTTTTTAAAAGGTTCTCATCATACTGGAGATGGGGTGAAAGGACATCTTGTCCCTTTTCCAAAGCTTTCCAAGGTGTTGGCGGTGGTCACAGCCTTACAAAACTCAATACAATCCTGGTGAATCATCTACCACCATAGTCCAACAACTAGGATCTCGCACACAGTTGCATTTCTTGCATAGTGTCCTCCAGCAATCCCACCATGGGCCTCTTCTATTATAGCTACGCATTCATGTTCTAGTACACTCCACCCAAAACCTCATCACGGCCCATTTTATACAAATCCCCATTGATCAACATGAAGGGTGTTACGCGTATGGCTAACCTTTTCCTTTTCAGAGCATTCATCCGTTCGTGCACCACACCTTCTTTGAGAAAGATAACAATGTCTTCTAGTTCTGAGGGCACGCGCCACAACCTGAACAATTGTGCATCCGGCATGGTTTCCTCGATACTCTGCACATCCTCTCCCGAATCAATCCTTGATAAATGATCTGGCCCACAATTGTTCTTTCCCGGTTTTACCACCACTTTGAATTCAAATTCCTGAAATAGAAGAACCCAACGGAATATGCACCCTTTGCTGTGAAACTTTGCTTTGTTTACCAGATACTTCAAGGCCATATGGTAAGTGTAGAATATGAAAGGGGTTTCCAGCAGATATTGCCTAAATTTGTGGAGCACGTAGATCATTAACAATTCCTTACTCTCGGTCGTTATATAATTTTGTTCTGCTAGTGTCAACTTCGTACTTGCAAAACACAAAGGATGATCAAAAATCCCCTCTCTTGGTTGAGAAAGAATGGCCCCTATTTTTGTACCAGAGGCATCCATGTGGACATGGAAAGGTTTATCCCATGATGGGAATCATAGAATAGGTGCGGTGATAAGCCTTTCTTTTAGAGTGTCAAATGCCCTTTGCTACGCCTCTCCCCACTGAAAGGAACTCTTGTGTCTGAGCAATATTTCCAAAGGTGCAGCGATCTTGGCATATCCCTTAATGAACTTTTTGTAGTACCCAATGTGTCTAAGAAATCCACGCACGACACTTTGGCTGGTAGGCTCCCCTAATCCCATAATAATTGCAACCTTCGCATGATCTACCAGTAAGCCCTCTTTACATATGATATGCCCCAACAACGTCCCAAAAGGAGTTGCAAAGATACATTTCTTGATGTTGAGGGAGATCCTCAACTACCGACATATCTCAAAGATCAACCTTAAGTTGTCACAATGGTCCTTTACTAATCCATACACTATCCAATCATCCAAATATACCCGAAGGAAACTCTTGAATGAAGTCCTTAAATTCTTGTACCACTATACGTGAAAATACAACGGCGCATTCTTGACCAAAGGGCATGACTGTATATGCAAAGCTTCCCCACTTAGTGGTGAAAGTTGTCTTACCTTGGTCTTCCTTGGCAATCCTTACTTGGTGATATCCCAAGAATCCATCCGTAAAGGAATAGACCTTACGCCCAGTTACTCCTTCCAAAATCTCTTCAGTAAAGGGGGTGGGAAAAGGATCTATTATACAAATAGCATTTAATTCCCTGTAATCCACACATATCCTAATCCACCAATCCTTCTTTATACTGATCACCATTGTACTTATCCATTCTAATTCCTCCACTGCCTTAATGATACCGGATGCTATCATCATCTTGTCTAGTTCTTCTTTAACCCTTACCACTTGTTGGGATTCATCCCTGTAAGGTCTCTTCCGACAAGGCACGCACCATCTTTCAACCTTATCCTCATTTCCCTAATGACCTGGTGGATGCCTTTCAACTCATGGTATCTCGTAAGGGAATAAATCCAGGAATTCACATAAGAGATCGATGATCTTTGATACTTCCTTGTCCGACTAATAGTACCCAAAAAATAGCCTCCTTGGGCTCCTCTTCTGAGCCAATGTTAATTTTCTTAGTTTTGAGTGGTTCATGATATGCGTGCGCACATGCATCAGCACTGTCAACTACTTTGCGTGCCCCAACTGAATGGTTGACATTCAGGCTCTCTATCTCCTCTCCATCAACAAGGTATACCATCTTTCCTTTCTCCTTTTCATCACATGCGTGCTCAATTGTATGTCTTTTGGTTCCTCCTCTTCAAAATGTGCTTCTAAAATAGGTCCACCAAGTAAGTTTATTAACCTATCTTTCCACCATGACACAATCCCGAAGTGATGTGCTTAATAGTATGCAACACCTCATAACTTGGTTGCTTGGTACTTTGGTACTTGAATGTGTGGACTAAGTCAGCCATTAATTCCTGCCAACTTCCCATTTGGCAGCTTGTTTGAGAATGGATATACCACACACGCACAAAACCTTGGAGTGTCAAATACATCTTATGCACCCAAAGAGATGGTCATAAATCTTTCACGCCTTCTCCCCAGACCCTCTCACATGCCTGGATGTGGGAAGTGGTGTGTCCATTGCCATTGTAATCCTTAATAGCGGTGGGTATGTTACTTTTAGAGAATTAGACAATGAGCGCAATTCAAATTTCGTGTCATTCCAACAAGTTCTCACTATGTGTGGCCTACCACCTTGCTGCTGTGCCTATCAAAACATAACCTAGAATACTTTGTCGCTCATCCTCCTCCAATGAGCCTCCATCTCTTTTGAAAAGACCTCAAGGTATGCATCCCCAAAATACTTTGTTATTGTCTTTCCTCCCAAGTGCCAAACTGTACGCGTTGTTGTTACTTTGGTTAGTGATCCTTTCAAATGTCACCTAGTCAATTCATAAGTCCCATGCACCCAATTATCACATGCTATCTTGGTAGATTATCATTGACATATTGAGCATCATCAAACTGGATGACTCCTTCTAAAGGGTGGATGGTCTCTGGATCTCTTATAGAGTGCACATATATTCTATCCAAGACTTCCTCCCAACGGGTTCGGTATAGGGGTGGACTTCCCATCAACTAAAGCAATATAACTACCCGCTCTTCCTTGTTTTCAAAGCTTATGTACCCCTTGTTTAGCTGGAGATCTGCATTATTATTATAACACCATGGGTTCCCAAGTAGAGCTGGGAAATTATCAGCCTCGGCAAGCACCAAGAATTCAAAATCCCCAATGAACCTAGTCCCCTAAATTGTAATGGTTGCATCCTTCAAGGCCCCTATGGGCATCGCCTTTGTTTTATTTGCCATATATAACACATTTGAATATGGTTATAATGCAGTCTTCCCATTTGATGCCAGGCATCCGAGTGAGAACATTAACCTCCACACCTGTGTTAATGAGGATGTTGCTAAGCAACCATCCATCCACTACTGCGTTCAGGTAATCTCTTTTTCATAATCAAGGCTATGAGGTGGGAGGTTTGCATGCAGGATCTACCTTTCATGTTCTTCCCCGCACATAGCACCTTTTCTCTTAACCATTGCCCCGAGTAGGGAATAATATTATCCTACCTCAGTACTTTACACACCTCCTTAACCTCATCCAAGTCATCCCTTGGTGCTTCTATTGGTCTCCTTTGCTCATCTTTTCTAGTCTGCTCTTTTAAGCATTAGATCTCCCCTTGTAAACTTTGAATTACGTCCATGGTTTCCTAGTAGACTTCTTTCTGGTGAGCCGGGTTTGGATACTTTCCATGTACTACTTCTTCTCTCAAAACTAGAGGCCTCTACCTAGGTGCTTCTTTTGCACGTGCGGATTCTACCCTCATTGTTACCATAACAAGCTCTAGTTCGATTCTTGTATTACTTGCGGAAGCCATTGCACGTCATCCTTCTTAATACTCACCATGGCAACGCCCTTATCCTTCCAGTACTGCTAACTCATATGTTCATACAACTCTGGGCATTCTTTGTACTTATGTTTTTTTCCACACCAGGAGCATTGTAGAAGATCTAGACATTCACACTTATAATGGTCTATGGCTCCACAATTAAAACACATCCCACGTGGGAACTCACTTCTTCCTCCGCGGTTACCATGACCATGAAATCCTCCGTGAAACCCTCTTCCACGTGCATCTCCATCTCTACGCTCCTCATACCAATGTTCATCTCCTTTGGAACTGTTGGCAATGCTAGTTTGGCACACACCAAGATCAATTGCCTCATGAATCTGGTCAATCAATCTACAATCCTTGGTGTCATGCGTGGTTGAGGTACATATTTTTCAATAACAAGATACATTTTTGTGGATCACGTGTTGTAAAAGGGGGAACCTACTTGCATCATGGTCCTTGTGACATATTTCATAGTTTACTGCCATGACACGTACCACCTTCCGAGTACATATCCCACCATTATCCTTTGTGTGTCCTTCACGTTACAATCCATGCACCACATTCCTCTACGAATCTCTAGAACTGTGTTGGCAGAAAATTTCTCCAATTTCTTAGCCATGGTAGTAATCTGAGCCTCTAGAAATGGGCTAACACTAGTGTCAACACTACTAACTACTTCAGCATATAAAGCAGCTTCCAACGCTTCACGTGGGTCCGTGAATGTTTTATGAGATAAGGCCCTCCTAAAGGGTGTGATCAACCCTCCGACAAACCACTGAGCATGTTGTGAAGGGTGGATATCATAAGATAGTTTAGACAAAAGATTTTTAAAGCACACATCATATTCCCGCATGCTCTCTGTCATTCCCTGCTGGATTTCTTTGAGAGAGCTAATGCTCTTTTGTTCAAACTCAGGTATGTGGAATTCTGCCAAGAATGCATTTCTCAGTGTGGTATAATCCACAACAATCTGATGAGGGTCATACTTTCTATACCAACTATACATGTGTCCTTGCAAGGTTGTCACAAATTGACTGGCCTTTCGATCCTGGGTCATGATTCCCTTCGTGTGCCATAGCAGCTCGCACTTATGCACATGCTCCATAGCATCTTCTATTCCACTGTAATCTGGCAAGTGTAGAGACATCTCGAAAAATACTTGAGGAGGTGGTTGAGGCCCTTGCCCTCCCGATCCAGTCCCTTGGTTTCCTCCGATGTTTCCTCCTCCACCGGATCCACTAGATCCTGAGCCACCAACTCCACCACTTCCACCTCCAGATCCTCCTGTGTTAGGTACAGGGCCTGTGTTTATTATGCTTTGAGCACTCTGTGCTGTCTCACTAAATTGCGACCGACAATTTGTGAACTAGTACCACTCCTAGTCATAGTTCCTCCACCACTTCCTAACACACTTCCAAAACCAGCCATATACGTGCCTTATCCAAACATTCCACCAAATACTGGAATAGTGTGTGAAGCCATAGAAGTCCCAAATGAGAAATTGTATGTTTTAGGTGCCGATCGGTTGCTTCCACCGATATCAAATGGATCAATTGTACTCTTCCCTTGTTCAAACAAACCAAGCACCAAGGTTCGGTTGCTAGGTGGGGTCAGATGTGTGCCAACGACTCTTCTCTCTCTACGTGACGGACTCTCATCAGAAGCCGCAAGGTTTTCTCTTCCGCACTTACCAAGATGGGGTACCATAGACTGTTTGGGTTCAACATCCTCTGTGTGAACCTCAACTCGCTTCCACCATGTTTGGCTCCATAACCTCCTTGTAATCCCACACTGTCTATCGATCTCCTTTTCACACGCTTCATTATACTTGATCCGCCTCTCCTCCCTTTCCTGTTCAGTCATCAGATTAGCCATCCTTCCCCAACCTAGCTTCCTCGCCTAGCGCTCAGGGTGGTTTATCCGGCCATAGGGAATGCCTCTAAACCCATGGTTACCATCAAGATTTTGATTGCAATGGGAATAACATGTAGAAACGATCCAGGCTCTCATAGGAACTCAAACTCAGCAACTTCTGGATAGGAATCCATGGAAATGGCATATTCTAGAGTGTAGCTAGTTAGTACTCCCTTCCACCAATGATCTATAGCATGGGTCCACGTTAGATCAGCATCTTACAGGTTCTGATATGTTTCTTGGGTCTAAGGGTATGATCTATAATGCCACCCCGATCTAGATGTATAAGTTGAGAGCCATTCAAATAACTCTATTGGGAAATAATAGAAGAAGGTTTCATACAACTCATGATAAAGAGTGTCTTCCACCCATCTTCATGTATCAAACCCAGATCCGGTACTAAATATCTGAGAAAATTCATCCTCCATGCTCTTAAACCAATCTTCAACACCTTCAAGTGTTAAGTGTTCCGCCATCACTTTTTACAGAGATCATGATATATGCCATGTTCCCCTACAACTTCAAAAAGAGGTCCCGGCAACGGAACCAAGATGTAGTCACTTTTGCACCCACTAAGAACAAGGGAACCTCATGTGCACTAGCCTATCACCCAGCGGGCACTAGGCGCTCACCCGAGGCACGTGAGAGGGAGCCGAGTCTCTCTTTTATGTGAGTCTAGTGGAAGGCATAGCTCATGATTTTGACTTAGTGATTTAACAGACATGAAGGGCTATAGAGCTCAGGACGGCTTCTACACCCCTTCAGTCATAATAGAACCAAAGCGCACAACAGAAATAATAGAACTAAGAGTTGTACATCTACTACTATACTTAACCATTTAAGCAAGATTTATGATTATATAAGAACTGAAGTGTAATAGTAATATGCAGATAATATAGAGAAAGAGTCTTGATACATTTGTCATGGAAACCTTATCACATTCATTCATAGTGTTTACTTATAAAATATTACGGCATATGTGACCATAGTCTTCCACCATATGTGGATCCATACATGTATTCTCATAAGACAAAAATTTCATTCCCCATTTCCCCATTACATCCCTACTTGAATTTTGTACCCATTTTCATCCCATAGTTCTCGCAGTAATTCTATAGAGCTCTGCTACCTCATTTTATCTCTCCTTCTTTTCTAAGGGCGTGTATATAAATAGGCCTCTCGAGCTCTAAGAAACTCCTCTGACCTCGGATCGGCCCCAAGTGTCAAGGTGTGGGTCACCCTGGGCGCATGCCTCTCTATGTCATGATTAACTCTTTGTATCTATCTATCGCAAGGTATATTCCCTCCAGGACACCCTGTTGCCAGGCTGGAACCTTATCCAAATGGAACACATTCTTCATGTGTTATGTCCCAAAGGCCAAAAATGTCTAAGTCCCAAATTGTTCTTCGTGCAACACGCACGTCCTAGGTTCTTCAAGAAGCCTTTTGAATTCTACCTTGCATGCCTACACTTGTGTGCTTCCCCCGGCCATGCGCACCTACGTGCCCTTAAGATTTTGAAGCTAAAGTAGGGGCCCAACAGAGTGTGGAGCCTTTCCATTGATGCATGCTTCATGGTCTTATAAATATCCTATAGACGATCGACATGCATGAGGAACGTGTTAGTTTTACATTAACTCGTATTTCTTAATACGACATACCCACTTGCCAAGGAAAAGAAAAGGAAGGAAGTCAATCCTAAAGCACATTGTAAATGTAAAAACAATGCACACATTGGTAGAGGCAGATCCCTAAGCTAATTAGAGGCTTCAACGTGTCATGTTCTTGTGCTCCTCGAAATGTAGAATTTCAGATGGCCATATCTTTTGACTCTAAGCTCCAAACGAAAAATTCATATAATTTGAAATCTCTTCTCAAGACATTCAACCTGAAATCATCAAAATCTGATTTTGGTGTCATTTGGTGGGTCATAATGGAAAAAATGTCTTTAGGGATAGAAAATAGCAGTCCTTGGCATGAAAACAATCAAATCAAGTAGCTAAACCACTAGACTTGATGAAGTATGGGGGATCTTACTTCTTCTACAAGAAAAATAGACTTAGGGAATGCACTTGACTTGCCGTGTTGTAGGGAAAAAGAGATCTTCATTTATTATAAAAATCAAATCTGATTTATTTCCTCTTCTATCTCTTCCTTATTGTATATAATGTAAATATATTTCATTTTGAATGATGGATCTTTGTTGTAACGGCACTATGTAAAAATGGTGTCCAACTTCTCACAAGTTCCAAGACTATGATTTGGTCTTTGCAATGTATTTCTCACCTTCTCGCGATGAATGTAATAGTATATGCATATTTCAATAAATAAATTTTATTTTTGGCATGTCTTGTCTTCCCTTCTCTCATTTTATTTACATTCTTACCTCTCTATTTTATTTTTGCATGTTGTGTGTATCTCCTAATTATAGCTTCCATTTTTCTCGTGTTTGTCAATGTGAAGTAAGATTTAATTTGTATAGTTCTTATCTGTGGAAAATTTGTCTTCCCTCTCTCCCATTTTTTATCATGTTCCTTCACCTTGTGGAGAACTCTCACCGTTTTTCTAGTGTTATCACCACATTTTACTTATGATTGCATTTTCATGCATCTTTCTAACCCTTCTCTCTCTCACTAGTCCCTTGGAATTGTTAATTTAGGATTATTTACCTACATTTCCTTATGAATAGCTTTTATATTATATTTGGTAGATGAAGTCAGCATTTTCTCGGAGGTCCATATCAAGTAGCGAGTCCCATAACTTGAGAGATGTTACCATGTTAGAAAAAGTAGGGATCTGTAATTTATAATCTTAGGGTACTACTTTTTTTTTATAATAGTTTTAGCACACCTAGTGGGAAAAGAATTGAAACATATACAATTCACAAGTGTTTATCCTAGTTTAAAACATCATTTCACCAAGTTTTATGTGCTCTTGGTGAGATCTCAACATTTGGAGGTATTTTCAAGCATATCTAACAACTCCACTCGATCCAACTAACCCATTATCTTAGTTATAGACCTCCTCCCTTTCTCCCATCAATTTTCATTCATTTCCCTTTCTTTCCATTCTTCCATTTTCTTCATGGATGAAGTTTTATAGTCATTATTTCATTTCCTCCTCGAACTCTCATTTCTAGCAAGAAAACCAGTTAAATCCATCCCCACATTTTCAAAATCCTCCTCCAAATCATTTTTATGAGCCCTATCATGAATAATCTACATATAACCCACCCTTCACTGACCCATATGGTTATTATTCTAACCAAAATGTTTGTCAAGAACAAGGTTATGTAGGTGATGGTGGTAACTCTATGGAAGATGTTGATTTACAGAGGAAGATTCCAAAATGGAGTTAAAAATGGTGTAGACCAAGGGCAAATGTGAAATGAAGGAATCCATAATTGGTTTCATGGCCCCTTTTCCATGGATTAGCCACATGCCAAATTGGTTCATCCCTCGATAGAAGCTAGATTTCATAGTTGAGATGTTGCCTCAAGTTACAAAATGGGTTGAGTTATTGGAGGCTCATGAATATAGTGTTAGGAAACCTTGTCAATGGGGAAAACCTACACTACCATCTCACAACCCTTCTATTCCTCCTCCCCAAAGTGTAAACCATCTCAACCTAATTTTCACATTCCTAGATTTTTGTCACTGCCCCCATTGAGGATTCTCCTTCTCCATCATCTTTCCTTTGATATCACCATCAATTATCTGTCTTATTTTCTTCCAAATTCCCTCCACAAGAAGATTATACATCGTCCCTTCCACCGAACCATTGCAAAAATCATTTTCAACTAAGCCCACCCTCCTCTTATATATTGAAACCCATTTTGGAAAGAAAATCAAAAAATCAATTAAGGAGGGAAGAAAGTTGAACAACCGAGAAGATAAGATCTTGTGCAAAAATTGAAGGATTGGGTTTAAATTTTTAAATCAAATAAAATCCATTTCTTTTTACACGTTCAACGAGAGGTTGAGCCGAAGAACACAAGGTGGAGGCTGATTTACTGTAAGAGCAAGTACAATAATAAGTTGACCAAAAATCTCTTTGTTATAAATGTAGTGTGCATATTAGAACCATATTCCTAAAGGTTTCGATTCATCTCAAGTATGTAAATTTAGAAAATAAAGAAGAATCAATTATAAAAGAAGAGGAACACATGGAGGGATAAAATCAGATTAAGAGGCCTTAAATGAAGAAAACATCATTGGAAAATTATTGCTTTGATTCGTTGAATTTTATTTTTGATGAACCTACCAGGAGGATAACATCGAGGAATCCAACCTTCTCCATAGGTCCATCTCAAGAATCAAGTCCTACAACTAAAGAGATGGTCCCATGTTAGCAAAAAGTAGGGATTTGTAACACATAATCCTAGGGTGCTACTTTTTTGGATAATAAGATGTAGGAGATATTTCTTTGTAGGTGCCAAAAATGAATTTTTTTTTCTATTATTATGATTTTTTGTTGTAGAGGACTCCTTCATCTTTCTAGAAAGATATATTAGAGCATGTGGGCCCCACTCAAATAGGTAAGTTTTTGAAGAAGTTCAGTTTGGGACAAAGTTGTCCAAAGGAGGTATACATAAATTGGCATTTTATTATCTTAGGAGATTTACTTGAATTTGTTGATGCTTTCAAATCATCGTTGAGATTTTAGAGGTCAAATTGTGCCCTATTTATGAAGACTAGTCTATAGACAATTTTGGGGAAGTTCTAGAGTAGTTGCAGAGATGGACCTAGTTGAAGGCCTTCCACTTAGAGTTGGAAGGAAATGTAAGATATAGAAATATGATTCAAATATTTTTCTAATGGTATATGGTTTTTTTAATGATGATTTTTTTTTATGGTTCAACCAACTCAGTTTGTGGAGAATAAGGTTTCCTATTTGTCAGGACATGATTTCTTTGGCTAGAAGATGGAGGTAGAATTTGAATGAGATGAATGGTTGAATCCTGCTATCAGTTGGAGACTAAAGAGAGATAAATTATATTCCTATTGAAGGAATTTTAAGTTCTTGAAAGAGGGATAAATGGTGAAAACCAGTTGAGTTCCTAAAACTACTTTTTGGGAAGCTTAATTTGGTGAAGAGGAAAGTTGGTGTGGTTTTCATGTATGGATGTTTCATGAGATCTAGAAAGAATGGATGTCATATAAAATTAACTTTGTTTCTAATGAATTGTTGCATTCCATAGTTGAGGTGTTTTGGTATGTTCTCAAGGTCCATAGGTGAAGACAAGTTCCGAAAACATATGTTTGGTGAAGGATACGAGCCTTCTTAAGTGTGTTATAAATAATTTGATTGATGAAATACAATTTATGACCATGGATGGTGCTTTTATGTCATATTTGACATGTGTGGTGAATTTTTTTTTTAATAATCATGGTAATGATTATTTTTGTATTTGATGAACTAGGTGATCGGGTTTTAGCCAATTTTGGGCTTGTTTGGTGTATTTGAGCATGACCAACCTACATGGGTCCATTATGAATGTTTTTATGAATGTATTGATATTTTTTAAAGATTTATTAATTGTGATAAATTATTAGGACCTAATTATTTCAAGTTTTGGAGTTGATAAGGGTATAATGTGAGTGTTGAGTTCAAATTTGAACTAGGTAAGTAAGAAGGAAAAAGTGTGACCCAAGTGTTTTTTATAATAGGAATGAAGGAATAATTTCATAGATGAGGAATTTTGTGAAAGGATGAAGTGTTTTAGAGAGAATGTGTGCAAGGTTTTGAGAAAAAAATTCTATGAAATAACAAGAAAGAGTGAGTTGAAAAAGAGAGGGTTTTAACAAGGGTTTGAAGGTGTGTGAGCTGAATCAGTGATCTCCATCGGTTGTTCCAACAAAAATACATTAGATATAGTAATTCAAAGGTTTTTGAGTGAGTGATTTATTATCTTAGGGGTTTTATCCTCCTTGTGGAGTTGGTGCTTTGATAAACTAGGGGTTGTTGCTTCTTGTTGGGTTGGTTCTCTACTAAACTAGTTATCGGTGCTCCTTGTGAAGGTGGTGCTTAACTAAATACTTTTTATTTGTGTAATATGATAATATGTTTTAGTGGGTTTTCTTCCCCTTGAGGGTTTCTCACTTATATCTTGTGTTATGGTGTTCTCTCTCATGGTTATGGTTATTTTAATGAATGTTGTATGATGTTGTGCACACATTAATGGTTGAATGTTTTATGATTTAAGAAAGTAAATATGAAATTGTTTAAAGTTTTAAAGGACTAATTCAACCCCACTCTTAGTACATTGTTATTTCAATGCAGTTTTCATGATTCTAATATGTGTTATAAAATATCATCAAAATCTTGAGAAACATCAAGACTTTCAAATTACACCGCACAAATGCAATGATTGCATTATGATAGTTTTGAAGTGATGTCATCTATTACCTTGGTACAAGTTGACGAAGTTAGAAGGTGGAGTGTGATAATTTTAAGTTGAAGGGGTGTAAGAGATGTTATTATCATGTATAATAATATCTAAGTGTGATGGGAAAATATCTTTTTGATGAATATATTTTTGGAGTAGAATTAGGACATGAAAAGAGGTGAATCAAGGAGCATAGGGATGTGGTTTTGAAGACTACATTGAAAGAGTAATGATTTGATGAGGAAATGAAGTGTGTGAAGTGGAAGATATTTTTATCCAAGCATGTGTGTGCCTAATTATGAAGATATTTTGAATATTACATGAGAAGAGGTATGATATGATAAGAAAAGAGGTGAATCATAGTGAGTGTGAAAGGATAATGAACAAAGATAAGAGCCTAATCAGACATCAAAATTTGTTGGTTTTAAAATTTCATGAAGGTGATCAAAATATTGAAAATTTTGAGTGGATACTTAGCAAAGTATCAAGTTGGTGCTTCCTTGTAAGTTAGATCTTTCAAAAGGTCAAGTAGGTGCTTGACTGAATTATTGGGATTTGGTGCTTCCATGTCAAGTGGGTGCTTAAATAAATTTATTGGAGTTAGTGATTCAAGGTGTGTGGGAACTCAATGATGATAATTTTGTCTCCTTCTACCTCTTGCTCCACCCTATTCGTGTGGAGGTGCAGCTTGTTGCTAAAGATCTTATTTACTCAGAGCATCACATCGGCCTCCACGATGAACTGGATGACTTTGTAATGCCGCACCCATTGCTTTGGATTGAGGAAGTTGATGATTAGGTGCTTGGCGTGGGTTGTGAGATTTAGTGGCTCGATGGGAAGTACAATGAATTGCTCCACCTGGTAGAAAGCACTGAGTTGTTCATCCATGGACGTTTGGATCACAACCTACTACCCGAGGTGGATATCAACGTTGCCCACCCCCTGCTCACTCATCCATTGACCATATTAATGAGCTGCATGACAGGCCTTAGTATATTTTCTATTCCTCTACGTGTTACCTCCCCCGCTAAGGTGCTTCGATATGCACCCTCTTCGGTGCTCGGTGGTTTCTTATTCTATGCTCTGTTGTTGGTTATGTTTTCCTCCCCTCGATTCCTCTCCTCCCTTCAGTTCCCCTTCCTGCACTCATTCCCCTTCTTCTTCCCTCCTTTCTCTCATGCTTTATTTTATCCCTATCTTCTTCTTCTATTTTCCCATCCTCTTTGTTCAAGTGGATTCCCTCCACCACCGGTTCATAGCTCCAGTCAAAATTGTTTACTTATAAAAAAAAGTTGTGTGGGTACCAAAAAAATTGAAATCTCTTTAATATTTATAGTATAATTTTCCACATTAGTGTATTTATTTCAGTTTTTTCTCCCTTTAAGGATTTACCACATTAAACAAAGTTGTCTTCATGTATTTTTTCATGTTATTTACTCATGTTTGAATGTATTTTTTTCTCATGGTGAAATTTGATCAAGGTTTAATCGTTTGTGAAATTTTAAATTGGTTTCAAATTTGAAGAAGAATTGATTCACCCATACCCTGTCATTTATTATGTTTCCAATAAAATAAAGTGTTCTAGATACCTTGGGATGTGTTCCATATGGCCTTAAAGATATTTGAGCTGGTTTTATGGAGAAAATTGGATAAACAATTCTCACAATGTGACCCATCGCTAGAAGCCTTGAAGGGATAAAACTAATCATCTATTTTTATGTGCTTGGGTTGAAATGCATGTTGTATCAATATTTGATGGTCATGGATATATGGTATTAATCCCATATTATGTGTTAGAATTCTTGAAATGATTTTAAGAAGTGTTTTCATGTTGAAGTCCTAATGGACTAATCATCCCTATTAGAATTTCAAAGAAGGTGGTCCTGTAATAGGTATGTAAAGTTGATTTTATCCATGTGATAGATGGTTATGAGTGATTTTGGAGGTGTACCAAGTTTCCCTTGATGTGTTCTAAGTGATAGTTGAAATTGGAAGATATGTTTAATGAGTTAGAAATGGTTGAGCTCAAGACCGATTCTTGAGGGATAAAACCCATTCGGGAAATTTCAGAGAGTTGCATGCATTTGCGGGTATTGTGTCATAAGTTGAATGTTCTAATGAGCTGATTTAGATATTTCATGTCATGATATTTATAGTGATGTGTAATTTATGCGTTAATGAGGTTGTTTAGTGTGAGAAGTTTCTTGCTTTCTAGGACTGATTTCTAGGTGCTTGAGACCTAGTTGATGTTGTTTGCAAAATGAAGTGTTCCACGATGGATTTTGATGTTGTAGACGTCATTGTTCATGGATAAGGCTTCTTAGAGGTGGTTTTGACGTTTCATGACCTAGAGGAGTCCTAGTTAATCTTTTAGGTGATCTTTAAGTACAAGACGCATTCGTTAGAGGTGAATACATAATTTTAGGCCTAATTGAGAAGGATTGTCATCATTGAGTTTGTAAGGCTTATGATGAAATTCAAGGTTCCATCGTGTGATTTATATGAGAGTGTATTTTTTTTAATGTTTTTAGTGATTGAAATTAATGGTCTTATCTCGACCCTTGGTTTTGTTTGTGATGATTCATCTACAAAAGTGAAAGTGTATGTGCTCATTTAAAATAGTGATGGAGAGAGACAAAGGAATGAGAGAGAAAGAGGAGATTGTACAAAGTGAACTGTATAGGGTTAATATTAGTGTTGAGAATAGTATGGGAACGTGAGCATGGTAGATAAGAAGGGGTTATAAGGTCACGTAACCTAATTAGCATATGAAGGTAATTTCATGAGTGAGGAAGGAGATAGAGAAATTCAACAAGGTTTTGCATGACAAGAGCTTACAAATTGATCACAATAGGTTTTGGAGTAACAAGTAATTACGTTATCTACATCTTCATATGGTTTAGTTGGTGTTTGGTCATCTTGTGGGGTTTTAGCCTGTTTGTAGGATTGGTGTCCTACTAAACTAGGGGTTGGTACCTCACTAAAGAAATCATGTGTAATGTGTAATATTCACAATAAAATTTTGTATTGATTAATATATACAAAATTTATAGTGGGTTTTCTCCCCTATAAGGTTTCCCACTTACATATTGTTTCATTGTGTCATTTTCTCATTTTATGGTTAATTGTGCATTGTTTAATTATATTAGCACTTAAAGGGTTTATGAATGTGCATGGTTGATTAAATGAAAGTTTAAGAAGATGGATTCACCCCCCAATTAATTTTTCTTCTAATAATTGGTATCAAATCAAGGTCCTTTTAAAGAAAGTTTAATCACTCAAAAGGAGATCCTTTCAATCATAAGAATGGAAATTCTGCATAGTGGTACTTCTACTAGTGTAGCTACTATGTTTGATGGGTCTAACTATGCCTTATGTGACGTCAGGATGAGAACTCACATCATGTCCTCGAGATTTGGCATTTGGCAGTCATTTTAAGATGGGTATACTGTTATAAGAACAATGAATAAAAGAGGGGCAAATCAATCATAAAACAATTTTAACTTCATTTACCATGTCATACATTCATCATTCAAATCAAATATGATCTTATTAAGTGTGTTACAAGCATACACAAATGAAATAACTGAGATAAAACATAATAACACCAAATATGAAGCGGAAACCTTCAAAGGGAGGAAAACCACTAAAACCTCTACTAATATTACTCATAACAAAGGACTTACATGAATATTACACATCACATGATATTTTTTTAGTGAGGCACTAGCCCCACAAGGTTTTGTTGGCAATTGTATCTTGGTATTATCTTTGATTTCAAAGCTATTGATGGAAAAGGATGGTAAGGGTGTTATAAAAGTCTCCATGAGGTTTTAGTCAAGGTCAAACATGAAGGTTGATTGCTAGTGTCATAGTTTGGTGATGTTCTACAGTTGTTCTAGAGCATGGTATAGTAGGCATAGTCATAGTTTAAGCTCTCCTAAGGTGATTTAAGGTTTGAATCATAACGTCAAAAAATGTTGAAAATATGTGTCAATGGTGTCTAAGTGTCCTCATTGAGTTTCTTTGGTCATTTCATGGGTTGTCATGGTTGTGTCGTATTTCGGGCATATTTCTAGTCCTAGAACATGTAGAATGATTTTTGGAGCTTATCACTCTTTTTGAAGCATGGTGAGACCATGGTGATAGTTTTCATGACATTTATGGTGGGTTTTAGGTCAATTATCATAGGTTTAGTGGCATTTCATGGTCCTTGGGAAGAAAAAAGGTGAAGACAGGATAGGAAAGCACATGTAAGTCAATGTATTTGGAAATTTCTAGGAATATTTGAGAATTATGATGAGTTTGATAAGTTATAGGATTTTTTCATGATGCTTCATGACAAGTTTTAGGTCAAGATGTTAAAACTATTGCAAGTTATGTGATTGTTGGTAAAATAGGGTTTATAAAAAGAAAACTTAACTTGAATTAGTAATTTTAGATGCTCGTTCGAACTATGTACTTTGCATGGGACCCAAAGGTTTTAGGAGATATTTTTCTATTGAAATAACAGTGTTTTTAAAAAAATGAGGTGGTTTGATATTCATGTTTTTATGAACAATCGTTAATAAGATAAACAAGATGAAAACCCTCCAAAAACCCTAGGTTGAAAGTGACTTTGAGAAAAATGCTTGTATAGGACCAGTTTTGATATATTTTCCTATTGTGATGATTTTATAATGAAAAGGACTCGTATACATTTCAATTATTTATTTTAGAGGTTTTGGTTATTTGTGGAATCCACCTAAAAATTCTCAATTTTAGAATGTTTCATTTTGTGGAAAATTTTCCCATTAGACATATTGAATCTTTTAACATTTATGGAAGCATGGGATTTGTAATACATATCTATTATTATTTAATATCATGGTTAAGGTGTTAAAATGTAAAGTTTACCCTATTCGTGAGGACTGATTTTTAGGTAGTTTTGAGAAGTATGTGGTAAAAGTGGTTTTGAAGAGCTACAGGTGGAATTAAGACTTGGTTAAAAAATAACATGCTCTTGGTTCTAAGATATTTCCTATGATATAAAAAAACTTGATTTTTATGAGAAATGAAGAAGTTATGACATGTTCTTTGAGGGTCAATGTTAAAAGTTCTTGTTTGAGTTTTAAGAGGCTTCATGAGAATTGATGATTGTTATGAGTTATTTCATGCTCTCTAGAGGTTTCTATGATCCAAGACAAAAATTAAAATCATGTTCCATGTCTTTGTGAAGTTGGGTTTTGTCTTCTCCATTCAAATTTTGCAAGTTGGCTTGTTTTAGTGCATTTAAGATTTTTGTGTCCCAAATGAGTTTTTTTAGTGTTTTATGATATGGTTGACATACATGGTAAAATTTGTGATGTTATCATGATATTATTATTATTTTTTAATGTTATTTTCATTATGAAGGAATACCTATATGTTTTGGAGGGAAGAAACATGTATAAAAGTATATTAGATTGTTCATTTGTGCTTGTTGTAGGTGGGGTGAGAAAGTGTGACCTAAGGTGTATTTTTGGAGCTTTAATGAGGTGTGAATGACCATCATGAGATTGTAAAGAGTATGGAATATTAATATAAATAAGAATAAAAATTATGAGCTATGGAAAATAATAAATCAACTTGAGGAGAGATAGATTTGAGCAAGGAAGGTGTGTTTGAGAAGGGTTTTGAGAGAGAGGAGCTGAATTTGTGATCACCATTAGTTGTTGCAATAACATATGTATAGTAATCAACCAATTTTAGGTAGATGAATTTGTTCTTAGTCATCTTGGGGGTTGTACCCTCCTTGTGTGGTTTGTGCTTCACTACATTAGTGGTTGGTGCTCTCCTAAACTAGGGGTTGGTACTTCTTGTGAATTTGGTGCTTCAATAAATTTATTTTCTTTGAGTAATATAAGAAGCATTTCAGTGGGTTTTTTTCCCATTGAGGGTTTCCACTTAAAGTTTTTGTTTAGGTGTACTATCTCTTTTTACGTTATTTTGAATGGATGTTGCACACCGAATAAATTCATAATTAGCTATGGATATTGAATGGATGACTTGAATGTTGAATGCATGTGATGGAAAATGAAATTAATTTTTTTAGGACTGATCACCAACCCCTCTTAGTCCATTGTTCTTCTAATAATTAGTATCGAGCTAGTCCTTTTAAAGCAAGTTTGACAACTTAAAGGAGATCCTTTTGAAGCATCAACAATGGGTAAATATTTAGATGTTGAAGTTGCCTTAAGAAATAAGTATGATATTTTAGATTAATTAATCTAGGATTTGAAATAAAAATGAGTTACATGGAAGATGAGCATGGTTAAGCAATCAAGGAGCTGGAATCACAAGTGGAGAGTGTGTCTTAAACTCTAAATGTTAAAAAAGAAGATTGTAGTGAGTATGAATACTAATTGAAATCCTTAAAATTAAAATTAGAGTAGGTATATAGCAATTTCAAGATCTATGAGAGGTTAGAGAAAATTTCAGAAGCCCTCAATGACATGTTGAATAACAAAAGAGAAAAATGACATATCTAGCTTAAGATACAAAGGTAAGCATACAAAGAAGAATTAAGATGAGAGAGTTGAATCTAGTAATGATGTTAAAGATATGAAGGATGTTAGAGATCACAAGATGGTTATCACACAACCCAAATATATAAATTTTACAAGTTCAATGGTTTTTGTTACTCTCATAAGACTTTTGTTCATAGAAATAGGGGCTGTAGAAGGACAATCAAGTATTAATTTCCATGGAGAAATGGTAAGGTTGGAAATTCACATCAGTCAAGATATATCTCATGCTACCATTTCCATAAGATGGGCCATATTTCCAAATTTTACTATCAAGAGTATCCTAGTTAGATTTGTTGGACCGAGAGTAAGTATCAAGTTGTGTGGTATAACTATAATCGGTTCGACATATATCTAGACATTTTTATCAAAAGGTATATTGAAAAAGAGATGGAGCTTCTAGAGGTAAGAGTTATTTTTATTGTTTCAAATGTAAAACTATTTACAACATTACAAGGTATTGTAGGGTAAAGAAAAATAGATACAAGAGAAAAGAATAGGTTAAGACTGATGATATTGAAAAATCCAAGGATGAACCTAAGTCTACCCTTGTTGAGAAAGAAAAGTAATATTCTAGTTATTGTAATCAAATTGATGATGTGGAAGAAAGGGATATACATCAAGGAAGCTCAAGATTGATGTTTTTTTCCATGTTGACAAGGGTGTTTTACAAACTAAGATGTAATCAGTGTATGATTCCCGCATTAGGCTTCATAGAGTCATATTCTATTTTTTAGAAGCATGATTAATGTTGAAGGGCATCACATGTGTGAAGATACAAAATAGAACCCAATCGGGCATGTGAGTTTGTTCTTGCTTTTTCACCAAGTCCTATTTTGAAAGAATGTATGGTCTCATTCAAAAGTATTTGAAATTGTGTTAAGTGTTTTCAAGATAATTACAAGACTCGATAGGTTTTCTGATTTCAAGTGCATCGAATAAGTATTTGTAAATCCTTCTTGGTCTCAAGTTTTTCTTTAGAAAGTCTTAAAAGTCTAAGATAATGTTAATACACTTGTTCTCGTTAAAAGAAGATCAACATTTTCTAAAATGTTTAAGATTTGGTTGTGTATGTGCATCAAAGATTTTAACATGATCCGAGTTGAAGTTATAAGGTCTCGTAGCTATCATTATTATGAAAATATAGTTATCCAGAATATACATATGTACTTATGATTGAATTCAAATGGAATGTGTTATACCAGTCTATGAAAGTATCATGTTGTATGAGTGTCGAATGTTATGTCTCTAGGAGTCCTTTATGCTTCTAAGATCATGTTTCCTTTAATATGTAAAAGTAAAAATGTGTTTATCCTCTACTGTAGTTGTAAAATTAAGAAGGAAGTGATAATATTCAAAAGAAAATGATTTCATATTGTGTCTTTTGAGGTCAATGGTCTAGTGGTTTGTTCGAGAAGAAGAAACCAAAGTTTGTGTTGAGTGTTAAGTTTCAAGTTGTGGGTAAATATGGTCAAAGTGTCTTAATATCATAAAGAATACTACACTTGAATAGGAAGTATGGAGCTGAAAAAGGTATGTGTGAAGATCAAATAGGTACAAAATTTCTATGAATCAGTATTGAAAACTTGTTGATAGTCTAATGTGTGCCTATAAGTATGTGGAAGTTATCATCAAAGGAAGATTCCATTGATATGATTTCATGAGGTTAGAAAGTAATGTATCCTAGTTCACTTTCTCATATACATGTCATATATGTATTTGTATAAGTTTTCATTATGAAGGATGTTCTAAGACCGACAATGATGGCTTATCTAGAGCATAGATTAAGATGCTTTGACGTTGAAAGTATGTAAGCATGATGTCTCAAGTAAGTAATAATATTCCCGAGGATTTTTTTATGACCGAGTCTTGGTTTAAGAGAGTAAAGTTGAGTAAAACCAGTTATAAGTGTAAGTAGATCCTAGTTCATAATGTTACAATAAGTCTTACGGTTGAACAATAGTGTTAGGAAAATTATCATAGTAAAGAGAGTCTAATTTTAGTCAATATATAGTCTTTAAGTATGATTTGACCTTGAGTATATTAGTCTCAACATATGATGTTACATTATTCAAAATGTTTTGAAGTTCTGCACCTCTCATTTTTACAAAATGATGTATAATAGTTTGAGTATAAGGTATAAGTGTTGATGAGTCAAAGTATATGTCAAAGGTATATCCAGTCATTCCAGTTGAAAAGAAGTATGTGTTTATTGGTTAAGAATGAGTTGTCTCTTCATGAAATAATAAAATTTCACATTCAAGGAAAAAAATTTCTTTATACGTGATAAAATTTGCTTCAAAAAATCTACAATGGAATATCATGACACATTCAGATATTTATTTCATCATGAATATGACTGAGTCAAAAGAAAAATACTTCAAGAAAATGGATGATGATCACAAGGTGCAAGTATGGGTATGTATGATTGAAATAACAACCAAGTATAATGATCAAGGGTTTGTTCATCTATAGAAGTTGTTGAACCATGACAATATGATTGAAAAGGTGTGTCGTATGATCTTCTTATTAGGTCATGACGCCATATTACTATATATGATGCATTAAGTGACATTGATGTCTACAAGGATTCTTAGAGATGAAATAAAATGTCCCAAGGTGTGGCGAATTGTAAATTTCCTCCAAGAAAAACAATGCAAACAAAAATGCAAGGATGTCTTACAATGACATTTGAGCCGAGTCATGAAGATCCATGAAAGAAGGGTGTCTTATTGTGCGTTAATACCTTATTTCAAGCAAGAAATAAGGTATTATGACATATGAAAAATAAATATGAAACTTAGCACTGTTTCTTAACTCCTAGATAAATTCAAAACTGGTTGTTTATCCTAAAGGTTCAAATATGGACTCAAATGAATATTTCGTCAAGAAAAATATTTTTGATTCTCTAAGAATAGGTTTGTAATGTAAGAATCCTCCGCTAGAAGCATATAGGTTACATTGTTGACATTTTACAAGATGTATGAAGAGTATGAAGTGATGTAATGATTGTGGATGTTAGAGGAATTGAGACTATAAGGATTCTAATTTTATCAATTAGGAATAAGGAACTATGAATACCGTGAAGTGTGTAAAATGTTTAGATGACATGAAGGAGGAATAAGATCCAATCCATAAAAGAGGTAAAAGAATCCTATGGCCTAATAAAATGGTGTAGGGAAGATTTAAAGTAAATACGAGAGTCACTTGCTAATGTATCTTTTAATATTGAGCTTTTATAGAGCAAATTGTATAAGTTTATCACGAGCCGGGTTTTTTGAGGTATGTGTTATCTATTTTTACCCTGTAGTAAAATAAACAACTCGGGAGGATGGGTTTGAGCAGTAGAAAATGACTCATGGAGAAACTTGGAATGATACAACTGAGTTTTAAAGTTTGGGAAGCATTTCAAGTGATTCAGGGAATGTTTCGGAGGTCTTGGGGCCATCCATCAGAAGTAGGCTTTCGGGCCTTAAAGAGTTTGCAACGTGAAAGCTGACCTGAGATTAAATGGAAGACTATGATAGATGTGTCAAGAATTATAATTCCAAAAAATTTCCTATAGAAGTGATTTTACAAGCCCTATATTTTGGAAAAGATGAGACATCTTGAAGCATCATACACTTCCGAAGGTAGTTCATTCTTCCGCGCACAACCGATAATCCCGAGTAATAAGGAGCATTTTCAAGATTCTAAATTCAAAATTTGATCTTGAAAATACTTCCATTATATTTCATTGGTTAATTACATGTGAAATAATATAAAATTTCACTGAAAACTCATCCGAGAGCTCAAGTTATCGCCTTCGGAAGTTGGCTTGCACGGGGTTGGTCAAACAAAGTTAGATGACTAGGGGTTGGTTGGACAAGTTGGACGGCTGGTGGTTAGATGGATAAAGGTTGTATGGCTTTATATTTTATGGCTAGAGGTATGAATTTTCTACGTTGTATGGCTGGTGGTTAGACAGGTCAACCTGGTTGGTCGGTACAAAAAGGTTGCATGACTGAAGGTTGGACAGTTGGTGGTTGGATGGGTCAACCTAGTTGGTCGGTATGGAAAGGTTGTTCGGTTGTGGGTTAGACACCTAGTGGTTAGATGTCTCAAGGTTGGAAGAATCATGGTTGGATGTATGGAGGTTGGATGTGTCACCAGGTTGGACGGGTCACATGGTTGGGTGGCTCACGAGTCCCAAGCCAAATGAGGAAGGTGAATGACTAACAACTCAACAACTATATTTAATGTGGTATGGCACCCATGCCTTCATCTGAAAAAAGTAACCTCGGGAAGTGAATTATTATGGGTTCCCATACCTTTTTAATAAGGGTGGGTGAAAATTTTCTATAAAATAACTCGAACCCCTCATTTTTAAGGGAAACATTATGGGAGCGTAGGAAACTCTTGTAAAAAAATTCCTTGACTCCATTTGAGATATAAGCCTTCTCCGTGCCCGACAAGTGTATTTATGCCTCGAACATCATGTTATGGTCTCGTACACCTTATATAGCAATAAAATCATGTTTTTGTGGTGTTTTTCAACCCTTTCTCATGTTTTTTTGTTTCTTTGTGCCTCTCCATTTCGTGTTCATTTTCTCGTTAATGTTCTTTCACTTGAGGTTCAAGATGTTGTGTTCAATGAAGTTTTGATGGAGGATTAGGATCTAGGTCTTTTTCACATCCGTATAACCTCCCTCAGTCCCCCTTTTCCCTTTTTCATCCTCCCTCAACAGCATATCGTGCCCCTTTTCTTGGTGTTATCACCTCGTTAGTGCAGGATTTCCTTTTCATGCACTTTCTCTCGTTTTGTCTCCTTGGCATTGTTAGGATAGGTGTAGTTAGGAGTATTTTATACATTAGGAGTAGTTTAGCATTAGGATTAGGTAGAGGAAGTTTAACTTCTCCAGAGGAATATCTCAAATTTGTAGGTCCCACACTTGAGAGATGGTCCCATGTTATGCAAATTACACTAGATGCCCCATTTAAAATCAGGCCATTCAGGGGGTTCTATAAATTTGCATAAAAAGCTTTGGCATGCCTAGTGGGATAGTTTTGAAGCACCTTATGAATTAATTTCATCATGTTGATGTGTTCTTGGTGAGATTCAATATTTGGAGGCACATTTAAAGCACATCTGGTGACTCCATTTGGTCAAAAACCCATTCTCTGAGTTGGAGACTTTCCTTCCATCCATTTCCACCCATTCTTCTTTCCACATCTTTCATCTTCTGCCATTCATGAAGTTGTGCATTCATGGATTCATTCCCATCTTATAATTCACACTTAAACAGTGAAGCAAGTCCACCTCTAATGTATTTCTCAACTCCTCCAGATCGGTGTTATGAGAAAATCAATAATCACTACACTTACCCCTATGAAAGCAAATATCAAGATCAGTGTGATATACATGTAGTGAAATAAATTACATGGATAATGCTGATTTATAGGAGAATATTCAAAAAATGGAGGTATGTATCTTTCGGTCAAGGGCCATAGCTCAAATGAAAGCATTCATAATTGGCTATAAAAAATCTTGTCCATGGGTCAGCCCTATGCCAAGACAGTTCAACCCACAACTGAAGCTTGATTCATGGTTGAGATACTTCCTCAACTTACACAATGGACTGAGGGGATAGAGGCCTATGAACTTGGTGTCAAGGAACCTTGTTAATGAGTAATTTCTACACCATCATCTAGTGATTTTATCTCCATTCCTCAAGTAGCACCATCTCAACCTGAGCTTCAATTTCCAAGCTTCCCATTAGCTTCTTCTATTGTGAAACCCTCTTCTTCATCCCCAAGTCTCCCATCCCATCTTAATTTCTCTTCCTTCTCCCTTCCAAACCCAATTCCCCTCCACAAGAATAAAATGAAATACCTTCCCTCCCACCACCTCAAGCAATGCAAGAAAAAGTATGATCCAAACCACCCCTCCTCATGCATTCCCAAGCCCATGTTGGGAAGCAACCCAAAAGACTAGTCAAGGAGAACAACAAAGAAAAGAGGAACCCAATAGAGAAGAAATGATAGAAAATATGAAGAGTTGGATTGTTAGGTTTTGGATAAATAAGATCCCCTTGATGGTAAATTCTTCAGAGGAGGTTAGGGTTAAAGTACCGGTGGTGGATGCTTCGATTCATCGCTACAACACAAGCAAGGGAAGAAGTAGTTACTCCAAATACAAAAGAGGAGTGTATTATGGTTATGGAGGAGAACCATACAATTTTAGAGGGTTCAAACACAAATAAGGTCGTAAAAGAACCATCAATTATTCCTCCCACTTCATCCCCTTCGATATCCAATGTCGAAAAGAATTTGATCTTTAAAACTTCATGTTTGAAGATGAGGGGAACTATAGTGAGAAATTTATAGATCATGAGGACACCATGGAGGAGGCCGAGCCAATGTAGCAAGACAATGAGGAGGTAGATTATCTATCTGATTTAGAGGACTACCTTGACAGAGAGGATCATGCAGAGATTACCACCTTTGCTACCTCATCATTCATTCTCTAACATCAAGGGCCCACTTGCATGGGGAAGAGCATTCAATTACAGTAGCTTACATTTCACAACAACCCTATGGAACCAAGGTTGGAAGATCTAAAAATTCCATGCTATTCACAAGAGGAGGAAGGAAATAGTGATGAAAAAATTTCCACAACGATCATCAAGGAAGAGGATCAACTACTTATAAAAGCACTGCGCAAAGCAAAAATCGATATGCAAGCAACCTCATTTTCAGTAAGTTCCACAGAAAACTCCATTTTGGAGTTGAATTTTAGAGCAATGGGCAGATCCATCGGATTAGACTATGCCCAATAAGGTACTTGGATGAATTGGAGCCAAGGGAGAAACAAAAACCAACCATGTCCATTTCTAGGCATAAGGATGATATACAAAGCAGCAAGGGTCACCATCAACACCTCCAGGAGTCCAATGCCAATCAAATTGAAGAGCTATTTTTGATTGATGTTGATACTTTGGTTATTTTGGTGGAGGATTGGCCTCTTGTCATTTTTTCACTCATAATAACAACCATGTTAAGCATCAAATCACATACATGACTACCTATTTTGAGAAATGGGAGCTACTTCTCCCTACCGATTCTGGATTTGTTTGAGTTCTCTTTACCTCCGGTTAGCATAAAGTAGGTAGGTTTGCTTTCAGTAGAATAAGTTCTTGTGCACACTCTGAATGTTCCACTTGGGGTATGTATGATTTTCAATTTTTTTATATAATGTTTGTTGTGGTGTGTGGTTTCTCTTGTATTATCCATTCTAAAGAAGCAACAACGCCCATGGTAGAACACATGATTTTGGGTCAATTTTCAAAGTAAATATTTCATCCCTAATAGATCATTTATGGGTCTAGAACCCTCCGTGCCCTTTTCTTCGACAAATTTTTAATTATGGAGTAGTTTACGAGGATTTATCAAAATCCCAAATCAGCTTCAGGAGCATGCAAGGCAATTTCAGCACAAGTGCTAAGTTCATATGAAGACTAGGGGATAGTTCAAAAGGATCATTTTTTCAAGGTTAGGCTTGAATCCATTCCCAAAGGATACTTAAGGAAATGGTCACACATCTAGCAAGTAGATGTCCCCGAGAGGTCGGTAATTGTTCCTTTTTTACCCTTGGTAAAATAGACAACTCGGGAGGATGGGTTTGAGCACCGAACAATGACTTATGGAGAAACCTAGAATGATATAGCTGAGTTTTAAAGTTTGGGAATGATTTCAAGTGATTTAGGAACGTTTTGAGGTCTTGGGGCCATCCATTAGAAATATGCTTTCGGGTCATAAGGAGTTTGTAGCATGAAAGAGGACCTGAGCTTCAATAAAAGATTTTGATAGTTGTGTCAGGAATTGTAAGTCCAAAAAAGTTCCTATGGAGGTAATTTTCCATGCCCTACATGGTGGAAAAGATGAGACATCTTGAAGCATCATACACTTCCTAAGGTAGTTCATTCTTCTAGTGTACAACCGAAAATCCTCGAGAAAGAAGGATCCTTTTTGAGGTGATTAATTCAAAATCGGATCTTGCAATGACCTCCATTGGATTTAATTGGTTTTTTCCATGTGAAATATTATAAAATTTAACCCAAAATCATCCGAAGCTCAAGTTATCGCCTTGAAGTTGGCCTCCCGAGGTTGGTTGGACGGAGTTTAACAACAGGGGTTGGTCGAATAGGTAGGACGGCCTAGGGGTTGGATGATTTGGAGGTTGGATGGATTCAGGTTGGAAGGCTAGAGGTTGGATGGTTGGTGGTTGGATGGGTCAACCTCGGGTTGGTTGGTAGGGAAAGGTTGGATAGATGTAGGTTGGATGATTGATGATTAGGCGACGGTCAACTTTGGTTAGTCGGTATAGAAAGGTTGGATGGTTACATGTTGGATGACTAGATTTGGATGACCGTAGGTTGGACGGTTGGTAGTTCTATAGGTCAACCTAGTAATTTTGTACACAAAGGTTGGTTAGTTGTGGGTTAGACACCTAGTGGTTGGATGCCTCGAGGTTGGGACGGCTCATGGTTGGATGCTTGGAGGTTGTATGGATCACACGGTTGAGTGACTCACGAGTCCTAAGATAAATAAGGGTAGGTGAATGACTAACAAATCAACAACTAGATTTAATGTGGTATAGTACCCATGTCTTCATTTAATGAAGTACTCTTGGGAAACGAATTTGTATGGGTGCCCATACCTATTTAATAAGGGTGGGTGAAAATTGTCTATAAAATAACTCAAACCCCTCATTTTTAAGGGAGACATTCTGGGAGCTGAGGAAACTCTTGCATAAATTTTCCTTTACTCCATTTGATCTGTAAACCTTCTCTTGTGCCTAACCAGCATATTTATACCTATAAGCATCATGTAATGGTCTATGCACCTTATAGAGAAATAAAATCATGTTTTTGTGGTGTTTTTCAACCCTTTCTCATGTTTTGTTGTTTCTCTATGCCTCTCCATTTCGTGTTTATTTTTTTGTGCATGTTATTTCACTTGTAGAGGTTCAAGATGTTGTGTTTCATGGAGTTTTGATGGAGGATTAGGATATAGGTTTTTGTCACATATGTCTGACCTCCCTTAGACCCCATTTTCCCTTTTTCATCCTCCCTCAATAGAGTATCTCACCCCTTTTCTTGGTGTTATCACCTCGTTAGTGTAGGATTTCCCTTTTCATGCACTTTCTCTCTTCTGTCTCCTTAGCATTATTAGGATAGGTGTAGTTAGGAGTATTTTCTACATTAGGAGTAGTTTACCATTAGGATTAGGTAGAGGAATTTGACCTTATTTAGAGGACCATATCAAGTTCGTAGGTCCCATGACTGAGAGATGGTCCCATGTTATGTAGATTACACCGGATGCCCCATTCAAAATTAGGCCATTCAGGTGGTGTTGTAATTTTGCATCAACAATATGTTCCACATATTTTTATTTGAAGATTCCAAGAAAAGGTGACTATTTACAATCAAGGATGAGGTCATTTCATGATCTCAAGGTCATATAAATTTTTTGCAGTGTAAGTTCATGAAAACTTAAATAAGTTCTTATTAAATTTACCATATAACTTTGATCAAAGGTTGTTTAATCTAGGTGTCATATTGCAGATCCGGGGAGTGATAAGTAAGAAGGTTTCCCTATTAGGTTGTATTGTGAGTTGAAAAGTATACAAGGTATGACATAGATTTCAAGGTATTTTATGTTGTCTTTTCTCTCTAATGACGAAGCTACATGACCTATTAAAGCATGGGAGATAGTTTTGATCCTCATTAGGAGTATGTAGTGTCTAAGAAAGAATAAAATGATGTATGAAAATGTTAAATAAATCATTAATTTTAGTTAGAGCCAAGTTGTGCAATAGAAACACTTCTAAGGGATTAGACAAGTGGTGTGTAGACTAAAATCAAACTTTAGGATTGTGTTGATTGGTCAAAATCCTCTTCATGACATTTGAATGAGGTATGAGCACTTAGTTTTGAATTGATAACTAGTGTATGATGGAAATGTAACAGGGGAGAACTTAGATGATGTTTTATGTATACTTTGGCTAATTTTATCTTGTTGTGAATTTTTCAAAATTGAACTAAAAGTGAGCTTTAGGGCCAATGGTCCTAAGAGAGGATATATGTCGAGTTTAGAAGAATAGTTGGGGTTTTGAGCATGAGAAAGTCCTAAAAGATGGTGTAAAACATATGTGAAGCCCAAATATGGAGGATATTAGTTCAAGGGTAGCTTTTTGGATATTCATATAAGGTCCATGAATCTCATTTTGATATTGTAGTAGAAAAGAAAGAGAAATTATAGTCCAAGAGGGAGTCACTTGAGAAAGTAGGTTGTTTTGAGAAATTTTGTCATTGTAAGTTGTCTTTTTCCATTTCTAGTTGTCATTATTCCTTTATCATATATGTTAAAGGGGGAGAGAAGCATCAAAAACATGGAAAAGAGGTCTAATAGTTGTCTTTGGTCTTCTTGGTTGTGATCAATGTTTTTTAAGATGGTTACCATGAATGAAAAAGGGGAAGATTGTTGGCCATTATGTTTTGGTGTTTTCATTGATATCAAATCCATTTATGGAAAAGGATGTTTAGGTTTCTAAACAATATCCGTGAGGTGTTAGTCAATGTAAAACATGAAGGTTGATTAGTAGTTTCATGTTTTGGTGATGTTCTATGGTGTTTTGGAGCATAATATCTCCTAATATGATTGAATTTTTCATCAAGTCAAGTAAGGTTGACATGGTGTGTCAAGGGTGCCTATGGTTTGAATTTAGTCTCCATGGTCATTTCATGTGTTTCCATGGTTGTGTCAGGTCTTTCTAGGCCTATTCCTCGTCCTAGAATATGTAAAATGAGTTGGAGGTATGCGTCTTGGATATGATAAGTCTTTTTGAAGCATGGTAGGAACATGGTGATAATTTACATGACATGTATGATTATTTTTAGGTCAGCTATCAGATTTTTAGTGATTTTTCATGGTCATTGGGAAGTAAAAAGGTGAAGAAAGGCTAGGAAATCACAATTAAGTCATTGTGGTTGGAAAGTTCCAGGAATATTTGAGCATGGTGGTGAGTTTGAGTAGTTATATGATTATGTGATGATTCTTCATGAGACGTTTCAGGTCAAAATTATGAAGAAATTGCAAGTTATGTGATATTTGGTAAAACAAGGTTTATAAGAGGACAAAACTAGCTTGAATTGCTAACTTAAGATGCTCGTTAGAATTATGTGCCTTTTATGGCAGCCAAAGGTTTTGGATGATGTTTTTCCATTTATCTTATAGTTCTAAAAAAAAAAAAATTGGTGGTTTGATCATCACATTTTTATGAATGATCATTAAGAAGGTAAACAGTTTGAAAACCTCTTAAAATTGTAGGTTGAAAGTGACTTGGAGAAAAATGCTTGACAAGTCAGTTTTGATTCCTTTGGATTTTTGATGAATAAGACTCATCCAAATTTCCAATGTTGTATTTTAGAGGTTATGGTTGTTTTTATTCCCACATAAAAATGCTTCTTTCTATTTTTCCTAGATAAGATATGCCTTATTTACAGAATGGAACACCAGTGGATATGGTATTAAATCCATTAGGGGTACCTTCACGAATGAATGTAGGACAGATCTTTGAATGTTTGCTCGGTTTAGCATATGTATTGAATATTGTATGGCCCTAGACATATATATCTATAGGTGATATAATAATTTATTGCCTATAAAGAATCTATGGCGAGCCCCATATCTAGACCTAAACAACTACTATTTCCATCTCTACCCTACTCTATTATATCAGAAAATTTCAGTTTATGGAAACGCGTTTTACATTCGAAATATTGAATAATTTACCATTTATTGAATCATGGGATTTTTACTACATGTATATGATGATTTCCAATGATGTTGGAAGTGTTAAAATGCAAAGTGTGCCCTATTTATGAGGACTCATTTTTAAAGCATTTTTGGAGTAGTTTTAAGCGAGTTTACGGTAAAAGTGATTTTTCAGAATATATAGGTGGAGTTAAAACTTGGTTCAAATTTTTTCATTATTTGGCTCCAATATCATTCCAATGATATATCCCACTTGAATTTTTTTGAGAAATGAAGAAGTTATGACCTATTCTTTGAGAGTCAATTTTCAAGTGTTCTTGTTTGAGCATGGTTCTAAGAAGCTTCATGAGGTTTGTTAATTGTTATGATTTTTTTCATGCTTGCTAGAGGTTTCTAAGATATTATAAAACATGTATAATAATTTTTCATATATTTTTGAAGTTGGATTTTGTCTTGTCCATTAAGTTTTGGCGAGTTGGCTTGTTTTATTGCATTTGGGCTTATTGTGTTCAAAATGAGTGTTTTTGAGTTGCTTATGATATGGCCGACTTACATGGTCTAATTTTTAATGTTATCATTATTTTAATATTATTTTTTCATGATATTTTCATTATTAATTCCTACCTACACGTTCGGATGGAATAAACATGTATAAAAGCATATTAGATTGTTCATTTGTGCTAGTTGTAGGTGTGGTGAAAAAGTGTGATCCAAGGGGTATTTGTGGATCTTCAAAGAGGTGTTAATTACCATAATTATATCAAAATTAGTATGAAATAATTATCTAAAGAGGAATAATAAAATGGTGAGAAAGGGAAAATAAGAAATCAACTTAAGGAGAGATAGTTTTGAGCAAAGAAGAAGGTGTGCTTGAGAAGGGTTTTGAGAGAGAGGAGTTGAATTTTTGATCACCATCAATTGTTGCAACAATATATCTTCATTGATAAAAAAATGTTTAGGTAGCTGAGTTAGTTCTTTGTTATCTTGAGGTGTTTTTTTAGACACAAAATCATGCACTTGGGTACATTTCTAGGTCCTAATCACATACTACTATTCATATGATTCCAAAGAAAGAAAACTAATAATTGGAAAATATCTTTGGCCATTTTTACTGTCTTTGGTATTATTTCTGGTATTTCACACCCTACGGTCTAGTTTTATCTTCATTACTTTATCCTTATTAGCTCGGAGACCAATGCCCAGCCAGGATGTCGGTGACTAGGTGCCCTCAACCTCTCTAGGCTCCCTTGACCTCTTTGTATCTTACTCTCTCCTTTTGGGCTTCTTTTATCTTTTGGGCATCATTTTTTCCTTATGGGTCGGCCTTTTAGTTTTCAATTACGAAATTAAAACAAGGGAATTATATAAATATAAATATATGCAAAAATAATAAGGGACCAAGCTCTAAGCATCTGTTATTATCACCAAAGGGTGCATCCAAAGGAGTTTTAAGAGCATCAAAGCATCTATCTTTCTTGTTTTTGGTATAAGGGATTGCTTATTCTCGCATACATGCATAGGAGGGGAAGATAATTTTTTATACACACATCTACTTACATTGCTACATCTATTTATTTCTCAATACTTGGTGTATTTTACATAAGAGCTTCCTAGGGAATTATTCTACACACATGAACACAAAAAAATGGATTCTTAGTTGTAGTGTAGCGCTTAGTCATAAATTCACTCTTTCAAGTGACTTTCGGGGTCAATACAACCCCGCATTTATATCTTTCTCATTTTAGGATTTGATGTGTTTTTGGGTTTTGTAGGAGATCATTTGTTTTGCACGTTACATGTGAATTCTACGGGCATAGTGTGATATACATGAGACAAACAATGAATGTTAGAGACATCGGTGTGACACAAGAAAAATTAGCTTCTAGGGTTCTCAGGTCACAAGTGCCTAGAAGTAGTCTCCACTTCCCAGTGCCCCGGCCCAACCTATTATGACAGTTCTATAATTTTAAAAGTGTGGTTGTGAAAAATTCCTCCTCCGTTGAGTAATATTTCAGCTCAACACACTTTCGAGTTTTATTACAAAATCAACTAAGTCTTATATTCCCTCTCTTACACCTAGGATATCATATTTCTTTAGATTCTTGCTTGTTTCATATATGTGATTCATTTCTTATTATTTATTTTTGACTCTCCAATCAAGGTTTTACAAATTTATATATTTTTAAAATCAGTTTTATCCTCCTTGTGGTGTTAGTGCTTCTTGTAGATTTGTTACTCTACTAAACTAGGGGTTGGTGCAAAATGTGAAGTTGGGGATTCACAAAATTTATTTTCTTTTAGTAATATAAGAAAAAAATTAGTGAATTTTATTCCCTTTCAATGTTTCCCACTTAAATTTTGTGTTCATGTGTGCTATCGCTTGTCAATGTTATTTTGAATGGATTTTCTCACCTAATAACTTCATAATTAGCTATGGATATTGAATGGTGCTGGAAATTGTGTCTTGGTGATGTCATTGATTTAAAGTCCATTAATGGAAAAGGATTTTATGAGGTCATATGAGTCCCCATGAGGTGTCATTAAAAGGTAAAACATAAATCTTGATTGCTAGTGTCATGTTTGGTGAAGTCCTATGGTGTTATGGAGCATGGTTTAGTGTGCATGGTCATAATACGAGTCTTCCTAATTTTATTAAATTTTGGTATGAGGTCCATCATGGTTGGTATGGTGTTTCAAGAATTTCTCAGATTCTTCATGTGGTCTTTAAGGTCAATTCATGTGATATCATGGGTTCTAGCAGTCATTCTATGCCTATTCCAATATCTAGAGCTATTTCATTTTGATAGTGAATATGAATTTTATGATGAGTTTCATGACAATTATCGGTGTTTTGATTGTCCTTCATGGTCCATGGGAAGTAAGAAGGTTTAGACATCATAACTAAGCATAGGAAAGTTGATATGGTTTGATAGTTCTAGACATATTTGAGCTAGATGGTGAGTATGGATAGTTAGAGGATGTTTTCGTGATGCTTCATGACAAGTTTTAGCTCATAGTGCATAATTGTTGGCAAGATACATCAGTTTTGGCCAAACAAAGTTTTGTAGAGTTTGTTTTGGTGCTAAAAGTTGACCTTGTGATGCTCATTGTGAATCATGCAATTTTAATGTGAATGATAGGTTTTGGGGATTATTTTCCATAGATATAATAATATTTTACAAAAATAATGAGGTGGTTTGATCACCACGTTTTTATCAACGATCGTTAAGAAGATAAGTTGCTTTGAAACCATAATTAAAACCTAGCTCATAGTGAGTTAGATAAAATTGATCTTATGGGTCTAGTTTTGGTTCCTTTTGTAAAATTGATGATTATAGGTTATATAGGACTCCTCTAGATTTCCAGAAAGGTATGATATAACTTGTGACATTATGTGGACCCTACTCAAAAAGGAAAGGTTATGAAGATGCATAGTTTGTAGTAAAGTTACCCAAAGAATATATGGAATAAATTGACATTGTTTTTATCCTGAGATTTTTTCTAGTGTCTATGATGGTTTCAGTTCATGGTTGAGGTCCTAAAGTGAAATTTTTCCTTATTTATAAAGATTGGTCTTTGTGCCCTAAAAGTGTAGTTTTGAGTAGTTTTAGAAAATGAGTTGGTTAAAGGCCTTACACT
The DNA here is from genome assembly GCA_018340775.1 of Taxus wallichiana var. yunnanensis. NCBI lineage: Eukaryota > Viridiplantae > Streptophyta > Pinopsida > Cupressales > Taxaceae > Taxus > Taxus wallichiana. The sequence goes on from CM031244.1 coordinate 698,973,800, forward strand.
TGGATTTGGAAGGAAATGTAATTTTTTATGTAAATTTTATTCATATTTATTTCCAATGGAATTTGCTTTGTCTCTTGATGATGAGCTTTGATGGGTGAACCAACTCGGTTAGTGGAGAACAAGTTTGATAGATTTCAAGACAAGATTACTTTGGCTAGAAGAGAAACTTATATTTTAGATTATTTAATGATTTATATCTATTTTATAGTGAATAGGGATGAATTTTTTCCCTATTTAATGCATTTATATGTCTTGAACTTGACATAAAGAGTGTAAACATGTTGATTTTCCAAAACCAATTTTTGCGTAACTCGGTTTGATGAAGAGGAAAGTAAGTGTGCTTTTCATTGATGGATGTTGCATGAGTTATAGTAATATTGGATTTGATATACAGGCTAGTGGATTTATAATGAGTAGTTATATGCCATGGTTTATGTGTTGTGGTGTGGTCATGAGAATGTTTGGTGTAACGAAAGAAAATCAAGCTTGTTTTGAGTAGGATATGAGCTTACTTGATAGAGTTATGAAGAATTGGATTGGTGAAAGTTTGTGTGAGAGAATGGATGATATTTTTATGATATATTGTCATGTGTGAGCACTTTTGAGGCTGGAAAAATCATGGCGATGAGTTTAGAGGTCTTTGAGGAGCTTAAAGATGGGGTTTTGAGCCATTTTTGGCTTGTTTGGTTGTCTTAGTGCATGACAAACCTACATGGGTCCATCTCAAGTTTTTTATGAATTTATTTTCATATTTTGAATTTTTATTTCTCTAGATACTTGGTATAGAGCAACCTATGTTTTTTTATTAGTTGAGAAGTATATAAAGTGCTTGTTATGGTTCATTTTTTGAACTAGTGAGCTAGATTGAAAAATGTGACCTAGGTGAGGAAGTGAAAGTGGATCAAGAAAATAAAGATAGAGATGACGATGTGTTTGAAAATATAAATTGTTATAAATATCATGTGTGCAACTATTTTCATCCAAATCATCTCATGAAAGATAAAGATTGAGTGAGTTAAAAGAATGAGGATTTGAAGGTATGTGAGTTGAATTAGTGATCTCTATCAATTGTGGTAGTAACAATACTTTATATATCTTCATCCAAAGTTGGTTGAGTTGGTGATTTATCATCTTATGGGGTTGTTGTATCCTTCTGGAGTGGGTGCTTTACTAAATAATGGGTTGGTGCTCCTTTTAGAGTTTTTGCTCTACTAAATTAGGGGTTGGTGTTCCTTGTGAATTTGGTTCTGTAATAAATTTAATTTCTTTGATTAATAAAATAACATTAATTATTTTTCTTACCCTTGAGGTTTTCCCACTTTTATATGGTGTTCATGTGTTGTGCATCATGTTTCATGTTATTATGATTAAATGTCGCACATCTTAATAAGCTCACATGGTTAACTCAAAGTACTCTATTTTGGATGTCTTCTCAACTAGCTTATATTATCTAAAACATGTAAAAATTGAATTTAAATAATAACCTTTCTCTACTAACACCATACATTTCTTCACATCCCTCAAAATATGCCAATTCATCTAATTAGTTGACCAAGTTTCATGAAAATATCAATTTCTCTCACCTTTATTGATTTATTTCCTTCACTAGCCTTCTCACCTGTTCTATCCCAAATCAAGCAAGAATCTTGGTACTTTACCCTTTATTTACCTATTACAAATTTTAGCCTATTCATAAGCTCAAACAAATGTTATCTCAATGATCATAATTGTTAGAAACAAATATTTGATACATCTCTTCAAAATTACATAAATTGCCCTTGTAGAGCTCTTAAGAACAATGTGCATGGAACATTCATGGTTGGGATGATTGGTAAGCACCTAGAACAAAGTGAAAACACTTTTAGCCACCTTTATATCCAATATGGTTTGTGGTAAATTTCAAAACATAAATTTAAAATATCTTCTTGCAATCCCTATTTCCTCTTTTCAAACTTCTCCAAGCCTACTAGCGTTGTCTTTAGACATTTTCAGGCATATCTTTTATTAGTGGATTATTCAAAGTACACTCAAATCATATTCTTATACAATATTTGGATTTTAAACTATGTGAATAATTTCAATGTCTTCCTCAAGAAAGTGTCCTTCTAATACACCTCCTTGGTCTTGATAAAATTTGAGGATTTTATTAACTATGGATTTAATCAATTAAATTATACAACATTAATAAACTATGTAATATTAAATCAATAAACATCACACTATATTGCATAACAAATAAATAAATACTTACAGAAAGTAAATAAAAAATGACACATGATTTATAGTGGAAAACCCGAAGGTAAAAAACCACTATGAAAAGTAACCTTTATTGTAGAGAACCCTTTTACATCCAAGTAAATTACCTCCTCCTTTAGAAACCCTAATCACAAGGGTAAAAACACCTTTGATATATATTTTCCAATATATCAAATGAGGACCCAAAGTCCTTTTTATATGAGGTGATTAGGTATGTCTCCCAACCCACCTTTTCAACCTAAATGGTTGACACATATACCAAGGTTTAAAATATTTAATAATAGAAATATAACTATTTCTTATTATTAAATATTTAACCTAAAGTATATCCATAGGTTTGAATATTTAATAATAGAAATATTATTATTTGTTATTGTTAAATATTTAACCTATAGCATAATGTTGGAACCATATTTAATTAATGAGTGGCCACCCCACTTAGCCATTATGTTCCAACACTCCCCCTTAATGTTAAGTGAGATGACATATGCTAATAGATTACCTTCCCATTGTACACTACATGATTTACAATCCTTAAACCATAAAGGTTTTAAGCTAGCATATAGGTTGAAGGAATTATAACACCTTCATCATACTCAAGTTACCTTTTGGTACAAAAATATTTTAAATCCCAAAGATCATCCCATGATTAGTGGCTAAGTATGATTTGTGAGTTTTACATGTTCTCACAAGTTCTCGTAAAAGGTTACTTGAAACCAAGCATATAGGAGCCTTTTATAACCAAGGTCCTCCTTAACAATATGCTTACATTGGATGTTTACTAGTAAAATAAATAGCACTAAAGTGTTTACTGAAGACCACCTTTAAGGTCTTTCTACACTTCTTTCTAAAAAAGAAGCCAAGGAGGTATACACATGCCCGAAGGTTTTTACACTTTCTTGAAGGTATTTTTACTTGCTTGAAGGTATTTATTACAATGCATTTTTCATTTTACAAATACCAATTTTCATTAGGAGGTGACATTGTCATGCAAACTCCCCCTCAATGGAAACTCGGACAATCCAAGAAAAAGTGACAACTTTACAACACTCAGGGGATTTTTGAGGATATCAGCAACCTTCTCTTCAATCAACATAAACTTGAGATCTATCTCACCACTTAACACCTTCTCACAGATGAAGTGTATATGTATCTCAATGTGCTTCATCCTTTGATGTTGTATTGGATTATGTGTAAGAGCTATGGTGCTCTGGTTGTCATAGAAAAAGGAATACTACCTTGATCCTTCATCTTTATCTCAAAAACAACCTCTTTAGCCATAATGCCTCTTTTGTAGCTTCCATTGCACTTCTATACTCAGCTTCAGTTGAAGAGATAGAAATAGTTGGCTACTTTTATTGCACCAAGTAATGACACATGCACCAAATTTAAACACATAACCAGAAGTAGATTTTCTATCTAATACATCACCAACATGATCAGAATCACAAAATCCATATAAGTTAGCATTTTCATCCTTAGTATAATGCAACCCATAATTGATTGTACCTTTAATATATCTAAGAATTATTTTTGCAAGATTCCAATGATCTCTATAAGGTTCTGCATAAACCTAGAAGCAATTCCTACTGCATAGGAAATATCTAGTCTAGTTATAGTTAGATAAATCAAACTACTAAATAAATGCATATATAAAGTAGGATCAAATTTTATTCCAACTTCCATAGGTTTATAAATTATTTACAATCAATCATATTAAAAAAAATTGTTGCATTGGTTGCATATTGTGCTTGAGAAACAATAGAATCCTTATCTTCAAATACAACCATGCTAAAAAATGATGTAAGATACCTAAATCAGTCATTTCAAAGTACTGTTTCAATTTTTATTTAATCCTATGAATTAAAGCAGGACTATCGTTAGTCATAAGTAGACCATCCACATATAGACATACAATGATAATGTGACAACCTTCTTTTTTAATGAAGAGATCATTGTTAGAAGAAAAATTAACAAAATCTAATTGTTTAAAGAAAGCATTAATTTTATGCATATCAAGTTCTAGGAGCTTACTTTAAACCATACAAATATTTTTTCAACTTATAAACATAATTTTCTTTACCAGTTTCTTCAAAACATTTAGGTTGAGACATGTAAAGTTCTTCTTTTAAATCACCATTCAAAAAAGTATTTTTCACATCCATTTGGTGGATTTCCCACCCAAACTGAGTAGCAATAGCAAACAAGGTCCTAACAGTGCTCATTTTAGCTACAGGGGAAAAGGTCTCAACATAATCTATCCCAAGTTTTTGAGTGAAACCTCTAGGAATAAGTATAGCTTTATATTTTTCAATACTACCATTAGCATTATATTTTACTTTGTCTAACCATCTATACACTATAATGCTTCTTTTCTCAGTAGGTGGAGCGAACTCTCGGGTTTTATTTTTAATTAGAGGGCATTATATTTATATTTCATTGCATTGATCCACTTCTCATCCTACGAATATTCTTCAAAACTCTAGGGCTCGAGGTTCATACAAGGTCATTAATGTATGGTATGTATGATGGCTTTTGGTCATTTTCCTAAGGTCAATAGGATTAGAAATTTCTAACATAGTTTGAGCCCATTTTGGTTTCTTAGCTAGGGAGACAAGAGATTTAGAAACATCCATAACATTAACACAAGAAACATCATCATGATCTTTTACCATATTTTCATTATCAGAACCAGAACCATCATTAGGAATATTGATAGGATTAAGAATATCATTACTATTTGAAGATGAATAGAAACATTTTTCTAAAACAATAACATTGTGATTTTTAGTTACTTCCCTTTTACATGGTCGTAAATCCTTAAACTTGTAGTGTTAATACCATATCCAATGAAAATACAAGAAAAATAAGTCATATCAAGTTTCTTTCTTTTCTTTTTAGGGATATATAAGGAGGCAGGACTACCAAAGACTTTTAAATGTGATACATCAAGTTTTTGATTTGATCATTTCTCTAAGGGATTGAAAGGTGAATAACTTTTCTAGGGACTCTATTTAGAATATATACTCTTGTTGTGTTCATTGCTTCTTCCCACAAAAATTGGGAAGACCGGTAGAATAAATCATAGTGAAAGACATATCTAGAATAGTCCTATTTTTCCATTCTACAACACCATTAGACTAGGGAGAATGAGGAGAAGTTAATTCTCTCTTAATACCACAATCAATACAAAAATTTTCAAATGCCTTGCTAACATATTCACCCCCATTATTTTTTCTAAGCTTCTTAATTTTATAATTTGATGAATTTTCAACAAAAGCTTTAAATTCCTTAAATTTTCCAAATACATCAGATTTATTTTTAAGAAAATATGTCTAAATCATCCTGGTGAAATCATCAATAAATGTCACAACATACAAAGAACCATTTAATGAAGCTACTTCAAGAGGTCCTCTAACATCACTATGAACAAGTTCTAGTGGTGAAGAGGAACTCTTCTTAGGATGTAAGTGAAAGGGTTTAGCACTTTGTTTCAAGCATAAACACCCTTCACAAGCATCGTGAGATGAAGACAAAATAGGAAAACCTTTAACTAGATTATATCTAGACATTTCATACAAGCTTTGATAATTGACATGTCCTAACCTTTCATGCCATAGTTTTAAATTATTCAAACTTTGAGATATAAAACAAGATGCAAAAGAAAAATCATCAAAAATATATAGACCATTTCTTTGAATTCCTTCAACAATTATATTATCATTACTATCTTTGATGTACCAAGTATCCTTCAAAATTTGAATAGAAAAACCATCATGAGTTAGTTGTGAACATGACAAAATATTCTTTTTAAGCTTAGGATTACATACAAAATTATTCAAAATACCATTTGCAAATTTTACTTTTCCTTTCTCTATTTCTTCTAAAGATGAGTTATCACCAAGATACACATGTTCATTGATTTTTGTAACATAAAATAAAGAATTGGAAATACTAGTCATATGATTTGAAGCACCTGAATCTAGAATCCATTCAGAATTAGAGGAAGAGTATAAAGCAACATATAATGCAATAGTTTTAGGAGAATCATTAGAAAGAACCCTTTTTCCTTAAATTATATTTAGATGAGATAGTCTTTTTCTATTTTTTATGAATAGGTTTATTAGATTTACACTCTTCCTTTTTATTCCCAAATTTGCCACATTATTTACATTTAACATTAAATCTTATATGTAAATGTTCGAAGTAAAACTTTTATAAACAACAAATGAAGATTTAGATCTAAACTTTTGATCAGAGAAGGCCTTTCTGGTTTGAACTTTGAATTCTAAGCAAGAAGTTCTGAGAGACATTCTCCTTAGAGTCGAAGTTCATCATCACTTGCTCTTCTTATATCAAAAGAGAACTCAAAGTATTTAAATTAGGTAATTCATCCTCATTCTAATATTTAGAGTTTAGGATAGAAATAAAATTCCTAAATATTTCATGTATATTCAATTGAATAATAAAGTAGATTAATTTTTCACCAATTAAGTCACAATTGCATCCATCTAATTGTGCTTTGATATTTTTAATTTTGGCTAAGAAATTAACTAATTTTTCATCTCCTTTCATAGGAGTCATAAGTAATTCTAAAACAAGTTTAATAATATTATATAAGCGTGTACCTTCATGCATGGATTCTAATTGTATCCATATCTCTTTAGGATGTTCGATATTACCAATGTGTAGAAGATATTCATTATTCACATTGTGTAGGATCATGGAAAGGGCCTCTGCGTAAAATTTTAGAATGCATTTATATTTTCCACGTTTGTTTGATGATGGTGGCGCAAGCTCAGGTCTTGAAACAATCGTCCAGAGTTTCCTTGTCATAAGTTTTGATTTGACCTTGATCTTCCAATTATTGTAATTTTCTCCATTTAGGATTTGGGATTTATTGAGGAAAAAGAAACTGGATGCCATTGTCTTTAAAATTTCAGGAACCACATACCCCATTATGATATAATGTGCCACTGAGTTAGAAATATATTAGCCAAAAAAATTACAATACCCATATTTTATAATGAAAAATGTATTATTTCATTGAAAAATCAAGTATTATATATTTAAAAAAAGAAATAAATATTTTTTAAAAAATTGATCATAAAAATATTAATAGAACTAGATCTAAAGAAATTATTTGACCATAACTAGTTATCTCATTAAAATGTATACTAATTAACTTTCCATAAATAATAAACCACATTATAAAGGGATTTGGAATTATACCCCAGGACCCATCATAAAAATTTTTGACCATATAGAAGTGAAGATGAAACCTCTAAGAATGCACAACTTTAAATTTTTGAAAAGTGTTAATGAAGATAAATATCGGCCAACTTAAATTTGACATCTAAATGACCATCATTCTACCTTATTTTTGGTCTACCATGATGGTTATTTGATCATCAATTTTAACACAGTGAAAATTTCTTGGATATGGCCGATTAAATTTGACGTCTAAATGACCATCATTCTGCCTTATTTTTGGTTTGCCATGATGGTCATTTGACCGTCAATTTTAACATAATGAAAATTACCTATGTATTTCCAGAATATGAAATTTCATAATTTCTTCTTCTATACAGTTTTAGACAAATTTTGTTTATAAATTATAATAAGATATAAACAATTATATATTTTTTTTGAGAATAGTTTATATAATATAAACTATAATGATCTTTATTCTATAGTAAATTTTTATTTAAAGAATATAGTTATAAAAACTATAAACTTATATTTTTAAATCAAGCCCTATTAGAGGGGGTCCAAAGGACATAGACATATTATTTTTGAAAAAAATAAGGTAAAAATAGTAAGAGAATTTTTACAGTGTAAGGATATTTCGAAACACATGAGAGTATAAATCAACTTGGAGATTTATAGAGGGAAAAAGTAATTTCACTGCCAATGAAATAATTTGAAATCCTTATTTTCATAATACTTGTCTCCTCCCTTCATTTGCTATTGAATTTTACCTTTGAAAACATTTACCCTGCACACATTTAAAACTATAGAGAAATATAAATATTTCATATATTAATTTACCCTTACTTGTATGTGATTTTTCACACGCATGTAAACCTCTTTCACTTATGCACACTCACATTAATTCCTCACAAAACATTAAAAAAATTAGATTGTAAAAAAATAGGGAGAAGGGGGACCGATGATTTTTAAATACCCTTTCGAGTTGGTTGAAAAAACCCATACAAAATTAAATAAAACAACATTTGATCTAATCTATTTAATTTACCTCACTCTGTTACCATGATAGAATTTGAGGATTCTATTAACTACGGATTTAATCAATTAAATTATACAACATTAATAAACTATGCAATATTAAATCAATAAACATCACACTATATTGCATAACAAATAAAGAAATACTTACAGAAAGTAAATAACAAATGACATAGGATTTATAGTGGAAAACCCGAAGGTAAAAACAACTCGAAAAGTAACCTTTATTATAGAGAACCCTTTTACATCCAAGTAAATTACCTCCTCCTTTAGAAACCCTAATCACAAGGGTAAAAAAACCTTTGATATATATTTTCCAATATATCAAATGAGGACCCAAAGTCCTTTTTATATGAGGTGATCAGGTATGTCTCCTAACCCACCTTTTCAACCTAAATGGTTGACACATATACCAAGGTTTAAAATATTTAATAATAGAAATATAACTATTTCTTATTATTAAATATTTAACCTAAAGTATATCCCTAGGTTTGAATATTTAATAATAGAAATAGAAATATTTCTTATTATTAAATATTTAACCTATAGTATAATGTTAGACCCATATTTAATTAAGAAGTTGTCATCCCACTTAACCATTATGTTCCAAAATGTCTCTAATTAGATATAGTAGACTGTAACAATCTTCTTCTCTAAACCATCAAGGATATTGATTGATACAAGGCCTCTCTTTAGTATAATATTATAAAATCTAAAAGAGAAAATTATCAAAAGTATTTCTATCAAATTTCAAGGGTTCATGTAATGTTTGAAGGTCTAACACAATTTTGGATTCAAAACCATCATTGTGACTCTATGATTTCTCATGAAGCTTGATTAACTTATAAAATGACATGAAATTGGTTTGAAGACTTGATATTTGGCCTGAAGATCTACTTTCACTCCCTCCTCAGATTTGGGTTACTAGTAATAGACAAGAATGGAGGTAAACTTGACCAAACTCAATATTGAACTTATCATGCACGTTAAGATAGGGTATTCAATTTTCTCTAGTCTTAAAGTTGAAAAAGCACGAGCATTTATTCGAGGAAAGAGTATATATCTTTCTCCTAACATTCTTCCAAATATAATAATTCTGATAACAACATTTATGTTATCTGGAAATGAAGATAACTTCCTTACCAAATTTGAGATATAGTCACAGTTCAAGTTATTAAGGGTTTCCAAACATACAATAGGGAAACAAGGTGATAACCTATAAATACTTGACTTATTAATTTCAACTATGAGTTTAACCACTAAAAATAACTTCATGCATGGATTCATATATTCATAAATTCAATAATTCTTACAAAACATAGACTTATTGATGGATACGGTCCAAATTTCACTAAACAGGGTATGCTAGATCAAAGCGCATCATAATTCTAAGGTAAACTTGCTAAAACCTTCCTACACATACTTTAAAGATGGAAATTAACATTAAAATAAATCCTTCAATGCAAAAGGCCCAAAACATTCACAATTAACAACATCCACACAGTCTTCATATATGCAAAATAGAGCTCCTTATGTGTTAAAACTATAGATTTCATACAAAATTTCCATGTTCTTCACTTCACTCTCCTCTCCATCCTCAAGGAATATTATCCTCTCCACTCCTTACCACCTCTAGGGGGATAACTAACTCCTTATCTATAACTCATTATTATTTTTACCTCATTCTTTTCATACATTTCAACCCTAAATAACTCCTTATATGACTCATAGTCTCATTCATAGCTAGTGTAATCATGTTACATCATTTTTCAACATTGATCAACTTCTAAACTCATCCCTTTCAACATACCTAAAATATTAACATGTCACTTTTTTCACTTATACCCCTTTCCATACATTAGCAAAAAAATGGATTTTGTTCCCACTTGAAATTCAAATTCCCTTTTGGAGTGATAATATACAATTTGAAATTTTGAACTATTTACACATCCAAGACTCCCTCTCATGATTCAATATACTTTTAAACACTAAACTTGACCTCATAACCATGAAAAAATTCATTTTGGATGTTCTCTTGATAATTTTATTACATCTTAATTAATGTGTAACTTATTAACAATTTACTCCACTCCTCAAGATAAAAACAACCGATCACTTCATTATTTCATTCACCCTATTTTACAAATCTTGTTCTAGTAGACTAGAAAGGACAAATCATGAAAATGTTACCTTTTTCCTCATTAAATGTCTTAAAAACCACATTACCTTATATTTACATTGAATCCAAGGCTATGACAATCATCATATTAGTTTAAAAAAGAAATTTGATCAAGAACCTTCTCGTTTCCCAATATATCCTTCTCTAGCTTCCTAGTGTTCTAGCTCTAAAATAGAAAAACTTTGGAAATTTTGCATTTAATAACTTCTTAAACCTCTTAGCCTTCTTAAAAATCCAATTTTATGCATCAATGGTCATATAATTGGTTAAAAAAATATAACTTATCAACTCTCTCAAAAATTGTTGTTTATTATTCGGAGAGAAGTGCTCCTAAACAACTCATGGTTGGAAAGATTGGCACATACCTAAAACAAGTTATTAATTTATCTAAATAATATTTTGGATTGATATGATGTGGTCTAAATTTTAGAGTAGCACTCCCATTCCTCTTCTCTCAATTTTCCATTTCACCTTCCTAGTGCAATACTCTCGACTAGCCTTATTTTGATGTATATTCACACACGTATCTCATTATAAGGGGTTTCTCAATAAACTAGGGAATATTATGACACTCATTATGGTGTTTTAACTTTTTGGAAAGTTTTAAAATGGGTTCCTTTGGAAAGTATCCTTCATTTCCACCTTCTTGGTCTCGAATTAGGTCATTGTGCCTACCTACGGAGTTTGTGTAGGAACTATCAAAAGAATCTTGAAATTTACAAATCTAAAACCCAAAATTCCTTCACATTCTTGATTAACACCTTATTAGGATGATATCTATTAAATTTCATAAAATTTGAATGGATAAAAATATCAAAAGGAAACCTTTGGCTTCTAAAACCGCAACATAGGGTTTATCGGACTTGTGTGAACTCGAGAGGGAAGTAATTTGAATCTAGAGTCTATTCCATCATTTCAAGATCTAATACAACTATATCATGGTTTGAGATACCCAAAACCTCTTATTTACTCACAAATATCCACTAATGGACTATCTAGAAGCATTTTTATGTGTTTTATTACAATTATGACATGGTAAACATAGTTCTACAACTCTTTGCATGTTTATGATGGATTTATCTTATTTGTACAGACTTAGAAATCCTTAATTCTCTATTAAAAAAACTCTAATCTTATCCATTCACAACTAGCACACACTTATCATCATTAAGAGAGTTTCATCATTAAGTCATAATCAACTTCCTTCACGACGCCTTTGTAAACACAATATAATTGTCATTCATAGTCTAAAATTATCCTTAAGCTATAATCAAGACATGCACAAGTCAAAATTTCATAAATTCTTCTAATATTACCAGTGTGAACACTCCCTCATCAAGGAACAAAACAATTTCAATCAAATGTACTTGTAAAACATAGTCGATCATCTTGCATAGTCTTGCATGTTATGAATATGGATTGCAATATTTCAATCTACTTAAATTATCCCATGGAGTTCAAGAAACCTCTCTAGATGCTCAACACATATATCCATTAGTCCCTTAAGCCTCAAATGATAAAACAACTCTCAATCCATAAGAAAAATAACACATATTTAACACAAAAACAAATTTTTATTCTTTCAAAACAATGTCTTAAAAAATCATATTCCTCCATTCTCCATCTCTTCGATATCATTTTCCTTGAGGAATGAGCTAGCCAGTTCTTCTTATTCAAATTTTATCTCATTCTCCCACTTTCTCCATAAACCCTAACTAACTTCTTACTACTCATGACTCACATGATGCCCACACAAGGCCAATACAAGCATATTTCAACATTTTAAGACATTTAATTTGTTCACACTCACTCTAGGACTCATTTTACAATATTAAACACTTATTACCCATGCTTAGAGACCTTAAAGACACCTTTCCACTCTTGAAAAGTCTTGACAAGTCATATTTTCACTCTTTACAAGCTTTACTAGTTCAAATCATATTTTGTAGGGAAAACATAATATGAAGAAAATTCAAATTTTCTAGACTTCTCCTATACTCTAAATGACTCCTATGCTTCACTAAGACCTATAAAACACTTCAATAGCTCAGGAACATGAAAAGAAGGTAAAATTTGATACTTTTATTCTCTATTTAATGATGCCTTGCATCATACTCCCGAGGAGGAGAAATAAATTTTATGTACTTTCTTATTTGGATGGCTATGTCTTTAGTTGTGTCTTCATCTTACTTGTTTGTTCTTGACATTTCTTCCTAAGTTCTATTTCACTTGATTTTTCCTTGACCACATGGATCCCAAATCTTGGTCTTCATGCTTACATTTTCCTTGAATTGGCTTCCTTCTCTCTTGAGTTTCATCTTTATCATCTTCATCCTCATGCTTCCATCAATTGTACCTACACAAAAAAAAAAAAGAAAAAAACATACTCTTCTCCTTGGTTCATGATGTTCTCCTCCTCTATATATCTTTTTCTCATTATATTTTCTTCTCTTAACATTCTTGGAATTACTGAAAACTTTCCATATTCTTTATTCTTCCTTTTCTCATCATATTCATCAACTTCATGATCTATTTCTTCATCTAATAGACCATCGATTGGGTCCACAAGCACTTCATCATGTGCTTCTTTACTATTTTCTTCACCCCTTTCTTCTTTCACTTATCATCTTCATATCTTTTATTTGATGCTACTTGTAAACTTAATTCATTTGCAAAAAAAAGGGGGTTTTCTCTTCATTATTGCAAGATTCTTGTAAACTATTTTTAAACAAAAGAAAGATTATAGTAATGAAATCATGGATTTTATTTTTATTTTTACATGTCTTCATTTTGAGGTCTTGTTTTTTTATAAATCTACAAAGTATGGTTATGCATTATACATTAAATCTGAAACATTTAGTTGTGTTTATTTTTATTTTATTTTTTAAAAATGGATGGCATCACATTTGGTATTAGAGCCGTGGTTCAAACACATAGACTCTTTGGGTAATTTCTGTTTTAATTACCTTTACAAAAAAATTGGAAAACATAAGCTTACACGGCTATGATCCTTACCTACTCAAGTACTTCCATTTGATCTATAAAACATTACGATGCATATTTATGCAAACATAATCTTGAATTGTTTAGAGGGAAGTGAACATGGTCGTTTACAAGTTTAGAAGTTGATATGCCAGTAAAACGGCTGGAAAATATGGCCCCTTAATTTGGCTATCAAAAAAAAATATTGCTGGTTGGTACTTTTGAGTCTTTGACAACTTCATCCGTTGGATTAATATTTACAAATAATCCATAGACTAAATCAGCTTGCTGCTAAAATCTCCCAATTTTGAAGTCAGCTAAAATCTCCAAATTTTGAAGTCATCATGTATATTTTTGACAGAGATAAAAGGTACATGGAAAATGGAGTGTAAATCTTGCTTCTATGTAGCTTATGATTGTTGTATCTAGTATCTACAATATATTTTGAAAAGCAGATTTCATTAAGGCTATAAAGAAAAGGTTATAGAAGTTTTGAATGTGATTAGCTTTTCTTATTATTGTCTACATATTTTGTTAAGTTTTGAATGTGGCAATGTTTTCTTATTATTATGATAAGTAATTTATTTTCCAAGTAATTGAATTTTTTTTTTCTGGGCCTCAATGATTTCCTCCACCCTTCGTTCATCTATGGCTATACTTAAAGACTTGAAAGCAAATAAGGGATCAAATTCACATATGTATTGTGATATGTTGGTTGACATACATTTGAATTGATTTTCAAATGTTTGATATATTTTTCATTTCTTTAGATTAAAGGATACGATAGAATAAAGAATACACATCATTCAAAACTCGAGCCCTAAAGGGAGGTAGACATTAGAGGAACCATTACAACACGGCAGCAAAACCAAGATCATTGTAGCTCAAAACAAAAAAAAACATGTTTGTACTACATGATCCATATCTTCTCCAGACATGACATAGTTCAATCAGATCACTTCTTTGGCCATTTGGCAAAGAGTTTCAGCTATCAAATAATCTACGATTCATCGCCAAAACTAATCAACATTGTCTATAATAGGAGAACAAAATCCAAACTTCTCAATTTATATCAATCTTGCTCATATGTGTCTTTGTGTGGCAAGCTCCAACAGTCACTATCTTCATAAACCAGTTGGCCATTAGTAACCTTGTGTAGCATGTCATACTATTCGTATACTTGTAACATCTTTAGATTAATAAATTTTGACTTCAGAGGACTCCCACGACAGAAAGGAGCTTTAAGAGCAATCCAGCCTTTTGTGAAGATTCACTTAAGCATGCAAATCCTTGTTTGGGCTCCATACAGGCGTCTTAGTAGCAACGTTATCAGTAGGTTTGGTGCTTCCACTTTCAACAGTGCGAAGAGGATCTGTTTCAGTTTCCTTAACCTGACACAAATTAGGGGGGGTTACTCTTCATACATTATTAAATAATCACAAATATATAGATGCAGCTAAGTATATGTCAATATCAAAATCATAATGACAAAATTTGGCATAAGATTATACAGAGCATGGATATAAGAATTTTATATGCACTCCTTAGAGAAGAGGGGTATAACTCAAACTTGAAGAATCAAAAGACAACAATCATACAAAATATAATTTTTTTCAGAAATTATTCAAACATTTTTCGAAAGGGCCACTAATGATCAGCAGAAGAAACAATGCTAGTGCTAAAAAAAAAAAAAAAAAAAAAAACAAAAACAAAAACAAATTTGATCTCGCATCCTCCAAGGCAGCTCCTATGACTATTGACCTTAAAGGTTCTACAATCTGATTAGTCACTAATATAACAACATATCAATAATTTAGAAACAACGATTCTCGAAGCTCAAAATATCATGGGTTAATCAAACTTATTTTTGATTAGGCTATATACTCATCCAAAAAGGTACTTTGAAATTTTATGCACTACCTACAATTTATAAAAAAGGACAAAGAGCAAAGAAGGATATCCCCAAAATTTAAAAGCAATAGCCTAAAGCTCGTATAGGAAAAATTCCTTTATGCTCAAAATGACACATTTGAAAACTATTATCCAAACATTGAGGCTTGGTATAAAGGGATCCGAGTCTCACAAATATTTCCTTGCCACCTAAGAGTAGATTCATATTCTAGAACCATATCATACTTACTATTGACCAAAAAAAAAAATCATAAAAGAAGTACAAGAATTATGCCTGGCTGTTCCAAAATTACTTGCAATTTGCTGCATGTCTCATGTCTAAATGAAATATTGGGTTCCATGGTGACCATACAATATGAAATTCCTGTACTAAATGAAGAAAGAAAAGTGGTTCTAGTTTCAGAAACAATTTTAGAGGTGAATGAACAGCTTTTCTTTGGTCACATCCATCGAACCCCTACCATCGAACCCCCCCTGCGCATTGCGCACCCGGCCAAAAGCCAGCCCCTACCCACGCACGTGAGCCAACCTTGCCACCTTTGCCCGCCACCTCCCCCTCCTTGGTTTTTCCACACCGAACTGCACAACGCCCTTCGTTGCTGCCCTACCTGCCTACCGTCCTCTCCCCCTCCCCCTCGGTGCCACTTTCCCGTACACCACCATCCACCGATGCGATCCATGCGGCCTCCTCCCACCACCATGGATCCAAACCCTAGTGCCACCACCCTCACCTGCATACAATCAAAAACAAAAAAAAAAGAAGAAGGTGAGAGGAATAGGGTTAGGATTAGGGCACTATATTTTTATTGGAAATGAAAACATAAGGAAATGTTAGGGTTGTCTTAGGGAAAGTTAGATCTAGGGCTAAGAAACATTTGATCCTAGGGTCACAATTTAACCATGCAAACCTAAAGTTTTAGTGTGAATAGGAAATAATTTTAAAAGGGGTGTTTGTAAATTGTAATTATAGGGAAGACAAATTAAATATAGAGTGGGGAGTAATTATGTTGTCTAATTAATTTATTAATTAAATCAGGTTGACTTAATAAGAATGTCTTTAACTACGGGTTACTCTTAAAAATTTTATAAACCATTTGTTTATTTTTATTTTTTTTATTATCTTGGGTACAGGATGGCACCCAAGAGGGGATGATTGGCTAGAGGCTTGGGACATAGTGCACCTACATGAGAGCCACCAGCACCCAAATTTGGGCCTCAGATATTAGAGGTCCTGCAATAGCTAATAGGCATTGTGCAGCAGTTCCTTCAACCACTGCAGGCACCAAGAGAGGAGGACATTTAGTTGGGAGATGAGGAGTTGATTGGCGAGGATGCACATTCAGAGCCACCTAAGCACAATACCCCAGAGATGAGAGGTCATGTAGCCCTTCCATTCTTGGTGAAAGAATGGCCTCGTTCCATCGCAAATGATCACTTAGCTTTGAGGGACCATTTGGAGATAGGTGACCCATTTAACATGTTAAACCACATCGCCTTGGATTGAGACCCGTGTAGTGTGATTCGAGATCTTCTTTGCCTTCACCACCTACTTACACTAGTTTGACATATGGCTTTAGGCGAGTCCCGGCTCCTTAGCATGGATAGCTACTTTGGTTTGCACTCTCATGAGAGAAATGTAAAAGATAGGTTCACCATACACCTCCTCCAAGACGCAACGGTCATTTGGTGGAGATATGAGGAGCAGAAGCTCCATTTGAATTGAGATACAGTGACCCGGGAGTTGTTCAAGGAGTGGTTCAGGGCCTCGGTATATGTCAGAGCATTTTGTGCAGAAGAGGATTGATGAGTTTCATGACTTATGATAGGGCTCTGGCACAGTGGCACAGTATGAGAGTAGGTTCTTGGATCTCTTGCTAGTATGTAGACTACCTGCAAGATGAGAAATTGCAGGTAAACAAGTTTATTTGGGGCCTAAATGCAGATATTGCAGGATCAGTTAGGATGTTATCTCCTCCCACGCTTGAGAAGGCCATTGAGAAGGCCCACTTGGCTAAGGAGTATAGGACCAAGGCATAGAAACACCAAGATAGGAACAAGAGCAAGTTTTAGGATAGGATTCAAGCTTTTAAGAGTCGAGAACACGGGGTGCAATACCACCCCCTAGAGGAGAATTCCTGGTCTCCTCCGGTAGCATCGAGAGCTCCACCACATCCACCGCTTTGTAGACACAACATCGGGGACACCAACATCGAGAGGGGTAGACAAACTTAGATCTTTCAACGAGGCGGATCTAGGGTGGTTTTGGTGGATCCATAAATGGGAGGCCGGGTACTCATCACTCATAGCCAACCCAATCATAGCGATCTACTAGGGTTAGACCGGTAGGTTCATTTCACCAAAGTACAAGAGGGACCCCATCTTAGAGGGGTATAGGAGGATGTTTTATTTGTGGGGCTCCAGACCATTATGTGTGTATGTGTCCACACAAGTCATATATGTAGTGGTTGACAACCGCGGAGTCGAGGATCAAGCCACATTCAATGAGACAATCAGGGGTATTTTGTCTTAGTACTTTTTGACTCAGTGCTTGATTCTTTTATATCTCCTTTTATAGTGGACCAGTGTGGGCTAGTGGTGGCTAGGAAGCCAAATAGTTGGCAGGTTGAGTTGGCCTCTAGGGCTAATCTCGTTATAGACTCATATGTGGAGAGTTGTGTACTTGACTTGGGAGTTTTCTCCACTACACTTGACCTCCAAGTTATTCCTTTAGGATCATACAAGATGGTGTTGGGTATGGATTGGCTCGAGGCTCATCAAGCCAAGGTGGATTGTAGAAATAAAGTCATTGAGTGTCAAGATGATCTTGGTAGTGCAGTTGTGATTTTAGGGATGCAGAGACCTATTTCCTTGTGTATGATCTTGGCTAAGCAACTCAAGTGGAGCATGCGTAAGAGTTGCTGTTGTTTTCTATCACCATTAGTGATCATTCATATAGTACTCAGAGCATTCGCCCTTTGATGATCACGTAGTTTTGAGGAAGTATGCAGATGTGTTTCCAAGAGAACTTCCAGGCTTACCACCTAGTAGGGAGGCAGATTTCACCATTGACTTAGTGCCTGGCTCCACACCAATTTATACGGCACCCTATCGGATGATGACTTCAGAGCTTCATGAGCTCAAGATTTAGTTAGAGGAGTTGTTGGAGAAGGGTCTCATTTGACCTAGTGTATCTCCTTGGGGAGCACCAATCATATTTGTGAAGAAGGATGGTTCTCTCAGGATTTGTGTAGACTTGAGACAACTCAACAAATTCACAATAAAGAACCGTTATCCACTCCCGGGATTGATGACTTGTTTTATCGGATGCGGGAGCTCGATTGTTCTCCAAAATTGGTCTCAAGTTAGGGTATCATGAGTTGTGCATATTAGATGCAGATATTCATAAGACAATGTTCTGCACATGTTATGGGCATTATGAGTTCATTGTTTTCCCCTTTGGTCTGACCAATTCCCCAGCTGTCTTCATGAGCCTCATGAATGGAGTGTTTAGGACCTTCCTAGATCACTCTGTCATAGTGTTCCTCGATGATATTTTGATATATTCTCATTCTGAGGAGGAACATGGGGAGCATTTGAGAGGGGTACTTCAGGTTTTGAGAGAGTAGAAGTTGTTTAGGAACTTTGAAAAGTGTAGCTTCTTTCAGAAAGAGATTTAGTACTAGGGACACATTATTTTAGGAAAGGGTATCTCTGTATATCCCTCTAAGATTCAAACTATCATGGATTGGCCAACACCCACATCAATGACTGAGGTGAGGAGCTTCATGGGTTTAGCAGGGTATTACTACAGGTTTGTGTAGGACTTTTCTAGGATTGCTCACCCTATTACCTCCCTTTAGAGGAAAGGGAAGAAGTTTGACTGGTTAGAGAAGTGTGAGTAGGCCTTCTAGTTGCTTAAGGAAAGGTTAACCATGGCACCTATCTTAGCAGTTCTAGACCCGACAGAGGATTTTGTTGTTTGTACCGATGCATCACTAGAGGGTTTGGGAGCAGTTCTTATGCAAGAGCATCGAGTTATTACCTTTGAGTCATGTAAGCTAAAAGATTATGAGTTTAACTATCCTACTCATGACTTGGAGCTTACATGTAGTTATTCATGCACTTATGCGTTGGTGACACATCCTTTTGGGTAGACCTTACATTTTGAGGAAAAATCATCACAGCTTGTAACATATCTTCTCATAGCCAGAACCTCAACGCTTGTCAATGGCATTGGATGGAGTTATTATGTGAGTATGACATGGACGTGAAGTATATCAAAGGAAAGTAAAATGTTGTTGCGAGATGCACTTGGTAGACGATGACATGTGCTTGCTTCATTGACACTGCGCAATGATCGAGGGACATGATTCTTCAAAGATCTTCCTAAGGATAGGTTTTATGAAGGTGCTAGACAGATGTTGGACTCTTAGGGTTCTTTGGAGGGCAGATATTCGGGATGCATGATAGATTCTTATGGTTTACTTCAGTTCCATAGGTGCATTTATGTTCCTAAGGCGGGATATCTACGTAGTTTTATCCTTACTAAGGCTCATTGAGGCCCATACGTAACACATCCAGGAGTGAAGAAGATGCATGCTGATTTGAGACAGTTATATTATTGGCTTGGTCTTCGTCGGGACATAGTAGATTTTGTTGCATGTTGCCTCAAGTGTCGAGGGTCAAGGTAGAGCTTTCCCATCCCGCAGGACTCTTATACCCTCATGATATCCCCAAGTGGAAATGGGATGTGATCTCCATGGATTTCATAGTAGGACTTCATATGTCCTCTTATCGTCATGATGCCATTATGGTCACTGTGGATAAGTTGACCAAGGTTGTATATTTCTTGCCAACCAAGGTCATCTATAATGCACAGGCCATCACCAAAGTGTTTATGGAGGACATTGTTAGATTGCATGGGATTCAAGATGATCATCAATGACAAACACACCATTTACACATTAGTTTTTTGGACTTCTTTTTTAGAATGCCTTGGGTACACAGATTAATTTTAGTTTGGCATATCATCCAGAGATAGATGGGTAGATAGAGAAAGTTAATCGGGTTCTTGAGGACATGTTGAGGATGTATGTGATGGACCAAAGAGAAGAAGTGGGAAGATTATTTGCATTTAGCTGAGTTTTCCTACAACAACAATGATCATCATAGTTCGGTTGGCATAGCTCCCTACCAGGATTTGTATGGTTGACCTCACAGGACACCTTTGAGTTAGGAAAGACTAGATGACATGATTATTTTGGGAACAACTTATCTACAGGTGGATTTAGAGTAGCGAGGTTGTTTTTATTAGAAACATCTTGAGCGAGTGCTAGATCATGCCATAAGTGTATATGCGAGACACTAAGAGGATTGATCGTCACTTCTTAGTGGGTGACAAAGTCTTCTTGAGGGTTCATCCTCATAAGATTCTGATCTGTTATGGAAAGGGTTCTAAGCTATCGCCTCATTTTGTGGGGTCTTTTGATATCCTTGAGGTCATCGGCCTAGTTGCCTATCCCCTAGCTTTGCCACCACTCCTTTCACAGGCCCATGATGTATTTCATGTTTCTATATTGTGTAGATATGTACCAGATTTTCTCATGTGTTGGATTAGTCAGCATTATAGGTAAAGTACGAAGGACGGTGGATATTGGAGCCCGTATGCACTTTGGAGCACTGGAGGTTGGCCCTTCGGGTGGTCGATATTTGGACTAGGTTATATTATATTGGGATAGATATGACGAGACGTCGCCTACCGGGAGGATGCTACACCAATGATGGCTATATATCCCTATCTCTTCCAATGACTTCCGGGAGGAAGTCTAATTCTAGGAAAGTGGGATGTAGCACCCACATTTTTATATCTCTAGTTATCTCGTTGGTTCCTTTATGCATAGACATGTTTTGACCGAGACTCGATATATTTTGGACATTATGCTATGTTGTTTATCCTCATGGACATTATGGTGTTTTGGGTGTGTAGCGCCAATTGGACTAGATTAGTATACCGATATATTCCTTATGATGTTGATAACACTAACAGAGTTACATGATAGTGAGATTTATTGGTTAGATGTTGATTTCTTTGCAATCGATGTAATCAATGATATAGTTTTCTAGATTTAATAATGGTAATCTCATCTTGGCCTAAGTGTATGTCGTTGTACTTTTATATCGTGGATGATTCATGGTGAACTATGTGTATAATTGTATGCATTGCACTATCAATAGTATAATGATGTTTGGAAATTAAAAGTTGATTAATTTTGTGATGAGTAGATGATGTTTATTGTATTGGACAGATGCGGTTAATGTGTGTAATGAGTGTGCAGGTGACAGGTATAGGAGAGCATGGGTTTCAGGGTGGCTACGTAATTGTGCACAAGCGGCCCACGAGATGAGTCCTAACCATGCTAAATGTTTGAGGCCTTAGAGTAGGTGTATTAATTGGGCACCATGGGTGAACCCTCAATTGTAATATTTTATGTCTTGTAAAATTAATTATGGTTAGGGTGTGTTTTATTTAAGTAAACTAGTTTAGGGGTTTAATGATCTCATCTTAATTTAAGTGATGGTTTTGGGTAAGTGTGTGTGTGTTGGTACAAGGGATTGGGGACACATGTGAGCCTTGGTTGAACCCCACACCCTCTACCCTTATGCCCAAGTATGCCAAACCCGAAATTGGGTCATTTTGGGCATTTTTAGTGACCCCTTTTTAGTTTGGGAGTTCACCTAGCATGAAAATGGGCCCTTGGACCCTACCTAATAGGTAAGGGGGCTTATTTCAAAGGTTTGGAGGGAGTTTCCCTCCCATTTTTTCCTCCTTTGGTCACATCCATGTAAGGTGGTTGGGTTGTGTGTATTTGTTAAAAGTTGCTCCAGTTTGTTTTATTTTCATTTTTAGTAATTTGGCTAATAAGGACAAAAAGGTGAGTTTACTTTTACTTAATTGGTTTTGGAATCTTTGACTTGTGAGAGGAGAGGGGGTGACACTTGTCACTTTCCTATTGGTGAGGAAACTTTTGGGTTCCTCTTCTTATTCTTCCTCATGGGGAAGGAAGGGGACTTTTTTCCTTCTTTTTTTTTTGAGAACTTGGAGAATTTTGGGAGCTTGGAAGTTTGCTTGGACAAAGGGGAAAATCTTAGAGTCTTGGAAAGCATTGTAGAGGTAGGATTCTTAATCCTTTTCTTTCCTTGTTGTTTCTTATCTTGTTAACTATGCAATGGTCAATAAAATAATGTGTGTGAAATTATGTGTTGTAAATTTGTATGGAGAATGTAGGTTGTTTGTTTTGTTGCTTTGTTGTTTTCTTTTGTTTTACTCTCCACCATCATATGGATTGATGGTTTTTGGAGAATTTAGGGAAGAGAGAAGGATTTCCTCTCAAACCTCATGGTTGTTGATCAAGCCATGAAGGTCCCTCTCATCCCCTCTTATGGTTTGAGGTGGTAGAAACGTTCATATGGCTTGAACCTTTCTCCATTCTTGGTGCGGAAACCCTTTTGGGTTTGAAAATCCTCCCAAGAAGGATTTCTTTGACATAAAGGAGGAATAAGGAGGACGAATGATTAGGAGGAATAAGGAGGTTTGTAAACATGCTTTTGTTGGTGTATCCTATGGTTGGGCACCTTTGTTTTGGGCATCCTATTTCTTCTCTTCCCCTTTGTTAGGTTGACCTTGCTCTCCTCATGTTGTTGTTTTACTATTTGTAGTTTGTCTAAGTGTTTAAATGGTTCTATGTATTCTTGTTGTGTTTATCCCCATTATACTTATGCACATTGTGGAAGTTAGTTCCTCTCTCCCATGGGCTTGGGGGAGGCTAGCATGACTTCCAACCATGGAAAGGCATGTGATGATACCTATTGGTTTGGTGGTAAAGAAGCATTGCCTCTTGATTCGGCATTTTGGAAGAACACTCAAAGTTGGAGATAGTTGGAGTCTCCTTGTCAACTTGGTCCTCTTGCCATCTTCACTCTTTTGAGAACATTACTTTCATTATATCTTTACAAATGTGGCTTGTGAAGCTTTCATCTTCTTGTAAAACACCTATTTTGTATTTGATGCTACTTGTAAACTTAAGTCATTTGCTAAAGAAGGGGGTTTCTCTTCATTATTGCAAGATTCTTGTAAACTATTTAAAAAAAAAAAGAAAGATTACAATAATGAAATCATGATTTTTTTGTTATTTTTACATGTCTTCATTGGGAGGTCTTGTTTGTTTATAAATCTACAAAGTATGGTTATGCATTATACATTAAATCGAAACATTTAGTTGTGTTTATTTATTTATTTATTTTTAAAAATGGATGGCATTACATATTCGTTTTCTTATCTTTGATTTTCTCTCCCATATTCTTCATACATGTGCACAATAATGGGTACCGCTTCTTCAACAAAAGGGTTATCAAAGAAACTGAAGAAAGAAGATTTGTGGAGGAAGATGAGAAGCTTATATTTAGCACAGCGGGTCTGCTTGTAAGCTCAATTCCTTCACCGTTTGATGAGGTCACTCGCATGATGATTCGTTTCATCTCCTTGGAAGGTAGGTTTGTTACTGTCCCAGCTAAGCATCTCATCTTTTTAAACCACTTCCATAGGAATAGATTGGTTTGCTTCCCTCATTATCTTTTAAACTCTCTTGAGCGCTCCATTTTGGAGTTCCAGAAGCATACCCAGGCGGTTCCCTTGCATCAAGGGCTTATTTTGCTAATTCACAAATACTGCCTTCTCAAGTACCCCGGTCTTCCTTCCTCTCCTAGCCCGGCTCCCCCTTTGATGGGCTCTGCTGCTGCCAGTCCTGCTTCCCCTGCTGCCCTTGCTGCTGCCCCTGCCACCGGTGCTGCTACCCCCATGCCGGCTGCACATGATTCTCCTTCTATTCCTCCTGTTGCTCCTCCTGCCACCCACCTCACCTCTTCCTCTAAACGTCCATTCACCAGGGCTTCTAGGAGACTCAACCTTGAGACTCTTGCAGCAGGGAAAGAGCCTCTTGATCTTGACATTGCACGTGACCTGCTGAACATAAGTAGTGCCAGTCCCCAGGAAGCACAGATGGATAACCCTTCTAAGAGACTGGAGGCCTTAGAGGCTGAGATAAAAATGCTAAAGGATGAGGTCAAAAACCTAGCTAAGCAAAAAGGTAAGAAAAGCATGGAGGGGGAAGGGAGCATTGACAATAGTCAGATTGAAGACATATACAAAAAGCTGACCTCCTTGGACTCCCGCCTTGGGAAGGCTAAGACTAGGCATGATTACAACATTGCTGCCTTTAGGGCCATTGAGGAGTTCATCGTGGGACATGCCAAAAGTGTTTCCAACCTCAGCGGTGTCCCGGCTGCACTTTGGGGCAATGAAAAAGAGAGCAAAAGGACCATCGAGGAGCTCGATAAGACGGATGCTGCCCACATGACCGCTTTGGGTATGTTTCATGCTTGGAAAAAAGTCAAGATCAGTGTTGATCAAGCAGCCAAGAAGTAGTCCTGCATGCTTCTACTGCTCTCTTTTGTTATTCTTACTATTTCTTGGCTGTCGGGTTACTGTTTTTTTGCTGTTGTTTTGCTGTTAAGTCTCGCTTGTGTAGCTGTTTCTGGGCTACGTTGAATTTCATTGTACTACTTGGACTTGGTTAGTCCTGCTATGCTTCTCACTCTTATTCTGGCTTAAAGGCCTTATTTTGTATTCAAGGGTATAGTCCCTTTCAAAAAACTATTTGCCAATATTAAAAAAACTAAAACACAATATTAGACAAAAAAATAAGAGACCAAAATGTTTGAATGAGTGCCAATTTCCTAGACACTTTCCTCTTTTTCTTCATCTCTTTTTCATTTTCCAAATATCTCATTCTCTGTCTTCTTCTTACTATCATCTCTATAGGCCATTTGACCTTCTTTCTCATCATATACCCAATGACATTGTTTTCTTCTTCCTCCATGCTCATCAATAAGATATTTTCTAGCGATTTCATCAAATTGGGTGATTCATTTGGTCTAAGACAAGGATGGTTAACATTTTCCAAGCATTGAATAGTTTAATTTGGGTATTTTAGGGTCAAATTTGCATATTGAAGGACTTTCTAGCATTGAGAAAAGTGTGAAATTACAAGTTTTAAGTGACTAGTTAATGTTGATTAAGAAAACTAACTTGTTTTTGTGATTTTTATTCTTGTATGGTCGACAACATTTAGTATTAGAGATGATAATAAGAATAAATTGACAAATAGATAAGAAATAAAAGAGAACGAAGAAAGTGAAGAGAAGATATTTGTAAGAGAAGTGAAGAGATTGTCAATATGCCACCAAGAAGAGTGGTTAGAGGAGGAAATAGAGAGTAGCCTAGAGACACTAAGTTGGTTTCCATGTTGAGAAACATACATGACAGATTAGGAGCATTGGAAGTTGCTTAGAGAAGAGGGAAATCATTGGATGAAGACAGTGACAAGGAAGAAGAGAAATAAATAAAAGATGTAGTCGTAGAGAAAGAACTAGAGGAAAATAGAACAAAAGTAAGAATCCTAAAGGAAGTTATAGGAGAAGGTATTTAACATAGGATGAAGGTACTAGATTATGGTGGAAGCATGCATCTATAATAGCTAATATACTTGATAGAAAAAATGGATAAGTACTTTGATTTTGAGAACATTGCAGATGATAAGAAGGTGAAGTTTACATGTACAAAACTTACGAACATATTGCTATGTAAGTAGAGGGAAGAATAAGATCAAGAAATGGCACAAGATGGTTACAAAACTAAAAGGTATTTTTATCCCTTTATATTACTAGACTATTTTTTTACAAAGTTACAAAATTTAAGAGAAATGGAATTGAACATGGCTAACTATACTAAATAATTTTACAAATTAGCAACAATATCTGGTCACATAGATGATGATGATTCTAAATAAGTGGCTAGATATGTGAATGGTTTAAGGCTAAACATACAATATAAGATCATTTTGTTCAATCTAAGGACAATGGAGGAATAATACCAAAAATCCTTGAATGTAGAAGAGAAAATTTCAAGAAAATAGACACAATACATTAGAGGTAGAGGAAAAGGAATGAGAGGAAGAGGTCAGAAGTAATATAGAGGAAAATTGCACAATTTAACACATGAGGAAGAACTAAGTAGCTTAAAAACATAAGGTACATCTAGAGGTGGATATACTAGATGAGGTTACTCATACAGAGGAAGATGTGGATTTGGAAGAGGAAGAGGTGAGTTTACTGGTAGGTGCTTAAAATGTAATAATTTTGTTGGTCATAGGTCATTTGAATGTCTTGAATATCCAAAAGAAAGAAAAAAATAGGGTGCATGAAGGTAGGAATTATCTTTCTTGGGATGATGGGGAAGAAAGTGTGGCATCATTATCACTTATGGAATAGCCAAAAGTAGGTGAAGAATTGATGATGAGGAGAACCTTCATGAATGAAAGTAAGAGGAGTGAAGAACTAGTTCAAAGAAGGAAATTATTTTGGACCATATGCAAGGAAAAAGTTAAATGTTTGAAAATCATCATTAATAATGGTAAGAGATAACTTAGTTTCCTCTGAGATGGTTGAAAATATAAAATTGAATAAAATTAGTCATCTTAATCGATAAAAATCATATTGGGTTCATAAAGATCATTAGGTATTGGTGAGTCATCAGTGTTTAGTTAATTTTTAGATAGGTAGATACCATGATTATATTCTTTTGATGTATTTCTTATGGATGCATGTTATATTTTGTTGGGTAGGCCATGGTAATGTGATAGGAATGCTATACATGATGGTTGCGCTAACACATATAAATTTTGAAGGATGGGCTAAGATATACCTTACATCTATTGAATGATAGAAAATCATGTAATGAATACAATCCTAGAGTCATGGCAATGGGGTTGAAAACATTCTTCTAGAATAGAGAAGGGGATTAAGTGATGGAGAACACAATAGGTATAGTTAAGAGAACATGAAAGTGGTTGAATGGATAGGAATATTATTAGAGTAACATATAAAGGAGAATGAGTAAGTAGGATGATGAAATAAGGTATACATATCATGTTGAGAATAAGGAAAATAAAGAGCTCTTAGAGGAAAACAAGAACGGACAAAAGTTAGAACATGAGGTGAACATGCAACAATTAGACCTTGAAGAGGAACAAAAACATTCATGAAGCATGCATTAAAACAATATAAGAAGACAAAATATTGTAAGATAACGGAGAGAGAAAATAAGAAGAGAACATGGTGGTAAGAAAATGAAAAGAAAAATCATAATTTTCAATATAATGTTTCTTTGGATTTTTTTATACATGTCTGAAACTTGAAATAATGAAGGAACAATCACATCACACGAAAGTGCATATTTCAACAAAGAGCTAAAAAATTTAGTATTGAAGGTCAAAACAACCTTGAAGAGAAAAATCAAGATGTCAAGTATCATTTTAAAACTAAAGGGCATGGAGGATCATCATATCTAAAGATGCATCAGGTGAATAATCTCATACAAGAAGTAAAGAACACCAAATATAGTCCTAAAAACATCATTTTTATCAAAAGTATGGTCATTTCAAGGAATATAAGGCTTGCACAAAGTATAGTACAATTAAAGAGTTTTAAGCAAATAAAGATCTCAATTGATAATCAATTTCAAAAGCCCATGTACAATTGGAAGCAAAGAAAGAAGGACAAAATTAGCTTGCAAACAAAAACACCATAGGAAGAATTCTCATTTCCATTTGGAGTATGATGCAAGAGCATCACTCCAAGGGATAATTTAGGAATGTTATAACCAGTTTTTTCTTGATAAGGTCTTTATAGGTCATACAAGTCAAATCCTTTTGGTTTGGTGAGGTCAAAAGGTCAAGAAGTCAAACTATAGAGTTTCCCACCATTGTTACAAATTTGAATTTTTGAATCTTCTTGATCCAATTTTGGCTTTCTTATTTAGTTTAGGGGTCCTAGAGTTGGTCTTACACAATTTTTAGGTTGTTTTAGGCATTGCGAGTCCTTAGAGACTCTTCTTGGGGTCTAGGTGGTTAAATAACTCTTAAAGCTAAATACTAGCCCTTTTGTTTAAAAAGTGTTAACTTCATATGATATTGGCTTGTAATCCTTGAAGTCATTTATAAAAAGATTTGAGGAGAGGGATATAAATAACTTGGTTTGTAAATATTTTATTCATTCATTTGAATGAAAGGTGGAGCTCCAAGAATTGAAGGATTTTAAGTTTTTCAAAACTTGTAGGTTATAGTCCAGTTTATATATAAGAATTGGCAATTTGAAATTATAAATTCAAGGATTGAATATAGTGGAAGAACACTTAAAATGGTGTTAATGGTTCTCACACCCCGATTCAATTAACTATGAATGTATTTTTATGGTTTGATGTGATTACTTGTTTGATATTTCAATAGTACTATGTAAGCAGAGCATTCTTGTTAAAGACACTCCAATTAAGAGATAGGTTGAACAAATATTTAGGAAATAAGACTTTAAGTTATGAATTTGAAAGGTTTTATGAATAATTCTTAGACTTGAAAACCCTTAAAAGTTCTTTCATAAGACAAGTAAACAATTAACATCTCATGTAAAACCCTAATCGTAGGTGTAAACCCTATTTTAAGTGACATAGAAGGGTATCTTGTGAGCTATAGATGTTTTTATAATGATAACTACATCATACTGGTAATATTAAAGGTTTAATGAAATTGATATAGATATTTTGAAGGTGATTAGAGGCTTTGGAAGCATTTAAGAATAAATTTTTGCTTATTTATCCCTTACAGGATTTGTGATGAACCTTCCTAGGGTTTAGTGATAGTTTAATCTCGATGGACTAAAAATCAATCATGAGAGGTCCAAATTGTTAAGAAATAACCTTTATATCCCCCTTAACAAGAATCAAAGAAAATATTATGCAAAAAAATCTCAACTATCTAGAATCTCGATGACCATCGTGAAGCCCCTTGTAGCTTACATCGGAAGGCTTAATTAATAGCTTAAAATCGTGGAACTAAATAATTTTTAAGAAAGGAATGTTACGTGAAAAATTACAAATAAAATGATTGCCTAAATGGGTACTCCAAATGATCAATATTTTATCATTTGAGTCTGTATAAAAAAATTATACTTAGAAACCTATCAAAAAGGGATAGTAAAGAAGAACAAGACTAGGAAGAAGATTGTGAAGAAAGAGGTATTGGCCTAGAGAGAGGAGCCAAGATTTTTAGCCCACACCTGAAAAATGAAAAATTATATTGGTTTATTTTGGTGACTTATATATTGTTATCACTTATAACTTAGCACCAACCTTATTCTTGAGAAGATTAGTGAACATTTTTAGCAAAAAGAGTCAATTTGATCTTTTATAGTGATTTCATCAAAATGGGTGATAGATTTGGTCTCGAGATAAGCATGGTAAACATTTTCTAAGCATTACATAGTTAAATTTGGGAATTTGAGGGTCAAATTTTCATATAGAAGGAATTTTTAGCCTTGATAAAAGTGTGAAATGGGAAATAATAACGAGTTTTGGGCCAAGGCTCATTTACATGTTTAAAATATGGAAGATTTTATTTTACCATTATAGAAGAAAAGTAGGACTTTATTGATATCACTAGAATTTCTCCCTTAATGAATGGGTGGTAATGAAGCCATAATTTCTTCAATATGTGCAGGGTGACATGATCTTATGGGTGAGGAAGGTGGTGGAGAAAGACCGAAACATTACAAATAAAGGAATTAGCCTTGTGAGTCCATCCATACTATAATGTATGGCAGATATTTTAGATTAATCAATTTCTCTTTTTGAATTTTTAATACCATTTTAATAAGGTATTCATCAGGGCCCTAAGATGAAATATTGATCACAATTCATTAAAGGAAATCTTCACTAGGTTAAATCTTATTATTCTTGACGCCATTTTTGAATGAAGGTGCTATAAAATATTATAATGATTTTGAGCTTATGAAAAGAAAATGGCATTGTATTTTGTGGAGCTAGAATGAAGACATTAAATGAATGCAATCCCCAAATTTACATGCGTGACATATTAACTATCTACAATGTTCTTCTTCTTTTCGGATAATTGGCATTAGTGAATAGGGATTTGGATAAAATTTTATCGGGAGAGTATATTTTTAAGAATGATCATAAGAAAATGAAGGTCGAAGTTAAAAAAACTGATTTACAAATTCTTTATCTTCTATTTTTTTCTATTGAATATAATTTCAAGTGGAAAATAAAATCAACCGATGATGACAAGTAACAAACTATCCTTAACGGTATGTGCATGATGGTGATAGGGATTAGATGGGTAAAGTAAATTTGGATAAACACAATATTTTTGTTTTCCTTAAACGATCCCGAGTTGTTCTAGCTTGGTATATAAGGATTAGATATTTTCAATAGAGGTGTTTATCTCTCAAATTTTAGTGAGATAAGGGGCTTGAGAATTTTTTTGGATGGACTTCAAATGATTATTAAAGGAATAAAAGGATATTATTTTGTAGGAATATCTTATATAACAAAGATTGATAGTTACAAGATAGAGAGGTTAGTGTCATTTTGGGAACTCGCTACGAGGTGTGGGTTTTCATTTATGGGACTAGTTTTTATTAAATTTTTAAACCATTATTATTCAATTCAATATTCATGTGAAGGTTATTATAGTTGTACAACCATTAGTAGGATTGTGTCTCCCTTGTCTTTCCTCTATGAATGACTATATTCAAGAATGCTACCATGTTTATTTTGTTATGTCATGTTTTTGATAAATCTTAGAGCTGAATGATCTTTATCCTTATTTTTGATATTGTATCTATCATGGGAAAAATAAGTAGATGCATTCATTTAGTGATTGCTTATTTTGGGTAGTAAGTGAAATGGTGTTTTGTAGTGTTACTTAGCATCATTTATTTTACTTATAAATTCTTATCTATGATCTATAGGGAATAAAGATTTTCCGACTTAGGGTGTCCTTTTCATAGATAGTGATTTTTCATGATTGATACATTGAAATTATAGTCACGGGTATCTCGGGTGGTGTTTCAGATATTATTTTTCATTGTTTGATTTTTTGGGGTGTCCATAGAAGTAAATAACCTTGGGAGGTTGATTTTATTTTGTTCTCAATTTAGACATGCCAAATGTATCAAAAAAGGAGGGTTAATGTACTTACTTCATCCATTTGTATTTCCCCTATTCCCACGTTTCCATCCTTCTCCATCCCCACCATTTCACTTAAATCATCCTTTTTCCTACCCCATTTGCATATATCATCACCATTCCCACAACTTATATGAGATTTTCTAAAAAAAAACAAGCCTTACATATTTAAATTGTGTTTTCTTTTATTAAAAAGTTGAACATCCCAAGAATCAGTATATATGAATTTGTCAAAAATTATTTAAAAGTGGTGCTTGTGACCATATCTCATCTATTTCTAGTATCCGCATGTGAGATCCAAAACATTTGTATTTCTTTTATAACCACTCCTTTAAGTGAGAACTACATTCGATGGCTATATTTGGTCTTAGATTTATCTTCCCAACCAATATTGAGGGTTTGAAATAACAAATTTCCTTCTCTCTTTTAGGATACACCTTGGGTTCTATCACCCTAGTTTAGGAAGAGCCGAAGCATCAATTAGATAGCCACACCCTCATCCAAGTGCCTCCCTATCACTCCTTAAAGGCTTGGTCAAGTGAGTAAAGATAGATCCCATCCTGGAAACAAAATGACTAACTTAGTGGGTCTTTCTTTTATTATTTTCCTCTCATCTATTTCAGGCCTTTCTCAGGGGTGTTAGATTGGGAATAAAGATTTTGTTAGCACCATTGCTGAGGAATAAAATAAAGTTTTATCTAACCTCTCAATCATATCTACACATAGTACATTCCTAGAGTCCAGGAGGTTTTTAGAGGGTTTATTTTTAAATCCCTAGTTGTTATTAGAAAGGGTCACTAAGCAATATCATGTCACTTTTAGTATTAATAAGGATGCCCTATAATTTATAGAGTGGAGACTATAGTGATGACTTCACTCTCATTTGTTAGGTTAGATCATTGTTTATTATAAGTACATTTTATTGATTATTCATATTTCTAAACTTGGAAGAGTTTCAAGCCACTAGTACTACTTAGATTTTATAAGGTAAAAACCTAGAAACATCTAATCATAGTTGTTGAGCCCATTATTAAAAATATCAGTTGTTAACAACATGGCTCATCCTCCTCCTAAATATCCTTTTAGAACTAATGATTTCAGACATGTATACTTTAGTGTTATAATAACAAGGCGAGGGGGGGGCTGAATCAGTCCCTTAAAATTTTATTCATTTATTTATAAATCATTTTCATTCATGATTCATTTAACCATAAAAATATAACCCTTTAAGAATTAAGATGATTAAACCATACAAAATCAAATCATACACATTAGAAAGTTACATAGTGACAAAAGTTATATGTGGGAAAGCATCAAGGGAATAAAAACCACTATAATTTTTCTTATATTACTCAAAATAAAATAATCCTATGAATATTACACATCATAAAAGATTTAGATAATGAGACACAAATCCCAAAATAAGTACCAACCCCTAGTTTAAAAGGTAACCAACCCTACAAGGAGGATACAACCCCATAATATTATCATGCACCAACTCAACGACCTGAAGATGATGATCACTTGATAAGTTATTTCTCTATAAACCGATTATGATCACTAGTTCAACTCCACTCATTGAAAAATTTATTAAACTTCCCTCTCTCCTTCCTCGCTCATACATGCATCATAAAATGTTGATTAGGTCAAGTGAACTTGTTGCCATTTTCCTTTTCTCTCCTCACATTTTCATCCACTTCTATGATCTACCCTTGATCCCTTACAACATCCTTCATACACTCCTCTAGATCATTCAAACCATGATTGACTCAAATAGACATAATGAGAAAACATAACATGCCTTATATTCATTAATCATGCTTACATAACCATGTACATCAGAAAATACCAATAAGATTTGTCATACCAACATGAAAACACTCTACTCCATAATATAAAATTACATGAAAGTACCATATAGGTCATCATTATCATAGACACACCAAAATCTCTCAATTAGGCCTAAAACACTCTCATCACTGCAATGGTCACATATTGAATTCAAAAATCAGAACCACCATGACTTCTCAATGGAAAAATCCAAAAAATCCTATAGGAATCATCAAAAATTTTAGGAAACTTGGAAACATGATTCTTCTCTATGGAACACTCAAAGAAGAAACATTCATCAATTAGGTCTCTAACACCTAAAAATATCCTAAAAAAGTGAATGACTTGGCTTACCAAATCTCATCACCATGACATAAATGAAACATCAAATGGAAGGTATTGATGTTAGATAAATCATGCAACTAATTAGAACCCTTAACGCATGGTACATGACCCCAAAATACATGCATCACCAAAATGGCTAAAACTTCTTCAAAGACTCAATAACTTATCTTGAGAGATGTCATCTCAAACACCTTAAAATTGAATTCTAGGATTAACAAAACTTAGAACACATCATCAAGGTCATAACACACCTTATCAAGCATTCACAATATGTCACATGGAGGAATATACACTAGCACACCGGATCCAATAAGCCTTCTTCACAAGCCTAATAAGGATGTTTAGACCACTAGGTTTTCAACACAAAATCATCCCATATGATCAAACCAAGACCTTTACCACATCATATCATAATCATAAAATCCCTCCATGATCATAAATAACTACTAAAGTAAGAAAAAGCATCGCACATACCTCATACCATCATGACTAGTTTTGCAACTTCTAGCCCTTTAGCGATAGGGAAACTTAAGGGACCTATTTCACAAATTTTATCAACTGAAATTCTCTAACACTTCTCATCATCACTTATAATACATTCAAACATTCCTGAGACAATTCATTTTGGTTCATGAAACTTTCAAATCATCTCTATAATAGTAAATATATTCATAAAAAGTTTTTTCTACACCTTACCAAAACAAATGGAATATGAAACCACCAACAACAAGAGATAAAAATAATTATTTACAACCTTGATTTATTAAATTATCTTTCCCAATCCATTTATATCCTAAACATTTCATTTATTTCCTATCACTCCGATGATAGGGTTTATGAAGGGTTTTAACTCGCTTTTCTTGTTAATGATGTTTCATATATCTCGACATCTAATTTACCTCATTCCACTTGATAAATATTCTTAACTCCATGTACTAACATTGATCAAAGGAACATTACCTCATGCATTTTTGCACATATGGGTGAGCATTCAAACTCTCCTATTGAGCTAGGTTTTACACTTTTCGAGCTTGGTAGATCTCAATACAATTTTTCATGCATTTTCTTCACTTCCTTGACCTAAATTTTTCTCAAAGCACTAATAACACCTCCTTAGTGATGTCTAACACTTATTTTTACTTTCATGCATATGAAAATATCATACACCAATACTTACCTAGGATTTTTAGCCTTGTCTTCATAAATATTTCTCTAGAGGACCTTAACATGCATCAAATATATGAATAGTGACATGATACACATCCCGAACATGTTATGAAATGTCACAACATACATCACATGTTTTTTCTGACCTGCACTTCATAATTTCACATGCTACCATCTCATCTTGCTTGCACTAGGTCAAGAATAAGACCTAGATTATGTGTTTCACCACATGACTCTTATGATCCAACTTGATCATCACCTTGTGAACACAATGAAACCTTTTACATATCTCACTGACCATGATTAACACCCTAGAGACTTCATACAACATTTGTAACTCAAACTCAAGACCAAACATCACTTTCTTTCTTTACCATGCATCAAGAACATGCATACAATCCTATACAAGACATGATAAAAAACACCTAATGGCTTCTCATTTCTTCACTACCAATCAACCTTCAAATTATTTCATTAATGAAACCTTATGGAGACACCTATGCCACCTAGAAACCATTTGACATAATTTTTACTTGATATCATTGAAAAAACACTATTTCACAATGGAAAATAATCTCCCCCTTGTCATTGATGGAATCCACCTTTAGAAACATTGTGGTAACCACACACACGAGCATAAACTTATAGGACTCTTTTAATTTATCTAAGAATACTCTCCCCTTTGACATGTATCACAGAGGAATATATGACAATGTGACATGGAAAAAAATTGACAAGAAGCAATAGAAACAATGCACTCAACTTACTTGCATTTTCTTGGTCTATGAACACACTCTTGACTTCAAGATTTGCTAATGGAAATGCATATAACTTCTTTTTAGGACTGTCACATCAGGTACTCTCATCACCTTCAAACTTTTTGAGGTCCTCATAGAATTCTTTCTAACTTGAATCATTTCATTCCTCCCCTTTTGAATATAATTACTTTCCAACAACATTCACAAAATCACTTTCTATAATCTTGAAAAAAATTCACAATCTTCTTACAACAACATTAATATTTGGCATGTCATAAAATAAAATCATCACTGAAGGAGAGCATACTTTGAAACTCATATGATACTTACTCCTCTTTGTAACATTCAATAATGCAGTTTATGGTTTGATCAAGTTATCTTAAAATGAAAGAGAGAGAGAGAGAGAGAGAGAGAGAGATAATATTCTTCCAAATCATGAATACCTATCCTTTCACTTTGTTTTTTTCCTCTTGGATTTGTAATTTCATATCTCAAGTCAGACTTGGAGCCACATAGCTCCCCTTGAACAATTATTTACCATATTATGACCTTATTCTTTCTATACACAACTCTATATTTGTGCCTCTTACTCACATGCTCCTTGTAACTAATCAAACATGACTCTCTTTAAGATTGACATACACTCTTTTTGTAGTGCTACACACTTATTGATATCTCATACATCACTCTTCAAATGCAATATCAAAATAATAAGGATATGAACATAAATACAAAGCATAACTTGATCATAAGAACCTTATCATTCTTTGGAACACTTTCACATACCTAGATCAGGCCTATTAGCATCCAAACCTACCTTGGAACACTTATTAAGACTATTTTATGAATTCTTGATTATACTAACTTGATACTTCATACTCAAGATATCAATAGTACTATGTCCTCCTATATTTTGACCTAAAATTTATTCCTTGACCATCATACTTATCATGACATGTCAATATTATAATAACAAGACACGAAACTTACCTTCTTGAAGCATTTTCACCGTGATATTGAATTTAGCAATAAAACCCTCATTTCCATGTTAAATCTTCACCTATGTCATATGTACACTTTGAATGTGTAGACACTAAATCACACACTTGGGTAAATTTATAGGTCCTAAAAGCATGGTATAATTTACATGATTCCTAAGAAATAAAACTAGTGGTTGACAACTATCTAGGGCCTCTTTTATTTCTCTCTTATTTTCTATTTGGTCTTAAACACCCTACAACCCAATCAAAACTTTACTTGTTTATATTTCATGTCTTCGAGAAATCATCTCCCATCTAGGAGAGAAAGGCTTAGGAAATCTTATCCCTCTTAGGTTCCCCTAACCATTTCTTACCTTACTCTCTCTCTCTTAGTCTCATTTATATTTTGGTCATCTTTTTCACTTATGGTTCAGCCTTTTAGTTGTCAATTAAGAAGTTCGTAGAAAAGGTTATCATATAATTACATTATTAAGTTTTCAAAATGAGGGACCAAGCACTAAACATTACTATCATCACCTAAGATTCTATTCCAAAGGAACTAAAGAACTCCAAAGGCATCCATCTAGCATCCATTCAAAGGACAAGGGATGCATATTTTTCTTACATAACATAGAAAAAATAATTCTATGTATTCCATCCACACATACTATTACATTGCTTAATTCTAGTTACAACCCGTTATCAAGTGTAACTTACAAAAGGGAATCCTAGGGTATCATTTCTACACACACACAAGAACGACATGGATTTTAAGATGTAGTGCAGTCCTTAGTCGTAAGTTTATTCTTGGGGTAATAGTTGGGGTCTGTCCAAATCCCCATTCTACATTTTCCTTTTAGGTTTGATACAGTTTGTGGTTATGTCTAGGTGAATTTATATTTTTCAGGTTACATTTACCTTTAACAATCAAGGAGTGAATATCAGGTGATCAATAGGGAACAACTATCAAACCTTGTGATACAACATAAACCACATCCTTAGCATTTATACAATCATGGGTGCCTATATTCCACTACATGAACCCTTATCCGGCATTGTTCCTAAACCCCATAATTTCAAGAGAGCATTTATGACACTCTTCCTAGTATTTTCAGCACTTTACCCTACCCATATCACTTCTAGATGT
The DNA here is from genome assembly GCA_018340775.1 of Taxus wallichiana var. yunnanensis. Taxonomy (NCBI): domain Eukaryota; kingdom Viridiplantae; phylum Streptophyta; class Pinopsida; order Cupressales; family Taxaceae; genus Taxus; species Taxus wallichiana. The sequence goes on from CM031244.1 coordinate 699,011,757, forward strand.
TAGAAACACAATGGAATGAGAGAGGGTGAATAAGTCCTACAATGGATTTTATTTCATTTACTAAACCATTCATTCATCAATTAAGTTGTCCATACATCATTCATAACCATATGTGCTTATTAAGACATTCGACATTCAAACACATAAAAAAAGAGAAAGATGCACAACACATAACACCATATGTAAGTGGGAAACCTTCATGGGGAATAAAACCCACTAAAACTTTTCTTCTATTACATAAAATAAAGATATTTATTGAAGCACCAACTTCACAAGGAGCGCCAACCCCTAAACCTTGTTGATATTACTCATAACAAGAGACTTGTGTGAATATGAATCATCACAAAATATTTTGATGAATATTGACCACAAAAATTATTCTATTACCACAATGATTGACGGTGATCCCAAATTTCAAAACCAAATTCCTTCAAACACTCATTCAAGCACACCTTCTTCAACTCGATATCTCTAGGTCTCCTTGGACTTGTATTACCTTCATACAATTACACACATTCCATATAACATTCTTCAACATATCACACACTTTTTCATATCTAAAATTACTCCTCCGATCAAATCTCACATTCTCACCTAGGTCACATTTTCTCCATGGGTTCAACTATCCCACAAATGGAATAAAAACACTAGATTTATAGTCTTCTCTTCCTTCTAACCCAAGGGAGGTCAGTCCTTCATGACTAATTCAACCAATACATCATAATAAAATTCAAATAAATTCATTACAATGGTCACATATGACCCATATAGGTTAGTCATGCCCAAAACCTCCATACAAGCACAAAAATGCCTCAAAACCCCATCACTAGGATGAAAAATCCCAATCAAACTAAGGACATGATTATTTAAGATTATAAATTCACCATACACATGTAATATAGAATAAAATCACCAGACATGGTCACACATTTACTTTTACCAATCAAATAAATCATTAAATGGGCCCATTAGCTCATATCCTTCACCAAACCAAGGTGTTTCTAGGACCCCGATTTTATCATTGGGCCTCAAGACCCCTAAAGATGAACTCAACTATGTAATGTGACAACTCAATGGAATTCCAAGGACCTATAAAACACATCCATGCATGTTAGATCTCTTGAAATATTCACAAGTTCAATCTATATCTACTTTCCTATTTTCCAAATCATATGGCCCACTCGAAATTTTGTGGCCAACTTGTAAAACATAGATTGCATGCAAGTGACATGGACACATGCACATACGCTAAGTGGACCAAAACAATTGTGGCATGTGGCACAATGGATATGAAGTAAAAATATGGTTTTAACACCAATCTTTGACACTCGATTGCGGACGGTGTGGCCCCACTATTTCTTGGTTAGGGTCCCCGAACCAAGTTTGATACACTCGATTATGGAGGGGTGCCTTGGCCTCTAATATTCATATTACCATTGCATAACTTCTATATATATATATATATATATATATATATATATGCTCTTAATTGTATTAATAGGGTGAATGTGGGATTATTTGTATTTCGTTATAAATAGTGAGCATTTGGTTGTTTCGGTGGATAACCTAACTCAACGAGCCAAGCTGACTTAGGTGACCAAGTAAACCTACCCATCTACCTTGCTAATCTAACCATTTAAGCACTTACACCAACTAATTTCATTATCTACCAACTGCCAACTTAACTACCATGTCACCTTATTTCCTCTTCATCGACTACCCTATGTTGATATCCTCCACGCATGATCTTCATCAACCAAGTGCAAACCTACCCCACACCAAAATTAGCACATATCTAGGTAGCCATGTAACAAATGGCCAAAAAAATGGCTCATAAAACAATTAGCATAACCCACCAAATACTATATAAATTGTTTCCTTATCCTTGTATGTCGAACATGGAACTAAGTCCCTTACATACTAAACCGGATGCACTAATAGGGGCTCAAACCTTAGTGCATTGGGTAAAAGGATAAGGGTCTAACCATTAGGCCTGCGATAATAAATTTTATTTAAGGGTTAAAAATCCTATTTGAGGGGGATAACCAACAAACTGTGTAATTTTTAAAAGACACTAGGAGAGAAATTTGGGGAAAATTCCAAAGGACACTAGGGATATTTTAATAGGAGGAACACGGTGAGAAGGTCTAAATCATCTAATTCTTTTGTAAGTGTTTTTTTGTTATGATTTTAATATATCAATCTCTTTAATTGGACCCAGAGACGTAAGCTATAACACTAAAATCCATTATCACATACGATGTCAAAATTATTGCCAAATTTTCCTAGTTTATTCTCGAATTTATAAAGTACTTGCAATTTTTAATTTTAACTAAAAATACAAAAAATTCATAATGTCGATTTTAATCCGAAAAATATTGTTTTAAACAAAATTTGGTAAATGGTTTTTAAAATTTTCTTATGATTTTAGATCATTTGGTATCAAATCTGGTCTATGATAAGATTAATAGTGTTTGGATTACAAGTTGTGTTGAATGTTAACAAGGTCCCGTTCTAGAAAGGGTGAAGCAGAACTAGTAGAAGTTGATCCCGAAATTGGTATAAGATGATCTCGAAGTCCAACAATGTCTAAGGAACGTGAAGAAGAGTTTCATCAATCATTCCTTCAGATGAAAGAAATGGTGGAAGAATTGTACTAAGATAGGCAAAGACAAAGGGAAAAAGAAGCTAGAGGAGGTAAAAAGGAAGAAATCTCTAGTTTTGATTCTGATATTCCTAAAGGTGAAAATCAAAAATGATTTTCCTTCATTAAAAATAGATATAAAGTTTGAATTGCCAATGTATAATGGAGAAATTAATTCAAATAAGTTGGATAAACAGATCAAGCATATTGAGGTATATTGTAGGGTTCAAAAAATTGTTGATGATGAATAAAAAATTCATTTGAAAACTCTTCAAATGGGTGGCACAAAACTCATATGGTGGGAGAGTACACTTCAGGAAGTTGATGAGAAAAAGGTAACGAAATAACTTCTTGGTCTGATTTTTTTATCTAAGACAACAATTCTATCCTGTAGGATACATACAACAAGATTTGATAGATTAGAAAACAATGAGACAAACTAACAGAAAAAGTGTTCAAGAGTGTATACAAGAGTTTAGGAAAAGGGCTCCTATTCTTGGTATTTATCTCCATACACAAGAAAAATACTTAAATATATTGGTGTATTATATGGTTATATGAGACATATGATTCTTGTTTTTAATCCTATTAATCTTGCTATGGTATGTGTGCAAGTTACACATTTAGAAGCAAGAAGGGAAAGTTACTAAAGAGCCTTCCTCCTCAAAACACAAGAACAAACAATCCAAATGTAAAGAAAAAAGTTCAGAAGAATAAGGAAAAGGAAAGGGTAAGCAAAAGAAAAACTCCATTGTTAAGAAAGAAGATGAAAACCCATTTTGCAATCATTGTAAAAGAATCATGATGAATCTAAGCATTGGAAGAACATTTAGAAATGAATCCTAAATTGATGACTAATAAGAAAGGAAAAGAGAATAAAATGAATATTATGGTCCATGATCTTGGGTTTGATTCAGGAGATGAAACCAAGATCATGACCATGAGTTTTCAAGGTTTTCATTCTTCTTCTTCTTCTAACACTAGTTCATCAAATGTTACATCTTCTTCTAAACAACAATCTATGCATGATGAAAATAAAATAAATGAGATTTTCCACCTTAGAGTTGTTTCACAACATACAAAAATTGACACTCTATTTGATAATGGATCTCAAGCTAATATAATTTTAGAGGATGTTGTTAAGAAATTAGGACTCAAAACTAAGCAACATCCTAGATTATCATTTTGGGTTGTGTTTGTGATGATGCAAAATTATAGGTAACAAAAATTGTAGATTTATATTTTCCATTACAAAAAAGTTTATTGATGAGGTTGATTTGGATGTTGTTCCTTTAGATATTTGTGGTGTGGTTTTGGGAATTCCTTATCTATATGATCATAAAGAAATATTCTATAGGGAAGAGAATAAGTACTTTCTTGTTAAGGATGGGATTGAATATATTGTTAGAGCTCATCGTGTGAAAACAAGTCTTTCCTTGGTTACTACAGGGAAGATGAAAAGGCTTGTAAATTCAAGAAATAATTTTTTACTCATGGTGATCAAAGCCAAAAATAAATATCACGAAAAGGATTTTGAGGATTTTGATCCTAAACATCATAATGAATTAGTTAAACTTATTTCTAACTATGATGATGTTTTTCAAGATCCACAAGGTCTACCTCCCAAAAGAGGGGTTCAACATGAGATATAGTTGTTATAAGATGCACCTCTTCCCAATATTGGTATGTATAGATTGTCTATATGGTTGAAAATGAGGAAATCAAGAAACAGGTGATGGAACTATTGGAAAAAGGAATTATCCATCCAAGTTCATCTCCTTGTGGTTTGCCAATTATTTTTGTGCTAAAGAAATATGGAACATGGTTGATGTGTGCTAATTTTTGTGCCTTAAATGAAATTGGGGTGAAAAATTGTCACCCTCTTCCTTGTATTGATTATTTCTTTGATCAATTAAAGAATTTTATTTATCTCACTAAGCTAGAATTAAGAATTGGTTATCACTAAGTAAGAATCAATGAAGGTGATGTGTGGAAAACTACTTTTAAAACAAAATAGGGTTTATTTAAATGTATTTTTATTCCTTTTAGATTGTGCAATGCACCAACTACATTCATGCATGTTATGAATGATGTATTTAGGCCATTCATTGATGCTTTTGTCATAGTCTACTTAGATGATATTTTGATTTTCAGTAAATCATGGAATGATCATATAATTCATATAAAAAAGTATTAGATGCTTTAAGAAAGGAGAAATTGTTTTTAAAGATGTCTAAATGTGAATTTAGGAAAACATCTTTGGTTTATTTGGGTTATGTTGTGGGAAATGGTGAATTGAAAATAGATCCTGCAAAATTTGAGGTCATTGTTAACTGGCCTAGACCCAATAATGTAATGGAAGTTAGAAGATTTATTGGTGCGAAGACAACATCGAGAATTTTTTTCTAAATTCTCATTTATTGCATCTCCTTTGCATGTTTTGACTAGTATTAAATAGGTCTTTCAGTGGGGAGGAAAACATTAGAGATATTTTGATACACTGAAAGAGAAAATTAGTACCGCTCTAGTCTTGGAACTTCCAGATTTGCAGCAATCATTTGAGATTGAGATGGATGCTAGTGAATATGTAATGGGGTAGTCTTGATGCAACATAGAAAAATGTATATTACCATTCAAACACCTTCAAGAGTATGGTAAGAAATTATCCAACTTATGATAATGATTTTTATGCTTTGGTACAGTGTAAAAAAATGGAAAAATTACTTGATGGGGAAAGAAACAATAATACATACAGATCATTATCCTACCCAAGACTTACAAACATAAATAAACTGCAACAATCTAGACACTTTCATTGGATGTGATTCTTGCAGAAATTTCACCTTGCGATCAGGTATAAGAAAGGTATACAAAACAGGGTTACTAATATGTTATTTAGACATCCAGTTGTTGCTACATCTATTCATTTACAACATTGTTATTTGATTCATGATAGTCTTAAAGAACAATATTTGTATAATGATGATTTTAAAGAAGTATATGAAGACTTAATGAGTGGGAAACAAGTACGAGAATTGGATTATCATGTGTATGATGGAATTTTGTATCATTCTGGTAAACTTTACATTCTATAGAATGAAAGAGTGCATATGATTAGGGAAGCTCATACTTCTCTTATATCTGGACATTTTGGTATTGGTAAAATAGTTGCACATTTACAGATGTATTGCTATTGGCCTAAAATGCATGAGCATGTAACCAGGTATATAAAATGATGTGTTCTTTGTGCCATAAAAAATCCTAGGAATAATAAGTTAGTACTTTACACTCCTTTTCCTATCCGTACACATCCATGGGAAAGTATTTCCATGGATTTTGTAGGAGGTTTTCCCATGTCACAAAGGAAACATGACTATTTATATGTGGTTGTGGAAAAATTTAGCAAGATGTGTGTGTTGATTCCTTGTACTAAACAAATAACTAGTGAAGGGAATACACATTTATTCTTTTAGTTTGTATGGGTTCATTTTGGTTTTCCCACTTCTATTATTTTAGATCGGGATTCCAGGTTTCTTAGGGAATTTTGGTCAACTTTGTGGGGTTTGATGGACACTAAACTGAAGAAAAGCACTACTTTCCATCCATAGAATAATGGTCAAACAGAGGTTGTGAACCACATAGTGGTACATTTTCTTAGGGGCTATTGTAGTAAACATCCTAAATTGTTGGATGAACATTTATATTATGTGCAACATACTTATAACTGTGTCTTACATTACCCTACTATGAAGTATCCTTTTGATAATTTGTTTGGTTAGCTACCTAAATCCCCATTATGTTTCTCTTTTAGACAAGAAACTGTTCTTAGTGGACTTAGTGATATTGAAAAAGCCAAAATGATTATGCAGTGAATATAATACATCCATCAGTATGTCCGAGTATATTTGGAGAAATGTCAAGTGAAATATAAAGTAAGGCATGCTAAATATAGAATTGATCACAAGTTCTAAGTTGGTGATTTATTTTTCTTCAAATTAGCAAAGAAAATCTAATAGGTGAAGGGAAAAAGGTAAAACCGATTCGGCTTCAAGATGGTCCGTTCCAAATATTGGAGAAATTGGTAACAATGCTTTCTAGTTATATTTACCTCTATACATGCAAATTTATTCAGTTATAAATGTTGAAAAATTGAAGTTGTATGAACCTCTATGATTATTCATCACGATGCTAATGTTGTACCTTCTGTTGATGATTTTGCACTGAGTATCTGGATGAGTTGCAAGATGATATCATTTTGGACAGGAAGGTTAGAACCTCATAAAGGGGTGATGTTGAATATCTTTGTGTGGGTTTAAAAGGCATGCATCCAAACAAGGTGAAATGGATGGAAACTGGAAAGGTGAGGGAGAAGTACCCTCACCTATTTACTAATTAAATTAACTTTTGGAGGTCCAAAAGTTTCTCAATGGGGAGGAGTGATCCAGATGATCATTGTTGAGAAACTCCAATATAAAATATTCTCAAAATTAGTTACAAGCAGTTTCATTGCATAGAGAAAAATTAGAGCTTTCCGACTATATCTTTTTTACAAAAAACGAAGCCTGTCTGCAAAAGATATGGCCTGTTGAAAATTTTGGCCAACTGGTAAAATATGGACTACACACAAGTTACATGGACACTTGCACATTCATCAAGTGGACCAACGAAATTGTTACATATGGCCTAATGGATATGAAGTAATTTTTTTTAACGTTGGTCTTCAACAATCGGTTATGGACAGGTGGGCCCCGCTATTTACGGGTTGGGGGCCCTCATCTAGGTTTGATACACTTGATTATGGAGAGTGCCTTGGCCTCCAATATTCATATTACCATTACAAAAATTTTGTATATTTATGCTGTTGATTTTATTAACGGGGTGAATGTGGGATTATTTGTATTGCATTATAAATATTATGCATTTTGTAGCTCGGTGGATAGCTTGACTCGGAAAACCAAGCTGAATCGGCTAATTGAGTCAACCTTCCCACCTACCTTGCCAATTTAACCAATTTCATCGCCTATGCCAACTCATCTCCTTATCTACAAACTACCAACTTAAGCTGCAACATCAACTTATCTCCTCACAACATAACTACCCTTATATCCGAATGTGGTACTAAGTCCCTTACATAGTAAACCAAATATGATAATAGGGGCTCAAACCTTGGTGGTTTGGGTAAAAGGATAAGGGTCTAACCATTAGCCTTGCGGTGCTAAAAACTATATAAGGGGTTAAAATGCTATTTGATTGGGATAACCAACAAACTTTGTAATTTTAAAAAAGCTTATTGTGGGAGATATAATAGGAATTTGGGGAAACTTCAAAAGGAGACTAGGATATTTTTATAGGAAGAACACAATGAGAAGGTGCAAATCATGCAATGATTTTGTAAGTGTTATTTTGTTATGAATTTAATAGATTGGTACCTTTAATTTGACTCAAATACATATGATATAACACATAAATCCATTATCATGTATGGTGTCAAAATTATTGTTAAAGTTTCTTGGTTTATTCTCGTATTTAAACAAGATCTTGATAGTTTTTAATTTTAATTAAAAATATAAGAAAGTAGTAATGTTGATTTGAATCTGAAATATAATTTTTTAAAGAAAATTTGGTGAATGGTTTTTGAAAATTTTCTATTATTTTGGATCAAACTCATCCATTGCATTCCTTAATCACTTCATTATTTCATCTTGAGGAAACTCATCGTCGAAAATCAACATACCTTATTTTTCATGATTGACTGAAAGAGCCATCATATCAACTCAAAAATACATAAAATATATACCAATAGAAATATCTTTAAATCACCTTTCCATAAAATATTATAAATTATTTGAACTCCAAGTGCAAGGCCTCTAACCAAGTCCATCTCTGCAAGATGCTTCTTATGCTTTCTAGGACTCAAGAAGCGACATTGATCCTAACACACTCCATCACCTCAAAACTCACTTCCACGCATAACCAAAGTATGGAACACACTTCTACATGTTTTATAACCACTCATAAACATTCACCAATCATGAAGAACTCAAATTCATCACTTTGTACCTCATGTAGCCATTTACACCCTACTAGATTGAGCATATTCCATATTTGACACTCAAATAACAGCTTGCATATTTTTCATACCATTTAAAAAATAAATTTTTATATACCAATGTAAATATCTCCACACCATATTCACAATCTACAACTTGAATGGAGTCCTAACTCCTCATGCGTAGCTCCAGTAATTTCATTTTTAGTTCGGACTTTGCCAAACTACCCCAATAACATGTCTTCAAAAATAGGGAACACTTTGAATTTTTTTCACATCTACCATGATCTTCAAATATTATAAACACATATAAAAATACAGGGCTAACATAAATGCCAATTTAATTTTTACCTTCTTTGGATAACTTTTTCTTAAAGCTGGAACTCATCGAAACAAGATAGTTCAGTGGGCCCCACATATTGTCACATGCTCTAATAGACCTTTCTAGAAATATGGATGAGTCCTATAAAACATAAAATCATAATTTTTAAAAAACAATAAAAAATATATTGATACAAGTAATCTTCTCCAAGTCACTCTTAACGAGGGTTTAACTAAGGTTTCAAACCAACTTACCTTCTTAACGATCATTCATAAAAATGTGACAATAAAACCACCTAATTATTTTTGTGAAAGATTCATAATTGAACTAAGAAGCTATGCCAAAGATCTCAGGTACCCATATAAATCATACAATTCAAAACGAGAATCGAAGGTCCACATATTCCTTAAAAACACACTAAAACTTACCGATTCGCAATACTTTCATATCTTCACAATTATTTAGAAATTTGACCTGAAACTTGTCATGAAGCATCATGAAAATATCCTCTAACTTTCCATGTTAACCATATATATCAAATATTCTTGAAAATCTCTATTCATTAAGACTTACCTATGTCAAACTACCTATTCTCATCTGCTTGCTTCCCAAGTATCCAAAATATGTATCATACCTTTGAGTTCTAACCTTAAAATAACCATACACACCCTGTATTCCATAAAAATGATTCTACCATGCTTGGAAAAGATAGATCATCTTCAAATCTCACACCTCCATCTCATTCTGCATGTTTTAGGGCTAGAAACAAGCATGAAATGACCTGACTCAACCATGAAACTATATGACCTAGCCATGTTGTCCTCTTAGAAATTCTTACACACTCATGAAACATCATAAAAACACATGTTTAACCTCTTGAAAACATCCAATTAACTCAAGAAGAACCAAAACATGACTTAGCTCACTCAACCATGCACCAGGACCCACCTAAAACACAACAAATCCTATCACTACTACTCAACCTTCATGCTTGACACCTAAATAACACATCATGGAGACTCACATGACCATATAAAAACATTTTCTATCAATGGATTTGACATAAATGACAACACAAACACACAATGGCCAACACCGGATTGTGCGAGATATTAGCTAAGTCTCTCTATCTCCCTCTCCCGCTACGATTTATACTTTACATACTTATTTTCTTGTGTCTTACTTGTATACTAGCATTTCTATATCATTTATTTGACTAGTTACTCTTACATATGGTTTAACAACTCTATTTTTATTAAAATCATTTAGTGAACCCGCTTTCTCAAACCCTACCTTCTAAGAATGCATCGAATCGTATCTCCTTCTTCAATTCATGGATCTATATTATTATCCTTCTTTTACTCCAACCAAGGTTTTTGCACAACTGCTATTATTGATGATTTTAAGTAAGTACACACTCAACATCCTCCCTTCTTCATTATTATTATTCCTAATCTAACCATCAATGTAGTCACCACTCACCACACTCATCCTCCTACAACTCCACTTGTCTTTGTTCTAATGCATATTACTTCTACAGTTCCTACCACCACCTCTAAGGGTTATGACATCATTGAGAAAATTAGGAATATACCAGCCAAAATATCTCTTTATGATCTTTTACATAGTGTACCCAATTATCATCTTACATTAGAGGCTGCACTTCACTCCATCTACATTTAAAGTAGTAATTTTCCTATTTCCTTTATGTATCTCGTTCAATCCCTCAAAAATATACCACATGCTATATATTTTAGTGATGAGGATATCTCTCCCTCTACCACTAAAAATCCCTTTGCACATTTTCTTATCACCACTACTATTAGCTCCATTTGTATCAAGCGTGTACTCATTGATAATGGATCTTCTATAAATATATGTGCTCTCTCCTCCTCATGCAAAGAAGAATTTATGATTCTTTAATTAATAAATCCTCTACTCTCATTCACGGTTATGATTCCACTACTAGCACATGTGTGGGCCCTATTACCTCACCTATAGTAGTTGGGTCTAAAGTTGTTCCTATTGTATTATTTGTTATTGATGCCTCATTTCAATTCAATTTCTTACTGGGTAGACAATAAATTCATGTAATGCATGTTGTTCCTTTTACAATTCATAGGTGCATTAAATTCCTACATGATGGCTATGAACATAGTATTTCATGTTAAACCCGAATGATTCGGGTTTTTTTGCATAGACCCCATCACCACCATATCTATCCCTCCATCATAGTATAGTCTATACCATAAGATTGATACATATGATGTTGTTTAATCTAGTTCTAGAAATCCTTCTCCTACGCCTGCATACATACCATCCATTCCCACCCATATTACCGATATCGGACCACCAATCTTGTCTACTTCCATAGCTACCACTATCCCACTTGTCATGGAACCTCTCACTCCTATATTTTAATCCACTCCTACCAATACCCTTGATACCACTATTTAACAAAATAATTCAAGCACTCATGATTCTAATGATGAAGTTGATGTTGTAGATCTTAATGATGACACAATGCGCAATCTTAATTTTACTTCTATTAAAATAGATGATTAATATTTTTAGGATACTATTGTTGTTATTGGCCCTAGTAAATATCAATTCAAGAAATCTCTTCCTTCCACTAATTCAATGATACATTTTCAAGGGAGTGTCCACACATTGGACATCTTACAAATTACTTCCTCTCCCCAAGTGCGCTTTGCATTGACAATTTATCCTTTCACATGCACTCTCTTTATACATGATTCATATTGGCCTCATTTTCCATTCGACCCCACTTTCCCCGATACTATTTACACACATGATGCATTAACATGACTAGGATTCACACTTGTTGATATCCTCCTCCACCTCACTCTCCTCACCTTTATCATGGATGTTTACTCATATATATTACTTATGGCCTTCATGTATCCCATTTATCAGTCTTCCTAACACGTACTCCTCATTACTCTCCACTCACGCTCAAAAGTATTAGCTTGAATACATTAGTGGCACTCTGGATCCTAATCATATTGATAACACATTTCCTATTTCTTTTGGCTTCCTCTCTATTTGTAATGACTCATTCCTTAGATATACTCAAAATTTCACCGCTATTTAGTATACACACTATTTCCGCAACCTCCTTTTACCTTGATGAAGAATATGCGCTAGGAATGTAAAATTTACATCATGTTGGATCTTTATATTATCAACCCCACACTATTGTTTACCAAGTGTATGATCCAAATCCAATCGACTATGATCCTAACAGTGAATACCTCTTAGATGAGTTTACTTGAGCCTTCTACAATCACACATTTGGGGGTAATCAAGATTTATTCCTCCCCTAACACCATTAGTTGTCTCCACTATCTACTATTACATTTTAAGCTCCATGATTCATATAAAAATCTTTCTAAGCACAACTACACACTTTGATACACACATTATATCATCATTACCCTATGAAGCACTTTAGTTCGAGAGGTTCATACTTGAATCGAGGGTCTAATTATGAAATGAACCTCACATTACATACTTACCTTATGTGCTTCATGACATATATTTTCTAGAATATATTTACACTAAACACACACATTTCCCAATGACGAACTCTTATTCTACGGTTCATTCTTGACTGTTGAGGGAGCATTTATAAATGAACTTCATCTCATGCATATATTCTGGGGTCACACTACTTCAATCATCGTTAACTTTTTCATACCATACCATCACAGTTATACATTGGATTTTCATATCTTGATTACATCCACTCTTGCTAGCTTATTCAATTTACATGTTACACTTTGTTTCCCATACTAAAGAGATTCTTAGTATGTCATTATCTTTCTAATATATACACATGTGTGTTCACTTGGTCTTTTGAGGTGAATGTGTATTTCTTATAGGTTCTTACATGCTGCAATGATGCTTGGAAATGTAAATTTTACAAGTCACACCGACACTCTGGAGGAATCTACTTTCTCTTCTTTCACATATTACATAGGTTATATTCTTACATCTCAATTACAGTCACTTTAATTTTTACTGATTTATACACACTCTTGACATACTATTTACCTTTCTAACATGCTAATGGGTGCTTCATGTATAGAATTTGATTTATAAGACTATATGCCCCCATTGTTATCTCGATACATTATGCTTGATATTGTTTATGGGCTATTACCTATGTCTTTTATGATCGTTGTATTCTTTTGGCCACTTTGGCCCTAATTGTCTCGTGACATTGTGAGAAATGTCCGATGTTTGAAACCTGATTTTCACAAGTGTTAGGAAATATATCTTAGTGCTCCATTTCAGTATGTATACGGATGAATAATAATTACATGTGTAATTATTATTATGGTAAATTAGTGAAAGTACATTTACTATGTAAATGTAAATAGTAAATGTAAAATGTGGTTAGTATGTGGTAAGTTAGTAAGTTAGAATAATAAAACAATTAGTATTGTTTTATTATTATATTGGTGAGAGGTTGAAACCATATGGGTGTATGGTTGTATATGAAGACAAATGTTGTTGTAATGATTGTTATTTTACATCTCCTATATAATGGAGTGTAATAGTGAATGAATATAATAAAAATATAATATAGAGTTGTTGATTTCAATTATTGTCTGTAGCTATTTCATAGATTCTTTGTATTAGATCAGATTAATTTCTACATTTGGTACCAGAGCAGGTTAAATCTGTCTCGAAGATGATCTTGTAACTTTTGTTTCGTGATCTGGGTTTCTCCAAAATTTTGTGTGTGGAACGATCTATTATACAGGAAGCTACAAGAGAAATTTCAGCATAACCCAGTTCGTAGTTTGGGAGAAAAGTGCAATTTACTATACAGCACATTGATCATTGTTGTTTTTTGAAGAAATCAGAGAATCAAAGGTAATTCAAATCTACATTCAATTTTTTTTGGATATTTAGATTCAGAAAAATGGATACACCATTAGATAAATTTAATGAGCTGAAATTCCATACATGGAGAGTAAAAATTCAGATGCAGTTAATGAATAAAAACCTATGGAGGATAGTAGATGGAAAAGAAAAAACACCTACAGATATAAGCAAAATTGTAGAATGGGAAGCTAGAGATGAACAAATAACAGATGAAATTGACTATAAATATGAAGAATTTCTATACTAATTGAATTTCTTGGAGGAAGGAGGCACAGGAGGTTGGAGGTCATTCAGCGACCTCTCGTCAGTCACCAACGACGGGGCCGTATCAGCTATGGTGATTTTTTTATACAGTGTGTTCCTATTGTTTCTTTGTGTTTCTGGAAGAGTGTTTGGTTGCAGTGTTCCTATTGTGGTTTGCAGAATAAAGGAAATTTCACATTGAGGGGGGAACATGATCTCAATGTTCCATTTCTAGTTTTCTACATTTCTGGTATTTTCTATATATGCAGCAGATTTCAGCAGAATTTCCTATGTTATTCCCTGCAGTGAGATGTGATGAGGGCTAAGAATAATACTTGGCATATCATGATGTGGTTGTAGGTAAACCACTTGAAAACCTTCATTTTTGGTTTGTGGTACACCAGTTGTAAAACCACCATTTTCGGTTGTTGGTAAACCCTATGCAAAACCATCATTTTTGGTTTATGGTCAACCCTATGAAAAACCATCCATTAGGTTTATGATCATCCTGTAAAATCATCAGATCATGAGCAGGTGCAAGTATAAGCGGAGTTTTCCCCATGTTTGCACTAAGGGGGGGAATGTTAGGAAATATATCTTAGTGCTCCATTTGTATGTACGGGTGAATAATAATTACATGTGTAATTATTATTATGGTAAATTAGTGAAAGTACATTTACTATGTAAATGTAAATAGTAAATGTAAAATGTGGTTAGTATGTGGTAAGTTAGTAAGTTAGAATAATAAAACAATTAGTATTGTTTTATTATTATATTGGTGAGAGGTTGAAACCATATGGGTGTATGGTTGTATATGAAGACAAATGTTGTTGTAATGATTGTTATTTTACATCTCCTATATAATGGAGTGTAATAGTGAATGAATATAATAAAAATATAATATAGAGTTGTTGATTTCAATTATTGTCTGTAGCTATTTCATAGATTCTTTGTATTAGATCAGATTAATTTCTACACACGGTCCATCTCATTGGCATGTTTAATTTCTACATTTTTTATACTACATGATTTTATTGCACTAACACATAATTCTATCTTACCTTGTTTTCATGTTCCTGGGTTTTTACCATTTACATTCTCTACCCCTTGTATGTATACACTTCAGCTCAACATCAGGTCCTCTCCTTGGGCCACATCCTCTTACCATCTTCACATGTACCCAATATGAGGGGGCCTTACATTGGGTGAAAAAATAATCCTTATAGCAGCTCAAGGTTATAAAACATCACATAACAGATACAAAATTATTATAGATGCATAGTCATAGAATGGCACGAAATCTGATTTGGGTCCAAATAATAGTACAAACAACACCTCCTAGACTCAGAAACTAGAGCCTTGGTGCCCTTGTCATCCCTATGGTTATAATGTCTTTGAGACAGATATAATCATCTTCTCATATCGACACGATTTACATAAGTCTTTAAAGCAGTTCTACAATTGTAGGCACATACCTTTAGTTACAAAATGTATTTTAACTTCTTCAATCAGAACAACTACTATAATCAGAACAAATTAGAAATAATCCAGAATAATCAAAATGAAAGGAACAACATGAATTAATTGGGAACCACCATCTTTAGTGGTGCTTATTGGGAAGAGTAGTTGAAGGAGAGTAACACTATACCTATTTCCCTAACACTTTCTCTTTGGCATGAGATCACCCAAAAAACTCACACTTTACATGAGATCACCCAAAAAAACTCATACTTGGTGTGAGATATCCAAAACACTCACTATTGGCATGAGATTTCCCAAAACTCACTCTTCACAGCGTTTCAAGACACCTTTCTATCCTTTATAATCCTTTACATCAGTGCACACTTTCCTTTGCTACTACTTTTACACACTTTTACATACTTTTGCATAATTTTCTCAAAAATTATATATACAAGGTTTTGACTAATATTTTTCTCTTCCTTTGGAAGTCCTTCCTTAATACGCAACAAGAAACATCTTACAACAGAAAATACAAGAACAATAACATGTATAAACAACATATACACTTCACCCCAGGATCACTTTCCTTTCCTAGTCTCCACATTTCACTTTACAATCATTGCATGCTTCACTTGTCCACTCGCAATGCAATTCACCACACTATCTATAAGATCACACGGTACACATCTCTTATCACACACTTTGGTACATTTCTAGGTCTTAAAAGCATGTTAGCATTTATATGATTCCTAACTCTTGTTTGACAATAATATTTGTCCTCTTTTCTTTGTCTATTGTCTTCTATTTGGTCTTACACATCCTACCTCCAAGTCATAACTTTACTTGTTAATATTTCATGGCTTGAGACACCAACACCTAGCCATGAAAACAATGTCCAAGCCATCATATCCCTCCTAAGCACCCCTAACCCTTTCGACCTTAATCATTCTTTTTGGGTCTCTTTTATCTTTTAGGAATATTTTTCACTTATGGGTTGGCCTTTCATTTATCAATTGAAAAATTCAAACAAGGGAATCATATGAATACGTAGTTATATTTTTAAAATGAGGGACTATCATCACCAATCCGCACTATGATAATTCTTCACGGGAACTCCTCGTCTTTATGATTATTTACTAATGCACATGACCTTTAGTTTGGTGGATGTAATCTGGAAACAAAACAACAACATAACACAAGAATACTATCGACAATGATAAGATGGAATGATGACAAATCTGAAATATCAAAGCAAATTATAATATTAACATGAAATTGTTACAATCTCACCCATGAGGTACTTCAAGTGTTATTGACTTCACTTGCCTTTCACCAAGACTATGGGAGAAACTTTACAATTACACCTCCTAATGGCTTCTTCAACACACCTTTAAACTGATGGCTTCCTTCGCACACTTCCTACAATATTTCTCACTACTTCCTTCTATGCTAAATGAGGGGGGTGGCCTCTCTATTTATAGAACTTCCAGGCTTATCCATCTTATCTCTAAGATAGGATAAGAAATCCACTCTGAAGAATCATATTCCATACCTTAACTCTTATCTATACATGTAAGCTTATCTTTTAAGATAAGATAAACCTTATCATTTTACATGGGTTCCACATTTTTAGACTTTTACAAATAAAATACACAAAATATTTATGACCTCACTCCTTGTCCTTATTACCAATATAATATTTCTAATTCCTAATCATGTAGACCCTACTTCTCTAATTCCCCAAACTTTGACATTTTAACATTCGGACCACTTACGACAAATATTTACTTTTTACAACATTCCTATTGTACTTTGACTGTTACCGTACTCCACATTATTGGGTGGCACCGTCTTGATGGAGCCGTTATCTTCTATCGACGCTACTACTAATTATACTTAACAACATCCTATTCCTAATACATACATTAATGAAATAGAAATTACGGAGGAAAATTTTAGTGTCGACATCTTCCCCCTTCCTGGCTTCTACTCCGTCCTCGGAGTAGACTTATTCTAGTGCTTGGAAAATCTTCAACTTGTCGTGGTTGACCCATTTCAGTAATGGGAGTGCCATCCAATTAATCCGGTCGGTACATACCATTTTCATGCACACTTTGCTATTTTGTAGGGCCCTATCCATTTTGGAAGAAATTTTCTCTGTCTTCTTTTTTGTATCGGAATCATATACTAGAACCAAGTCATTCACATGAAATGGAGACCACCGGATCTTTTGATCAAAGTATTCCTTCTACGCTTCATTTTCTTCTTATGGCTTGTATCCTTTGTTATTTCCCTCATTTCCTCTAGCAAATGAAGATGTACCAACCTTTCTTTTCTTGAATCACTTTCATCCATCCTTTCATTTTCATAACTCTCACGGTGGGAATATCAAACTCAATAGGAAGAAGCTGGATCAATGCCATAGGCCAACCGAAATGGGGAGTATCATGTTGCTGACTTTGATGTTGCCCTATATGCCCACAATCTTTGCATGAATCCTTTTATCCCACTTATGTACTGCAAGGCTGCATCTTTTGCTAGAATTTGACACAACACAAAATTTGTTCATTCCACCTGTCCATTTGTGCTTGGCTTGTATGTTGTTCCCTTCCTGTGCTTAATAGAAAACTTATTGACTAGGGCTTCTACCACCTCATTAATGAAGTGGCTTCCTTGATCTGTTACAATTTCTAATGGACAAGTAAATCTGGTGACAATGCGTTCATATATGAACCTTGCCACTTCATCCATGGAAGTTGTTTTCAATGGCATAGCTTCAACCCACTTGGTTAAATAATCTGCATGCAACTACAATATACTTATTTTGGCGTGATGTAGTTGGAAGTGGACCTACAATGTCTATTCCCCACTTTTCAAAGGGACCAAGTGGAAGAATAGGGCATAATGGAGTGATGAAGTCTTACGGTTACCATGTGTTTGATAAATATCACATGTCTTACAATAATTATAACAATCTTTAAAAGAGTGGGCGGTGATAACCTACATCCAAGATCCTTCTTGTTGTAAGTTGTTCGAGAGAAGTGCCCTCCACATGTACCATTATGGAATTCTTCTAGCAGTTCCTTCCCTTGATCACATTCAATTGCCCTCTTGTCTTGTCCATCGAGGTCCTATTCGAAATAATACTCCATGCGAGAATAGAATATGGACGGCCGGCTTGAGTAATCTTTCTCTTAGTCTTTGCATTGGCACCATCGGGGAAACTTGAATTCATTCGGATAATTCCAAATATCTATGTATTCACTAGGGATTGTGTCAAGGATAACAAGGCTGCATCGGGAAATCATCATCATCACAAGATGATCCTAAACCATCATAGGCTCGAGAGAGTGCATCTGCATTGACATTCTTCTTTCTGGCCTATTTATAATATCAAATTCAAATTCTTGTAGAAAAATTATCCATCTTGCTATCCTCCCACGATGGGTTAGGCTTATTTACAATATATTTTAGAGCACGATGATCATTCTACAACTAGAAATTTTTGCCCTAGCAAGTAATTTCTAAACTTCTTTATAGCAAAAATGATAGCCAGAGCCTCTTTTTCAGTTATAGTATAATTTACCTCAAGCCTTTGCTCATTTGTCTGCTCCCAAAGTAAATTTCATGTTCATTCCCATTTTCATCCTTTTGGCTCAAAGTACTTCCTAGTGTTGCATCTGAGGCATCAGTGTACACAATGAATGGCTTGCTCCAATCTAGATTCTTCAAAATAGGTGAAGACACGGGGCTTCCTTGATTGTCCAAAAGCTTCATGTGCCTTATTTCCTGGTTCATAAGTAACATCCTTCTTCAAGAACTGGGTTAGTGGTTGTGTAATCTTTGAGAAATTCTTGATGAACCTTCTATAGTAACCCACATGGCCTAAAAATGATCTCAACTTACTTCTATTCATAGGAAATGGTAAATCTTTGATTTTGAAACTTTATCGGGATCGTACCAATACCATCTCTAGATACTGACATGCCCTAACAAAATTCCTTTAGAACATCCAAAGACACACTTTGTAGGGTTTAGTGAGGCTTGTGCTTCATCTAACCTTTGAAATGTTGTCTCCATCAGTGCGAGGTGGTCAACTTGCTCCCATAGATGTAAAAATCATCTAGAAAATACTCGATAAAGGTCCCGATGTAGGGTTCGAACACCCTATTCATCAAACGCTGGAATGTTCTTTGGAGCATTACACAACCCAAAAGGCATAACTCTATAAGCAAACATTCCCCAAGGAGTGGTGAACGTGGTCTTCAGCTGATCTTTCTCTGCTATACGAACTTGGTTGTAGCCGTTATATCCATCAGCAAAACTATAGCACTCCTGGCTAGCTACTTCATCCAAGATCTGATCTGAAAATGGAAGAGGGTAATGATCCTTCTTTGTTGCCTTATTGAGCTTCCTGTAATCAACACAAATGCGTAGCTTCCCATTCTTTTTATTGAGATCACAATGGGAGAAACCCATTACGAATTCTCCCTGAGAAAATATGAATCTGCGTCAAGCAACTTATCTATTTCTTCTTTTACGAGTCTTGGAAAAATTAGGATTCATTCTATATGGCATTTTTTTTATGGGCTTAGCACCATCTACCAGCTCAATAGAATGTTCTACCCAACTTACTTGATGGAGTTCCTTGTAATCAAAAGTGAATAGGTGTATGTACCTTCGAAAGAGTTGGAGGTAGGATTCCTTCTCACTCTCCATCACAACATCACCAATCTTTATTTGTTGGAGACGATCATTAACTTCTTCTTTAGATAATTTTATGGGGTCATGAGTTGGTGTGGCTGGAAGGATATCCATGATTTGAAACATCAACCTCACTTTCTTCATCTTCAATGTCCACTTCTTTGGTACTAGAGTAATAAGAGGATGTCTAATCATCGGTTTCATCACTTGAATCCACGAGTTACGCCTTATGATGTCGAGGATCACGTTTATCTTCACCCTCTCTCTACCATGTCCAAGTGTCATGAAACCTTCATTCCAGTAGTTTCTTGCATGAACTCTCCTTAGCCATGGTCTTCCCAGCAGCATTGGGTAGCAAGCAGTACCATTTTCATCACTGAAAGTCGCCACACATACAACACCCATAATGAGATATTTCCACATTTGAAACTACACCTTCGGTTTAGTTTTTCCTTTATTTAATGACCTTAACATAAGTGTTGAAGGGTGATCAATTTTTAAACCCAACATATTCATTACAGACTCGATCATTACATTAACTGCAGCACCTCCATCAACTAAGACATCATGAATTGAAATACCATTACATAATACCTCAGCTTGTGGAGCATAGGGATCCGCCTCTGCCTCCAAAACATGGACCTCAACCTCCTTCCTTCGTCAAGCATTGAGTCCACTTCGCAGCTCCCGCCTCTTCTCAGAAGACATAGCCAAGAGTTGACCATATGTAATATTTGCAGGCCTTTTGGACAGATCTTCCAAGATGGAGTATGGTCCTTGTCCCCTGTGAAATCAGAAAATCCTACACACCCAACTTTCTTCTCCTATGTTTCTTACTAGTTTCTCCTTTCATCTTCTTAGGATCATTTCCATCTTGATTATCTTTTTCTTTCTTTCTTTTTGTTACAAACACATCTACTTCATTATTTTTGCTCTTATCTACTACATCAAAAGAATTCACAGGTGCTTTTCCTTTATCATTATCTCCTTTACCGGATGTAGAAGCTCTATCGGACAATTATACTTATAATGACCCTTTTTATAACAACCATAACATACAACTTTAGAAATATTTCTTTTGGACCTCTATCTCCTCACGAGAACTAAATTCTTTTCCTTGAAGAAGAGTAATAGTTAGCTGACCCATCTTTTTGAGCAGATCTTCATACTCAGTAGATGTACTAGGAGAAATATTTGTGCTCACCGGGAGTGGTTGTGGATTCTGGACCAAAGGTGCTTTAGTGTAGGCTCTACTTTAGCAACAATTTATTTGGGCTCCTCTTCCATGCTTTCTTCTTGCCTTCTTGCAATCTCCTTTGCTTGTTCAATGGGTAGCCGAGTGGTCATGCTTCACTCGTTGTCGATCTCGGCTTCATCCCAAGAATGAAGTGCTTACAGAGGAGATTATCCACGCCATTCATCAACCCATGTTAATCCTTCCTTCCGGATCGGGCATCGAGCTTCCTCCTTAGCTCTAGAACACGACCATGATAATCCCTTATCTTCTCCTTCTCTCCTTGGGATAGCTTTGTGATATCGATCATGAGATCTGCATATTTTGTTGTTCACCAAATTCTTCAAGAAAACTTTCGGTTAATAAATCCCATGAATTTTTCATATTATCACCTAGTGTTTCAAACCACCTAAGTCTTTGAACCATCCAAAAAGGTAGGAAAAATTCAGTCCATTGTTCCCTTCTTATAAGGCCATTACAAATACAAGATTGTTTAAACTCTTGAATGAAAGAAGAATCATCTTCATTAGATTGAGCTGAAAAAATAAGAATCTTTCCCATTTTCAAAAGTAACCACCATGAAATACCAACCCACAAGTATAATCAACAAGACTTATGTGCACAAATAATTGGAATCACTATACTAGAAAGTGACTTTACACCTTCTACACGATAAAATAGAAATGACCACGGTGAACTATGGTAAAACTTGACTTCTCATGCGCAGTAAAAACCGACTTTCTTGTGGTAAACACTACTCACGGTAAAAGTGAAGTTCTTTGCGGTAAATACTATTCACGGTAAAAAGTGACTTTATGCAAAGTAAATACTATTCCTAGCAAAAATGACTTTACCATGGTAACTACTATGCACAAGTAAAAACAAGGTTACCCTCTAATTGATTTTTGACTAAGTGGAAATATCTCTCCGAGAAAATCCACCAATGAGGAATGGTCCCACAATGGAACCAAAATGTCATCACCAATCCGGCACTATGATAATTCTTCTTTGGGAACTCCTTATGCTATGATTATTTACTAATGCATGACCTTTAGTTTGGTGGATGTAATCACGGAAACAAAACAACATAACATAACACAAGAATACCATCGACTATGATAAGATGGAATGATGACAAATCTAAAATATCAAAGTAAATTATAATATTAACATGAAATTGTTACAATCTCACCCATGAGGTACTTTAAGTGTTATTGACTTCACTTGCCTTTCACCAAGACTATGGGAGAAACTTTACAATTACACCTCTAATGGCTTCTTCAACACACCTTTAAAGCGATGGCTTCCTTCGCACACTTCCTACAATATTTCTCACTACTTCCTTCTATTCTAAATGAGGGGGTGGCCTCTCTATTTATAGAACTTCCAGATTATCCATCTTATCTCTAAGATAGGATAAGAAATCCACTACGACAAATCATATTCCATACTTTAACTCTTATCTGTACATGTAAGCTTATCTTTTAAGATAAGATAAACCTTATCATTTTACATGGGTTCCACATTTTTAGACTTTTTACAAATAAAATACCCAAAATATTTATGACCTCACTCCTTGTCCTTATTACCAATATAATATTTCTAATTCCTAATCATGTAGACCCTACTTCTCTAATTACCCAAACTTTGACATTTTAACATTTGGACCACTTACGACAAATATTTACTTTTTACAACATTCCTATTGTACTTTGGTATTCTATCGTACTCCACATTATTGGCGGCACCATCGACGGCGCCGTTATCTTCTATCGATGCTACTACTAATTATACTTAACAACATCCTATTCCTAATACATACATATTAATGAAATATAAATTACGGAGGAAAATTTTAGTGTCGACAGGACCAAGCACTAGGCATTACTATCATCAACTAAACTTACATTCCAAAGGCACTAAAGCACCGTAAAGGCATCCATATAACATCCATTCAAGGGACAAGTGATGCATACTTCTACATAAAAATATAGGAAAGGGAGACCTATTTTATTCCATCCACACACATTGTTACATTACTACATTCAAGTTTCATTCTCGCTATCAAGTGCAACTTGCACAAGGGAATCCTAGGGCATCATTTCTACACACACACACACACATAAAATACATGGAATTTCAGATGTAGTGCATTTATCAGTCATGATTTCACTCTTAGGGTGACTTTCGGGTCAGTCACCGACTCCCATTATTCATTATCCTTTTTATGTTTGATGTGTTTTGTGGGTATGTGTAGGTGAATTTATCTTTTGTAGGTTATAAGTACCTTGTAATCAAGGAGTGAATATCAAATTATCAACATGGATTAACTACAAAACCCATCCTACACAAATGAAACTAGATCTTGAGCATTTTCACGGTCATGGGATCCAAGATCCAATCACTAAGTGCCTACGAACCCCCATCCCACTATGGGTGCCCCGTCCAACATTGTTTCGAACCCCATAATTCCTAAAGAGAATTTATTACACTCTTCCCAATATCTTCATCACTTTAACCTACATAGATCACTTCCGATTGTGTGGACATCAGCTAAGTCTCTTTATCTCCCTCTCTTGCTTAAGGTTTTATACTTTACATCCTTATTTACTTACATCTTAATATATACTAGCATTTCTATATCATTTAGTACAATAGTAGTTACTCTATAATAGGTTTTAATAATTATATTTTTATTAAATCATATTGTACCTTCAAACCCTCAATACTAATCATGTCATGATAGAACCTTCAAGCTCATAATTTTACTCAACATGCCTTTCACACTATTTATTATGACTGTCACACATTGTTTTGCAACTTCAAGCCATCAACCAAACTTGAGAGTACACTTCTAATCATAACTTATTACAATTCATTAAACAATTCCTGAGACAATTAACTTTGTTCTTCATCACGAGCCTTTATGAAGAATACACCTTCTTACAAAAATTCTACATCAACAATATTTACATGTATTGAGTGAACTCATACCACTATGATATTATGTAACTCATTTGTCACTCATCTTGACATCATACAAATCCAGCAATAATATAGGTCCAACTAGGTCTTCATAAGAACATATTTGTCTTTTCAGACCAATCCTTAAATATCATGTCTTAAATCATACACCTTAGGATGATATAGGTTATAAAGGCTCATTTAATATTTGGTTATACAAATTTGTAGAAATCATAACAAGGAAGTTATCATCAAAATAAAATACATACCTTGGATCTTTCACACAAAACCATAAAATCTTCAAGTTGTCATACTCAATAATTTTTTCAAGAATACATGACCTCTAAACACCAGCAATGACACCACTCACAATCAATTGTAATAATATCATGACAAAATGATAATAGGACATACCTCTAAAAGACCGATTATGAGATTCAAGCCTCTATACTGTAATCTTTACTTATCTTCAATCTCACCATCTTGCAATACCAACTTAGAGAACATAACTTCCCTTCATATCATGGAATCATTCATGTGTAGAACCACCTTCTAAATATTACTAGACCATAAGACATCTCTTTCGGCATGGAGAATTCAGATTGTACTAAGACCTCTATGATGCACATGACCTCAAAAACACACTTCATGTTTTGTACATGTACCTACACTATCTTTTAACTCTCTTGAAGGCCCAAAATTCTCAATACCTATTTTGAATTAATTATTAAACATAGAATTCTATTCCCAAATATGTATACTTCAAGAAAAATATCATAGGTATCATAGACCTTTCATACTTCTCATGAAGATAGCGAAACGAATTAACAAGAGCATTTACTTATTTTGATAACCTTCCTACTTGTACTATCATGACATTCTTTGTCACATTTGAATCCTTGAGAAACCTAAAAACTCCTAATCTTAAAAATAGACTCATGGATAGTACAAGATGAAATCGTATCTTCTTGATTCATAGAGAACCATGACTTATCCTTCTTCAAGGTATACTAACAATTGTTAAATTTGACAAACATTTTCGCAATCCTTACACCGCACACTTAAGTTTAACATGAATTTAACATTTACATACCTTTCCTTAGTAACTACAGATGATAATTCACCTACATTTCTTCTTATGAGAGAAGAATTATTTTAAGAATGATAATGAAGAAAACCCATGCATCTTAGGGGCAAAAAGTGTGTAACCATAAAAAAACCCAAAGTCTCCACATTATTTTCATCTATCTTGTAGTTATCCTTTGAAGTCCTCTTTCTCTTCTTGGATGGATTTTTAATCATGATAATGTCCTCATTATTTTCTTCTTTTGATTGATGTCCCATCAAACACACTTGATCCTCTTAAAATATTATATTTTTAAAATCATAGATAACATACCTTCTTGAATTGATGACTAGTCATATTTGAGCTTGATTGTCTTGAATTCACCTGCTTCATGTCCTCATTTGCAATATCTATCTTCTTGAATAAACTTGAATTCTCTTTGAAAAACTTTATGGGATTAGATTTTATGTTATGCACCTCTACCTTTGAATCATCCTTGTTAACTTGATTTCCATGATTGGATTCCTTTATTGTCCTAGGTTCTTATTTAACTAATTTTGTATATTTGTCTTCATTTACGGGCTCAAAAAATTTGGTATATATAATTTTTACTTTTATCCATTCTCAAACATAGTTATTCTATCTAGATGACCGATTAAGAAAAATATTCCTATATGACCAATATTTTAAATGATCAAGACACAACATTTTTGTTACCTCTTGACTAATAAGGACTAAAATTCCAAGCGTAATCCATATCCTTATGACCCTAGTCATAGCATAGATAACATTTACCTTTGAAGGATATTTCATCATCCCATGAATATGCATTCCTTGAGGACCTTCTCTTGTAATCTCTAGCTCTATGACCAAATTCATGATAAGCATAAAAATAACCATTGAAAGAAGAACCATACTTCATTTCATTCGGTTGTCTAACTAGGTTAGACCTCTTATATTTTTTTCTTCTTAGTCTACTTCATGTATTCAAAAGAAGTTGGAGCTTACATGTTATCAACACAAATATTCTCCAACCTTTCATCTATAACCTACTAGATGTTTTCGCAACTATGATTTAAATGACTTCAACTCATCTTCATATCAGATGAAATCATATTCTATAACTCTTAGGGTTTCTAATTTAGACTTAATCTTGAAACATTCATCTTATTTTTATTTTAGGGTTCTATCATACTCTTCACAGGGATTCCAACTCTTTGATGGCCTGATTATGCTCAACATCCATAGAAATTATTTGTTCTTGTAATCCATAGATCAACGACTCTATAATTTCATACTTATTTCTTAAATATATTTCAATATCAAATAATTTTCCCATTTTTGTGATTCGAGGATCTTCTTTAAGAGGGTAAAATTTATTTAAAGGAACCTTGAACTAATACCAATTATTAGAAGAAAAATATTGAGAGGGGGTGAATCATTCCTTTAAAACTTTATTCATTCAATCATTAAAAATACACAATTATAAATCTTTAGTCTTTAAGATGATTATACCATGCAAAATCAAATCATGCACATAAGTAAGAGACATAATGACACACAATATATGTGGGAAACCAACAAGGGGAAGAAAACACATTGAACCTCTTCTTATATCACTAAAAATAAAGGAATTCGATGCATATTATACATCATACAAGATTTCTTTAGTTACACACCAATCCCACAAGGAAGCCAACCACTAGTTTAGTATGACACCAACCTGCAAGGAGGCTAAAACCCCTAAGATGATCAAGCACCAACTTAACCACTTAAATATGATAATCACCCAATGAATTGTTTCTCCAATAATTTATTGTGATCACTAGTTTAACTCCACTCACACAAAACCTTCCCAAACTTCCCTCTCTCCTTTTGTGCTCATACATGCATCATAACATGCTTATTAGGTCAAGTGACTCTATTTTACTTTACCTATGATCTCATCAACTTATTTTACCTTCTCTTGACACCTTACAACATCCTTCACACTCTTCTCTATCTCATTCAAACCCTCATCAACTCAACTAGTTAGAATGATTAAACATAGCATGCCTTATATACATGACTCATTATTACAAAATCATATAGGTCAGCCAAGACCATTAAGGTCAGTCAAACCAAAATTAAAAAAATCTACTCCATCATATAATATTACATGAAAGGACAATATAAGTTGGCATTATCCTAGACACACCAAAACCTCTCAATTGGGTCTAAAACACTCTCATCACTCCAACAGTCACATATTGAATTTTGAATGCAAGAATCAACACCACCATGAATTATAAATATTTTAAAACTGCATGATAATCCTCTAGGAATCATAAAAAAACTCAATAAAGTTTGGAACATCAATCTCCACAGTGGCACACTCTAAGAAGCAACATTCATTAACTAGGTTTCTATGAGCTAATAAACATCCTCAAAATGTGAATGACATCGCATACAAAAACTCATCACCATGACACAAATGACACATAAAATTTAAGTTATTGATGTCATATAACTCATTCAACTCATTATAACCATAAAATCATGGCACAAGTCTCCAAAATGCATGCATCCCCAAAGCGGTCAAAACTACTTCAAGGATTCACAAATTTTTCTTGAGAGATATAATCTAAAAAGACTCAAACATCACTTCTAGGATCAACCCACACGTGTAACACATCATAAATTTCCTAACACACCTTATCAAGCCTTTAAAATAATATGTCACATGGAGGAATATGCATTAGCACACTTTGATCCAACAATCCTTCTTGACAAGCCTAAAAGGGCTCTTTACGCCACAAGGGTTTCATCATGAAACCATCCCATTTGGTAAAAATAATACATACACCAAATCATATCAGACTCCTAAAATCTCTCCATGATCATAAACGATTGCTACAACATACAAAACATCACACACACCTCATACCATCATGACTAGTTTTACACCTTCTAGTCCTTTAGCAATACAAAAACTTAGAGGAATTGTTTCACCATATTTATCCACTAAAACCATATAAATATTCTCATGTTCACTTAAAATACATCACAATATTCTTGAAATAATTCATTTCTCTTCATGAAACCTTCAATAGCTTTGAAACAACAAATATTGTCAAAACAATTTTTTTGTACCTTACAAAAACAACTAGAACATGAAACCATCACCAATAGGAGCCCAGAATAATTATTTACAACCATGATTCACTACATTACCTTTCCCAATAAATTTACACACAAAATACTTCATTTGTTTCCTATCACTCTTATGATAGGGTTTATGGAGGGTTTTGAAATGCTTTACTTGTTAACGATGGTTCGTAAATGTGTTATGTCTAATTTACCTCATTATACTTGATAAATATTCTTATCTCCATGGAATAACATCCCCAAAGTCTTAGGATCCCATGCAAGGTGTGCATGTTTGGGTGAACATTCAAACTTTCCTATCGAACTAGGTTTTTCACTTTTGAGAGATATGTAGAGATCAAAACACTTTTTATTACTATTTATTCACTTTTTTGACCTAAAAATTTTCTCAAAAGCCTCCTTAATGGTTTAAAACACCCAATTTTACCTGAAAAACATCACAAATTGTCCAAAACTAAGACTTTCCCAAGATGTTTATCCTTGTCATCATAGATCTTACATAAAAGGACCTCAACATGCATCATATACTTTAATAATGACCTGATACGCATCCTACACATGTTATAAATTGTCAAAAAATAACTCACGTGATTGTGTTGACCTTCTCTTCATCATTTCACATGCTACCATCACATCATTCTTGCACTAGGTCAAGAATAAGACCTATAATTTTTGATTCACCACATGACTCTTATGAACTAATTTAATCATCACCTTATGAACACATTGAGACCTCTAACATAACGTATTGAACATGATTGACCTTTGCGTAGAAACTTCATACAGCCTTTGGAACTCATACTCAAGACCACATATCACTTTCTTGCTTGACCACGCATCAAGAACATGCATACAACTCTAGACACCATGTTATAACAACACTTCATGACTCCCCATATCTTCACTACCAATTAACCTTCATCTTATTTCATGGATGAATCCTCATGGAGACACATATTCCACCTAGACACCATTTGATATCAATGTGAGTTGACATGAATGAAAATAACACTATGACATGATATCCAACATTTAGGAGCATATATGGGTATCCTAATAAATCCTTATTGGGATAAGAGTTAGATTTCCTAATTTACAAGGAAATTTTGCTACTACTTGGTGAGTAACATATTAATTTGTTTAAATATATTATGGAATACTATGAAGTGGAACATGAATATGTTTTGATAAATTTGTTTGTACATACATTAGAAAGTGACGCAAGGAATTGGTTTAATTCTTTACCTCAAGGTTCACTATACTCTTTGGATGAAATTATAGATGTGTTTAGAATTCAGTTTGGTGATACAAATGACCTTAGCTTCATCCTATCCGAGTTTGAAAGCGTTACATAAAAACCTATGTGAGTATTTATAATAATTTAACACCAAGTTTCATAAAACCTTGAATAAGCTACCAATCATCTTAAGACCTAGTGATGAATCATTTTTAATCAAATATTATGATGCATTTGGTGAGAAGGAAAATTAATATTTAAAATAAAAATAACCTATAGAATTGAGACAATATTTTTTATGGATATTTAGACTGAGAACAACATCAAATTAGTTGATCATGCTCTTGTAATAGAAATTGAAAATTCAGCCAATGTTGAGAGGAAGGAGGTTGAGAAATCATCAATTTCAGGAAATGATTAAAAGTCTTCTTGGTGCTATTAAAGGTATATCTAGAAAGTTAGAAAATGTTGAGAATGGATTTTTTTAGGACCCTAGGTTTAGGATTAGGATGGGTTTGTGATTCATCCTAGTATAGATCAAAAAGGTAATGATAGAGAAAGAAGGTCTATGACCTAGGCATAATAGGGGAGTTATTGGTCTTTTAGATGTCAATGTTTCAACAATTGAGGAAGATGATCACATCATTGATTGGAGTAAAAAATTTAATGCCTCATGTTCCTTATGAACAAGTTGATTTAAAAATGTTACTATAGGATATGAATCATAATTTTATGATTCCTTCATTTTGGATGATCAAATGAATTTTTAAGATGGTGTTACCTATATTGATCTTTTATATGACGATAAATATCTATATTTTCATAAATAAATTCAACAACAGTAAATAAAATTAACTCATGAAATGAAAACTACAGAAGATAGAAACCAAATGTAAATATAATTGAGCAATTTCTATTGAATATGAGAGGGCATTTTATACAATTTCTTGCTCCTAAAATCATGGAGTCAAGTCTTATCATTTTATCCCCATATCTCTCCTTTATTCCCTAGTCTTACTCTCAATCCCAAGATATTCTCACACATTTCTATCTCTATGAGTTGTGCATGACAACTAATTGTGCACACTCATATATTATTTTATAAATATTAAAAACTATTACTACCAAATAACCCAAACCACTCCTAAGTGTTCACACTATGAACAATATTTTGGTAACAGTCACCCCCTTAGTGTGAACATGGGGAAAGCTATCTCTTGTACCTACTCATGATCTATAAAGAAATGAAGGTTTTCAATGAGTACCAACAACTCAAACAATATGAGGTTTTCAAAGAGAACCTCCAACTCAGAAAATGGTTTTCTCATGGAACCAACCAATACATAGTAGTGTCCATTATTTTGCTCACATAATTTTTTCTAAATTAGAGGGATTACAAAATAAAAATTATGCTCATGCAGGAGCTTTAAACAAGAATGTTACTTTTGTTCATTAGTACAACATAAAGTAAACACACCACACAACAAAAATAAAAGGTCACCAATACCATGAAGCAATCTCTTTGTTGGTGACTAACAAGAGATGACAATTTGCCTCCATCCTCCATCGTGATGTTGCTAACTCAGCCAAATTTGTCTTTGAGGATCATTTTACAATTATATTGGGTGTTAGTTCAATCGATAATGCACCCTTACAATAGTAACCAACTTTATATTTAACCAAAATAATAAAGCATATCAAAGTTTTATTGTTGGAAATCACTCAATTATTTTTTACAAAATAATTAGAAATGTCAGAATTGTTTCCACAATTTCTCTTAAAATATGAAATAGGTTTCTATAATATTTTTACAAAAAAATTCTATAAATACAAATAAACAAACCCAAAAATTGTAGAAAATTCTGAATCTGGGTTTTTGAGAAAAACATGAATTACCAGTCATTTTTTTAAGATTAGAATCCAGAAAATGGTGATGGAAGCTTTAAAACTCTCAGATCTGCATCATTGAGGCTACGGTTTTTTCCTGTAATCACTCGATAAATAAATTCAACAAAAATCAAAGGTGATTAGGTTGGACCAAATTATCGGTGAGTGCATTGATTTTAGTTTTGTTACTTGCTTTGAATTTAGGAAAGTTTAGTTAAGTGGAAATTTCAATGTACATGAGAATCACACTTATGTCAATATTTGTAAGGAGTAGCAAGATTTTTTGGTATGGTCCTATTGAAGTATAAGACATGGATCAATTTTTCATTTTTTTAGTATGATTCACATATTGGTTTGAAGATTCGTGTTTCTAATTTTGCATTATTTACACTATGTTTTGAGACGGAAGCACAACTACAATATTCTAGAACATGTGTGGTTATAGGCATGTGTTTCCCCATTATTGAACTTGATAGACATTATTCAAACCCCATGCACTACTTGAAGATTTTAATCTAGTTTGGGATCCTAGTGGATTTAATGGAACCTTTTTTTCCTATGGATCAAAAGATATCCATGTGGAATGTGTATAAATTTTTTTCTTTATTTTTTTGTTCCCTAGTTTTTCCCCTTTGGTTCCCTCTTGTTGTTCTTGAAAGTTTTTGTAACTCATGTAACCATTAATTTGTAGAAGGTTAGTTATGTTTACCCATTTGAATCCTTTCCCAATAAATTAGGCACTGGTTTTCTTCTTCCATGATTTTTTGTTTGTGGTACTTGTGACACCCGTTGGGGTGTCCATCCTTGAGCTAGAGCTATTGTTGGTACCAAAATTGGTATTTCATATAAAAATTATCCTCTCATGTATTATTGGTGTCCTCGACTACTACATCAATTTCAATATACAATATATTGGTTCTTGAATAAAACACCATAGCCCCAGAGAATTGTATCAAAGAAAATTTTTATCATCTACATGTTTGTTACATCATTTTGAGTTAACATCTTAACATTTATGTGTTTTTGATATTTCCATGAAATATAATTTTTGAAAAACTAGATGAGCTCTTAGGGGTTATACTAATATTCTTAAGCATTCATACCATGGCTTCTTTCTTTTGCAAACATTCTTTGTGAAAATTTACAATTTAAGTATTTGGTACACATTTATAAAATGCAAATCTATTCTTGTTACGTGATGAGACTTGGTATTCCATTTATTTTCACCCATACAAGCATTTTTAATAACTTCACAATTAACATTAAGTTGTAATGTTAAATTCAATCCCTAGTTCCCTACGGAAGTAATATTCCATGAAATATTGTAAGTGGTGGGTGGGCATACTTTTCATCCTTGTTCTTTGTAAGTTTAGATATTGTGCAAGCATGCAAAATGAATCCTAGGGTTTGATTCCCAACATGAGGGACACATGGCATTATATTATTACACTTCAACATTAATAATTCAAGGAATTTTTCTAGATTGTATTCTTGTAGTTAATTGAAAAATGTGATATGCATCTTGAGGTCATGGGAATGAAAGTGAACACATGGTACATTGTGGGAGCTCGGGAGAAAATAAGCGCTTTTTAGTCTTATAGCTTAAAGTTTGTAAATTACTGATCAGTAACGAAAGACCTGAATCCTGGCTAATTCTTGAATGACACGTGACATATAATCAAGGTTTCAAATGGAAAATGTAATTTTCAAATAATACTGATGAAGCTGATATCATCAGGATCGTTTGTGTTTTGTAGTTCCATTTAAAATATTCAATCCAATGCTCCAAATTCAATGAAACTAGTCACAATGGAATCATCCCTTCAAGATGTTCATATTTATATACATAAATATTGTAGTTGATACTGATATAAGGTATGAATAAGGAAGAAAACTAGAGGATAAAGGTCAAAGCATATAACTATGTCCCATTTTTTTACAATTTTGTACCTTTAAACAAATATGTCCCATAATAAAAACATGACCTAACACATATAAAATGACCAAAAATGTATTTTTAAGATCTTAAATATAAAAAGGTACAATGTTAGAAGAAAAATGTACTAATATGGGATTGAATCAGTCCTACAATAATTTTTACTTCATTTACTAAACCATGTATTCATCATTTAAGTTGTCCATTCATCATTCATAACCATGTGAGCTTATTAAGATATGCAACATTCAATCACAAGAGCATGAAACAAGATACACAACACATGAACACCATATGTAAGTGGGAAACCCTCATGGGGAAGAAAACCCACTGAAAACCATTTCTTATATTACACAAATCAATGACTTAAGTGAATATTACACATCACAAGATATTTCTTTAGTGAGGCACCAACCCCACAAGGAGAACCAACCCCTAAACCCTTGTTGATATTACTCACAATAAGAGACTCATATGAATATGATTCATCATAATATATTTTTCAAAAGTATGATCACTGAAAATATTCTTATCCCACAAGTGGTTGTGATCCAAGTTCATCTCACAAATCATAAAATCTGCGTCAACTTCTCTCTACTTCAACTCGCTCTATTATTCTTCTTCCATGGAGTGATTTTTGATTCAAACCCTTGTGCACATATTATTCAACCTTATTAATACTTTCACACACATCCTCAAATCTATCTTGATGCCCTTGATGCTCTTTTACTTCCTCACCTAGGTTGCATTTTTCCATCCATGGAAAACTAGCTCAAAAATGAATTAAGCCTACACTTGTATATTCTTCTCAATTCAAAAACTAACATAGGTCAAACAAGAATCTGGGAAAATGATTTCCTTCGGTGAGGACACATTGGAGTCTCTCGATGAGATAACAGCTTTGATATCAAGTACGCAAAGAAATATTAGTGTTACTTCACAAAGTGTAAAATCATCAATGCCATCTTGGATAATTGGATAAAGTCATTGAATTTTTTTCACATTCCCAAGCCAAGAAATTTGAACTGTGGTAGCTTGATATATTAGATAATTCAAAGTATTTTATATATTCCCAAGGAAACTAAGAAAAATTTCACCTAAGAGTGAAGCGAGAATCAACAAGGGCATTATCTCTATCTGATTTTTTCTCTATCTTCTTTTATCTCTCTTCTCTCCCCTTCCTCTCTTCCTTCAAGTTCTATTTATTCATTGGGGGTTTCACTTTTCATTTTTTCTTATGTGACTATAGTTGACATTGTAATAAGTCACCCTCAATTAATAAAAATGGGACTTAATTTTATTCCTAGGAATACGAAGAGTCACATGTTGTAAAAGAAAAATGAAAGGTCATGTGGGGGTAGGTGAAGAGTCTTTCTAAAATCTATATATTGTAATGAATTCCCCATTCTTAGAGGTTATCAAATTTTTATGGTCATGAGTACATAACTACTAAGAATAAGAAAAAGATAACAAATTCTTCCACTTTCTCTCTCTATAGAATTCTTCCATCTCTCTAATTATAAAATGTTTCAAATATGTCAATAAAGAAATGAGTTTCATGCTTTTTTGGATGAGTGAATAAGTGAAATTTTTGTTCATGGTTTCATCTTGTCTTGATATAACTAACAAGGTTGTGATTCTTTCTAATTTTATGTGTTAATATTTCTGGTTAATCCCTGCAAGAATCTGAATTTTTCTACTTGCAATATTAATCTCTTTCGTAATTTTCCACTCCTTCTTTCCCACCTCCTCGCACAAATTGAAAACATTTCCACAGTACAATGGAGTGTTTTTATTGTATCTGTATCTTCAAATCCAACCATGGAGTTTTATTTTTTAAGACATAATAATGGAGCTTCCCTTTCAAGTAAAGTGATCTAGTCCTAGAGCATTGGTGGAAATCCACTAATTTTTCCTATCAAAAAATTATTTTTCCAATAGTTTTTGGTGCCCACTATGGGGTAGATGTTACATATTCTATACCCAATATACAAACCACACAATAAAAAAAATTCAAATATTAAAATAACTATGGAAATTTTTGAAATTATAAAATGCAAAGAGCCTTATGTCTTCCACCAATGGCTATTCCTAGTAACCCTCTAGTCCAGAGACCTAAACTACTATTCCATATCCAAGAAGATATTGCATCTGACTTGAGGGAGGCTATTTGGCATAACAGAGAAAACTTCTCCCACTACTTCATAGCTACAAGGGTTCTAGAATCTGAAGAACAACATGCATAGGATTTGGAAAGGGCGAGGAACACTCAATTTCAACAAAGGAGAGCTTAAGTTAATCCAAAGTGTGTAAGTTCGCGACCGTCAATATACCAAGTCCGAGAGACAAATAAGAAACCTCGATCCTATCATTTAGGAACTCTAATGCTGACAAAAGAAAATAATAATTTCTCATTATTCTTTACCTCGCATGAATTCTCACATTGGCAACTCAAGTAGCGTCAAATATCCTAATCACACTCTTCCTACCTCATGCTAATTTTTCACTATCTCTCTAGATCATTAGTTATAGAATTCCTATATTTTAGAGAAGACTTTGAAGACTTTGCAAAAGAAGAAGTAGAAGAAGGAGAATAAGATGAAGCAAAAGAACAAGAAGAATAATCAAAAGTAGATTCAGAAGAATAATTAAGAATTAGGGATGAAAGAGATACCCCCTACAAATTTTCCCATCTGAAGAAACACGGTCTCACTCTCTCTCTCTTCTCCAATTCATGAATTTCTAAAGAAATCTTATAATATTTTTCCTAAATTCAGAGGAGATGGTACAAAAATCCAATAATATCATGCAGAAACATTCATCACAGCATGTGGTGTACTGGGAGTGGAGTAAGAAGATGTGTGAGTTATGTTTTTCATGGAATCTTTGTAAGATAAAGTAGAAGAATGGTTTTATCTCCTATCAACTTGATACATCACTTGTTGGGAGGACATAAAAACAAGTTTTGAGGATAGATTCAAATCCACTAAGGATTACCAAGACCTCCTAGTGAAAATGGTACAAATGAAGAAGGAATTTAATGAGACTATGAGGAATCTTTTATCCCATTATAATTGATTTCTCAAAAGAATACCCTTTAAAGCCATGCCTTATGATGATAACATGAAAAGATTATTCATCAATTACCAACTACATGAGGTAGGATTCATCCTCGAATATCTTTACTGTGACTCTTAGAGCAGCTCAAGACTACGCTATTGAGATAGAAGATGATATAATTTGATGACAAAAGTAAAAAATCCAAGTGGAAAATAAAAAGGTCAAAGTTCTAATTCTTCCCATATGAACCCTCTATTTCAAAAAGATGGAAAGTGATGTGATTGCACTTAAGAAAAAAATTACACAAATAAATCTGAGGGATCATCAAAGGAAGAATTATTTTATTAATAAGAGAAGGATCATGAAACGTCCATAAATACTTGATTTAGAGGCTCCCTGTCATCGCATCTTGTATTAAATAAGAAGATGATGAAGATGGGATTGAAATTGAAGAAGTTGATGATGCTCAATTCAGGTACTTTGAGTTCTCATTGGGAGATGAGAGTGAAGAAGATGAGACACAATATTATCTTGTGTGGTTTTCACATATTCTCAATCCAAGACAAAAATATCTCCTACCACTACACCCAAGAATAAGAAGGATGCGGATCTTCCTGCCATGCCTCCACCTAACAAGATAGTCAAAAGAGAATCTACACTCCCACCTTCCACGGAATTAGATAAGGAGAAAGTAGATATTTTGACAACCAAGAAGTCCTTTATTAAAAAAATTAAGTCTACTAATCATTCTCCTATAAAATCTTCTTCCAAGTCTCCTAATGCTACTTAAAAGATAGTGAACACTCCTACAAAAATCTTCGAAGAACCTAATAATCTTTTCATAGTTCCTAAGCCTACTCCTATGGAAAAAATCACTCTTGCTCCCAATTTAGTGCCTCCTCCACCTCCTAAATATTTCATCATGCCCGAGACATCTATTAACACTTCATTTGATATAATAGATCATGTCAAATGATCTAAGGTCCGAATTTCAAAATCTGAATATTTGCAAACTCATCCTAAGCAGATTGATAAAATTGTCTAGTTTATCAAAGTTAGAAATGAAAATTCCAAATCCATCATACCTTCCTCCAAGGGGTTTCTACCAACTCCTCCTACCCTCCATATCACAACATGCTCGTATTAAGGGCATCCATAACTCGATAAGATTGATCCATTCTACCTTTCTCTTCTCATTATAAGCTATCAATTAAACAATTGTATCATTGATTATGATACTTCGAAAATGTGATGCTAGTAAAATTAGATAATGATATTAGTATCACCCTAACATGGGATAAAGGCCAGTGTTAAATTCTAGGAGACTAAATAATTTCCACTTGTGGGGAGAATAAAAGATACCCAAGTTTCTTTAGCTTATTTTCCCGAAATAAAAGTCTTATTGACTATCTTGGTTGCGAGATATTTTAGCATCATATGGAATTTTGTTGAGTATAATTTTATGTATATATTTTGGAGGAAAAATGATTATGTACTGGTCTTTGATAAATATTCTAGTCAAGGGCCAAATGAAAAAGTTACTACCAATGAGGAAAATGAAGTACACAGTGTAAATATCTGAAGATCCCAGAGATGATATTCTTTATCAAGACACTAGAAATGGAAACTACTTATTCACTTCTAAAAGGGATGAAAAGTTAAACTTCCTTACAAAGGAAGATGAAAATCAACTATAAACGATGGATTTTTACGGAATTCATTCTACAACTAGCTCCAGAGCGGGGTTTTTTTACCTCTCCTTCAGGTGAGTCCCTCCCATTTTCTTACAAGTTATGGTTTTAAAATACCAACAACACACATCTTATGAGGCCTTTCTCCTTAGGATGGATGTGTTTGAATCCATGGGAATCAAGAAATTGAAATTCCTTAAAGATGGTGAGGTAATTATTAGACAGGTAAAAAAATATCAAGTTAAGAACTTGAGGCTCAAGTATTATAAGAACCAAGTATGGGACTGCATTGAATCTTTTGATGTTTTTTCTATCCAAGTTGTTCCCCATGAGCAAAATGAAAAATATAATTCTCTTGCAGTTTCAAATTTTTTATGACTCTGTACTCATCCTTCAATAAGGAAAAAGTGAAAGTTGAAATGGTGTTCATACCGAGTGAACCGGATAATGTAAAATATTGGTAGTTATTCAATGATGATAATCAACTTCTCTTTGTCCTGAAGCAAAGAGATAATTTAGCAATCTTTTCTACATGGGGATTTATAATCGAATCGAGAGTTTATCATGGATGAAGATAAAGAAGGAATAAATGGAGTAGACTCAATAGGAGTCATCAGATTAAAAGGGAATAAGATTTCAAAAGGAATTTTTTCTACAAAATAATTTTTTGATAAATATGATGGATTCATGAAACATAAATCTAAGGAGTCCTCTCGATGTCCTGCTGATTTTGAAAAATAAAATATTGGTAGTGTAGAGAAGAAAAGGATGGTAAACATAGAAAAGTGTTGTTCAACAAAAGAGAAGAGAAGATTTTCTCATTTTTGATAAAATATTCTGATTTTTTTCATATTCCTATGATGACCTCAAATCATTTCAATCTAATGAGATGCATCATTCAATAACATTGAAGCTTGAAGACAAGCCTTTACGGAAAAAGAAATAGTCATATAATCCAAAATTGAGGAAAAATAAAGGAGGATGTATTAAAGATGTTAAATGCAAGGATTATTTTTCCTATTCACCACTCCATGTGGGTGGGAAACATCATTCTAGTGTGGAAGAAGAACAAAGAAATAAGGATTTGTGTAGACTTCCGCAACTTGAACCAAGCTTCACTGAAGGATAACTACCCATTACCTATCATGGATCACATCCTACAGAAAGTGACATGATTAGATATTATCTCATTGCTAAATGGATTCTCTTAGTACAAATAGATTGAGGTATTAGAAAACAATAGACCCAAAAATACGTTCACAACTCCATGGGGCACCTTTTCCTACACCAAAATGAATTTTGGTCTTACAAATGCTGGAGCGATGTTTCAATGAGAAATGGATTTGGCCTTCAAAGATATCATGAATTGCATCCTCATATATCTTGATGACCTCACAATGTATTCAAAGAAGCAAGGAGATCACATAAAACATCTAGAAAAAGTCTTGATCAGGTGGCAACAACATATAATCTCTTTAAATCCAAAAAAATGCATCTTTAGTGTTATTAAAGGAAACTCTATAAACACATTATGAACATGGAGGGGCCAGAATTGATGTAGATAGTATAAGGTAATGTCATCACCAATCCGGAACTATGATAATTCTTCACAGAACTCCTCGTGCTATGATTTTTACTAATGCACACCTTTAGTTTGGTAAATGTAATCTGAAACAAAACAACAACATAACACAAGAATACCATTGACTATGATAAGACGGAATGATGACAAATCTGAAATATCAAAGTAAATTATAATATTAACATGAAATTGTTACAATCTCACCCATGAGGTACTTCAAGTGTTATTGACTTCACTTGCCTTTCACCAAGACTATGGGAGAAACTTTACAATTACACCTCTTAATGGCTTCTTCAACACACCTTTAAACTAATGGCTTCCTTCGCACACTTCCTACAATATTTCTCACTACTTCCTTCTATGCTAAATGAGGGGGGTGGCCTCTCTATTTATAGAACTTCCAGGCTTATCCATCTTATCTCTAAGATAGGATAAGAAATCCACTATGACGAATCATATTCCATACCTTAACTCTTATCTGTACATGTAAGCTTATCTTTTAAGATAAGATAAACCTTATCATTTTACATGGGTTCCACATTTTTAGACTTTTTACAAATAAAATACACAAAATATTTATGACCTCACTCCTTGTCCTTATTACCAATATAATATTTCTAATTCCTAATCATGTAGACCCTACTTCTCTAATTACCCAAACTTTGACATTTTAACATTACCGGACCACTTACGACAAATATTTACTTTTTACAACATTCCTATTATACTTTGACTGTTACCGTACTCCACATTATTGGCGGCACCATACTGATGGTGCCATTATCTTCTATCAGACGCTACTACTAATTATACTTAACAACATCCTATTCCTAATACATACATTAATGAAATAGAAATTACGGAGGAAAATTGTAGTGTCGGCATCTTCCCCTTCCTAGCTTCTCTGTCCTCGGAGTAGACTTATTCTGGTGCTTGGAAAATCTTCAACTTATCGTGGTTGACACATTTTGTAATGGGAGGGCCATCCAATTCCTCCAATCAGTACGTACCATTTTCATGCACAGCTGCTATTTTGTAGGGCCCCATCCATTTTGGAAGAAATTTTCTCTGTCTTCTTTTTTTGTATCTGGAATCATATACTAGAACCAAGTCATTCACATGAAATGGAGACCACCAGATCTTTTGATCAAAGTATTCCTTCTACTTCATTTTCTTCTTATGGCTTGTATCCTTTGCTATTTCCCTCATTTCCTCTAGCAAATGAAGATGTACCAACCTTTCTTTTACTGAATCACTTTCATCCATCCTTTCATTTTTCATAACTCTCACAGTGGGAATATCAAACTCAATAGGAAGAACTGGATCAATGCCATAGGCCAATTGAAATGGGGAGTATCCTGTTGCTGACTTTGATGTTTCCCTATATGCCCACAATGCTGCATGAATCCTTTTATCCCACTTATGTACCTGCAAGGCTGCATCTTTTGCTAGAATATGACACAACACAAAAAAATTCGTTCCACCTGTCCATTTGTGCTTGGCTTGTATGTTGTTGCCTTCCTATGCTTAATAGAAAACTTATTGACTAGGGATTCTACCACCTCATTAATGAAGTGGCTTCCTTGATCTGTTACAATTTCTAATGGACAACCAAATCTGGTGACAATGTGTTCATATATGAACCTTGCCACTTCATCCTTGGAAGCTATTTTCAATGGCCTAGCTTCAACCCACTTGGTTAAATAATCTGTGGCAACTACAATATACTTATTTTGGCGTGATGTAGTTGGAAGTGGACCTACAATGTCTATTCCCCACTTTTCAAAGGGACCAAGTGGAAGAATAGGGCATAATGGAGCTGATGAAGTCTTACGGTTACCATGTGTTTGACAAATATCACATGTCTTACAATAATTATAACAATCTTTAAAAAGAGTGGGCCAGTGATAACCTGCATCTAAGATCCTTCTTGCTATAAGTTGTCCAGAGAAGTGCCCTCCACATGTACCATTGTGGAATTCTTCTAGTAGTTCCTTCCCTTGATCACGTCCAATCGCCCTCTTATCTCTGTCCATCGGTCCTATTCAAAATAATACTCCATGCAGAATAGAATATGGACGACTGGCTTGAGTAATATTTCTCTTAGTCTTTGCATTGGCACCATCAGGAAACTTGAATTCATTCAGATAATTCCAAATATCTATGTATTCACTAGGGATTGTGTCAAGGGATAACAAGGTGCATCGGAAAATCATCATCATCACAAGATGATCCTAAACAATCATAGGCTCGAGCGAGTGCATCTACATTTACATGCTTCTTTCGGCCTATCTATAATATCAAATTCAAATTCTTGTAGCAAAATTATCCATCTTGCTATCCTCCCTGATGGGTTAGGCTTATTTACAATATATTTTAGAGCCTAATGATCTGTTACAACTAGAAATTTTTGCCCTAGCAAGTAATTTCTAAACTTCTTTACAAAGAAAAATGATAGCGAGCCTCTTTTTTTACATGATAATTTACCTCAAAGACTACTCATTTGTCTACTCCCAAAGTAAATTGGATGTTCATTCCCATTTTCATCCTTTTGGCTCAAAGTACTTCCTAGTGCTGCATCTGAGGCATCAGTGTACACAATGAATGGCTTGCTCCAATCTAGATTCTTCAAAACAGGTGAAGACACTAGGGCTTCCTTCAGTTGTCCAAAAGCTTCATGCACCTTATTTCCTGGTTCATAAGTAACATCCTTCTTCAAGAACTGGGTTAGTGGTTGTGTAATCTTTGAGAAATTCTTGATGAACCTTCTATAGTAACCCACATGGCCTAAAAATGATCTCAACTTACTTCTATTCATAGGAAATGGTAAATCTTTGATTTTTGAAACTTTATCAGGATCAGTACCAATACCATCTCTTGATACAACATGCCCTAACAAAACACCTTTAGAACATCCAAAGACACACTTTGTAGGGTTTAGTGAGGCTTGTGCTTCATCTAACCTTTGA
Organism: Taxus wallichiana var. yunnanensis; assembly: GCA_018340775.1. NCBI lineage: Eukaryota > Viridiplantae > Streptophyta > Pinopsida > Cupressales > Taxaceae > Taxus > Taxus wallichiana. Next base: position 699,054,870 of record CM031244.1, read on the forward strand.
AATGTTGTCTCCATCTCAGTGCGGTGGTCCAACTTGCTCCCATAGATGTGAAAATCATCTAGAAATATTCGATGAAGGTCACAATGTAGGGTTCGAACACCCTATTCATCAAACGCTTTGGAATGTTGCTTTGGAGCATTACACAACCCAAAAGGCATAACTCTATAAGCAAACGTTAACCAAGGAGTGGTGAACATGGTCTTCAGCTGATCTTTCTCTACTATACGAACTTGGTTGTAGCCGCTATATCCATCAGCAAAACTATAGCACTCCTGGCCAGCTACTTCATCCAAGATCTGATATGAAAATGGAAGAGGGTGATGATCCTTCTTTGTTTCCTTGTTGAGCTTCCTATAATCAACACAAATGTGTAGCTTCCCATTCTTTTTATTGAGATCACAATGGGAGAAACCCATTCTAAATTCTCCATAGCAAATATGAATCCTACATCAAGCAACTTATCTATTTCTTCTTTTACAGTCTTGGAAAAATTAGGATTCATTCTATATGGCATTTACTTTATGGGCTTAGCACCATCTACCAGCTCAATAGAATGTTCTACCCAAATTACTTGACGGAGTTCCTTGTAATCAAAAGTGAATAGGTGTATGTACCTTCGAAAGAGCTGGAGGTAGGATTCCTTCTCACTCTCCATCATAGCATCACCAATCTTTATTTGTTGGAGACGATCATCAATTTCTTCTTCAGATAATTTTATGGGGTCATGAGTTGGTGTGACTGGAAGGATATCCATGACTGAAACATCAACCTCACTTTCTTCATCTTCGGTGTCCACTTCACTGGTACTAGAGTAATAAGTGGATGTCAATCATCGGTTTCATCACTTGAATCCAGGTTACGCCTTATGATGTCGAGGGATCATGTTTATCTTCACCCTCTTTCTACTACGTCCAAGTGTCATGAAATGTTCATTCCAAAGTAGTTTCTTGCATGAAATCTCCTTAGCCATGGTCTTCCCATTGCATTGGGTGCAATAGCAGTACCATTTTTCATCACCTGAAAGTCTCCCACACATACAACACCCATAATGAGATATTGCCACATTTGAAACTACACCTTCTAGTTTAGTTTTTCCTTTATTTAATGACCTTAACATAAGTGTTGAAGGGCGATCAATTTTTAAACCCAACATATTCATTACAGACTCGGTCATTACATTAACTGCAGCACCTCCATCAACTAAGACATCATGAATTGAAATACCATTACATAATACCTCAGCTTGTGGAGCATAGGGATCCGCCTCTGCCTCCAAAACAGGTACCTCAACCTCCTTCCTTCGTCGAGCATTGAGTCCACTTCGCAGCTCCCGCCTCTTCTCAGAAGACATAGCCAAGAGTTGACCATATGTAATATTTGTAAGCCTTTTAGACAGATCTTCCAAGATGGAGTATGGTCCTTGCCCCTGTGAAATCAGAAAATCCTGCACACCCAACTTTCTTCTCCTATGTTTCTTACTAGTTTCTCCTTTCATCTTCTTAGGATCATTTCCATCTTGATTATCTTTTTCTTTCTTTCTTTTTGTTATAAACACATCTACTTCATTATTTCTGCTCTTATCTACTACATCAAAGGAATTCACAGGTGCTTTTCCTTTATCATTATCTCCTTTACCAGATGTAGAAGCTCTATCTAGACAATTATACTTATAATGACCCTTTTTATAACAACCATAACATACAACTTCAGAAATATTTCTTTTTGGACCTCTATCTCCTCCCTGAGAACTAAATTCTTTTCCTTGAAGAAGATTAATAGTTAACTGACCCATCTTTTGAGCAGATCTTCATACTCAGTAGATGTACTAGGAGAAATATTTGTGCTCACCGGGAGTGGTTGTGGATTATGGACCAAAGGTGCTAGTGTAGGCTCTACTTTAGCAACAATTTCTTTGGGCTCCTCTTCCATGCTTTCTTCTTGCCTTCTTGCAATCTCCTTTGCTTGTTCAATGGTAGCTGGGCGGTCATACTTCACTTGTTGTCTGATCTCTGGCTTCATCCCAAGAATGAAGTGCTTACATAAGAGATTATCCACGCCATTCATCAACCCATCTGCTAATCCTTCCTTCCGGATCTAGGCATCGAGCTTCCTCCTTAGCTCTAGAACATGAGCATGATAATCCCTTATCTTCTCCTTCTCTCCTTGGGATAGCTTTGTGATATCGATCATGAGATCTGCATATTTTTGTTGTTCACCAAATTCTTCAAGAAAACTTTTAGTTAATAAATCCCATGAATTTTTCACATTATCACCTAGTGTTTCAAACCACCTAAGTGCTGAACCATCCAAAAAGGTAGGAAAAAATTCAGTCCATTGTTCCCTTCTTATAAGGCCATTATAAATACAAGATCGTTTAAACTCTTGAATGAAAGAAGAAGCATCTTCATTAGATTGAGCTGAAAAAATAGGAATCTTTCCCATTTTCAAAAGTAACCACCGTGAAATACCAACCCACAAGTACAATCAACAAGACTTATGTGCACAAATAATTGGAATCACTATACTAGAAAGTGACTTTACACCTTTCTACAATAAAATAGAAATGACCACGGTAAACTATGGTAAAACTTGACTTACTGCGGTAAAAACTGACTTTATTGTGGTAAACACTATTCACGGTAAAAAGTGAAGTTACTGCGGTAAATACTATTCACGGTAAAAAGTGACTTTACTGCGGTAAATACTATTCCCAGCAAAAATGACTTTACCATGGTAACTACTATGCACAGTAAAAACAAGGTTACCCTCCAATTGATTTTTGACTAAGTGGGAATATCTCTCCAGAAAATCCACCAACGAGGAATGGTCCCGGCAATGGAACCAAAATGTCATCACCAATCCGGCACTATGATAATTCTTCACTGGAAATCCTCGTGCTATGATTATTTACTAATGCACAACCTTTAGTTTGGTGGATGTAATCTGGAAACAAAACAACAACATAACACAAGAATACCATCGACTATGATAAGACGGAATGATGACAAATCTGAAATATCAAAGTAAATTATAATATTAACATGAAATTGTTACAATCTCACCCATGAGGTACTTCAAGTGTTATTGACTTCACTTGCCTTTCACCAAGACTATGGGAGAAACTTTACAATTACACCTCCTAATGGCTTCTTCAATACACCTTTAAAGCGATGGCTTCCTTCGCACACTTCCTACAATATTTCTCACTACTTCCTTCTATGCTAAATGAGGGGGGTGGCCTCTCTATTTATAGAACTTCCAGGCTTATCCATCTTATCTCTAAGATAGGATAAGAAATCCACTCTGATGAATCATATTCCATACCTTAACTCTTATCTGTACATGTAAGCTTATCTTTTAAGATAAGATAAACCTTATCATTTTACATGGGTTCCACATTTTTAGAATTTTTACAAATAAAATACACAAAATATTTATGACCTCACTCCTTGTCCTTATTACCAATATAATATTTCTAATTCCTAATCATGTAGACCCTACTTCTCTAATTACCCAAACTTTGACATTTTAACATTACCTAGGACCACTTACGACATATATTTACTTTTGACAACATTCCTATTGTACTTTGACTATTACCGTACTCCACATTATTGGCGACACCGCATCGACGGCACCGTTATCTTCTATCGATGCTACTACTAATTATACTTAACAAAATCCTATTCCTAATACATACATTAATGAAATAGAAATTACAGAGAAAATTTTTAGTGTCGACAAGTAACTCCAATCCCTATCCCTACTAATAAAAAAATGGGAGTTCATTCTTTCTTTTGAAAGGTAAAAAAAAATCGTCACTTCATCCCATATTTTTCCGAGATGACCAAGCATATGACAAGTATGATGAAGAATCTAGTAAGATTCAAATGGAAAAATGGAGGAAAAGTAGCATTTGAAGAAATATAAGAAACAATTACAAAAACTCCCACTCACGGTATGTCCTAATTTTAAGAAAGTGTTCATTTTGTATTTTTATGCTTCTAAGCACATGATTTCGGCCATCCTAGTCCAAAATAATGAAGAAGGTATTGAAGGAACAATTGATTTCATGATTTATCTACTTGAAGAACCATGAGTTGAGATATAATCAAATGGAGAAACATGATTATGTTTTGGTAAAAGTAGTAAAAAATTAGGTTTCACATTTTAAACTCTCGCACCATGGTGATGGTCCCAGGACTCTATGATAAAATCTATCTTAACTCGAAAAGATTCGGGGCCAAGAGAGGTAACTCGGGTGGCCCACATTCAAGAATATGACTTGGAGATCCAACCTTCAAATATGGTTTGAGAAAATGGTTGTGTTAGTTGATTATAGAGGATGAAGCTCTCTAGACTCAAAGTGATACAAAGGAATACCTTTGCTATGAATGTGTAAGTGAATACTTAGCCCAATTTCTCTTTGTAAATATGACCAATGAGTGGTATGTTGTTATTGCATACTTCCTTACTTATGGATAATGACCTACTCACCTTGACTATAAGAAAATAAGAACTCTCAAACTCAAGTCAGCCAGGTATGTCATTTGGGATCATGTCTTATATAAGAGAAGACTTGATGGATGATTTCTAAGGTGCCTGAGATAAAGAGCAACAAGAGATGTTGCTAAAATCATATCATGATCAAGCTTGTGGTGGGAATTTGTATGCAATGGTGACTTCTTACAAAACTATTCATCATAGGTATTATTGTCCTACCTTGTTCACAAATGCTCAAGATCGGGTCTCCAAGTGTGAACATTTCCAAAATTTTGTTGGGAGGCCATAACATTTCTCAATTTCTCTCCATTTGGTAGTGATTGAAGAACCTTTTCAATGATGAGGCTTGGAATTCTTCAGCAATCTCAATCCTCATTCAAGCGTAGGGCATACCTATGTGGACATGAAAACCAAATATTTCAAAAAGTGGGTGTTATCCAAAATTACCCCTCGAGTAATTTTGTCTTTAACAAGGATAAAAATGGACTTAGTCATTTTTAAGGGGTAGGATGCATTTAAACAACCAACAAATTATCCCTCCAAAATGTGCTAGCCATTGGCTTTCAAAAATCTATGGGAAACTTAGCTAACTCATTGGTGGGTAACTTTAAAAGCTAAGCGAAATTCTTCACCATCAAATTCAATGCAAAGCATCGATCATGGGCCAAATGGTAGGATTTTGTCTCTCTTAAAAGATATTAGCTTCCATGGACTTAAATTCCATGGAATAAGCCACATTCCAATGAGTTTCGGGTCCCAACTTGGGTCGAGGAAGTTCAAAGGAATGTGGCGGGTGGAGGTGACGAAAGATGGTAGAAGATTGACGGATCGGTGGAAATGTAGAAAAATTCTTGTGAAGCTGAAAGTGATTGACTCGGTGGATGTCAGGTTCACAAAATGAGCTATGTTTGATAGAAGGCATAAGTTATAGTTAAGAAAACAAGTTTAGGTGGGTACATGGATCTAAATCATTAGTCCTCTTTTCGTAGTGTGACAATTTGAGGGCGTCAAATGATCCCATTGGCCAAATTTTTACGAAGCGAAGGGCTAATTAAAAGGACTGACATAGGTTTGACATTGCAAAGAGTGTAGAGCTTTCCCATTGGCTCACACTTTGCAATGGTCAGTTAGGGTATATGACATAAAGAAAATTGTGAAGCTATATGGATCCATATCATTAGTTAAAACTTAACAAAGTGGCTAGTATTTTTTCGAGGACAATTTGACACCCCAATGAAATTTGGCATGGTTTTATTGGCCCATTTCTCTAAATAAGGCTAAGCTTTAGAAAGCCAAAGGAAATAGAGAAAAATTAAATGGAAGAAAAAGACCAATTCTATAACTAATGGTAAATGAAAACATGGTAAATAACAAAAAATTCACACGTTGGTAGAGGTGATCCCGAGAGATAATCAAAGGTTGTCACATGTCAAGTTCCTATGCTTTCCAACATGTAAAATTTACAACAGCCATATCTTTTTATCCAAAGCTCAAAATCAAACAAACTTTATATTGTTCGTAAGATCTCATTGATCCACTCAACTTGGAAAAAACAAAATCGATTTTGGTGGAATTTAATGCAATAAACTGGAAACCACAAGACATTTCAGCGAGAGAAAAAGTAATCTTGAGATAGAAAATGATCAAATCATGTGGCTCAACCACTAAAATTGATGAAGTGGGGCTTCATTTCCTTCAATAAGATGGAATATACATAATAATCACCTTGCAGAGTACCCATTTTCTTTGTAGGTGAATTCAATGCACATTGTTTATGGTTTCAAGTTGAAAAAGTTGTGCCTCTCTCTCCTTTCTCTTATTTTTCTTCTCTCTCTCTCAATTATACTATATATTGTAAAATATTTCATTATTGAAAGGAGGATGTTCTAAAACTACAAAGGAACTATGTCAAAATGGTTTTTGAGCAGCTGTGAGTCATTGAACCTTCATTTTGGGCTTGGAAATGTGTTCTTGTGCCTTCCTTTGTAACTATAATGGATTATGCATAATTTACTTGCAATAAATCTTGTTTTATGGCACATCGGTTTGTCCTAGATTATTTTATCTGAATCCTTTCCTCTCTTTTACTTATTGCATTATGTTGTGTATGTATTTCTCCTTTTCAAGTTTGTATTGTTGTGTTTCATGGAAAATAGATGGTGAATTAAGCTTGGGTATGTCACTTATCTTTGGCCTCTCCCTTCTCCATTTTCCTTTTCTCTTTCCCTCACTAGAGCATCTCTAACCCTTTTCTAGTACTATCACTACCTTTTAGCTCAGTAATTACCTTTCATGAATCTTTCTAACCCTCTCTCTCCCCGATCCCTTGGAATAGTTATTATAAGATTAACTAGGTGCATTTCCTTCTTCGGAGTAGTTTTAGCATTCTATTAGGTAGAGGAAGATGACCTTCTCTAGATGTCCATATCAAGTATAAATCCCCACAACTTGAGATTTAGTCCCATGTTGGCAAAGAGTAAGTCCATGTAACAAGAAAATCCTAGGGTGCTATTTTTTAACATAATAGTTTTGGCATGCCCGGTGGGAGTAAGTTTGAAGTTATCGATAACTTCATACTAGAAAATTTGATGTGTTCTTGATGGTTTTCAAAATTTGGAGGAATTTCTCAACACATATGGTGACTCTCCACTGATTCATAAACACTCATTTTCCAAGTTTCAGACCTTTTACTCCATCCCCTCATTCATTTCCATGCCCCCATCTTCTCATGGCTCTCCAAAGATATATTCCATTCTCACACTTCAATTCTATCCCCCTCCATTTGTAGTAGTGGGATGATATCCCCAAAATATCTTTGAAATATTTTCTTCTCTACCTTACAAATGGAGATCAATCTCCCATTGATCACATTCAAGATATAGCATTCCATTGTGTCATTCATAGTATCAAAGAAGAAATCATTTTCTTTAGACTTTTGGTTTCATCATTCAAAGGAAAAGAAAAATATTGGTATAACATTTTGGTTCCACAATCCATTTCTAGATTGAATCAGTTGGAAGAAAAACTAAAAAACTTGTCCAAGGAAGATACATATGTCATTCACCTCATGGAACACCTCAACAAAATACAACAAGCTCAATGGAGCTTATTATTTCACCATTTTCTTTAAGCTTTTGGAATGTGATGAAATAGATAAGGGTAAGGGCCAAGGAGGAATACCTGTTGTGTTGGTTGATGCACATGTTTTGACTTCTTGATCTGATGCTGACTATGAGAGATTCCTTTTGGCTAGGAGGAACTACCTAAAATAGAAAACAAGACCACTAAAGAAGAGTTAAACAATATATGACAATGGACTACCTAGCGTGTGCTAGATCTGGGAAATGTGATTCTTCTTAGAAAAATTTGTCAATCCACCGATTTATAAAACAAATATGCAATAACTGAAATGCGTACATAAATGAATATAGTGCTAGTATTCTGATTTGGGTACCTCAGATCACTATCAACATTGATCCAATTAAATACTAAAAATATGTGGGTTAAGGTCTTACGAGGTGGGTTACGGAGTTATTCGGGTGGTCTATAGGTCACAAAAAGGTCTTAGCAGGATTGGTTAAGGTGCTTAGGTTTTTTGGTAGGTGGGTGGTTGCTAGTTTACATAGTATTGGAAAACAAAGAGACTAGAATCGGTTGAGGTATGACTGATCACGGTTAGGCAGAATCGACGATGGTTATGGGTAACCAACATCAGTAGAGGAGGGTGATAAGATTCAATAAGATTTTCTAATGGGGTTTGAGCTGAGGTCAGGAAGAGATGAAAAAGGGAAAACTAAAAAATGTGCAGAGGTCAAGTATATTTGGTTTTATGGTGTGGGTGGAGGAATGATTGGGTTTACAGGAAAGTAAATGGTAGGGAATGAGGGTGCAAGTGGAAACTAATAACAACAATAGAAGAACCTAACAGACTGAAGTGGAAATAGATGATGCAGGTAAAAAGTGTACTTACTGGTGTTGCAGGTCTAATGGCTATGTGGTGGTGGTGATTGGTTGGTGGGATGGAGCTTGATGCAGTAGTGATGCTTCCCGGAATGTCACTTGCGAGTGCAATACTTCTGGATCTATCCTGGTGGTAGCTATGGATGCCTGTAGGTACGAAAAGGATCTAGTTCTGCTTGCATGTAGTTCTCTCCTCGTCTCCTTGATCTCAAAATGTGCCAACCCAAAAACAAGGTTTCCAAGGTGAATAAATGGTAACCAACGACAGTTCCTAGTTGACTGCATCGGTTTCGGGATGACTAGCATCGGTTAAGGTGGGATTCCCTAGGTTTACTAAAAATGGTAGATCTCACATCATTTGGGTTAGGTTTGTTCCTTTATCCACGGATCAAAATGGATGTTACCTTTTTATGAGTGGGAAGGTGGTTAGAGGAATAATAGGCCTTGATTTTTAGGTTTGGACCAAGTCTTATTCATTTATGGAAACATGTTATGAATAGGTCTATGGTGAGGTGTCTAGGTGAGGTGTCCATTCATTTAATTAAAGTAATTAAATTAATAATGGGGTGAGGATGGGTATTAATTTAATTATAAATAATTAAATTAATGTTAATGTAGGGTATAAGGGTCATGGTTAGGTGAATGTGTTTAAGTTGGTTCTTTGACAGGTGACCAAGGGGAGTGTGACCCAATTTTGGTGTCTACAATTATCTTTTATTTTAAGAACAAATTTACAAGGACTTGACATAGAACTCCTCAACAAAAAGGTATGGAATTCTTGTATTATTTGAGATCCTTTGATGCTGATCTAGTTGTATTAATTCAATCCCTAGGAGACAACAATCTTCCTCAATATTTTTACATTACATCACAAGTTGAGAAGATACTCATTGAGGATGGAAAAATAAAATCCATATCTATTGCTGCAATTTTTCCCTCACCATCTCAAATTTTTCCTTCCCCTTGTGTAAATAAAGAAAAACCCATTGTTCCTTTTCAAAAGCAGGAATATCTTTTGCTTCATTTTCCTTCATTTTATGCTCCACATGTGTATCATGCCCGAAAAATTCCCAAAACTTTGTAAAATTCTCTCCCATCTCCACCTAAAGCACTACCCAACTTTTCTAAACCTTGCACTAATGTTTAGAAAAGTTGTGGTATTTCACATTTTGTCCCTACCTTCAACCCAACACTCATTAAACCAAGTTATCTTACAAGTTTGGTAGAAAGGGATGTTTGTTATGCATTTGGAGAGAAGGAGTGGCCCATGCTACACTCCAAACAAAAATGGTTAATGCCGAATCATGCATTTGGTTTGGAGAAATAAAATCAACAGGGTAGGGGCTATGTTTTGGAGGATAATTTGACTTCTCTAATTGGTAAAATTAGGTCTCTTGAGCATCAAATATCTCAGCCCAAAAATGCAAAAATCAATGGCCCCTTATTTATGCCTCTTAGCCAATCAAGTATACCAAAAATATTATTCCATATCTATTGAAGATTAGTATGATTCAGATTGGGAGGATGAGTGGATATAAAATATTTAAAAGGAGGTACTTAATTTCAAGAGGAATTAGGCATATGTACTTGGATAGCCGAGGGGAGGAGAAAGTGTTTTTGAACACTATTTGAATCCAAGGCCTTGAGGAAGAATGTTTTGAAAGTGAGCAAGGTGCTTTAATGGAATGCAATGATCCTCATTTCTCTGCATGTTTGGAGCTTGCTACACTTTTAATGGAAGGTTCATCAAATTTTAAGGAGGATGAGTTTGAGCTCTCTAGATTCTTGTTTGAGGAAGCAGAGCATGAAAATAATAGAGTGGAACAAAATTGTTTACAAAAGAAGAAATACCAATTCAAGACAAGCTTACATACATTCACCATGATGAGGAAGATGAATAGAGTGTTCCTTATAACTCAATTCATGGAGTTGCACACAAAGAATATGGGAAAATTCAAAGGATTAGCCCATGACCAATTAGATATTTGACTAGTCTAGAGACAAAATTAGAGTTGCAACTAGTCATGCTCACTTCAAAGCATGAGGAAGAGCTTCAAAGTGCCAAGGGTCGAGATACAATACCTCTCAAACCCAAATTTAGAGAAAATAAAAGAGGTATTTGTTTCATTTATTGATACTTTGAGGAGAAGGATGGAAAACTAGTTTTAAGTCAAATTTTCACTCTTACTAAAGGCCATGTTTATTTCCAAATTAATTACTCGACCACATTTTTGAGGAGAGGTAGTTATTTCTAATAACTTGTTGTAGGATTTTTAAGATTACTTTGCCTCTAGTTATAGTAGAGTAAGAAGCTTTGTTTTTAGTAAAAGAAATGCTTATGTACACTCTACATGTTTTCCACTTGGATCATGTATGATTTTTCTTTTGTACATAGTTTTTGTGAGCTTTTGTTGTATCTGCATAGTTCAGTCCAATTCATACATTGTTCATGGCCAAATAAAATGTTGGGGTATATTTCAAAGTGTAATATTTTGTCCCCAAGATATTAGTTAAAGTTCGAGTCTCCACCTTTTCCTTCATCAAAATGCAATGTTTTGGGATAATTTACAAAGTATATTAGAACTCTCGAGCAATAAGATTCAAGAGTAGACCAAGGTAGCCCCATATTAGTCAAAGTAGGTACAATGGAACAAGTAAATAGTTAGATCAGTTGTAATTTTCATTTAGAGCTTCAGAGAGATCATTTAAATCCCCATAGATTGTACTAAGTTCTTTTTTGCTTCATACGGATCAAGGGTAAAAAAATTGAATTTAGATCAATTTTTCAAGTTGTGGGATCAATTCCATGCCCAATGGATTATATAAATACCATTTATTTAATCTAGTGGGAAGCTTACCTCATGATGTCACCAAATTGTTATCCCAAAATACCCCCGGGTTATTTTGTCTTTAACAAGGATAAAAATGGACTTATCCATTTTTAAGGGAAGGATACATTTAAATTGTTGTCAAATTCTCCTTCCAAAATCAATGGCCATTGGCTTTCAAAAATATGTGGGAGACATAGCTAATTCATTGGTGAGTCACTTTAAAAATATGACTAGCATTCATTTGGAAATCAAATATAATTCCAAACATTAGACAATGGGCTACATGGCGGAATACCGACTCTCCTTAAAGCTTTTGGATTTAACAGACTTCAAGTCCATGAAATTAGCCACATTGCATAAAGTTTCAGTATGTCCTGGGCTTGGGTCAAATAATTTCAAAGGAAATGCGGTGGATGGTGGCAATAAAAGATGGCGTAAGATCAACGAGATCAGGTGGACACATGGATACATTCTAATAGTCTTCAAGGTGAATTCTCCAAGCGGAATTGAAAACCCTAGAATGAGCCACAATCAATAAAGGATTCTTTTCAAGGAAGAAGGAAGGGTGGTTAGCAAATTCAGTTGGACAGGTGGAAAATATAGTGGCTGAAACATGGCGTAAAATCAATGAGTAGAGGAAGGACACGCGTTGCTATTCTAGAGAAGCTCGAAGGAATGGACTCGGAAGACATCAGGCTCATGGAATGAGCTAGGTTTGATAGAAGGTGTTAGATCCAGCTATATAAAGCGGTCCAAGTGGGTACTTGGAGCTATTTCATTGGCCCTCATTTTGTAGTCTAACAATTTTGAGGGCGTGAAATGATCTCATTGGCCAACATTTTGTAGATGGCAGAAAAGATAATAAAAAGGACTGAAATTGCAAAGAGTGTCGAGATTTCCCATTGGCTCACACTTTGCATGGTGAATGGTCAATTAGGGTCTAAGGAAAAAATAAAATTGCAAATCTACAAGGAGCCATTTCACGTGTTAATACTTCATAGTGGCCATTTGTTTTCCAAGGATAGTCTAACATTACAAAGAAACGTGGCATGGCTTTATAGGCCCATTTTTCTAAAGAAGGAAAACCTTCATAAATCCAAAGGAAATAGAGGAAAAGTAAAGGAAATAAAAATCCCAATCCCCGAACTAATGGAAAGTGGAAACATGGAAAAGACAAAGTAGTGCATACATCGGAAAAATCTAATCCCGAGCTAATCAAAGTCTTCCACGTGTCAAATTCATGTGCTTCTCGACATGCAAAATTTCAAATGACCATATCTTTTGATCCAGAGCTCCAAATTAGAAAAAAATTATATCGTTGGAAATATCTCCTCGATATTTTCAACTTGGCATCGAAAAATCTAAGTTTGGTGGAATTTAATGGGTCAAAATTACAAGCATGGATTCTTAGGGAGAAAATAGTTGTCTTGAGCATTCAAACAATCAAATAATGTGGCTCAACCACTAAAATTGATGAAGTAAGGCTTCATTTCCTTCTACAAGATAAAATAAACATAGTAATGAACTTGCAAAGTGCACATATGCTTTGTAGATGAATTCAATGCTCTTTCTTCTTTCTCTCTCAATTCTGTTATATATTGTAAACATCTTTCATTATTAAAAGGAGGATATTTTAAAGCTGCAAAGGAACTATGGGTAAGTGCAAGGAAATGGGGGACCAAAAGGGGTCAAAAGTGGACACATTTATTATGGAATCAAGTGAAAACTGAACTTCATCTAATAACTAGACATGCATATGCTCAAAATTGACAAAGTTAGAAGAATAAGTATTGTAGAGCTTGGAATCTAGTTTCTAAACTACTATTTTTATTTTAAAATGGTGGATATTAAGATTGTAAAATGTTTTGCACACACAAATATTATGTCTAGTTTTGTGTCAAAAAGATAATAACCTATTATTTGTATGCCCCCCACTTTTTGAGTTCTATAAATTATTTTTCAAATCCCTTTAGTAGAAAGGTATATAATTCCATGTACGAGGTACCACTAATTTTTCATAATTTTTGGACTGATATATAATTTTTTCATTAGTTTTAAAAGTACACACATCCTGAAAATGAAATATTTATGTGTGCACCCTCGTAACTTTGAGAAAAATAGTCATTTTTTTAGTGCATGTAGACTGGAGTTTAGAAGAGGTATTTTTTTAAATGAATGAAAATTTCATAAATTGTGTACATAAACGTATGCATAGATTTTGAAAAGAAAATAAGGCACTAGTAATAGAAATTAAGCATCAAAGCCTTAACTTAATCATATTTTAGAAAGAAGCATATCGTCACCAAGGTAAAACTGAGATTGACATCGTAGTATGATTTTAAGGGAATATTATGTTACAACACATGCATTATCGGGGTGTACACATGATATTTTGATGATTTTTTGTAAAACACGGATTTATTCATGGATTACACAGTCCAAGCCTTAGGTTTGGGCATCCAAGGCAAAAATCCTATGGATCAAGTAAAATAAAATCCAAAGAAGAGAGAACACACTCGTGTTATAGCGCGAGAGTGTTATGACACATGTAAAATAAAATCCACACACACAAAAAAAAAGGAATTCATGAATTTGGTCCCACTAGTCATGGGTTGTCTGAAAACTATTGCATATTCCTGCACTTTTTGATTCTTATTGACAATTTTGTTTATTTTGTCTTATATAGAGATTGTTTTGTGAATTATTTAAGAATTTTTGAGATATGAGTGTGTTTTTATTATTTTTATATTCCTAACACTTAATAAAAAAATAATCAATTGTCTTGTGGTGATAAAGATATTTGAGAATTATGGGGAGGAGACCACGAAAGAAAACACTTGAGTAATTAGAAAAACAAAGGGAACAAATGAAAAAAGGGCATGAAAAAAGAAATTGAACACGTCTTTACCAGAGATTGAAGATGATTCTAAAGGAAATATATCATCCTACAAATCCAAGAAAGAAGATAAAAAAGAAAACAAGGGAGCGAGTACAAAAATCATGAAAAAAATAAATCAATGTATGGAGATGAAGGTATGTCATCTCTTCCAAATGAAATTGATGGTGCAACATATCCTCAAACACCAATTGAATCAATAAATAATGAATATTCAATGAATGATGATGTAATGCCACATTTAAACATAGATGTTACACCAAATGACCAATTTATAAAAAACACACACTCGTTACAAAATTCTTAAGATGAAAAAAATAGAAAATGAAAAATGTTTATATGATATTCAAAAATCATTTCCATTGAAATCAATGATTAAAATTTTGCGGAAAACACTCAAACTTTTACTTGAGATTCACTAAAATATTTTAAATCCAATGACTAATAATATTTATCAATGCACTTGTAGAAGAAACACTAATCAAATATGGAAAATCTATTTTAATGAATCAAATGAAACAAGTAGATGTCAATTATTTGTTGAAATGATGAAAATTATTAATTATAGACCTACAATGAAGACCCTTGGTCTAATAACATCTAATACCGATAGTGAAAAATATATTGTAACAAATCTTATGAATGCATACCAATCAATAGGTCCAACCTCACGTACCAAAGATAGGAATACTAACCGACATGTTATTACATCAACAAAAAAATATTATTTGATTAGAAAAATAAGTAGTGCACTAAAAATAAATAGCAAAATGCTATTAAAATCTCTCAAGCATTGTGAAATAATTAAAGATATAAATAACAATGAATTATGGGCATTCTCTCGGTAGACTACCACGAAAATAAAAAGACGTAGTTGATAAGCTAAATTTTTTTAAAGAATTTTGGAAAAATAATACAAGTGTTTCACCTAATGAAAAAGATGTTTTAATAAGAATGATTGGTTCTAGAAATTGTGCATCACATTGTAAACATTTTTTAGATATGACACAAAAACAATTTTTTAATAAGTTTAAAGAGACTCCTCCCGAAATAATAATTAGTCAAATGTATTCTGAAATGTCAAAACCTTTTTATGTTAAAATAAATCACTCGCGGATTACTTGTTTTTGTAGGATCCATATTGAATTTGATATGCATTATGATATTTTCTGGCATATATGTGTTAATTTGTAGATTGAGAATATTTTGTAGGAGTTTAACATAAATGTTCCACCTAAATCAACAAGAGATTTAATGTCAAGTGTTTTTTTACTAGAGGACAATTTTTAAGAAGAAAAAATGTTTAGAAGGAACTTGTGAGAGTTGTGGTTGTTTCTAATGTTTGCAAATATGTATACACATAGAGAATACACATGTTATCTAAAATGAACTAGTTAGTTTTGGAAAATACGGGTTAGGGGCATACACTTCAAAGGATGGAAAAAATCCAAGAAATGTGAATTAGTGAGTAAATAAATAAGTGTATCAAATTTTATGACTATATTTCAAGAGAAGATAGTGTATGAGTATGCACAACATACACATAGAGCTCAATGGTTAGATGAGAAATTTAGGTTATGCAAGGACACATTTACTCTTGGTACCATTGTTTCAGTTGTTGATTTTACAGAGAACTATACTCTATAGCCAAAAAATGAAGTGTAATCACAATACTACAACTCTATTCAGGTTTCCATATTTGTGCATATAGTATTCACTCATGCTCTCAACAACACAAAGGAAGACAGAAATATTTTAAGGGAGTACCATTTCTATATTAGTGATGATCATGGACATTCATAAGAGTTCGTGCAAGGTTGTTTTGAGATATTCTATGGAAATTTGAATAATAGAAACATCATATTTGATAAACACATCATATGGTCTAGATAATTGTACATCATAATTCAAGAATGTGTGAATGTTCTATTGGTCGAGAAGGATGCATAGGATAATTCGTATTTAACAATTTTTTAATTTTAATGAGGTCGGACATGGAAAAGGATAACATGATGATGTAGGAGCATGTGTTAAAAGAGCCCTAACAAGAGATGAATTGAAGTACAAAGATGGTGTCAAGTTAATCGATGCAAAATCCATTGTGGAATGGTGTTACTTAACAATGGGTCTAGCTAATTAGGGTAATTCTATAGTTAATAGGTTTTTGGTAGGTAGAAGAAGATAATTTTTTAAAATATGAAGATGTTGTACACTAATTTGGATCGAGAGAGTTACACTTGTTTATAAGTTCAAATGCGAGTTCATTGACTATTTATACAAGGAAAATGGCATGATTTTTCTCTTCATGTACGTATTCATTTTGGGATGAATGTTAGACAAAAGAGTGGATTGATGAATGGTGTTGTAGAAAATTATATCCACTCAACACCTCTCAACCTTCACAAGCTCTACAACTCACAGTGAGTGAATCATCAATTTACTTTGACCATATATCAAATCTAGTGCAACTAGGTATTATATATCTACATTATTTTGTTAAAATTTATAGTTTTTCTCATGTTATGTAACTTATTAATGAATCATTTATTGAAATTAACTATTTTTGTGCAATTTTATATAGGTCATGTTTATGTGGTTGTTGCTAGAATAAAATAATAAAGAAGGAACATCTTATTATTTATGTCGTTGTGTTGAGGAAAAAAGAAATTGATAGCCCTAATCATAGATGGAAAAGGCCTAGAATATCCTATGGGGTCTATGGTTATTACTAGAACATGGCTAAGAAGATACCCAATGAATAAATCCAATGTGTGGTTGTTTGAGGACTTTGAAACTCATAGAAATATTATTCATTATTCTCACCTAGTTGTTGCATCTAATGTTCAATTGATTAAATATGGAGGTAGACCATGCAATAAGATCTTGTGGAAAGTTCTTGAGTTTGACCATGAAGTAATACTTGACACCCTAAAAATTAGATTGGACCCATATGGTTCACTGGATTGAATTTGTACAAATCACACTCAACCCATCCAAAAAGTTGGTTTAGTCCAAAAACACAAAATTGCCCTTAATCCTGCCAAGTGGCTTACTTTCTCAAGTCAAGAACACTTCAAACTAGTCTCCATTGTGACAAATTTTATAGCCCATATCTATTGTTAAGTCTCTTTTCTACAATCACTCCAACTATTCTAGCTCATTGTAGCCCTTTCCTAGGTCCTTTTCAAGCTTAAATTTTCACTAAGAAGGTTTCAAGACTAACTAATGGCCTTTTAGGATACCCTTTTGCTAATTTTAGTTGATTACCAAGTTTGAAAGCCAACCTTCAAAGTTAAAACACCTTTCCACACATTTTTGTTTCTCCAATTAGGCCTATATGCCCTTCTACAGGTCTGCAACAATACTGGCATAAATTGTGGTCTTTTTGAGCAACCTCAAGCCTTCTAACCTTCAAAATATCCTTCCTCACACTCCTTAGATGCTTTGTATAAATTTTCAAGTCACAATTCTCTCTTAAACCCACTTAACTTTCTATTTCTTTCTCTTGGAAGTTGGTTAAGACCTAAAACCTTAATATTATCAATTAGGGCACTCACCAGATAATATCTTGTCAATATGATTTACCATAATTCATTATATAAACTTTTCATTATATTTATTGTACTATGAAACCAACTATTCCGAGTTCTAATAAATTGCCAAGATGAAAAATTATCAATTTTCATGAGCATTACAACGTACTCATGTCTTTAGATCATATGAAAAACACCACTTGAATTTGACCAATTCTTTGATTTAGTACCACAAGGTACATAAATGTCATGTTGTAAATTTATAATTTCAAGCCTATAATTTCCAAAGGTATGTTTGATGATGTCATAAATTGGCCATAAATTACTATTATTTTGTCCTTCTAATTTACCTTTGAAAAGATTTAAATGTAATCTAGGAACTTATAGTTTGCTTAAGATAGAATATAGGATATATATCTTGTTCATTCTTTAGATTTTTTTATCTATTTTGTTGACTAATCTTATTGATTATTTGGGAAAAGATGTAAAGTCTTTTGTATGCAGGCCATAAAGGAAATATAATGCTAGTATTGGGAAAAATGGAATTGATCATGGATGGTATATCTAAACTCAAATCTGATTTCATATTCAAATTCCTCTCAAAAAATTATGCAAGTTCAAAAAAAGAATCATCTCAATCTGAGATTTTATGCAAAATTTATAGTTGTTTTAAGTTAGTTCCAAACTCAAAGAGTTAGTTTTGGAACTCACAGAGTTAGTTCGGAACATGCGAGTTAGTTCGGAACTAATGATTTAGTTTCGAACTTACATCAAATGGGGACTATGAATAATCAGAGAGTCAAATGGAAAATTTGAGAGATTTTTTTGTTCATAGCAATGTGTTTAACATAAACCTCGTTCATATTTGCTACAGGTTTTACCAATGAAGAGAAATCTAACTTTTAGTGAGCTGCAGTTTGAGGAAAAAGTGTATCAGACGAGCACTAAAAGTTCCATAAACAACAATATAAAAATTAAAATGGAAAATCTAAGAGATTTTTTTGTTTATAGCAATGTGTTTAATAAAAAAGTCATTCAAATTTTTAACAGGTTTTACTAATGAAGAGATATCCAACTTTTAGTGAGTTGCATTTTGAGGAAAAGCGTATCGGATAAGCGCTAAAGGTTCCATAAATAGAAATAGAAAAGTCAAATGAAAAAATATGAGAGAGGTTTTTGTTCATAACATTTTTTTAATAAAAATAATTCATATTTGTAATAAGTTCTACCCATGAAAATATATCTAACTTTTAGTGAGTCTACTTGATCACGAGGAAAAGTGTATCGATTTAGAGTGCTAAAAGTTTCATAAATAGAAACAGAAAATTCAAATAGAAAATATGAGAGAGGTTTTTGTTCATAAAAATGTGTTTAATAAAAACCTCATTTAGATTTGAAATATGTTTTATCAATGAAGATAGATCTAAATTTTATTAAACTACAGTCCGAGGAAAAAGCATATCAGATAAGTCTCAAAAGTTCCACAAAGTAAAAAATAACAAAGTCAAATGAAAAATCCGAGAAAAGTATTTGGTCAAAATCAAATTTTGAGGAAAATCCTCCTTCTAACAATATAAAAGAATAAAATCACTATGATTCTTGTTACCAAAAAGTAAGGAGAATATTTGGAAGCAAATCTTCCTAAAATAAGTGAGATAGGACTTTGACTCCAATAATATCTCTCTCTCCATATTTTGTGGAGATGGAGATCTTAGTTGTTATGATTAGAATAAAGATAAGATCAGATTGTATCTCCCAAAATAAGGAGTTGGTTGGACGCATAAATTATAAATGCAACCTTCCACACTCAGATATGTAATGTTTTTACTACCAAGAAATGAATATGTTCTTTTCTCTCTAATATTCTGCAGTTTTGAGTTAAGATCTCGAAGCATGGTTTAAATCCTCTTCTAAGGAATGAGCTGGCCACTCATTCTAAGGAAGATGGATCTGTATATTTGTGTTTATTTATTTTTCTGTAATTATCATCTTGTTGTGTTGTTCTTCTCTTTGTATTGCAAACATTCAGTCTATTGTAAACCGTAGGTGTTTCATTTAATTTTTCTTATTTCCAATTCAACAATTTCAATTTATGCAAGTGTGTTTTATTCTTGCAAGTGTGATTTCCTTTATGCAAGTGTGTTTACATTTCTGCAAGTGTGCATTTAAATTTCTGCATGTGTGCTTTCAATTTATGCAAGTTTGAATTATGTTTAAGGGAGGTTCTTTCCAAGATATTCTTCTCTTAATGTATATAGCCTTTGGACACCAACCCGGATTGACATTATTAATGGCAAAGATTGACGAACCTCATCATTTTAGCATCATTTCTAGGGACTCGGTGTTATTAGGAGATTTAAAGCTCTCTAAAAGAATATTCGAGCGACAAGTAGAATACCTTTTAGAAAAATTTGTGACAGGAAGTATACGGTAAGTAATTTCTTTAGACTTTTATTTCTTGCAAGTAGATTAAAATTCCATTTACGTAATTAGAAATATTAGATTGTAAATATCTATCTCCCCAAAACTAACTCTTTGTATAAGAAAATTATTGTGATGTTTGATCAAGAAGGTATAATAGTATGAACAAATAATTCAGATCTAGAAATGGTAGAATATGATATTAAATCTGGAAGTAGATCCAGTTGATGAAATATCATATGTCACTCTTGATAACCACCACCATTTCCCCTTATATCAACTAACATCTCAGTGATCTTATTACACATAATCTTAGTAAAACCGACTTATCCGGTTTGTAATAATGAAGTGGTAGCATTTCTAATTAACTTCATCCATATTCAGGATTTCATTAGACCCAAAATTAAAACTCACTCATAATAAATCCAGCCATCCAAATTAGTTTTTTCATGCCATAGTAAAATTCAATCCCTAAACCATATCCACTAAAAAAAATTCTCTTCATATCTTTCAATTTCTTCATTTTTGTATATGCTTGTATAACATGAAGAAGTAATTATTGTGAATATCAAGGAAAAAACTTTTTTTCGTGCTAACATCCACAGGAATTTCCAAAGTTGTTCTTGGTACCAACATGCAAATTTTTACACACCAACAGTATCAACCAAGGAGCAGTTTGGAGGGACCCATGGATACATAACACAATCCATCTCCTAAGATCACTAGTTTGGGCTTTGAAGATTACTATGGTGATTCCGATTCAAGTTGGGCTTTGAAGACCTAGAAATTGTCTACACAATTTTTGGAAATCTTCTTAGAGTTACCAAGTATGCAAAAAGATTTTATGAGATCTCAAACATTGCTTCCTATTTTACACAAGTTGTACTTTAATGAATATAGTCTGATGATGGATGTAATTTTTCTTTAATCCTTCTCATGCTATCATTTCAGGAAAAAAAAAAAAAAAGAAGCTTTAATTGGAAAACCAACTTACCAGCCAATCAAAGGTAAGAAAAAAAATTAAAAAAATTGATTGGAAAACAACTTGTTGGCCAATCAAAGGAAAAAAAAATCCAACAAGCTTTGATTGGAAAACTAGCTTCTTTGGCTAATTAAAGGAAAAAAAAACTTTGATTGGAAAACTAGTTTTTGGCCAATTAAAGACAAATAAGGCATCTCTTCTTCAAAAGCAATCACCTATTACCTGGTGGCTTATTTATTGACACTATTTGACCATGTTAACAATACGAATACAAGGAAAACTAGAGGTATGATCAAGTTATTTTGTCTACTATTTTATTTTAAAACTTTTTGTAAGTTTTTTTATTACAGCTAGATCCACTTTTAAGATCTTCAAGGAAGGCACAATAAAATTCATATATCCCCTACTTAAATGAAAAATATGTGCACTTATTTGCAAACAAACTTTTAGAGTATAATTTATGGGAATCCATGAATAAACAACATGCATGAGACATGCATGAGCTTAAGTGCCGAAGAGAAGGAGAATCATGAGGTATGCATTTTGATTTTAGATATGAGAAACAATAAAAGGAGATCCACACAAGAACCTCGATGTACAAAAAAAAGAAAATAAAAAACAGCAAAAAGAAATCCACAGAAGAACTTTTTGTACAAGAAAAAAATCAAAAACATCAGAAGGAGATCCACACAAGAACCTATTGCACAAGAAAGAAAATAAAAATAACAGTAGGAGATCCACACAAGAAAGAAAATAAAAAGTAGCAGAAGGAGATCCACAAGAACTTGTCTTTGAACTATATATGGAATGCATACATGCATAAGCTCAATGAAGAGAAGAATATAAGAAGAGGAGATAATAATATAATGCATGAGGACATGTATAAGATTAAGTGTGGGGAAATGATGAGGCCAAAAATTGGCAATAAATTACCATTATTTTGTCCTTTCAAGTTGCCTTTAAAAATGGATTTAAATGTAATCTAGGAACTTATAGTTTGCTTAACATAAAATATAGGATATATATCTTGTTCATTCTTTAGAAATATTTTGTTATCTATTTTGTTGACTAATGTTATTGATTATTTTGGAAAAGATGCAAAGTCTTGTGTATGTAGGACATAAAAGAAAGATAATGTTAGTATTGGGAAAAGTTGAATTGATCATGGATAGTATATCTAAACTCAAATATGATTTCATATACAGATTCCCCTCAAAAAATTATGCAAGTTCAAAAATATAATCATCTTAATCTGAGATCGTATGCAAAAAAGTTATAGTTGTTTAAGTTAGTTCCGAACACGCAGAGTTAGTTCCGAACTTCCATAAAATGGGGAATGTGAATAATCAAAGATTCAAATGGAAAATTTGATAGAGGTTTTTTTATAGAAATGTGTTTAACATAAACTTCATTCAGATTTTCTACTGAGTTTTACCAATGAAGAGAAATCTAACTTTTAGTGAACTGATCCCGAGGAAAAAGTGTATTCAATGAGCACTAAAAGTTAAATAAAAAGAAATAGAAAAGTCAAATGGAAAATATGAGAGAGGTTTTTGTTCATAGTAATGTGTTTAACAAAACCCTAGTCAGATTTTTGTTACAGGTTTTACTAATGAATAGAGATCCAACTTTTAGTGAGCTGCATTTCGAGGACAAGTGTACCAGATAAGCGCTAAAAGTTCCATAAACAAAAATAGAAAAATCAAATGAAAAATATGAGAGAGGTTGTTTTTCATAACAATGTGTTTAAAAAAAGATCATTCATATTTGTAATAAGTTTTACCCATGAAGATAGATCTAAAAGTGTATCAAACGAGCGCTAAAAGTTCCATAAATAGAAACAAAAAAGTCAAATAGAAAATATGAGAGAGGTTTTTATTCATAGAAATGTGTTTAACAAAAATACCATTCATATTTGTTATCGATGAATATAGATCTAACTTTTAGTGAACTATAGTCTGAGGGAAAAGCATATCAGATAAGCGTCAAAAGTTCCACAGTAAAAAACAACAAAGTCAAATGGAAAATCGAGAAAAGTATTTGGTCAAAATCATATTTTGAGGAAAATCCTCCTTCCACTAATGTAGAAGAATAAAATCATTATGATTCTTGTTACCAAAAAGAAAGGAGAAGATTTGGAAGAAAATCTTCGTAAAATAAGTGAGATAAGACTTTGACTCCAATAATATCTCTCTCTCTCTCTCCATATTTTGTGGAGATGGAGATCTTAGTTGATAGGATTAGAATAAAGATAAGATTATATTGTATCTCCCAAAATAAGGAGTTGGTTGGACACATAAATTATAAATGAAACCTTCCACACTCAAATATGTAATTTTTACTACCAACAAATGAATCTATTCTTTTCTCTCTAATATTCTCATAGTTTTAAGTTAAGATCGTGAATCATGGTTTAAATCCTCTTCCAAGGAATGAGCTGGCCACTCATTCTAAGGAGATGGATCTTTATATTTATGTTTTTATTTTGTAATAATTTTTGTTTATTTATTTTTCTATAATTATCATCTTGTTGTGTTGTTCTTCTCTTTGTATTACAAATATTAGGTATGTTGTAAACTCCGTAGGTGTTTCATTTAATTTTGCTTATTTTCAATTCAACAATTTCAATTTATGCAAGTGTGTTTACATTTCTACAAATTTACATTTAAATTTCTGCATTTGTGCTTTCAATTTATGCAAGTTTGGATTGTGTTAAGGAGTTTCTTTCCAAGATCTTCTTCTCTTAATGTATACAGACCTTCAAACACCAACCCGGATTGATATTATTAATGGAAAGTATTGACGACCCTCATTAATGTTCAGTTCATATTATATATACATCTATATTAATTTAATTTGAATATTTACTTTAATGATTTTGTTTAAATTTTATAGGTTTTAACATTCTATTTAATTGTTTACAACATGTTTATGTAGGATAGTGGTGCCAAAAAAGCTTCCACCTTCACATGGTTGGAACTTTTATTAGAGAATTTATTATTCTCGAAGCTAAGGAAAATTAAATATTAGAATGAGCAACAAGCAAAAATATCATTTCACCACCTATATTGTATGAAAAATATCTTCTTAACATGTTTCACGATACTTGTCTTATTTAAAAACATGTTGGTGTAGTCACTCAACACCACAATATTTTGTTTGCAAAATATTACATTGGACAACCTTACATGCAGACACAAACTGCAAAAGATTTAGCTTTGATTTGCAAACAATAAGACAATGAGATAACCAAGTTTATCTCGGAGAAAAACAACATAAAGTTTCTTATAGGGTCCCAACGTGGAGGTGTATAATCGACAATACATTTTAAGGTTCCACGAAGACCGAGAAATCACCCGATAAACTTATAGCCTTTTTGGTCTTAGGGATCTTAATGGACTACACTTGATTGATGTAGCCTGGAAGAAATAGCACCATGGGACACCAAAATGAAGTCTCTCCTAGCATTTAACAAGACAGGTCCCGACATGTTGGTATAGTCGGTTTGGTGCCACGAGCTTTTGTTTACAAAATATTACATTGGACATGCTTACACCGACTTAAAGTGTAGTATTTTATATAGTTGAAAACAATATCACAATGAGAGAACCAAATTGATATGGATGAAAATGAGAAAACTTTGTGTAGAGAGTCCTAACTTAGATGTGTAGGATCATATGAGACCTTTTAAGGTGCCACAAAGGCGAGAAATCACACAGCGAAATTATATCAATTTTTGGTCTCATGGCTCTTAAGGGACTACACCCAAATGAAGTAGCCTAGAAGCATCGATGCCATTGGGCACTAAAACAAATTCTCCACAAGCATTTACTAGAACACCATTACGTGTTAGTGCATTCAGTTTGGTTCCAAGAGCTTCGTTTGTAAAATACTACATTAGACAATCTTACCTTTGAGTTAAACTGGATTGTTCGGTGTTGTTGCAAACAATGGGACAACGAGAGGACCCAATTAAGATGGATAAAACCAATACAAAAATTTTTATATGGTCCCAAGGTAGAGGAGTAGAGTAATGTCGTACCTTTCGGTGTGACACAAAGACCGAGAAATCACCCGCGAACTTGTATCCTATTTTGGTCTCATGACTATTAAGGGACTACACCCAGATGAAGTAGCCTAGAAGAACCAAAGCATCTTTGTTGGGCATTGAAAAAAACCTCCACAAGAATTTACCAAGTCACCCGAGATGTTGATGTAGTCAATTTGGTGATAAGAGCTTCTATTTATAAAATATTTCATTGGACAACATTCCACTCACTCAAACTGGAATATTCAACATTGTAACAAACAATAGGACAATGAAAGGACTAAATTGATATGGAGAAAACCCATGAATAATTTTATAGAGGGTCCAAAAATAGAGATTTATGATCACAAGAGACCATTCAAGGTTCTACTGAGACCGAGAAATCACCGGTGAACTTGTAGCCTTTTTTTCCGTAAGGGCTCTAAAGGGACTACGCTTGAATGTAGTAACCGAAATCATGACACCGTTCAACACAAAAATATCCTCCAACAAAGTGTTTACCGTGCCACCTTGACGTGTTGGTGTAGTCATTTTAGTGTCAAGAGCCTCCATTTGTAAAATATTACATTGGAAAACCTTACACTAACTCAAACTGGACTATTCTATGTTGTTGCAAATAAAAGGATAACAAGAGGACCGAATTGAGATGGATAAAACTGAGATAGGATTTTTTATAAGGTCCCAATACAAAGGAGTAGGATTAAATGAGATATTTCAAGGTGCCACGGAGACTAAAAATTTCCTCGGTGAACTTGTAGCCTTTTTCTCTCTCGGTCTCTTAAGGGACTACGCCCGAATGAAGTATCTCATAAGTACTAGCACCATCAAGCACCAAAATAAAGCATCCACAAGAATTTACTAGGCCACCCCGATGTGTGTGCACATTTAGTTTCATGCCATGATATTTCATTTGCAAAATAATGCATGGGAAATCCTTATCTTGACTCTAACTAGACTATTCGATGTTGTTGCAAATAATATGACAACGAGAGGAGAAAATTGAGATGGAGAAAACCAAGACAAGATTTCATATAGGGTCCTAATGTAGAGGTGTAGGACTGTATGAGACCTTTCAAGGTTCTAGAGAGACCGATAAATCACTAGGTGAAATTGTATCCTTTTTTTCTCTTAAGGCTCTTAAGGGACTATGCCCAAACACAAGTATCCTAGAAGCGTTGGCACCATTGGAAAATGAAACAAAACCTCCACACGCATTTTCCAAGCCACCCCAATGTATGTGCATTTTCAGTTCCATACTAAGATATTTCATTTACAAAATAATGCATTGGACAACCTCTCACTCTCTTTGTTTATCTCTCTCTCATGCTCTCACTCTCACTCTCTCTCTTTCTCATTCTCACTGTCACACACTCTATCACTCTCTGTATAACTATTTCTTTCTCCCACACAATCTCTCTCCCTCTCTCTCCCTCTCTCTCTCTCATGCTCTCTCTCTCTCTCACTCTCACTCTCATTTTCTCTCTTTCTCTCTCTCTCTCTCTCTCTCTATTTTAAATCAAAAAACATTAGTTTTATTAATGAATCAACTAAGAGGGCATGAAAACAACAAGGAAACCTAGAAATTGTTTAAAATACCTCTATTTTATTAAAGAGAACATATTCAAAGGATAAAAATAATGTTGAGGTAATTATTTGGGATCATCACGATTGGCCAAGGAAAGAAGCTATTCAATTAAATTTGGACATATACATGAGTGTCTCAGTATAATTTATTTATGAGATCAAATCTCATGTGATCTTCAATACTAATAGAAAAATTTGGAACTGCAAATTGCATAGCTTAAAGTTTCAAAGAGAATCTTGTTTGTAGTCTATTTTTCCTACTAAAACCGTATACGTAATGGCACATCATCGAGAGAGATCTGAGTGCTCACCCAAAGCACTCAAAGGTACCAGGTCTCTTTTTCTTACAGTCTTACCATAGAGCTAACATACATGTTCATAGTAACCAAATCCCAAGGTGCATAATCCATTTTATCAATCAGATCCATGAACTCAAGTTGGAAACACACATAATAAAGTAAACATATAGATCACATAACAATTAGGATTAGATTCACCATATAATCACCAGTAATAGATACATCAACAACCAATATCCAACCATAACAATCCATTATATTATTCCATCAAAACACAATAGTTGAATACATCATAGTTACCATCACAAAGTCATGTGTGTAAAATCATAACAACATAACTCAGAATATGTTGTCTAGTGTATAATCATGATGACTCAAAAATTGTGCAAATCAGTAAATATATATAGGAGGTGGGTACTTTCCCTTCACAACCCATGCACATCTCAAAATTGGCTGCATGATAATAATAGTCATGCACCACTATAAAATCAACTAGGAAGCACACAATCTTTTCCTAATAATAGATCACTTATAGATAACTATAGTTATAATACTATTATTATCTTTCATGCTTTAGTTTTAACTACTAGTTCCTTTCTCCAAAAATAGACTCTCATCACTACCAAATTCCCTTGTGTGTCACACACTCCATGTATATATTTATCCCCATACCCAAAAATTCACTAAGTATATTTTCCTTTCTATCATGATCCTCGCACGCATCTCCTTCCATGTTCTATGTTGAAACCCTATTTTCCAATGTGTTGTTCTCCAAGTGCATTTATTTTGTTGACTATTCACATGCACATATCACTACATACTTCAATACTTATACATTTGTTTGTGTCCAACATTACCACACACTAGGTATGTTTTCCATCCTCAGCAACACTCTACTTGATCACGCAAATAATGATAAATAATTCTCCAAGAACCAAAGAATGAAATAATATCTATACGGATTGTGCTAAATAATGAAAGAATCCAAGTTCTACTATGCGGAAAGAAGGGGAATTGCTTATGTACTAATGCTTCTAAAATTTTCCAACCCTCTAACTCACTACTTGCTTAAGTAAAGGCATCACTTATAATTACTTGAACCTATTCAAAAGTTAGATCCTCACCCTTTGCCTCAAATGTATCAACTAGAGTCTCCAACTATTTTCCTATATTAGTTGGCATGTCCATCATATGCGTAACTTGTGGGTAAAGTTACTTTAGCTTATTTTTAATTGAGCCACTCAATGAATCAATTTCCTCCCATATCTACTCAACTTCTACCAGGATTATTTCTCATTCCACCATGTTTCCTTTGTGTTTGGCCGGAACTCTTTTAGATAAGCCTCATCTTTTGCAACAATATGTCCCACTACGTGATCCCTATCTTCACAATTGTCATAGAAAACTTCTACCATGTGAGTGGTTACCTTTACCGATTCAAGAAATTCACTATATTGTGTAATAGCAGTTTCAATTTGTTCTTTTTCCCATTTCTTTTATCTCACCAAGTACATCTTCTGCAGATTCCAATGCAAGATGTGGTTGTTGAGTTGTGATTATATGTGTTAAATGCTTTAAACTATGGAAATTGGTTTCATACTTGGTTGTACTTAGGAGGGACCAGATCCGTGCGCACTATTAAGATCACATCAACTATGCATTTTACTCTTTTATAAGCGAAGCCACGAATCTTTGATTTTTCCTCCTTAACTACTATTTTAATTGTGCAATAATATTTTCCTTCTCCTTTATATCTTTATCCCTTTCTCTTATCTCTTTATTCTTTTCATGAAGCTCCCTCTGCATAACCCTTATCTAGTTGTTCCTATCAAAAATTTTGCTACCCACCTCTCTTGATAGGTTTTGAGTGCGTTAGACACTTTGTCATCTATCAATTGCTTAGAATCAACTATTGGGTACATCTCTCTAGAGAATTCTAAATCACAAGTAGCTACTAATGATTGGGTGCTCACCATAAATTTTGGCTCCTCGATATACGAATAAAGCACTAAAGATAACATCTTCCTTGTGCATGCTAGTGCATCCACGTTATTGAATAACGACCAACAAAATAGTTGATTTGAAGGCATCATGCGTTTCACCTTTTTCTTAGATTGTTTCTCTGAAGCGTTGATGAAACAGATAGGGTAGCTAGTGTAGGAGGAATACCTATTCAAATGTCAGTTGATGGGTTTTTGCACGCGTATGACTTCTGAATCCACAACTGACTATGAGAGCTTCTTTTGGCTAGGAGGAACTACCTGTAATGAAAGCAAGACCACCAGAAAGAATTAAACAATATGGGTAGTGAACTGCCTAGCATGAGCTAGATCCGAGAAGCGTAATACTTCCTAGATGGCTGTCAGTCCATTATTTTAAACAAATTAATTCTAAAAACAAGGTAAATCCTATTGTTATTTTTAAATGATTTAGGTATCTCACTTAAAAACACAATAAGAAAATAGATCTAATCTAACAAGCTAAGATAGAATAGAATCCACAGGTCAAATGGTTGGTTCTGGGTTCTGTAGGTCTGATAAAGGTCTTAGGTAGGTCACCAGTGAGTGAGGTTGAGGTAAAATTAGGTGGATAGGTCTCTGTTTAGGGCTGTGTGGGAAAACATAGAGACCGGCATCGGTCAAGGGTGACTGACCACGGTTAGGTATAACCGGTGCCGATTACTGTGAGATCTAGAAACATCATAGAATGGGGTTTTGGTCTCCTTTGTGATTGCAAAAAAGATTTGGTTGGTTGAAATGAGGTATTGGGTGACTGGAATAGGTTTTTGTGAGGTTTTGATGGGTCTATGGAGGTACAAAATGTTGGAGATGATCAATAGGGAGTAAGATGAATAATGGATGATAAAATAATGATAAAATGAAATAACCAGGAAGGTATGATGTTGTACTTACTTGGATTTCATTCCTGAAAGTCTATGTGTGAAAGATGGAGGTGTTGATGATGGGTTTGAAGGCTGCAAGTGATCACCAACTGAAGAAAATCTTCTGCATGGGTTGCATGCACACTCCTCTTTACTTGGATAGATCAGAATGTGGCTGGGAAGGCTGTGCAAGAGAAGATCCTCAATCTCCTTCCTTGGATGTCAGTTCTTGCTGGAATTGGCTCTCTAAAGATGTGTTATCTCTTTGAGATTTGTTCTTGCTTGTCCACATTTTCTCCCAATGTTTTCTAACTTGCTTCCAACTTCCAACCTTGAGAATAAGGTTTTTGGAGTTAAAAGATGGCGGTCCGTGTTAACCGGTGATGATTAGGGTAACCGAGGTCGGTCAAGGTAGGATTTTCTAGGTTTACTAAACTTAGGGAGATCCTCTTGATTTCCTTAGATCTTGTGTCGTTATCCCACGGATTAGACTGGGAGCTTCTTGTGAGCATGTGGGAATGTGGTTAGAGGGAGTGTAGGCATTGATTTTTAGGGTTTGGGTAAGTCTTAGTTAGTTATGGTAACTTGCTAAGAATAGGTCTTAGGTTGAGTTAGCTTGGTGAGGTGTCTAAGTGAAGTGTTTGTGTAGATATTATTTAAATAATAAATATAGTGAGGATAAAGCATTAATTTAATTAAATTAATATTAGTAGGGTGAAGGGGGTCATGGCTAGGTAGATGTAATAAAGGGGGGCTTATATGTCGAGGGACAAAGGGGGAGTGTGACCTAATTTTAGTGTCTACATTTTGCCCCTTTTTGTTGCGTAGCTTGTATTGGTAAGTGATGCTAACAAAAATAAGATGTGGTTGGCCCATGTGGGGTGAAGGTGATCCCCCTCAAACCAGAGGCGACGAAGCAGCGCTGGAGTGGTGAGTGGTTTGATAAAAGGTAAATGTGAGGAAAAGGTAAGTGGGTGCAGGGGAAGAGGGTGAAAGGTCTACTTAGGTGATTTAGGTAATGAGTCGGGGGTAATGAGTCGTGGTCGAAGGTAGTAGTAGTCAAACACATGCACACATGTATAAAGCAACACGCTAGGGTTGAAGAGTAGGCAAACTATACATCATCTAAGGTTGATAGGTTTATGTAAACATGGGTGAAGCAAATCCGGTATCCAAGGTATAGGATAAGGTCAGAAAACACAATGTAGGTTAGGTACAGGAATGTTTAGGTATGTTCTAGTACACCAAAGGTAGGGTCAGGATAAACAATCACGACAATAGGCAAGGTAAGGTCATTAGGTCAACAACACAAGTAACAGTGCCATAAGGTATAGCAAATACATGAGGTCAAAGGTCACTAGCAATGCTCCAAGTCCAAATATCGAGATCATGGCATGGGTAAGGCCAAGGTAGGGGTAAAATAATAAGGCGTCAACAAAGTGGACACGAGGAGGTTGAAGAAGGTGGAGGGCCAGAGGTGAAGGTAAAGTGGTCCAGGTAGGTGTAGGGGAGGCAAAAGAAAGAGGAGGTAAGGAAAATGAGGTAAATGTGAGGGCAATGAGTATGCAGGGTAACCGACATCGTCGGTATGAACCGATGACATTGTAGGGGAACCAATGGTGGTATTCTAAGGCATTAGACCGCAAAGTGATTAAGGGTTAACCGATGTCGGTTGAGTCGGGTAGGTATATAAAAGTGAAAATCCCACATTTTAAAAATTGTTTGTGCATTTGGAAAAGGAGAAAAGGACAAGAAGAGAGAAAAGAGGAAGAGGACAAAAGAGTACGATAGAGAGCTTGGTTGGCGAGCCACATAGGCAGAGATTGGTTGAGTGAGAGGTGGGGCCGTGAGATTGGATCGAGTGAGGTGATTGGTGGAGAGAGTTGGAGGTCATTTGAGGATGGCAGAGAGATGGAGGGAGGAGATCCACCCTATAGGCATAGGTGCGAGCTTTACAGGCATGTGACCTATCCCTCTTACAGGGTAGGTTATGGAAAGCTAGAGGGCCAACTAAAAGCAATGGATCCAGGGATTACTACCCTACTGGCCTAGCTATAGGCACATGCACAACAGATTCCGGGGCTGACTCAAATTCTAGTACCAAAGACAAGGCTCAGTGTAGGTTTAGGGATAGGGTCACATTGTATAGGTACCCACGCATGTAGCGGGACCCATGGCACCTCCATGAGAGTCAAAGTGCCCATGGCTAGGTTTAGATATGCCCTAGGAGAGGCATGGTATTACTAGGATCATTTGTTAGTTACCAGGATAGATGTGCCCTCCTATGCCAAGTGCAGAGCACAACAGGCCTCCATTGAGAGGACCAGATCCCATACTTACAAAGTGTGGAGAGTGGGGGCTAGTGAGCCCAGGGACAAGGTCATGGTGAGGTCATTAGTGTGCAGATTCTATCTCTAGGTGAGGGGCCCTCAAAGAAGATGTGAGGGCCATTAGTAGGAGGTGAGGTAGGGTGAGACACATTTGTATGCAGAGGGTTCGGGAGAGACACGACCACAGGAGTATTTTGACATTAGATGGGGAGATGATTGAGCCGATGTGCACCGGCCTATTTGAATCATTTTTGTATGTATTATACATGAGACTGGCCTACATGTCGAAGAGATTTCGTAGTGATTATTGTGTTGTATATATGAGATACACATTGTGTGTCAATGACATTTTGTATTGATATATCGGCCTACGTGCCAATATTTTTGAGATGATAGCCATGATGGGTGATGTGCATGTATATTAAGATACACATTTATTTATTTATATGATGAGATTCATGGTATTTGGTGATCTTTGTTGTGATGTGTATGAGTTTTACTTTATTATTATATGGATGGAAAATAGATGAGTTAGGCATAATAGAGTCGAGATCATAGGCATGGATCGAGTTAGGTGGTTTAGGCATGGATTGAGTCGAGTTGATTTAGGCATGGATTGAGTCGGTTAGGTTTAGGTATGGATTGAGTCAAGTTGGTTTAGGCATGGATCAAGTCAGGTTGGTTTAGGCATGGATCGATTAGGTTGGTTTAGGCATGGATTGAGTTATTTCGGTATTTTGATAACAAATGGCAATATAAATACATGAGATGGTGTAAAATGTGGAAATTCTAGTTATGTATGAAAATGTGAAATAATATAAATGGTAAAAGTTATGTGGTATATGGTTTAGATGTCGAGGTTTTTGATATGAACAGGAAATCAAGTAAAGGTGGGGAAAATGGTTAGGGTAAAGAGTGGTCGAGCTAACCTTCTAGGGCCCCATGCCCTGGAAGTGCTGCCTACATAGTCCCGGTGAAAAGGGACCTCAAACCGATGTAGTTCTCCCATAAGCTAGGAAAGAATATGAGAAGATCGAAGAATAGGTAGTGGGGTCGATAGTTAGGTTGGATTTGAGGTCATAAGTATGATGAGGTCAAGGTCGATTAGGTGAGGTGGAATATAGGTAGATAGGTATGGGTGATTTTAGGTCGTAGGTATAATTAGGTTGAGGGCATTGATGTTGGGGTTGAGAATATGTAGATAGGTAATGGTGAGTTTAGGTTGATTGAGGTGGGAGGATAAAATATCAAAAGATAGGTGTCATGGGTCTAGTCCTGTATAAGAAGATCAAAAGGTAATGAAGAAGAGAAAAGATAAGAGGGGGCAAGAAAGCCACCCAATTGGCAAGGATCAAAATGTATGAAACACATCTATAGATAGGCTAATGAATGTAAGACCCCAAAGACATTACATGATTGATTACTCTAAAGGTGAACAATAGTCATGAATCACCAAATGTCATAGGTTCAAGTAGGTCCCTTGAGGTAGTGAAAATGAGAAAAAGGTAATTGGGTCAAAAAATGGGAAAAGGAATTCCATGGGCAATAGAGCCAAGATCACAATAGGAAAGTCCATGACGAAAAATCTTATTTTTTTCTTTTTCTTTTTCTTTTTGAGATAGACTGATCGATGTAGGAATTCTATATGGGATGAATATATGGCTCCTTGAGGTCTTCGTGAAGCTGATCGATGCGGGAAGCTTTTGAATTTTTATTTTTGAGAAAATAGTCCTCTTTTTGGAAAGACTATGTAGAGAGTTGCGAGCTTTTTATAGTTGTCCTTCGAGGGAGTAGTCTACTCATAGTGACAATTAAAGGTGGAAGATGTCCTTTTGAGGGATTCATCTTTTATATTGGAAGTTTGACTCAAGGAGTTGATCCCTTATTTTGGAAGATGTCCTTCTGAGGGATTCATCTTTTTTTTTTTTTTACTTTTAAGTCATGGATGAGACTATAACGAAGCATTTGGTTCTTATTGAGAAGGCAAGGGTGAATGACCATGGGATCTCATCTAAAAGAAGATGAAAAGTATCCATGAGAATCATGCCATGTGTAGAGTCATGGTGCACATATTTAAGATAAGGCAAAAGGGTGACGGGTAATCACATGATTCTTGTTTAATCGTTAGGGAGATGGATGGAGTGGATAGCGCTCAAGGGACAAGCCTGTAAAGAGACACAGGGTGAGGTAGGAAAATGAGTCAACAATAGAATGGTTAAAGATGTAATGTGTTAAGGGGCTCAGGTTTGGTTTACCCTCAAGCGAGGACAAATGATAGGCACCCGATCCATAGGTATGAGTTACGATGTATGGTCCAAGCTAATTAGGAGTGAATTTTCCCCTTTTACTTTTTCTACTTTGGTTACGTGTTGATTTTCTTTCAAAACAAGGTCACCAACTTGGAAGGTTCATTCATGAACACGTTTTTCATAAGCACATTTGATACGTTGTTGATAAACTTGAAGGTGATCCAGAGCATTAAGACGATGTTCATCTAATAACTCTAGTTGTGCTAAGTAGTCCTAATGAAAGTCATCATCAGTAAGCATGTCATGGAGAGAAATGTGAAGTGAGGGGATCTGGACTTCAAGAGGTAGAATAGCCTTGGTACCGTAGACTAGTGAAAAGGGTGTAGCCATAGTGGAAGTGCAAATACTAGTGCGGTATGCCCATAGAGCAAAAGGAATGTGTGTATGCCAATCCTTCCCAGTATCATCAACCACTTTCATGAGAATTTTATTGAGGGTTTTTGTTAGTGGATTTGGCTTGGCCATTGGTTTATGGGTAATAAGGTGAGGAGAAACTAAGCTGAATGCCGAAGGCATCGTAAAGTTTTTGTAGTGTTTTGTTTTTAATTGTTTTCCATTGTCAGTGATGAGGTGATGAGGGACACCAAAGTGACAAATGATGTGATGGTTAATGAACTCACATATTTTCTTGGCTTTCGTGGAGATGAGTGGTATGGATTCTACCCATTTTGTGTAGTATTTGGTAGTAGTTATGATCCATTGATGGTGTTAGGAAGAATGAGGATTGATTTCTCCGACAAGATCCAAACCCCATTGAGAGAAGGGCCAAAGGTCACGAGTGACCTGTAAGGCATGAATGGGTGTATGATGAAGGTTGGAATGTTGTTGACATTTCATGCAACATTTGACATAGTCACAACAATCATGGTTAAGGGTCAGCCAGTAATAGCCTAGGTGAAGAATACACTTAGCAATAACAAGGCCACTAAAGTGACCTCCACATATGCCATCATGAACCTCCTTGATGGTATAAGGAATTTCAGAACTTGTGAGGCATCGTAAGAGAATACCATCAAATCCATGCTTATAGAGGAGTCCCCCAAGATAATGAAATAGGAGACCTTCTTAAGGAAGGCACATTGTCCATTACGGGTGAGATCAGGAGGTAAGATGGAGAGGGAAATGTAGTCAGAGTATTGTTTATACCAAAGGTCACTTGGGTCAGGGGTGTTAGTTCCGATTGAGTAAACATCGTGAGGTAAATAAGAAGGTGAATGGAGGCATTTTACAAGTGACAAATATTTTGGAATCGGTAGGGGAAGTAGGTATTTGGGAAGCTAAGCAGGCCATAGTGTCTAAATTTGTTGGTTGACCATGGGATGGTTTGAAGGGTGTAACGATCAAAGGTGGTCAAAAGTATGTCTACATGATGTTTATACTTTTGAAGTATCTCGTTATGACATTGGTACATACCATTGACTTGGTTTATGACCAATTGTGAATCACCAAAGATGTGGATTGATTTGACATCGAGGGCATAGGTGGTCTAGAGACCTAGTATGAGTGCTTCGTACTTGGTAATATTGTTGGTGCATTCAAAGTCTAGTTTGAAAGACAAAGGCATGGGTTCTCCATCTAGAGGGATGAGGATAACACTAGCTCCACCCCCACACTAACACTTGGAACCATTGAAGAATAGTGTCATTTGGTAAGGGGGTTCATCTAAGGAAAGGGTAGTAATGGATTCATCGGGAAAGTCAAAATTAGAGGGTTAGTCCCCCGGTAATAGGTGCATCAGCCAATTAGTTAGTGATAGCCTAGCCCTTAATGGACTTTTGGTGAATGAATTCAAGGTCAAGATCAGCTAAAAGCATAAGCCATCACGGTGCTGATTTTGATAGGGTTTGGCATACATGAAGTGTAAAGGGTCGGTGTTGGTCACAACATAGGTTTTGTGGTTGAGTAGGTAATGGCGGAGTTTGGTGGCAACAAAAACTAAGGCTAAGAAAATATTTTCTTGGGTGGTTGTATCGGGTTTCATAGTCCAAAAGAGTATGGCTTATGTAATAAACCACCTACTCCCTATGTTTTTCATCGCGATGAGTGAGCATGGCTCCCAAGGAATGATCAGTAGCTAATATGTATAGGTAAAAAGGTTAATCGTCTTTCAATGGAATGAGTGCGGGTGGTTGGAGAAGGTATTGTTTTAGGGCCTCAAAAGATTTATGATAGTCATCATCCCATTTAAAGGAGACATCCTTCCTAAGTAGATGATGAAATGGTTGAAACCGATCCGATAATTGTGAAATGAAATGGCAAATGGATTGCAATTTACCTTCGAGGCTAAGCGAGTTGTTGAGGTCTCGTGGGTGGAATTTCCATGTAAATGGCGTGAGTCCCCTTGTTGCTTTAGTAATAAGGAAATGTTAGAAATCCAATGAGTATAATCAATAAGGTAAGATGAAGAAATGGAAAGAAGGTAGATGAATTTTAATGAGAAGAGCAAAATGCGATGGAAGTGCATTTTCCTCAGCGTTTTTTGTTTGATAGGTTTGCATCGTGAATATGCGTTTACGAT
The DNA here is from genome assembly GCA_018340775.1 of Taxus wallichiana var. yunnanensis. Lineage (NCBI taxonomy): Eukaryota > Viridiplantae > Streptophyta > Pinopsida > Cupressales > Taxaceae > Taxus > Taxus wallichiana. The sequence goes on from CM031244.1 coordinate 699,091,965, forward strand.
ATTCATGGACCACTATGGTGGGGTCAATGGTGTGTTTGCGTAAGACCAAGTGAAAGTGTGGTTATGATCTCAGAGAAAGGAAGTGATGGCTTCCTATTTAACAAACATCTAAAGATTGTCTCGATCTTTAGGATGTGTAGATCGTCTGAGTATGAATGTTGATCTTAATAGTGAATTCATTCAACATGGTTTGCGTCTCGCAGAGGTTAACGACCGATGAATATATGAATATCACCGAGGTAGGTGAGTATGGATTCATCATCCTAAATTGAACGATGTTAAGGGTTGGTGTGTCATCATTGATCATCTTAGTATATAGGAATGGGACAAGTGGAAGGGGCCTCGCCCTCCCGTTGATAAGTCAAAGGCTCTAGGAAATGGTGTTTATGAATAAAAAGAAGTTAGGAGGGATAGATTCATGATCCATCGATAACTGACCGGTGAGGGTGGTGATGAAGGTGGAGAATGGCTGGGTCCTCAATGAATTCTAAATATGGCCCATTTGGTAGAAGGGTCGGGAAGCCAATACCACTCCGGTCATTATGTTTACTGGTGGTACATAGAATAACCAGTATGGCAACCCTGCTCATAAAAGCCAAAACCAAAACCCTTCTAGGCACAATGACAGTGCGCAGAAGGTGTGGGTGAAATGGTGATTGGTAATTGATTAGAAGTCGGCGGAAAATGGGTGGGGTTGTGATGGTGGTGTTATCACCGAATCACAGCACCCATGTGTTGATACAAGCACATATTCTTGAACTCATGGTGTGATTGGATCACATGGGCACTATCTCCAAGTTATGGGACTTGCTACTTGAGATAGACCTCCAGAGAAAGCTGGTTCTTGCTCCTAAACTACCTGCCACAATCTACTTTAATGCAGGGGAAACTAACTATTCTAATCTAACCTTCCAAGGGACCAAGGAGAGAGAATGCATAAAATGAAATCCTACACTAAAGTGGTGATACACCAGAAAAGGAGGGTGTGAGAGTAGTCTTCAAATGTGTGAGATACAGAAGCAAAGTGCACACTAGAAGGGGTGATGACAGTTCTCCATAATCTAGCAAAACACATTCACAACAATATTTCAAACATACACAATGATAATGGATCCCTGCATGAACATAATAATAGACACAATATTCTTGTAATCAAGGTTGAAGGGGCAAGAAGAATGCAAGAAAACACAAGTGAGGGGAAGATACATCCACAAACTTATATTTTATTGCTTCATGATATGCACAAGCTCAATCTATTACAATATAAGGGCCTGGATCACCAGGGCAAGGAGTCCATAACAAGGACCTCGCAACACATTATCTTCACAAAGAAATTTTGGCAGAGCTTTTTTACAAAACTACCCCCTTTACAATGAGCCCAACACTCCAATTTATAGAAAAGATGAGGAGAGAGAGAGGGAGAAAAAGAAAATCCGAAATCTATCCTTCAACCTTTTTAAGAGGCATTAAATGGAGTAAAATGATTATATATTACTTGCAAAAAGGCTCCCACACTGTCCCAAAGCTGCAAGAGAAAGAATGATGACCATGCCTCTTAATTGCACTCCCAACCACCAAATAAAACATTGTTATGAACCCGTCAACGTTTTATGAAAAATCCCCACCAATATCTCATCAAATTTAGAATTTCTTGATTACTATGCGTTGGGCTTGGAGCCACAATTCCAACGGTACCAATTTTGTGCAATTTCGTTGAGAAATGCAAAATTTATGGCCTTCGAGTGAGCAGTAGCTATTTTGGGTCTGACAGCGTTTCTGTCATGCAAATGCAGAATGAGCATTTACCGACCGCAGCCGAATATGTTTCTTTTAATTAAATATATCTACCATCATTAAAAATAATAAATCCAGTTTTTGTGGTGTAGAGGACATCGTGCTCATTCCAGAAAGTCAAATTTTGTGAAAATCGGAGCTCGGAGTCAAAAGTTATGGCCGTTTGAAGTTTCACGGGTCAAACGTTGACTTTTCTTCTTTACCTTTGATCGCTTGAGAAAGGATTTTTCCATCCCTCACTTCCCGTACATACCTTTGTCCCAACTATCCCGGATGAAAATCTCTCGATAGTCAATTCGGCTAAGTGAGGGCTTCCTTGTTCCTTTTTGCGGCCGATTCAGCTTTTTGCGTCCCTCGCATACTTTTGTCCCAACTGTCCCAGACTGCCTGGGACAAATATCTCCGAACCACCCGAAATGGACTATCTCTCGGTGAATCGGCCGATTCACGTTGAACGTGCATAATGGTTTTTTCCCAATTGTCCCAAACCACGCGAAACAAAAAACTTGAACGATTTTCACCTTTTGGCCGATTCAAGCAAAGGCCCCACCGTCCCAAATGGTGTTTCGCCACGGGACAAAAATTGGACTTAGCCGATTTTCTTTGATTTTTCAGCTCCAAGCTTGGTATGAACGAAAGGGCTACGACCCAAACCCTTCGAGACACGAAATGCTTTAAAACAGTCCTGGGCAACCTTATTTTTGCATTTTTTCCATTATTTCAACTTGTTGGGATTTCTTCTTGGATGGGGAGTTAGAAAAAGGTCGAGGGACCCCAAAAATATGATTTTGGGCCTTAGACAATCAATCTACTTGCTCGTGGGAAGAAATTGATGTATGTTATCAAAATTACCTTGAGGGTGAATTTTGGATAAGGTAGTGGTCAGTGTGTAGGTGGTAGTATCAAGTCCCCATAAGTGAGAGTACTACAAAGATGAGGAGGACCATAAAGGAGGCATTCTCCTATACGGTGATCATAGCGAGGGTGTTGTTGAAGGATTCCATACTGCACGGAGTAAGGAATGTGTTGACGCTAGATAGGCGGTATTCCCCCAGAGTGAGGTGTTGAAAAACACCTTCCAAGGATCATTCAATGGGTGGTATGTGGGTAGCTAGTATGGGCGATGTGTCGGAGGTCGATGCGAGAGGTGGTGTTAATGGATTAGGAAGCTAATGGGTCAGCCATGGAGGTTATAGTAGCGGTAGGCATGGAGGAGGTATGTGCGGTGAAAGTAGCGGTTGTACTGGTAGGTGTGGGTGTAGGTGTAGGTGAAGCGGTATTGGTTACGGAAGTAGATGGCTTGACCGGTATGAGTACATCATTGGGTCAGTAAAGCATGTTGCATGTTTTGAAAGGTGATGGGTCAGCTGGAATGGTATAAGTGTGTTCTTCGTGTTCAAACTTTACACAACGATGCAAGTAGAGGGAACAAAACCCATGACACAGATCCAGGGTCTACCAAGCAACAAGTTATGTTGGATTTCCCCTTCCAAAACATAAAACAATTCTGGAATAGTGCGGGGGCCCACGTGAATGTGAAGGATGACAGTGCCTTGTGTGGAGGTGATAGCATCATTGAATGAATGCAACATAACTAGATGTTTTTTCATGTAATTGTCAGGTATGCACATTTGAGAAAATGCATGGCATGAAATTATGTTAATGCTAGCACCTCCATCAATCATCACATGGCGTACCCGTATGTCATCAATGTGTACAGAGATGCAGAGGGCTGGGTCTTGATCATCGGTTTGGTATGGCATGATCTCTGCCTCTGAAAAGCTAAGGGAGGCCACTTGGTGAACAAGGTGAGGTGGGGATGAAGGTGGTAATTTGGTGAGAGAGGATACATGATGGGGTGTGATAATGGAGGCTATGAGTGTAGGTTCATTGGGTAAAACCTCAATAGATTGAAGAACCTCCATGAGGGCTTGACGATGGGATTCTGAGGTTTGGATGAGGTCGTATAAGGACATTTTGAGGGGAGATTGGTGTAATTGTTTGAGCATGGTGTGATGTGTGATGCCATTAGAAATGGGGTATGTGGGGCCGTGGATAGTTATTTTAGGTATGGGGGTAGATGGTATGTTGGGTATAGGATTGGTTAGTGGGTCAGCTACCTTTTCTTTACCCTTCTGCATGCATGTAGTGATGACATGTACCATGTTGATTTGAGGGAATTTGTCAAATGGAGAAGGTGTAGGGTAAGTGGTATAACGACATGAAGGGAAAAAACCTACTAGAGGAGAAAATCCCTATGAGGTCAGTTGGGCACAATGACATTTGGGTGGTGGCATGGCAAGTTCTCTGATGTGAACCATGTTAATTTCAAATTTTTGTGTGGTTCTGGGAGCTGTGAGGGTAGAGGTTGTGGTTGTTGAGTGTGTAGTGTGGGAATGGGTGTTGGTGAAGTAGAATCCTCGTCAAGAAGGTCATCATCATCAAAGTTGGTTTGGTGGACACAATTGGATAAGGACGGTTTTAAGGCCTTGTAATTCTCCACATCATACCCCCGACACATGATGGTATGCACAAATTTTGGTATCATCAAACCCCTTTGGCTTGGGTTTAAGGGGGTTATAAGGTTAAAGTGGTGTAATTTGATAATAGAAGTCTCGAGGAGGTTGGTTAAAATTTTGGCATAGGACCCTGCTAGTGGATCACAATGGGAAGTGAATGTGGGTTTGGGTATAGGTGTGGTGGGTTGTCTGGGAATTGTTTTTGGAATTGTAGGAAGGGGTCGAGCTATGGATTTAGGCATCGGTGGTTTGAGGTATCGTTAGGTTAATTTGGGTAGGGGTATAGTAGATGGACGGGTAGGAGGGTGTGGTTTTGTTTTGACCACCTTGTTGTGGGGTAATGGGGTTTTTTTTTGGGTTACACCTTCTTGGGTAAAGGTGATGTGGGTATACGGGGTCTAGAAGGAAAAGTAGATGGAGGAAGAGGGCAAGTTACCCATGGGGATAATGGGGGTGCTATGAAGGTAGATGATGCAGGTCGTGCTTGGGGTGTGAGGGATAATGACTGAAGTGTAGTAGGTAGTGAAGCAATGGCTGAAGGTATTGGAGGTATTGGTGGTAAAGAGACGTAGTGTGGGTATGAGTATGAGTTGTGTTGTGTGCCTAGGTAGGTTAGATATTTGTGAGGAAGGAATGGGTTGTTGTGTTATTGGGTTATGAATGGGTGAGGGGTGCTTGACCATGTTGGGCAGTTGAGGTCTTAAGGTAGATGGGACAAGTGTGGGTGTGATTGGTGTGGTAGGGATATGAGGTCGATGACATTGTTTCTTTAGTTTGGGTGTCGAGTAGGTGTGGTTATAACATTGGAGGATGTAGCTAAATCTAGTTTAATAGGTGGATGAGTAAGGCTGGTGGTGGGTGACCCTAAAGTGGTAATAGGTTTAGTGGAGGTAAATATTATGGGTATGGGTCTGAGATTTAGGCATAGGTCAAGTTATAGGTAAGGGTGTGGTGTGAGTGTTAACAAATATCATGGAAGGGGTTGCAACAACAGTGGTTGTATGTGGTTTGATGGGTGGAAATGTGCTTGGGTAGATAGTGGAGGTGTCATCGAGGGATCTCTGCATTTGTGTTGAGATAGGGAGTAAGAGGTGCCCCCATAATAAAGCCCTATCCACATAATCCAAGTGATCGACCAAACATGAGAATGGCACATTTGTGGGTGGAGTTGGTGAAGACCTAATGGGAATTCCCGTAAAATGCATCTTAGAGATGGGGAATCAGCTAACTTCAGCTTCGTGGGTAAGAGAGCTGAAAGTAGGTCTATTGGATGTTGGGTAGCAGATGGAGAATACTCGCCAAGAGGCAAAGGTATCCCCACCGGGTCTATGATGGGTGGAAGGGATGATGGGAGTTCCTCTATGAGTGGAGGAACAAATAGGTGCTCCTCTGTGGGTGGAGGAGGTAATGGGTGCTCCTTTATAGGTGGAGGAGGTAATGGGTGCTCCTCTACGGGTGGAGGAGGTATGGTAGGTAAAGGTTCGCTAAGTGGAGAAGTTAGGGGTGAGATGGTCTCAATGTCAGCAGAAGACTCTTCCGTGGGTGATGTAGGAAATGAAGGGTGTTCTTCTATTGGTGAAGGAACAGTGATGGTTGGTTTAGACATGGAAGGAGGATTTCGGGCTAGGATTTCCTCTATGGAAGGGATGTGAGGTAATTGAGAGGTGACAGGTACCTAGTTAAAGATCGCATGAACCTCCTCACATGAGTGGATGTCTCTTTGATTGGATGAAGGGGTGTGATTGGGAAATGGTTTTTAAAGATTTTAGATTTTGGTTGGGGGTGGCATTGGGATTATCCATAGTCGACTCACCTTTCTCAAGCATTTCTTGGATAATATTCTTAAAAGTGATGCAGTTGCCATCACTATGACCCTTCACTTGGTGATAGTTATAGAAATATTGTTCCTTATACCATGCGAGCATGGGGTGAGTAGGGTCAAAACCAGTGTGTGGTTTTATGGGTGGAAGGGTGATGGTGCCAAATTTGATAAGATTTTCTAAAACAGAAGAATAAGGTTCCCCAATTGGGGTATATTTTCACTGCTCTTGTTTGAATGAAAATCCTGAACATGTGATAGATTAGTTAAGGGTGTAGCCTGATTAGATGGATGAGTTGGGCCGGCCTTGAGTACCACTGTGTTAGTGGTACCTTTAGCCTTTGAATAATTGGTTGGTGGTTTGGAAGAAGAAGAGGTTTCAGCGACTTGAATGCCAAATTCTTATTTCGTAATTAGATTTTCTTCTCTTCGATGGCCCGAATCTCTAACTTTCATGCCATAGTGAATGCCTCATCGAATGTTTAGAAATTTTGGACCTGCAAGGTCAGGGAGATATGTCTAGTACAAGCTCAAGTAAAGAGCTCGATGAGTTTAGTTTGTGGCAATTGAAAGGTAATTTGATTGATCAGGCTACGCTAGCGAGTGAAAAAATCTACGATAGATTCATCCTCGTACTGATGTGTAGAATATAGATCGGTCATGGTAACTTTCTTGGTGACATTGATAGAAGAATGATCCAAAAAATCTTGAGCTACCGATTAAATGAAAATATGGAGTGTTTGGGTAACCCACTATACCAATCTAATGTAGGTGTAGTGAGGGACATGGGAAAATTTCTCAAAAGTAAGGCATCATCATGAGCAATCGAGATAAAACCCATGTTTGAACGAGTGCAAATGTTGTTGTGGGTCTTCCTTACTATTGAAGTGGTTGAATTTAGGTATTTCCCAATGCACATGGTATGAACGGATGGGAATGGATGGGTGAATAGGCTCATTGTAAATCTCATCATAGGCAAGAGTTTTACGAGAGCTAGAAACTAATGCCTCCAGTGTCTTCATCTTATCCATCATCAATTTAATTTAGTCATTGGTGGGTTGTGACGATTGGATGCCTCCTATAGCATGAGGAGGTTGGTTTTGGGCATATAATGGGAGTGGCATTCTAGTGTATGGGGCTGCCATGTAAGGTGGTGGAGAAGAAGGCAATGAAATAGGGGTGTACCGGAATGAATAATAGATGAAACAGGAGGTTGTTGGTAGTATGTATATGGGGGAGGAAGGGTCATGGTAACCCTAGTGGCAATAGGGGCTAATGATTGTGGAATGGAAAGAACTACATTCTGAAATGGGGTAGGGGTCACCGACATTGGAGGTGGGAACATAGCTACAGGTATGTGTGAGACATGAGGGATGGATGAGGTTGTGTTTGGGGTAATTATCGAGGGTATGGTGGATGTAATGGGTGCCATAGAGGTAACAGACGTGGCAGTCATGGAGGGTATGGAACCTAACTATGAAACTGACTGGGGGTAAGGTGGATGCAGGTAGCACGAAGCTAGATGGGGCTGATGTGGAAGTGGGTGAGAGTCGGGGGGATAGATATGGGCATGTCGTATATCAACTGACCCGAGGCGTCTCGAGTGGATGAATGGGAGAGGTAAAACTACAAGGCAACAGGGTTTGGTCAAGGAGTCGTGCGAACTCCTCATCTCTAGTAGTGATATTAATAGGCTTGGATAGGATCCATGGTTGGTGATAAAATAGAAGGTGGTGAAGGACTAGGTGGGAGTAGTTGGCAACTGACATGGAACATGAGGGCGGTCACTTGTCTTCGGGTCAGTACCATGTGAATCAAGATCTAATCAAGTGGGGCGACTTATCTCGTAAATGGACAAAGAATAGCAGGAAAAAAAATGGATGAAGTAATAAATGGTGGGTGGAATGTGAAATAGGATAACCGATGCCGATTAGGTAAAACCGACGTCGGTTAGGGGTAATCACTACCGATCATTGTAAAAATAGGCAGTGAGTAATCAGTGAGGCAGAAGGCAAAATCGACAAGTATGCCAAATCTAGGGATGTGTAAAATGTTAATGGGAAAAAAATGATAGTGACAGAGACTATGGGAAGTGGAGAAAAGTGAAGTGAGAATGTCCTTTTGAGTAGGTTAGCAAAAGGACCTGGAACCGATGTCGGTTGAGTTTAACCGATGGTGGTCAGAGGTAACTAATGATGGTTACTATGAGATTGAAACAATGATGAGAAAAAGTGGTTGTGAATTAGAATTTGATGTGGAATTAGACCCAGAATTCTGGGAATGATGGTGATATGGCCCAGGCACACTCAGGTGAAGCAGAATACACCAGCTATGATGAGGAGCATGCAAGGATGAACAAAAAAAAGTGATGAACGTGATCTTTCACCTCAAAATGCAAACCAAGTAGAAACACTAAGAAAATGTGATCCTAAGAGCATACTTTTCTATTATGTTTGTTTAGCTTATGTTATTTAGGGTGACACATGAATTGGGAAATAGAATTTTTTGGTGAGGATGGCTTCCTACAAAGAAGGAGATCTAAAGGGTGAGTTTTTGAGGTTTGTTATGGTGGGGTGGGCTTCGCTTTGAAGTATGACTCGACAGAGCAACAAGATGGGTGCCTAGTGTGCGTGATCGTGTGATCACCTACAACTTCTTCCAGGTAAGATGTTGTTTAAGAATGTATGTATTTGAATTTTTGTTTGGTTTGGTAAGACTTTGAGAAAGAGAAAAGGATAGAAGTGCTTTTCTACGATTCATTTGTCAACCATCAGCTGGTAATGACTTCCAGTGTATATGTTTCCCTCAATTAATGTGAGCTAATGCAGAAAATTAGAATGAAATGCAATGATTTTAAGACCAAAATCGAAAAAGTGAAATTGGATGACATAATAAAATGAATAGGAAGAGGGATGCTCTTTCACTAAAATGCAGAAAACATGAAGAAATGATTCTTTTTAAATACACCAAAAGAAAAGTTTCCTTTAGAGCAAGTAGAAATGAAGTGGATTACCAGGGAAAGAAATTAATGTGTACACTTTTTAGAAGGGAAACAAAACACAAATTTTTCCTAGGAATGAATGAAATGCAAGGAACCCTAGATGGGTCCCACCAGGCATGCCAAAATGTTTCAACTTTTTCTTAGATTGTTTCTTTGAAGCATTGACAAAACAGATAGGGTAACAGGTGTAGGAGGAATACCTATTCAAATGTTGGTTAATGGGTTGTTGCATGCGTATGACTTCCAAATCCATAGCTGACCATGAGAGCTTCCTTTTGGCTAGGAGGAACTACTGTAATGAAAGAAAGACCACCAGAAAGAATTAAACAATATGGGTAGTGAACTGCCTAGCGTGAGCTAGATCCAGGAAGCATGATACTTCCTAGATGGTTGTCAGTCCACTGTTTTAAACAAATTAATGCTGAAAACAAGGTAAATCCTATTGTTATTTTGAAATGATTTAGGTATCTCACTTAAAAACACAATAAGAAAACAGATCTAATCTAACAAGCTAAGCTAGAATAGAATCCACGGGTCAAATGGTTGGTTCTGGGTTCTGTAGGTCTGATAAAGGTCTCGGGTAGGTCAACAAAGTGAGTGAGGGTGAGGTAAAATTAGGTGGATAGGTCTCTATTTAAGTTTGTGTGGGCAAACACAGAGACCGGCATTCGGTCGGGGTGACCGACCACGGTTAGGTATAATGGTGCAAGTTCGTGAGATCTAGAAATGTCATGAATGCAGGGTTTTGGTCTACTTTGTGATCGCACAAAGGATTTGGTTAGTCGAGATAAGGTATTGGGTGATTAGAATAGGTTGGTTGTGAGGTTTTGATGGGTCTATAGAGGTACAAAATGTTTGAGATGATCAATAGGGAGTAAGATGAACAATGGATGATAAAATAATGATAAAATGAAATAACTAGGAAGGTATGATGTTGTAATTGCTTCGATTTTGTTCCCTGCAAATCTATGTGTGAAAGATGGAGGTGCTAATGATGGGTTTGAAGGCTGCAAGTGATTACTAAGAAGAAAAAGTTTTTTTCATGGGCTGCATGCACACTCCTCTTTTCTTGGATAGATCAAAATGTGGTGGGAAGGCTCTACAGAGAAGATCCTCAATCTCCTTCCTTAGATGTCATTCTTTCTGGAATTGGCTCTCTTTGAGATTTCACTCGACAGGGAAACATGGCACCTCTTGGTTAGATGCGGATCAACTTAATACTTTAGAGATTCCATGAAAAGCTTCATTTTTAAAAAGTGTCCACATGGAGGAACGACGCTCATTTGAAGACCTTCTTTTAGGCTTTGCCTTGGAGTAGGACTGGGAGGACACATGGAGGCTTCCGCTACTTGGCCCAGAATTAGACAAATTTTATGAAAATGGATACGCTGATTTGGCGAGTAACAGACATGTGGTGAGCTCACGCTCATTCAGGGTCTCTGCTTTGGGCACCATCTTGAAGTTGCACCATGGAGACATGTGGAGGAATCACACATGTTCGGGGACCGGCACTTTAGTTTCATTATAAAGAAGCGTTAGGCTAACATGTGGAGGCCTCTGCTCACTTTAAATTTTACTTAGAATTTTCAACGGCCAAAAGGAGATTGCCTCAAAGCATGACACGTGGCGCATTCTACTAAACTTCAAGCATTCAGATAGACCTCGCTAGAGCAGGACACGTGGTGCACCCGCGATCATTCAAAGTATCAAAATTTTTGGACCATCTCAAGGAGCGCCATGGTGACACATGGAAATTTAAAAATTCAAAGAGGCGGAAGGTAGACCATCAGGGGCAACTTGGAAATTCTTCCTCTTTTATTCAAATAACTCAAAGTATCAAAAAAGCCCAAGGGCTCGAGGGAAATAGTCAATGTTTTTCCCCGATAAATGGCGAAGGTGCAGGCTGGTAGAGGATATGTTAAAAATTTTCCTTCACAAAATATGATTAAAATATGAAATGAGAGTGTTGCCTCTCAACCAATCATATGAGGACATGTGTCCCGTGGGAGGTCTGAGTCATGGAGAAAAAATGAATTTTTTTCCTTTTTTGAAAGATGTAAAATGTGAAAAATTGAGCCAAAAATCCGTATCCAGTCATATTGTGCCACGTGTCAGACCCAAATTGCAAAGGTGGAGTGGTGGAGGAAATCAAGAAAATTTGCAAATTTTCCAAAAGTAGTAAAAAGGTAAAAAGACATCCCGAGGCCCATTTTTACCCAGATCTGCCACTTAGAGGGCTCAAATTTGAAAATGAGGAACACATTGATGGTAGTATTGTGCATTTCACCAGTTTGGCTATCATTTGAGCTCCAGGAAGTTTGGAGATGCATTTTTTGCATCAATCTTCATCGAATTTTTTACCAATTCATGTCATCTTGGCCTGCAGGGTCCGAATTAATCAATTTGGGGGTTCAATTTGTGAATCCAAGGCATTTTTCAAATAAATTTTTACTCTGGTTCGTGAAAAATGTGAATTACTAGATCCAAAGTTGCAGAGTAAAAATTTGGGAAAGGAAAATATGAAATAATGAAATAAAAGGGGTCTACATGCGTGGGGAATGAAAAACATGCTTCCACTTTGAAGAATGATGAAATTTTTGTAATGATTCACCTTTTGAAAGAACAACTGGAAACATTTTGTGAGTTTTTTAAATGTCATTTTCCAAAAATATTGCAAAGAAAAGGTGCTTCAAATATTCCACTTTTGGAGGGAAGATTTGAGGGGAAAAGTGAGTGAGTGAGTGAAAGTTATATATTGCATGAATTTTTCATGCAAATGGTCGGAGAAACTTAGAATTTTCATCGAAAAAAATTGGGAAGAAGCCCATTCTCTGAGAAACCACCTGAGAACCATTTTAACTCCTTTTTGCATCAAATTTGTATCATGTTAGGTTGGTTGCAGATGTATAGCTTCTAACGAGCTCTGAGATTGTTCTTATAACATTCCCCTATTGATAAATTTTGTCATTCTAGATTCTTTTGTGCTGTCTCTTGGTAAAATTTGCATTTACTTATGTTTCAGAATGTTTTCAATTTGTGTTTCTTGCTCTGTTGCAATCTGGTGTTTGGAATTTCCTTTTGATCATGCATATCTAATTCTGGTAACAGCTTAGTGGCATTTGCAATTCCAAAATCATAAGAGCTTTCATCTGATGAAGGGATAAACAAATTTAAATTCACTCTGCTATCCTTGATATAGATTTGATTGTAAACCTTTGGGGGTACCTTAGGTTTGATAGAAAAGAAATTTATAAATGCTTTGTTGATTCATTTAACTCAAGATTTTGTGATAAATCATTAGAGATTGTGTGGAAGAGTGCAGATCTAGGCTTCCATTTGATGCACATATCCTGGTTGAAGGAACACCTTAACCTCTTTGAAGCATTTATGTTGTCTAAGTCTTTCAATTTTTCCAAAGGTCCTCAAAGAAGTTGGAAAATTTTGGTTAGTCTTTTCTGAATATCTCCCACCCCAAAATTCATTTCAAGTGAACTCATCCTACCTATAATACCCATGCATTGTATTGTGTGTCAACAAAAGAATACAATCCATTTACAAAAATGCACAAAGAAAATCAGGATCATACCATGTCTTTAGTAGCCTTAGCCTTGTCTTGAAAGCATTTCCATTATTTAGTAGTGACAACTCTATTGAGTTTGAATAATGGGAAATTGATCATGTTTTCTCAAGGCCATCTCCATACAATCTACATAGTATAAGGATATTTTCACCTCCTTCACAAAAACAGATCTTACAATATAGATTCTCTTACCTTTGTTGATAGGCACAACCTAAAATAGTGAGGATTAGATCAAATCCTTCCAAGGCACTACCCACTTCTTCAAATCCTCGAGTGCTAAAAAGTCAAATGAATTGCTTCCTAGATACAAAATGATGTATAAATCATTTATCTATATCCGAGTGTCTTGTAAAATCCATGATGATGCTCAAGTTGTGAAGGAGATTAAATCTGGGTACCAATAGTGTGCACCCCCTCTTCAAATTAACCCTTCCCTAGTCTAGAAATACCCTTTATTTGGTGCATCACCATCCCTAGTATAGTTTCATTTCTGCAAATATCTTTCCCTAAAACCCCATGAAAATGTTAGCATAGGAATAGATAGCCTTTTTATTACACTAGGAGTAGTACAAAACTTAGTTTAGGAAGAGGAATTCGTCCTTCTCCAGAGGTTCACCTCGAGCCCAAGTCCCACAACTTGAGAGGTGATCCCATGTGTCCCAATCACACCAAACATCTTGTTCACATTTTGGCCATTTAGAGGGTGCAATGATTTGGTGACAACAAGTTATTGTACGAATATTTGCTCCCAAATATTCTCCTTGATTTTTGTAACAAGAATCATAATGATTTTATTCTCCTACATTATTAGAAGGAGGTTTTTCCTTCAAAAAGATGATTTTGACTAAATACCTTTCTCGGATTTTCCATTTAAATTTTTTGTTTTTTATTGTGGAACTTTTGAGGTTTGTTTGATATGCTTTTTCCTTGGACTACAGTTCACTAAAAGATAGATATCTATTCATTTTTAAAACTCGTAGCAAATCTGAATGAGGTTTTTGTTAAACACAATTCTATGAACAAAACCTCTTTTAGATTTTCTGTTTGACTGTTTTGTTTCTATTTATTAAAATTTAAAGGATCGTATGATACACTTTTTCCTCGACTCTCTCAGATTTTCCATTTGACTTTTCTGTTTCTATTTATGGAACTTTTAGTGCTTGTCTGATACACTTTTTCCTTGAACTATAGCTCACTAAAATTTATATTTCTCTTCATTGTTAAAACCTGTAGCAAATCTGAATGAGGTTTATATTAAACACATTGCTATGAACAAAAACCTCTCTTAGATTTTCCATTGGATTCTTTGATTTTTCACAATTCCTCAAAAACTGTCATTCCATTGATGCAAGTTCCGGAGCTAATGCTATCATTCCTTTTATGCAAGTTTTGGAACTAAAGTTGTCATTCCTTTTATGCAAGTTCGAAACTAAATCTTCTTTGTCCATGAATTGCAAGTTCTTATACCTTGCAGCTTTGTCCACTATTTTAATTTCTTGAAAATATAAATATATGAATTGCAAGTTCCGGAAGTAAATGTTATTCGATTGATGCAAGTTCGGAACTAAATCTGTAAGTTCTGGAACTAAATCTATGAGTTAGGAACTAAATTTGTGAGTTACTGTAACTAAACTTGTGAGTTCTAGAGCTAAATACGCAAGTTCGGAACTAAAAATATGAGTTCCAGAACTAAACTTGTGAGTTCCGGAACTAAATCTATGAGTTCCGGAACTAAATTTGTGAGTTCCAAAGCTAACTTAAAACAACTATAACTTTTGCATGTGATCTCGGATTGAGATGATTCTTATTTTAACTTGCATAATTTTTTGAGATGAATATGAATATGAAATAATATTTGAGTTTAAATGTATTGTTCATGATTAATTCCATTTTTCTCAATACTAGCATTATCTTTCCTTTATGGTTTGCATACACAAGACTTTGCATATTTTCCCAAATAATCAATAGGATTAGTCAAAAAATAGATAACAAAATATTTCTAAAGAATGAACAAGATATATATCCTATATTCTATCTTAAGAAAACTATAAGTTCCTAGATTGCATTTAAATTCACTTTTCAAGGTAACTTAGAAATACAAAATAATGGTAATTTATGGCCTCATCATTGCCCCACACTTAATCTTATGCATTTCTTCATGCATTATATTTATCATCTTATCTTATTAGAGTTTTCTCTACATTGAGGACATGTTCTTGTTGATCTCCTTCTGCTATTTTTTATCTCCTTTCTTTTAAAGTGGGTTCTTGTGTGGATCTCCTTCGTTGTTTTTAGTTCTTTTACAAAGTAGGTTCTTATGTAGATTGCCTTCTGTTACTTTTAATTTTTATTTTACAACAGGTTCTTGTGTGGATCTCTTTCTACTGTTTTTTATTTTCTTTCTTTTATAGCAGGTTCTTGTGTGGATCTCCTTCTATTGTTTTTTATTTCTTTTACAACAAGTTCTTGTGTGGATCTCCTTTTGCTTCTTTGATATCCTTTCTTTTACAACAATTTCTTGTGTGGATCTTATTTTGTTACTTTTTATCTCCTTTATTTTACAACAAGTTCTGTGTGGATCCCCTTCGCTTTGTCTCATATTTAAAATCAAAATGTATACCTCTTGCTTCTCCTTATCTCTCACACTTAAGCTCATGCATGTTGTTTATTCATGGCTGGCCATAAATTAGACTCTAAAAGTTTGATTGTAAAGAGTTGCACATATTTTTCATATAAGTAGGGGACATATGAATTATATCTTTCCTTCCCTAGAGATCTTAAAATTGGATCTAGATGTAGTAAAAACTTACAAGAAAACTTAAAAATAAAATAGTAGAATAAAATAACTTGATCATACCTCTAGTTGTCTTTATTATCCTATCATTAGCATGGTCAAATAGTGTCGAGAAGAAAGCCACCAGGGAACACCGATTACCTTTGATTGACTAGTAAAATGGTTTTCTAATCAAAGTTTTTTTGCCTTTGATTGACCAGCAAGCTAGTTTTCCAATCAATTTTTTTTTCTTTTGAAATGATAGCATGAGAAGGATTAGAGAAAAATTTGATCCATCATCAGACTATATTCATCAAAGTGCAGCCTGTGTAAAATAAGAAGCAATGTCTGAGATCTCATAAAAACCTCTTTGCATACTTGGTAACTCCAAGAAGATTTCAAAAATTATGTAGACAATTTCTAGGTCTTCAAAGCCCAACTTGAATTGTGCATTATCAGAATCACCATAGTAATCTTCAAAGCCCAAACTAGTGATCTCAGGAGATGGATTGTGTTATGTATCCATGGGTCCCTCCAAACTGCTCCTTGGTTGATACTATTGGTGCTAAAAATATGCATGCTGGTACCAAGAATAACTCTAGAAATTCCTATGGATGTTAGCATGAAAAAAGTGTTTTCCTTGATATTCACAATAATTTCCTCTTAATGTTATACAAGCATATACAAAAATGAAGAAATTGAAAGACATGAAAACAAATTTTTCTAATGGATATGGTTCAAGGATTGAATTTTATTATGGGGTGAAAAATAATTTGAATGGGTGGATTTATTATGAGTGGGTTTTTATTTTGGCTCTAATGAAATCCTGAAGATGGATGAAGTTAATAATAAATGCTACCACTTCATTATTACAAACCTGGATGAGCCAATTTTGGACTAAGGTTATGTGTAATAAGATTACGAGTTGTTAGTTGATACAATGGGAAATGGTGGTGGTTATCAAGAATGGCATATGATATTTCATCAACTAGATCTACTTCGGATTTAATGTCATGTTCTACCATTTCCAGATATGAATTCTTTGTTCTTACCATTATACCTTCTTGATCAACCATAACAATCATTTTCTTATACACATGAAAGTTAGTTCGGGGGAGATAAATATTTACAATCTAATATTCCTTATTTAAAAATGAAATTTTAATCTACTTATAGAAAATAAAAGTTTAAAGAACTACCTCCAAATACTTCCCCACAAAGAATTTGTTAAAAGGTATTTTACTATCACTAGAATATTATTTTAGAGAACTCTGAATCTCCTAATAACATTGTTTCCCTAGAAATGGAACCAAAATGATGAGGGTCGTCAATCCTTGCCATTAATAATGTAATCCAGGTTGGTGTTTCAAGGTCAGATGCATTAAAAGAAGAAGATCTTGAAATAAGCTCCCTTAAACACAATCTAAACTTGCATAAATTGAAAGCACACATGCAAAAATTTAAATGTAGACTTGTAGAAATGTGAACACACTTGCATATAGGAAATCACACTTGCAGGAATAAAACACACTTGCATAAATTAAAATTGTTGAATTGGAAATAAGAAAAATTAAATGAAACACCTGCAGGTTTACAATGACTAAATGTTACAATACAAAGAGAACAACAACACAACAAGATAATAATTACAAAAAAAAAAGAAATACAAAAAAATAATTACAACATAAAAACACAAATATACATATCCATCTTCCTTAGAATGAGTGGCCAGCTCATTCCTTGGAAGAATATTAAAACCATGTTTGGAGATCTTATCTCAAAACTACAAAATATTGGAGAGAAAATAATAGATTCATTTCTTGGTAGTAACACATTACATATCTAAGTGAGGAAGGTTACATTTGTAATTTATACATCTAACCAACTCCTTATTTTGGGAGATATAATTTGATCTTATCTTTATTCTAATCCTAAAACTAAGATCTCCATCACCACAAAATATGGAGAGAGATATATTATTAGAGTCAAACTCTTATCTCACTTGTTTTAGGAAGATTTTCTTCTAAATCTTCTCCTTTATTTTCGGTAACAAGAATCATAATGATTTTATTCTCCTACATTATTGGAAGGAGGTTTTTCCTCAAAAGATGATTTTGACCAAATACCTTTCCCAGATTTTCCATTTGACTTTGTTGTTTTTGATTGTGGAACTTTTGACGCTTGTCTAATACACTTTTTCCTCAAATTGTAGTTCACTAAAAGTTATATATCTCTTTATTGGTAAAACCTGTAGCAAATATGAATGAGGTTTTTGTTAAACACATTTCTATGAACCAAAAATATCTCATATTTTCCATTTGACTTTTATGTTTCGTTTATGGAAATTTTAAGGCTTATCGATACACTTTTTCCTTGGACTCTCATATTTTCCGATTGACTTTTCTATTTCTATTAATGGAACTTTTAGTGCTCGTCTAATACACTTTTTCCTCAAAATAAAGCTCACTAAAAGTTATATTTCTCTTCATTGTTAAATCCTATAAAAAATCTAAATGAGTTTTATGTTAAACACATTTCTTGAAACAAAAACCTCTCTTATATTTTCTATTAGATTATTTGATTTTTCACAATTTTTCAAAAACTGTCATTCTATTGATGCAGGTTCTGGAGCTAACGCTGTCATTCCTTTTATGTAAGTTCCAGAACTAAAGTTGTCTCTCCTTTTGGTAAATTCTAGAACTAAATATCATTTAATACCGTTACATATTTGTCCACCATTTTAATTTCTTGAAAATATAAATATACAAATTACAAGTTTTGGAACTAAATATTATTCAATTGATGCAAGTTCCAGAACTAAATCAAGTTCGGAACTAAATCTACACGTGCGTCGAAACTAAATATATGAGTTCGAACTAAACATGTGAGTTCTAGAACTAAATATATGAGTTTTAGAACTAAATATGTGAGTTCGGAACTAATTTGTGAGTTTTGGAACTAAACCTATGAGTTCGGAACTAAATCTTTGAGTTTCTGAGTGACTTAAAATAGCTATAAATTTTGCATGCGATCTCGGATTGAGATGATTATTTTTTTGAAATTGCATAATTTTTTGAGAGGAATATGAATATGAAATCATATTTAATTTTAAATGTACTATTCATGATCAATTACACTTTTCCCAATACTAGCATTATCTTTCCTTTATGGCTCGAATACATAAGACTTTGCATATTTTTTAAAATAATCAATAGGATTAGTATAAAAATAGATAAGAAAATATTTATAAAGAATGAACAAGATATATATCCTATATTCTATTTTAAGAAAACTATAAGTTCCTATATTACATTTAAATACACTTTTAAAGGTAACTTAGAAGGACAAAATAATGGTAATTTATAGCCAATTTATGGTCTCATCGAAACCCCACAGCAAGAAATTAATTTACATCTGAAAATATATTCTTAGTGATTCCCAAATGTAATTACGATCTGCTTATCTCAAATCACTTCATGATCAAGCTCTAGTTTACTAGGTCTCTCTCTCTCTCTCAAGAAGGTAACTGAAGTTTATAACCTCTTCAATCCTCCCTCACTCCTATAACCTATTTCAAAACCTCCAAGAAGATTATATCCATCTTAGAGTTAGCTTAAAATATTGCAAGCATCAATTTTCACTATACCATATCCTAGACTATGTTCAAGGTTCTTAAGTTCAAGCTTCTGGCTAGCGCCATGCTTGGAGGGATTCAAATTCACCCAAAAAAGACTAGAACATGTTTAAGAACACTATACCCATTCTAAGGTGTGCCAAAAATATGATCTCTCAATTTACAACCTTCTTTCATCTCTCTTCATTACTCATTCCACCCTCCATTTCTAGTTCTAGCCTATCTCAATTCTCTGTCACCCCTAACTTGTCATGCATTCGTCTCCAAGATTCAACCATAACCTTTTTAATAGTCTTTTCAAGTTCTTGCTAATGAGAAATTTCAAGCTCGGACTCCTAACATGACCACTAGCTTCTTTGTAAAAGGCTTCAATCCAATACGTCTTCCAATGTGTGCTTAATCCCCTAGTGTAGACTGTCATGAATATACGTAAATGTAACCATTAAAATGTCAATACTCATTTAATATATTTTTCAAGAGGAGGATAGGATGATTTATTCTAATTTTTAGAACAAAATACAAGTCTCCATGGGTCTATGAATTTATTTGTAAAAAGCCTAAATGTTCTTTTTTGGGCATAACCTAGTAGAGGTAAAGGCTCAAAATGTTTTGAATATGATCACTCAAGGATCCCAATTTCTACTATAGACAAAAACCATAATACTCCTTTAAATTTTACGAGTGGCTCTCAATAGTGTCGAAATTTCTAGGGTGATTGACATAGCTCTTTCCTTAGGTGGGAAACTGTGCCTTAATGTTATAGAACTATGATTTCCCACCATAGTACAATTACTTCTCACTTGCCACATGATGAAAATTATCTATCTCCACCTCTTATATAGAGAATGTGATTATAATCAAAAGACGCCAAATATAAACCTTCACTTTCTCTCAACCTACATGTAGATACACAGTTATCACTCGCTTTATATGAGTCACGGTCGTGTAAGACAAATCACCACTAAACTCGGAACCGAGCACTCATTCTCATAAAATGACACTCTCCTTGAAAATGATTTCATACTTTTTGTTCTCTATCAACTTTGGGTTTAAGGCTTACACAAGGTTTCATACGGTTTCTATGCCCCTATATAGTCATGGATTAGTCAATACTAAACAGGTACTAAATACTTGGATTCCACCGTATGAACTTGTAAGACATGGTGGATGAACTCCCGATCACAATCTTAAGGATTTAATATTCAAAAATGAAATTAATGACTCCACATCTTGGGGTTTGCAAGTTTATACTCCTTACACAAAACATAATCTATTTCCTCATGATCTTCTAAAGGGACATCTTCATAGAGAATCAAGATTCTACCTTTAACTTGAAATAACAACTCAAACCATTTTCATCATTATTTATTAATGTGAGATATCTTCACAAGATCAGGGATTACTCACTTTGGAGTGTAAAAAAATCAAGTCCATAACAACGTATTAGTTTATAATAATATTCTCGCTACTACTATCATGCACATCTATAGTTTATCAAAATGAATGTCATAAAAACACACATTTAGGGGTCGAAGCATCACGAGAATAATTATATAAACTCGTAGACAATGATTTTCTTTCTCTATTCCATACTTTCCAACTATGATATCCGTTGGTCCAAAATCTCTCGGGTGGACAGATCTATGGATAGATGAGCTAACAGTGTGTAGGGCATAGCCCCTCTTTGAGACATCAGAGTGAAACTTGTTTATTGCTATTCTACCAGCAGGAATCTGCGCAAGTCCTACAAAGTATTCCACCTTCAGGGGTTTGGGATCTCATCTTGGTTGGGGTATTTCTGATCATTGTGAAAAGAAAGGAATGAAGTGGGAAGAGGAGATATGATAGATCTAAAGGGAGAAAAGAAATGAATTCCAAAGCAGAAAGGTCAGAGGGTTTATGTTTTGGGTGGTAGTAAACAGAGCCAAACCTACTTACATAAACGAACAAAGCAATACTGATGAGCAAATGACAGAAAAGTATAGATAGATCTAACAGAATAAACATACAGATCTAACATAAGAAAGATCTGATGCATAACACATGTATTCAAAGACAAAGTCTCAATATTTGTATTAATATTTTCTTCTACATAAAAAGTAAAAAGCCTTCTCTTCTCACTTCTATTTTTAATCTAAAAGATGTCCACCCCTTGAATATAACAAATATTCAAGTATATATAGAAGGAGAAGAAGAGAGAAGGGAAAAGGAAACCAACCACTAATTACAAAATATTTACAAAATATCTAAAAGTCAACTGTTGACTTTGGGCAACTTGGTGGATAACAACATCCCATGGTGCAACATGGATGATGTCATCATTTGTGCCAACATACTTTTAAATATTACAAAAAGAAAGCCAAGAAGAGGAAGGATATTTGTCATTGTCTCATAGCTAGAAGGGAGTATCCTACTTCTACTCAGGAGAGGTAATGTGGAATTGGGCCCGGTACTCCATGAATTTGTTGATCATCTGGCTGGAGTTGATCCTGTGCAGGACCCTTGGTGTGATCACCAATGACTTCACAAGTCTCCCGTTCATCTCTGAGTTTTTCTTGGGAGTTTGAAGTATTCATTACCTGCCTCCATTAGGTATCCCACAAAGTCACGGAGGCTAGAAGGTTGTTGATGGATTCAGCGTCAAAAGTAGCTTCTGGCCCTAACCCTTGCGAGATGATCTCTTTGAAGATCTGAATGGTTTCATCTACCTTCCTCAAGGTGAATGATGGAGTGAGTAAGCCCAGAGACATTCTTAGGACAATTTTCTCCATTTGATGCATTACATCCAGGGCTTCCTCTTTGACCTTGTCAATCTTCTCCAGGACAAATTCCATCTGATCGACCTGGTAGTCCAAAGTAGCAAGGACTTTGTTGGGTGCTCTGGGGTGATCAAAGATGCCAAATTTAACTAAATCATCGACTGAGTAGTCGAGCATCTTTTGGAATGTCTCATGTTATAACCTAGCATGGTCCAACTCTTTAGAGATAGGTCCTACAATCACCTAGAGTTCCTTGTTTGCTTGACCAATATTCTGATATAGCTCGGTGAACTTGACGATTACTTCCTCACTATCTTTGAGGATCTGGTCTCTCTAGGTGGATACTGCCATGCCTTGTTCACCAATCTTGGTGTATTCGTTTATCTTATCCCGACTAAGGGTGTCATGAGTTTCAAAGTGGTAGTCGTAGGAGGTGCACTGCTCATTTTCTGCGGGGCTTGGAGAAGATGTTTATTTTTCTCTTTTAGTATCCTCTTCTCTTCCTTTGCTTCCTGAAGCTTCTTGCAAAGGGCATCCACTGTAGATAGGGCCTCCCCTTGTAGGATCTCAGAGGACATTCCCATTGTGACCTGTGTCACTGTATAATCTGTAGGAGACAGATCCTTTTTATCCTTTGTGGGATCGGGATACGTGATCTCCATTACTCTTTCACCTGAGGCACTCTAAGAGAAGCGGGTTATTGGCTTTTTCTTCTTAGCTCCTTTTGTTGGAATGATGGAGAAATCCATAGGTGTAATGGGGACTTTCCTCTTGTACTAGCTTAGGTGTTGGGAGATTCATGTGGGAGTTAAGGGAGTGGGACCAGTAGGAGAAGAGGGAATGGCGGAAGAAGAAGGAGCAACTACAGTGTACTCAGGGAAATGGGTTGAGACGCTTGGCGTCGGTGTTGATATAGAAGCTGAACCTCCAACGCTCATAGGGGTAGGAGTTACTATAGGAGAGGAAACTATGGGGGTGGAAGGGAGCTGAGAGATGAGGGAAGAAATGTTGGGGGAAAGCTCTGCGAGGGAAGAGGAAAGGGGAACAATAGAAGATGGGGATAATACACAACCAAAGGAATGGTTGCTTGAGTGACATGAGGAGAGGAAGGAGGAGTGGGAGAAGGGATGATGGGAACCTTGGTTGTTGTAGTAGTGGCAACGTTCTGTGTGGATGTGCCCGTTGGAAAAATTACTACTGCTTCATTTTCTGGGGAGGAGGCAGGCGCATGACCCTGCTCCCGGGTGGCACGAGGAGGACACTCGGGAGCTTGCTCTTCAAAGTGGCACTTGACTCTCCTTCCTTATCTTTCCCTTTTCCCTTTAGCAAATGTTTTGGCCTAGCGGTGCATTACCTAGGGGGACGTGGTGAAGTCCACCCCAAGGTAAATGAGGCCATTAAATCCACACCAATGTTTTGTGCCCTGTAAGGTGCCTTTTACCATCTCCTCAATAGTCTAAGGTGCCCTTGTTCTATCTATTTCAGCAAATGCCCAGTTGTCCCTGTCCATATCTAGATATACCTGATCAACTTTTGATCGATTGTTTGAAACCTTTTGGAACAATGGCCATGCCATGTTGAATAATTTCTACCAGGCGGGACGAGAGTGATCCTTTCTCCTGAGTTCAACCTCATGATACAGGTTGATGTAGATGTCCTAGATCTACGAAACATGGATCGGATCAAGCTTTTCCTTTAGGAGGCAATATCGTGGATCAAAGGTCTGCCTTGCTGAGAAATTGTGCTTCAGGTTGAGCAGCTCTAGTTCTACGTACATTTCTCAGACTTTGGTGTGATAAGTGCATGTGTACCTGCCCACCGTGAGGGGGAATGAAGTTACACCCTTTTTTCTCTTTAGGCACTTCTCATGATACATGATGAGTTGTCTGGATAGCTCCAATAGGATCAACTTCGCCCCGCATATCTTGGCAACTTGGTGGGCTCCCCAAGAAGTTGGCTACTCTGAGATAGGTAAAAGTGGGGAATTATGTAAATAACGCCCCCAATTCTCTGTTGCAGTTACTATACTCTTGGTCATCCGACCGTGAGTCATATTGGGCCTCAAAAGGTAGATGATGTCGTAGAAGAAGGCATCGTTGATCTTGGTGAACTGTGGAATGTTGTTTTCCAGTTTCAATTCTGGATAATACTCATATATTTTCATTTGGGGCCATACCCGTATCGGCTCAGTCTTTGGATAATCTCTCTCGAGGCAACAACATATACCACATAGGGGTTCATGTAGAACCTCCCATTGTTGAGAGTTGTTGGAGCTATTAAGAGATGGTGTTGTCGATGATTTTTGCCCACACAAAATGCGATCGTGCACATTTTTGTTCATCATTTCAGATACCAAAGCATTGATTTGTGGAAGTAATGGGCGTCAGGAAGCCCAAAAACCCTGCTTAGGAAGCTAATGGTGTCGCTCAGCTCCTCCGAAAAGTCACTGCGATGAGTAACCTGGGGCCACTTGGTTATTACCTTCTTATTCTTTAGATAAACCTTGTTCATGATCCGCCTACATTTGTCCTCATTTTTATCCCATGCTTTAATGTAGTCTTACTTGACTCATGGTCACAAAGTGCTTGATGGTGGGGATACCCAACATGATTTCAAAGTCTTTGGGCAAGTGAGGTTGATTATTACCTTGCACTTTTCATTCTCGACACACCTTGTGTCTTTGTTATAGTAGTAGGCCACCACCATCATGAACTCATTATTCACCGTGCTAATGGGGATTCCCCCAGTGAAGTGTAGACCACTGCCCACTAGTTTGTCCATCCATGGACTACCTGTGACCCTTCTGGTTCTGGCCCAAAAATCCTCCATGTCTATATGGCCAAGTTTAGCATCTCTGATGTCCAAGTCACATTCTGCATGGGACTCGGGCATCCTGACCCTTTGATACTTGTATTTCATTTCTTCCTCTATGAGTTTGGCCTTACCCTTTGACTTGGTTGGTCTCTTACTTGATGTAGACATATGCGATTTCAAGTTTAGCTGCTGATCTGTAAGAAGAAGGAGCGAAGTCCAACACGTGAAGAGCCATGTTAGCTATTAGATCGTCCATCAAAGCTTTACAGAATGAGGAGTTAGCAATTTAAAAGCTTCTGGGCGTAGGGTGTGGGAATACTACAAACTATAGGCTCGGGAAAAGCAGCGCGCACCGATGCGAAGAGTTGCAAGGAAGAAAACAAGTGCAAAGGGCGGGCGTAGGAATACTACACACAACATTCAGTGTTGATGTAGAAGGATTTGTGCCTGCTCTGTTGTGTAGGGTTTAAACTAGATGTAAATAAATTTTTTTGCATGGTGGCAAGATGTGCCAATGGCATAGATATTGATCGTGTTGCAAATAGTTTTGGTGCGCCAAAGGGCGCAAGATTAAAGGGTGTATCACCGACTTTAGGTGCGCCAAGGGGCTTTTTAGCTTTGGCGCAGCGCAGGAAAAGTTTACATGACATTCAGTGTTGATGTAGGCGGGATTGTGCTTGCGCCATGTGTTAGGTTTATAAGAATTTCAAAGGGCACAGGGAAGGTGCATGCTGTAGGCAAGGATAGTTCACCCTTTGGCATGACTGTTTTTATGTAACAGGATGGCATTTATGCTAAAGGAAAACCATGGGTTTTGGATTGTGATAACCTTAAATTTTCTCTTTTCTTGGACAAGTTTGTGGTTTTCAGGCCTCATTAACATGGATCTGGACAAGTGAGAGGAAAAATGGGCAAAGAGGATCCTGGATCTTATGAAACAAAAAGCCCTCCAGGCCAGCAGATCTGAATAGAGGGTAAACTAGTTTGGGGGGAGCCTCTTAGGTTCATTTTGTTATTATTTTTCATAACAAGCACAACCATAGAAAACCAACAAACAAATATCACAAGAAAAGCAAGGACCACTTACCGGAGATATATAGAATGAAAGGAATGATGCGGGGTCCACGAATGTGATGCAAAATGACATGAGGATGATGGAGGTTGACAGGTGCAGAGGAATAAACTTTTCACGTGTTTTTTAATCGTGAAAATGATAGGGTGGATGCACCTATATATAGCAAAAGGTGCAATAAATGTGCCACCAACTTTTTCAAAGGGCGCACCAAAACATATGTTGACATGAAAAACTTGCACCTTTGGCGCGGTTTTGTGGCTGTTGACATGATCTTTTCAGCGCCTTGGCACATTGTTCAGGGGCGCAACAATTTTAGTGTTGACAGGGAGGCACATGCGCCTTGGCGTAGGAAAGAAAGGTGCATCATGGGGAGGTGCAACAATTTTAGTGTTAACACTCCAAAGGGTGCGCCAAAGGAATAGAAGGGGGCGCAAATTCATTCTATGTTGCATGAATAAAATCATGCCCGGCCAAGAAAGGACCAAAATGACTAAGTTTGAAAAACTAGATTCTCGGAAAGGGATTTTATGCCATTCCGAATGCTGAGGGACCTTGGCAGGGACTCAAAACAAAATTTTGGTATGGTTACCTACAAAATTGCCCTTGTCAATTTTACAGATAACAGCTGGCTCTTTCTGGGGACTATCTTTGAGCAAAGCTTAAGGGTAGAGAACCCCAGATCAACATGTGCCTATCCATTGGGCTACAGAGTCAAAAACAAGGGTGATGAAAAGGAAAATGCACAACCAACAAAAGTAAACACATGACAAAAACAAACACACAACTTAAAGCAAACTATACAAAGAAGAGAGAAAGCTCTACTTCCTGAATATTTTGAGATCTTTTCGCCGCTATAGGGAAGCGGGAGATCAGTTCCATCTAGATACGAGAGATAGAAGCTATTCTCTCCATTGAGCTACTTGATCTTGAAAGGTCCTCTCCATAGAGAATCAAATTTCCCGTGCATGCCCTTTGGCTCTCTTCGCTTGTCCCACAAAAGGACGAGATCTCCTACCTGGAAATCTCTCTGCTTGGCCTTTTTATCGAACAACCTCTTGACTTGATTCTGATGTTCAGTGATCCTGTCGACCACTCTTACCCTTTTTTCTTCAAGCTCTACTAGATACATGATCCTCTTTTCAAGAGAATTTTGGAAAGTTTCATCTTCAATCGCTCGTGCCAAGCACAAAGCAGGAAGTTCCGCAAAGATGGGGAGCTTAGCATTGATTCCATATAATACTTGAAAAGGTGACATACCGAGAGACCTCTACCCACAAAGCATCATACAATGACTTGTGCCATGACCACTGATTCTCATAAACTAGCTTTCATATGATGGTCACTAAGTTTTTATTACTGGATTCAACTTGACTATTTCCTTGGGGGTAATAATCCAAGGCATGGGCCAAGGTTATCCCATATTCATAGAAAAAACTAATAACTTCCCGTGAGGAGAAGTTGGAAGCATTATCAGCAATGATCTTGTTTAGAATGCCAAACCTTACAATGATATTTTATTTGATGAAATTGCAAACAACTTCAGAGGTGGCATTCTTAATAGGTATGGCCTCCACCCATTTGGTGAAGTAATCTGTTGTTGTTAGGACATAACTATGTCCAACACTTGATTGTGGATGTAGTGCTCTCGATAAATTCAATTCCCCATTTCTTGAAGGGCTCGTCAATAACGACCGGCCTGAGGGGAAAAGCAACCAATTTTGGTTTGCCAACAAATTATTGGTAGAGCTCACATTTTGCTACCTAGGTGGTTGTATCCCAAAATAGTGTTGGCCAATAGTACCTAGCCCAGATGATCTTGTGTGTTGTCACAGAAGAGGAAAAATGACCACCGCAGGCTGAGTCATGAAAATTTCTAGCAATTTTACCTGTTGTGGTTTGTCGACGCATCACAAGAAGATGCCATCAATTCCACGCTTGTATAAACCGTCATCCCAGATGACATACCTGGCTGCTCTGAGCTTTACAAAGATGCTTCTCTTTTGAAGTTAGATGAGTTGGGCACTCACCGTAAGTGAGAAAGAAAGTGATATCGGAATACCACTCGTCACTAGTTGCAACAAATAGAACCATAGGCAGAGAATCATCTTTCTCCAGCTGGCCTTGTGTCCCATTGATGCAATCATCCTTTTCTTCAGGGCCCTCATAATCTTTGTTTTCAGCCATAAGCTGACATAGGCCCTTGCCTCTTACCAGCTTGGTTGGCTTTATATATAGATCATACTCTTGGACCTTTGCGATCCAATTCCCTCGCAAGCTTCCTAACTCCTGTTGAGTTAAGATTGACTTGACTGTCGTGTCAAGAACCAGCACTACTATATGCGAGTTTAGGATGTAATACCGGAAGTTCTTAACTGCTTTGAAAACAGTGAAGGCATGCTTTTCCAACTAAGACATCTTCAATTCATGAGGCTTGAGGGTAGAGCTCATGAACACGATTGGAGATTCAACGTCCTCATAATTCTTTTGCATTAAGATGGCTGATACAGTATGCTCAGATGCATAACTGTACATGATAAAATCCTTGAAGAAGTCGGGACATACCAGGATTGGTGCATGAGTGATGAAAGCTTTTATATCCTCAAATGGCATCTTTCCTTCTTCGCTCCACCGAAAATTTTGTGACCCTTTCATCATATTTGATATGTGGTGAGTCTTTTCAGCAAAGTCGGGAACAAAGTGCCTAAGAAAATTCACTTTTCCGAAGGAGTGAACGTCGGTCTTGCTTGTGGGTAAAGTAAGGCTCTGAATAGCCCTAACCCTTTCAGCATATATCTTTGTCCCTTCCTTGCTGACAATGTATCCAAACAACTTTCCTTTATTGACCTCGAAAACAAAATTTTTGGATTTAGGGAAATCCGTGTTCTTGACATCTATTCAATACTTGCTCCAAATGATCACAATGATCACTTCGCTATTTAGAGAACACAGTTAAGTCATCTAAATAAACTACGATAACCTTTCCCATCATACCTTTGAACACGAAGTCCATTGCTCAGCTGAAAGGTGGCACCAGTGTTGGTCAAACCAAAAGGCATCCTGCTATAGGTGAACGTGCCCCAAGGAGTAGTGAATGCTGTTTTGAATCAATCTTCAGGCAAGACTTCAATTTGATTGTAGCCTAAAAATTGTCAAGCATGGATAGAATTTCTAAACTAGTTACTACCTGCAGAACCTGGTCCATTATGGGAAGTGGGTAATTATCCTTCAAGGACACTGGTTCAGGTTGTGAAAATCTACGCATATGCGTATCTCGCCATTTTTCTTGCATACTGGCACAATGTTTACAACCTAGGTACTGTGATGGATAGGAAAAATGATCCTTGCATCCAACATCTTTTGTATTTCAGCCTAGATGGTACTTGAGATCTTGGGATTATAGTGCCTCTATTTCTGGTGAAAGGGTTTGACATCTTCTTTCAACGGGATGTCATGTTGGATGTCCTTCGGCTTGAAAGACTTTAGATCGGCATAAGACCATGCCAATACATCCATATATTTCTTCAGCAATTTGACAAACTTCTTTTTCTTCGGGTGTGCAACACTTCCCAATGTTTACAAACTGCAGATGCTCCATAGTACCTAGATTGACCGGCTCGGTTTCTGGAGAGGAGTTAGGATTATCTTGCCTTTTTTTCCTGACAAAATGGTCATGTCTATCAAACAAACATTCTAGGGAGACCAAACCTTTTGGAATTTTATTTCCTTTGAGCTGACATATGCCATCACTTCCTTTTGATTCATCTAATTGATTAGTGATGGATTCATGGCATGCAGAAGTAGATCCTTCAAAATGAAGCTCACTGAAATTTTCCACCTTCTCCAAAAAGGCAATAAGTTGATTGTCATCATTGAATACCTGCCAGTGCTGAGAATTGTCTGGCACGCTTGGGCAGAAAACTACCTCAATGGTATATGTGTCTGTCTTCAATCCTAGGTGAGGGAGCATGAGGGATGCTGAGATGGCCAATGAATCAGCCATATCATTCTGAGCTCTCGGAACGGATTTAATTGAAAAAGTGTCAAACTCCTCAATGTTGTCCCATACCACGTTGTGGTAATGCCTGAGCCTTTTATTCTTCACTTGATTTACGACCAGCTCATCATCACCTTGCTCTTTTAGGTTCTTGATTCCCCTTTCTTTTGTGGCTTGCATGCCAAGTAGCAAAGATTTGTATTCAGCAGTATTATTCGTGTTGAAAAATGTAACTTGAAAGAGAGGAAAAATCTCCTCCTCAGGAGATATTAGCACAGCCCAACACCACATCCACTAGTTGCACAACTGCCATCAAACTGCAATGTCCAAACCTTGTTAAGGTCTTCTTCCTAGATGAGGACATCCATTTTCTCAGGCTCAGTAGATAAGAAGTAGTTTCCCATCCCCGATGATTCGAAAAGAATTTGGGCTTTGGGGTCGTCAGAATTGGTGACCAAGTACTTCTTTTGCGATTCAAGCTCCAATGTTTGCATTACACCCTGACAGGATTCGGCCTTAGACCAATCCATATGAATCTCTCCACCAACCTCTTTACAAAAGCTCCTTCCTAGTAGAATTCCATATGCTATAGGGATATCGACAACGAGGATGGTCATCTTTACTCTTTTCTCTGGGAATGCCGCAAAGGCAAACTATGCGTCTTTGATCTGACCGATCAATGGAACCTATTTGGTTTCCAAGGAGTAACATCTACCAAAAGGCTTGGTAAGAGTGAGGCCCAAAGCATGGGTGAATTTTTCCGGCATGACATTATTGGAAGCCCTAGAATCAATTATGCAATTGCATTGATTAGGAGGGAGAGATAAAAAGGTTCAATTTTTCTTGACATGGAAGTCAAGGAAACATTTATGCGAGATGCATGAGGAGTGGAAAGGATTCCTTTTGGGGAGACTTGAGAAGTTATGATAGCTTGGCTTTGAATATATTCGGTCAATCTTACAAGTTGTCAGGGTTTGACTGAAGATACTTGGCTTCAAACATTTGAATCTTGGTCTTTTTAGCATGATCGATTATGTCGAATGCGGCCAAGGGTTGCATTGATGAAGGAATGAGTCCCTCATTTCACGATGGTAGGGTAGGATTACCGGTCTTTATGGGAATAGAAGAAGGCTGATTCGGAGGGGAGATAGGGGAAAAAGATTTCTTCATAAAAGACTTAATAAGAGGTTGAGCAGGAAGAGGATTACCTCTTTTGCAATGGTTGGAGGCATGTTTGACACAACCTTCTCTTTTTGTATCCTGGCAGCAACTTCTACTTCTTTTCCTTGAGAGCGGGTGAAAACAACATATGACTGCCCACTTGCATATCCTTGGGTACCCTCTTCTTCATCAGATTCCTCCTCATCAAATTCCATATACCCGATCGTAAAGTCGCTAGCTGGTTCACTAACATCTTGATCATCTTCATCTTGGGGTGAAGGTTCTTCATAATTTCACTCCTCTTCTTCAATCTCAACTAGGGAATTGACTGGAGGAGCCTCGAGTGCCAAACGTGGAGTAGTTATGGGTAAATGCGGCCTTTGGGGGGCATTGTTGGAAGTGAAATTTCTCCACGGGATATCCCGGTATGAAGTGCTAGGAGAATCTTGAGCTAACTGCTTCTTTAACGTGAGCAAGTCGTTCACCATCTTCTGGAATGCCGATCTAATGAAGTGGCTTGAGAAGGAGTTGAAGCTTTTGGCTTGGATGACTCTCGTTTTAATTTGCTAGATATGAGCAAGTTATCTTCTATTCAAATGGCAGCAGCTTGAGCAAGAACCAAAGTAGTGACTTGTTCTTGCAAGAGTAAGAAACTTACTTTCGAGCTCATGGCGTTCACAAAGAAACACTTCTAATTTTCTGGTGTTGGTAGCATGGTAGGCACACACGGTTGATTAGTGAATTGAAACGGGTGATGAAATCACGCATGGTTTCATTGACTTCCTTCTTTAGGTGAGTGATCTTTGACAGTAACGTGAACATGTCCTCTGAAGGCTTATACCTTTCTTCAAATGCAGTTCGTAATGTGGCCCAACTAGTGATAGATCCGGCTGGCAAATGTTGGAACCACTCCATCGTGGGTCCTTGCAAGGTCTCTAGAAAGAGGTGAACTGACACATCTTCGTGGGTCACATCTAGGATGCTGCATGACATGATGAACATAGATATATGCGAGTCTGTGCTTTGGTTTCCGCTTCCATCAAATTTTGGGAAATTCTTTCGGTTTCCATGAGGGAGTGCGTGAATAGGATGTGGCAAAGCAAGAGGGCCCATAACATTTCCCCATGGTATTTGCATTTGAAAAGTTGGAAAAAGGATGTGAGCTGGAAGTGTGGTTCCACTGAGCAATAAAGTACTGCAAAGTGATGTGGATGCTCGTAGTGAAAAATGATTCTTTCGCAGAGGCGAGACACTTCTAGCTGACCGATCAGCTGAACTTAGTGATGAGAAGCATGTTGGTGTAATACTGAAGTTGTGCCTTTGAAGTAGATCAAAAGTAGGATCAACTTCTCCATGAGATCTCCTGCTACGAGTAAATGGTTCACCCGCCAGTGTATCTTTCTGATTTGTAATATTTTGGAGCTGATTTAAAAACTCTTTTTGGCTGTACTTGCCGATTTTCTAACTTTTCTGACAAAAATCAGTAGGCTATACTTTTTTAAATATTTAATTTTATCCCCTTTTGAAAACCGATTGTGGTTTAATGACAAAGAAAAACAAGGATAAAACGATGGTTAACTTAGCAATCTGATTTTCAGATCTTAGAGTTGACTTTTACAAGGGTTTGAAATTTTTTGTAAACTGTTAGAATCTCAGATCTACGGAAAATACAGGTTTTTGTAAAAACTCAATGAACTAAAGATCTCTAACTAGTCCAGATCTATGGATCTCTGAAGAAAATTTTCAGTTTGGAGCACTTTTGCAAAAATTTGGATTTTAAGCAAAAAGTTAAAATTTGCAAATAGGTAGTGGTTTCTATGGTTTTATTGATTTTTTGACAAACCACAACCATAGATCTATTTCAATTCCCCAGTAGAGTCACCAAAAAATTTTGGTCCGAAAATATGTCGGGTGGATAGATCTATGGATAGACAAGCCAACAGTGTGCAGGGCATAGCCCCTCTTTGAGACAACAAAGCGAAACTGGTTTATTGCTATTCTACCAGCAGGAATCTGTGCAAGTCCTACAGTATTCTACCTTTAGGGGTTTGGGATCTTGTCCCAGTTGGGGTATTTCGACTATGAAAAGAAGGGAATGAAGTAGGGAGAGGAGATAGGATAGATCTGAAGGGAGAAAAGAAATGAATTCCAAAGCAGAAAGGTCAGAGGGTTTATGTTTTGGGCTAGTAGTAAACAGAGCCAAACCTACTTGCATAAATGAACAAAGCAATACTGATGAGAAAATGACAAAAAAATAGAGATAGATCTAACAGAATAAACATACAGATCTAACATAAGAAAGGTCTGATGCATAACACATGTATTCAAAGCACAAAGTCTCAATATTTGTATTAATATTTTCTTCTGTTACAAAAAGTACAAAGCCTTTTCTTCTCACTTCTATTTTTTATCTAAAAATGTCCACCCTTGAATACAACAAATATTCAAGTATATATAGAAGGAGAAGAAGAGAGAAGGCAAAAGGAAACCAACCACTAATTACAAAATATTTACAAAATATCTAAAAGTCAACTGTTGACTTTGGGCAACTTGGTGGATAACAACATCCCATGGTGCAACATGGATGATGTCATCATTTGTGCCAACATACTTTTAAATATTACAAAAAGAAAGCCAAGAAGAGGAAGGCTATTCATCATCGTCTCGCGGCTGGAAGGGAGTATCCACTTCTACTCAGGAGAGGCAATGTGGAATTAGGTCCGGTACTCCATGAATTTGCTGATCATTGGCTGGAGTTGATCCTACGCAGGACCCTTGGTGTGATCGCCAATGACTTCACAAGTCTCCCATTCATCTCTAAGTTTTTTTGGGAGTTTGAAGTATTCATTACCTACCTCCATCAGGTATCCCACAAAGTCACAAAGCAGGTAGAAGGTTGTTGATGGATTCAGCATCAAAAGTAGCTTCTAGCCCTAACCCTTGCAAGATGATCTCTTTGAAGATCCGAATGGTTTCATCTACCTTCCTTAAGGTAAATGATGGAGTGAGCAAGCCCAGAGACATTCTTAGGACAATTTTCTCCATCTGATGCATTGCATCCAGGGCTTCCTCTTTGACCTTTTCAATCTTCTCAGGACAAATTCCATCTAATTGACCTAGTAGTCCAAAGCAGCAAGGACTTTGTTGGGTGCTCTGGGGTGATCGAAGACGCTAAATTTAATTAAATAAATGAATGAGTAGTCGAGCATCTTCTATAATGTCTCGTGTTGTAACCTAGCATGGTCTAACTCTTCGGAGATAGGTCCTACAATCACCTGGAGTTCCTTGTTCGCTAGACTAATATTTTGATATAGCTCGGTGAACTTGACGATTACTTCGTCACTATTTTTGAGCATCTGGTCTCTCTAGGCAGATACTACCATGCCTTGTTCACTAATCTTAGTGTATTAATTTATCTTATCCCGACTAAGGGCCTCAAGAGTTTCAAAGTGGCGGTCATGGAGAGGTGCACCGCCCATTTTTATAGGGCTTGGAGAAGATGTTTATTTTCTCTTTTAGTATCCTCTTCTCTTCCTTTACTTCCTAAAGCTTCTTGTAAAGGGAATCCACTACAGATAGGGCCTCCCCTTCTAGGCTCTCGGAGAACATTCCCATTGTGACCTATGTCACTATATAATCTGGAGGAGACAAATCTTTTTATCCTTTGTGTGACCGGGATACACGATCTCCATTACTCTTTCACTTGAGGCACTCTAAGAGAAGCGGGTTAAGCTCCTTTTTGGAATGACGGAAAAGTCCATAGGTGCAATGGGGACTTTCCTCTTGTGCTAGCTCAGGTGTTGGGAGATCCATGCTGGACTTAAGGGAGTGGGACCAGTCGGGAGAAGAGGGAATGGTGGAAGAAGGAGCAACTACAGTGTACTGGGAAATGGGTTGAGATGCTTGGTGGCGGCATTGATAAAGAAGCCAAACCTCCAATGCTCACAGGGGTAGGAGTTACTGTAGGAGAGGAAACTATGGGGGCGAGAAGGGAGCTGAGAGATGAGGGAAGAAATATTGGGGGACAGCTCCGCGAGGGAAGAGAAGATGGAAGAAGAGGAAAGGGGAACAAGTAGAAGATGGGGGAGAAGACACAACCAAAGGAATGGTTGCTTGAGTGACATGAGGAGGGGAAGGAGGAGTGGGAGAAGGGATGATGGGAACCTCGATGGTTGTAGTAGTGGCAACATCCTGAGTGGATGTGCCCGTTGGAACACTCTATGTTGCTTCCTTTTCTGGGGAGGCATGGCACACGACCTACTCCTAGGTAGTGGGAGGAGGACTCTCGGGAGCTTGCTCTTGGGTGGCACTTGACTCTCCTTCCTTATCTTTCCCTTTTCCCTTTGGCAAATGTTTTAGCCTAGCAGGTGCATTACCTAGGGGGATGTGGTGAAGTCCACCCCAAGGTAAATGAGACCATTAAATCTACACCAATGTTTTGTGTCGCTGCAAGGTGCCTTTTACCCTCTCCTCAATAGTCTGAGGTGCCCTTGTTCTGTCTATTTCAGCAAATGGCAGTTTTCCCCATCCGTATCTAGATATACCTAATCAACTTCTTGATCAGTCATTTGGAAACCTTTCAAACAATGGCCACACCATATTGAATAATTTCTGCCAGGGCCAGATGGGAGTGATCCTTTCTCCTGAGTTTGACCTCGTGATACAGGTCGATGTAGATGTCCTCGATCTATGGAATGTGGATCGGATCAAGCTTTGCCTTTGGGAGGAAATTTCATGGATCAAAGGTCGGCCTTGCCGGGAAATTGTGCTTCAGGTTGAGCAGCTCTAGTTCTGCAAACATTTCCTAGGCTTTGGTGTGAGAAGTGCATGTGTACCTACCCACCATGAGGGGGAATGGAGTTCCACCCTTCTTTCTCTTTAGGCACTTCTCATGATATGTGATGAGCTATCTGGATAGCTCCAATAGGATCAACTTCGGCCCCACATATCTTGGAAACTTGGTGGGCTCTCCTAAGAAGTTGGCTGCTCTGAGATAGGTAAAAGTGGGGAATTACGTAAATAACACCCCCACTTCTCTGTTGCAGTTACTATGCTCTTGGTCGTCTGACCGTGAGTCATATTGGGCCTTAAAAGGTAGATGATGCCGTAGAAGAAGGCATCGTTGATCTTGGTGAACTGTGGAATGTTGTTTTCCAGTTTCAATTCTGGATAATACTCAAATATTTTCACCTGGGGCCATACCCGCATTGGCTCAGTGTTGGATAATCTCTCTCAAAGGCAGCAACATAGACCACATAGGAGTTCATGTAGAACCTCCCGTTGTTGAGAGTTGTTGGAGCTACTCAGAGATGGTGTTGTTGATGATTTCTGCCCATGCAAAACGATGATCAAGCACATTTTTGTTCATCGTTTCTAGATACCTAAGCATCCATTTGTGGAAGTAATGGGTGTCAAGAAGCCCAAAAACCCTATTTAGGAAGGTAATGGTGTCACTCAGCTCCTCCAAAAATTCATTGCGATGAATAACCTGTGGCCACCGGGTTATTACCTTCTTATTCTTTAGATAAACCTCGTTCATGAGCTACATATATTTGTCCTCATTTTCATCCCATACTTTAATGCACTCTTCCTGACTCACAACCACAAAGTGCTAGTGGTGGGGGATACCCAACATGATTTTAAAGTGCCGGGCAGTGAGGTTGATTATTACCTCACCCTTTTCATTCTCGACACACCTTGTGTCTTTGTTATAGCAGCGGGCCACCACCATCATGAACTCATTATTCACCGCGCTAACAGGATTCCCCCAGCGAAGTGTAGACCACTGCCCACTAGTTTGTCCATCCATGGACTGTCTGTGACCCTTTTGGTTCTGGCCCAAAAATCATCCATGTCTATATGGCCAAGTTTAGCATCTCTGATGTCCAAGTCACATTCTGCATGGGACTCGGGCATCCTGACCCTTTGATACTTGTATTTCATTTCTTCCTCTATGAGTTTGGCCTTACCCTTTGATTTGGTTGGTCTCTTACTTGATGTAGACATATGCGATTCCAAGTTCAGCTACTAATCTGAAAGAAGAAGGAACGATGTACAATACTGTAAGAGCCGTGTTAGCTATTAGATCATCCATTAAAGCTTTATAGAATGAGAAGTTAGCAATTTGAAATCTTCGGGCACGGGGCACGGGAATACTACAGGTGCGCAGCTCAAAAAGTAAGGCGCACTGATGCAGAGTGTTGCAAGGAAGAAAATAGCGCCAAAGGGCATAGGGCGTAGGAATACTACACACAACATTCAGTGTTGATGTAGAAGGATTTGTGCCTGCGCCGTTGTGTAGGGTTTAAACTGGGCACAAATAATTTTTGTGTTGCATGGCGGTAGGATGCGCCAATGGCACAGATATTGATCGTGTTGCAAATAGTTTTGGTGCGCCAAAGGGTGTGGGATTAAAGGGTGTATCACCAACTTTAGGTGCGCCAAGGGGCTTTTTAGCTTTAGCGCAGCAGGTGCAGAAAATTTTACATGACATTCAGTGTTGATGTAGGTGGGATTGCGCTTGTGCCATGCGTTAGGTTTATAAGAATTTCAAAGGGTACAGGGAAGGTGCATCTTTGCGCAGTGGAGATAGTGCGCCCTTTGGCATGACTGTGTTTTATGCAACAGGGATGGTGTTTGCGCCAAAGGAAAACCACGGGTTTTGGATTGTGATAACCTTAAATTTTCTCTTTTCTTGGACAGGTTTGTGGTTTTCAGGCCTCATTAACATGGATCTGGATAGTGAGAGGAAAAATGGGCAAAGAGGATCCTAGATCTTATGAAACAAAAATCCCTCCAGGCCAACAGATCTGAATAGAGGGTAAACCAGTTTGGGGGGAGCCTCTTAGGTTCATTTTATTATTTTTCATAACAAGCACAACCATAGAAAACCAACAAACAAATATCACAAGAAAAGCAAGGACCACTTACCAGAGATATATAGAATGAAAGGAATGATGCGGGGTCCATGAATGCGACACAAAATGACATGAGGATGATAGACGCACTGATAGGTGTAGAGGAATACATTTTTCACACGTTTTTTAATCGTGAAAATGACAGGGCAGATGTACCTATATATAGTAAAAGGTACAATAAATGTGCCACCAACTTTTTCAAAGGGCACACCAAAACATATGTCGACATGAAAAAACTTATGCCTTTGGCACGGTTTTGTGGCTGTTGACATGATGTTTTTAGTGCCTTGTTGCACCGTTCAGGGGCACAATGATTTTAGTGTCGATATGGAGGTGCATGCACCTTGGCATAGGCAAGAAAGGTGCATCATGGGGAGGCACAACAATTTTAGTGTTAACACTCCAAAGGGTGCGCCAAAGGAAAAGAAGGGGGCACAAATTCTTTCTATGTTGCATGAATAAAATTTGCACTGGCCAAGAAAGGACCAAAATGACTAAGTTCGAAAAACCAGATTCTCTGGAAAGGGATTTTATGCCATTCCGAATGCTGAGGGACCTTGGCAGGGACTCAAAACAAAATTTTGGTATGGTTTCTGCAAAATTTCCCTCACAATTTTACAAGATAACATATACCAATATATTGAACCTTCTTGTACATAGCCACAATGTATATTCCTACATTTCTTCCTATTATAAATCTCATTGCTTTACTTGAGAGATGGATTCCCATCAAACTACAAATATCCTCTTCTCCTCGAAATACTTATGCATGCATGATCCTATCCTAACAATGTAACTACCTTTAGACTTCACAAGTAACATTCCCATTTTAAGACTTTAGAAACAAGGGAATTTTTTTTC
This sequence comes from Taxus wallichiana var. yunnanensis, assembly GCA_018340775.1. Taxonomy (NCBI): domain Eukaryota; kingdom Viridiplantae; phylum Streptophyta; class Pinopsida; order Cupressales; family Taxaceae; genus Taxus; species Taxus wallichiana. The sequence continues at coordinate 699,130,666 of CM031244.1, forward strand.
TACAAAATGATCTTTGTTCTAAATTAAGCATTATTTAGAACAAACATTCCATGCCAATCAATCTCAAATGGATAACCATATACAACTGTAAATGACTCAGTGATCCACCGATCTATTCATTTCATAACTCAGTGATCTACCAATATATTTATGTTAACTTTAAGTATTGAATAATTATCGTATACTTGGTTTTACTGCCCTAAACTGGGTACAGAGTGATCTGTTCAAAGAACATATCTGAATATTTGTTACCAATATTAATCTAATATCAGTTTCTTTTAACTAGGTGACTTAGGACAATGCAACCAGTAGTTTGCGATACTTTGGCCAAAGATTTTCAACATACTATTTATGTCACTATTCCTAGATGGCATACTCATCATTTCAGAATACGTCCTTCACCTCACTCCTCTGTTATCAAGAATGGTCTTTACTGACTATCGTCAGTCCACTTGTCCAAGGTTTAACCCTAGCCCTAGTTAGAAACATAATTTATTATAGGAATATGCTCACAATGACTTAGGGTATATGGACATACTCGGTTGACCTAAGTCAATTGGATGTGCCAAGGTACCCTGAGCCATTGAAAGCTACTACCTATCCTAAACATGCCACTAACTTGACCTAGAGAGAAACTAAGTTCAAGTCCTTATTTGTGTGTAGATCTAGATGATCAATGTAGAAGGGTGTTGCCACATGTCAACTACAACGTTGTATCCTGAGAAGACCCAAGTCTTCTCGAAAGTACATTCCTACAGTTGGTGTGTGCCAACATCCTACAGAAACTTCCTCATCAAGATGTACATACCCTAAGGAGGTTATTAATACATTATTAATTTGGATTATTACACCAATTACAGCAACCCTGCTAAACCCTAATCCAACACTCCATAAGTTCTTTTCTAAATTTGATTCAATTAAGCATTAAAGAACTTCCTTTAACTCATGATTGCTTTTAATGTTCTTTTACTTAGTTTAACAAGCAGTTAACCAAAATAGGACAGCAATATCATAAGTTCCATTAAATATAACTTAATCATTCAAAGAAGGTGTAGCAACCAAATAGGTTCAACTAGAGGTAGACTTTATAAGAAATGAAGTCTAATGATTAACGATCATATCACCATTCTTTAGATTACATTCCTTGGAGTGAGGAAGAGTCTTCCTCTACATGATTAAGTGTTAGGGTTTGTCAAACCCTTCTTATCTTTCACAAACTCTATAGTTTTACCACATATTCATTACACATTCCAATACTATGTTAGAATTGTTTAGATAAAAATTGTTATCTTATGCAACTTAACAAGTTGCATCTTATTAAGGGAAATTAAACTAATTCCCTTTATCTAACTTATCGAGTTTATCCAAATTAAGCATATAAAAGATATGAAGAATATCATCAAGATAGGATTTCCATCTTTTCATAAACACAAGATAATTTACACAACCAATGCAAGTAAATCTTCCAACTTTCAATTCATCGTTATAAATTTATACATTTACAAGACTATGTATTTTAGGTATACTGTATAACAAACAACCTCCATTCCAAAAGAATACAAATTTTCTTTTTCAATACAATTCAAGAATGAATCGAAACTCTTTACATGAGGTCCATAATTAAATAATCCTAATACAACATGAAAGTTCTTGTCTTCTTTAATCACTTACGATGTCCATCTAGAAAATTGTTAGTAGGGGTCAGTTCAATGAACTGAGCATGATAAGCACTAAGAATTAAAGTAAAGTGCATTCCACTAATTGTTTCATTAAACAACTCAGCTTTAATGAATCAATTAATAAACATCATACTAATAATCATAAGTAATAACATCTAAAAAGAAGAACAATTAAAAGAATTTGAATTCACTTTCAAGAATAGAGCATAATATAATCTACAACATCAAAATTACATCACAAGACTTAGTTGATCCTATCAATTATTTAAAACAGTCAACAAGTCTTGTCATTCAATTATTTCCTAAACCCATAAGAATCAAAAATCAGATTTAACTTCTCCAACTGCAATGAGGTTAGTTACAACATAACTCATATTAGTATGCTTCATCTTTCCATGTAAACAAAGAAGAGAATCAATACATATCTATTTCTCAAACACAATTCCTCTGAAGGAAAGAATCAGGTTTAGAACACACATCACTGCCTCAGTCCAAAGATGACAAAATAAGGAGTCCTTAAATAAAGAGGCAACAACCAAACAAGAATCCCAATTCAATCCAAGTAGATTAAAACAGTCTAACTGAAAGTTTTACTAACTTCAGTATATTTGTAGTTTATAATTCAAAAAGGTCTATAACCAATCTTTCCAAAAATCCAAGCTATACCTGAATAAAATAATTCTCTTATCAATCCATAGGAAAATTCCCATCTCAGAAGAGAATCAATAAAAGAGAAGTTCGGTCAATGAACTTATACAAGTAACATAAAAAGGATCTCAAACCAAAAAGGACCCAATCCATATTTCATTTCATTTATACTATGAAATGAAATCCATTATCTAATACAAACTTATAAATTCTTAAGCTAGTTCCCAAAAGAGAACTCAAAACTGAATGCACAGTCAAAGCATGCATACTTCCAATTTCCACTGCAAATTTACAAACTGATTACCTATTTCCTTTCACCAAGCTCAATTCAAATTCAATTCTCAAAATAAATTTCACAAGTACCATCTCTAAACAACATACTATCCCCGAGAGATCCTAATCTCTTCTCTATCAAAACCTAGAGATTCATTCGATGAACCCAACAAGATTAGAAATATGCAACAATGCAAGATAGACAAGGGTTGATGAAACTCACGGTTCCAGGGACTGAATTCCCAAGCATTCAGAATAGAGATAATGTATCTGTTATACTACACTTGCATACAAGGTTTTAAATTCCACATTCAATAAAAAAACCATGAATCGGATGGAGGATCAAAAGATAGTAAGAACTAAATAATTTGATTAAGACAAGTTCTGTCCTATCTTCTTCCAACTCAACTGAACAGAATCACCACAAACCTCTCTAGTTCCTTTTAAAATCCTATGACGGTAGGGATTTGTTTAACATTAAAGACAAAAATGAAATAAATAATAAATTCCAAAAACCTCTTCCATCGATACAACTGTCCCAAAATAGGTTGTAATTCCAATCCGTTTATTTCAAAAATAAAATAGTCAAGTTCGAGAACACAAGTGCGGTCTTAAAGGCAAAAGTCATACAACCGTTCTTTCTCAAAATTAAAACAAAGGAGACCTCAAAAGAAGTTACATGGTCCACTTCCGACCAAACAAAACTCACAAGACCCCTTCTAGCAGACAGTATTAAATGAGGTTGAAGCTTCACAATCCTTAATACCCACTAAAATCCATCTCAGAATACCTGTATAAAATCAACACGTCGATTCCAATACAAGATCAAAACAACCAACAATGGAATCACCTGAACTGAGTCAAATATGAGCTTCAAACATAAGTTCTAACAACACAAGCTCAAATACGAGTCTATAATAAAACTCATGACCCTAATACAAGCTCAACATAAACACCAACACTCTATTATTGGTTCAAGAAATCCCTATTCCCTAAGGAAGAATAAAACTCTAGTTCAGAGCTCAAGTACAGGACACAATGCAACAACTCAACAAAGCAAGTTCAAGTATTCATAAGAACTATATACCAGTACAGTTGTTGAATATGAAGATTCAACCAATGGTTCAAAACTACACATAGTTCCTACCTACCCAAAACAAACACAAGGTCCCAATATAACTCATAACGAATCTTGAAGCTTCAATACAAGACTAAACAGAGATTCAGAACCCAACAAGCAGCTAGCCAGTTCATTCAACATTAGTCTTGAATGCTAGAAAAAAAGCTTCGAATACAAGCTACAGAGTTCAATAGAGCTTCAAGTACAAGATACAAAGTTCAATACAAATTCACATGAATGCCTCTAATATATTGTACATAGAAAGTTCCCAAATACCATCATAAATAACAAAGGATTCACATTCCAAAACCCACATAGATTTCATGAATACATGTAGTAAATAACCAGAAACATCATGCAAAAATACATTTCCAGTGAGTAGAATTATTTTAATGAAAGCAAGAAATCTTAATGGGTAGAGCCTATCATTCCTGATAGTGCCTCTGTCGATTCGAAGAAGACTATCACCAAGTTTCCAACACCCCTTCTTCTCCAAGCAAGATCAAACAACCATAATATTTTTCCACAATGCCTCTTATACATTCCTTGAACTGAAAATAGATCAGAGAATTCAAAAATAGCCACTAAGTGTAGATCAAACTATTGGTTCGAAAAACCAGCTAGCTCCATGTAGAGTAAAAATCGTGAAGCATGCAAAGCAAAACAACCCCTAAAAAATCTGCTAGCATGCCTTTCAAGACAAATTACTCACCAAAACCGAGACAAATTAATGCCATTAATTTTCATATTCCCACCTATCTCTCCCTGCCACCGCCATCCAAATTTGGCGAGATTAAGTTTAACTTCCACATGCGTTTCCAAACTTAGTGATGCTTCCACATAGGTTCCCCCAAATTTCCATGTAATTACCAAGTCTAGTAGTACTCTGCCTTTTTTAAATACAAAAATCACATCTCATTAATAGCCTAGGAACTACCGCTTAGTTCCCACTTGCCAATGACCCCTAGGTTCCCTTTCATATCCCATTAGTTTAGGATAGATAGAATTTTCTTAAGTTAGATCTTAGGTTAATTTACAATATATAACCTTAGGATATAATCTTCAAACAATAGATTGTCACCTTAGGTTAGGTCTTAGTTTAATCAAATACAATAGGTTAGAAATAACTTAGAATCCCTTAGGTTATTTCCCTTCATGCTAACTTAGGTTAGGTTGTCATCCCACGTAGAGTGGCGTAGAAAGAGTTAGGTAAATTACCTGAGTCTCGAATCTCTTTAGGATAGACCTTATAGATATAGGGCACATTTTTCTCTCTTTCTCTAGAATCTTGAAGCAGGTTTCCCCTAACACCATTAGGTAGCCCTGCAAGGGTCAATCAAGAAGAGCCGAGCACAACAAAAAAATAAAATGTAGGCATGATATTTTGAGATAGTAAAGAATTTGCAACAAACACAAGTTCAGTCTGTTAAGTCTCTTAATCAATGAATGTCATTTTTTCATTTAGTATAGATAAGAAGATTTAAAACATACCTTGGATCAATGGAATTGATCCAAGGATGAGTCCAATTGCAAAGGATAAGTTTGCAACAATTATGACCAGTTTACAACTTACGCATAAGAAGTGAAATAGATTATTACAAGAAACAAAATACCAACCCTATAATCCAAGAGAAAAAACTATTTATCCATGGAAAGCATGATTTTTCAACATCCACAAAACATACATTTTTCCTGAAAATCACATGTCTACACTTGCAATGAAAAAGAGGAATATAACAGTTTGACACGGTGTTATATATGACAGTCTCTATGACTTTTCAACTTCCTCTCTACATTTATTTGATTTTGTAACTCCTAACCCTGAAATGTAACTCTTTTTTTCTTACTTCTCAACTAATTATTTGAATCTATACTTGACTAATAATATGCCCATAAGACTTAAGAGGCATTTTTACATTACTTTACATATTTCATAACTTCCATTCTCACATGGGGTACCTCCACACACTATGACTCAACTAGATCCCTTCAAGACCTTACAACCCTAAAAAAATTCTAAACACATGTGGCAACACCTATCAAGACTCAACCATCCCCTACTAACCTTACAATCCACCTTTTCAATTTGAAATTTTAATTACATGTTTTGCAGGAAAGTTCCCTTTTTGAAATTCTCGAACCCTAGACCACCTAGACTAACTCCCTCTTTACTCCACACACCTTGAATTCATGACCATGGGAATGCACTTTAAATGAAGGTGTTTAATGATTCTCCTACATCAGAACCCTAGTCTAATCTTATACGATAGTTCTAGATTTTATATTGCATAGTTGTGACAGCTTTTCCATTCCAGATCAATTTTGGGAAAAGTACAAAATCAGCTAAGTCATTTTCTCCCTCACGCACTTAGGGTTTCATATTTTACTTGCTTATTGCTTGTGTAAAACTATATCTAGCATATGCATATCATATTGTACATTTAGTTACTTTGCAATTAGGGTTTAACATCAATATTTTTTGTTAAATAAATCTTAAGTAGATGCATGTGAGAATTAAAAACAACTAATTTCTGGAATCTTTATCTTCCCTAAAATCTTTTGATTTTTTATGTTAAATATCCTTTCATGTGGAAAATCAAATAAACTACTGATGAAAAGAAAAAAATCTCCTTAAGGGCATGTGCTTAATGGTGACAGGGCTTATATGGGAAAATCAAATTTGGTTTAAAATAATATTCTCTATGTTCCTTAAAGTATTTGAGTTTGTACCATCTTGGTGTATCAGATTAGATATTTTTAATGGAGTGGTTTCCATCTCAAATTCTAGTGATCTAGGGGTTTGAATCTTGTTTTTGGATATACTTCAAGTGATTAATAAAGAATTAAAAGGTTATTCTTTTGTAGGAATATATTATACAAGAAAAATCAATTGTTAGAAGATAGATAGGTTGGTGGTATTTTGGGCACTCTGGTTGGGATGTGCAAATTTTCTCTTTTGGGACTTGTTTGTGTTAAAGTTTTTCTTCATTATTCTTCCATTTTAGATTCATGCTAAGGTGGTTGCAATTGTATAACCATTAGCAAGCTTTGATAACATTTGTATATCTCTCCATTTTGTTTCCTATATAAATGAATTTATTGAAGCATGTTACCATGCCTATCCTTCTTTGTGATTTCGTATCTATCACGGTGAAAACTATAGAGAAGCATTCATTTAGTGATTTTTTTGGTTAGTAAGAGGAATGGTCTTTTGTAGTGTTACTTAACATCATTTATTTTACTTATAAATTCCTTTCTAGAATCTATTGGGAATTGACATATGTTTTCTTAGGGTGTCCTTTGGCTCTAGTTAATTAGCATGATTGATACATTGAAATTATAGTCCTAGGTGTCTATGCTTGCATTTTAGAGATTATTTTTCATTATTTTATTTTATTAGGTTTTCACGGAAGAAAATAACCTTAGGATGGTGAGTTAATTTTTTCCTCATATTTAGACATGTGAAATATAACATAATAGGATAGTTAATGCAATTACCTCCTCCCTATCTAGTCCCCCATTCCTCCAAACTCAATCCTTCTCCATTCCCACCATTTCACTTAAATTTTCCTTTGGTCTATTTTCAGATTTCATCACCATTTTACACCTTTCATGATATTTTCTAGCAAAATATACAAGCCTTGATTATTTAAATTGTTTTTTCCTTTATTGAGAAATTTTATCATCCCAAACATCAGTATATACTAAGTTGTTAATAGTTTCTTTAGCATTTTTATTTCAATCAAATATCATTTGTATTTATTAGTTTGTGTCCAAGTTCCCAAATGTTTGTAGTGATTTTGTAACCACTCATTTGAATGAGAAATTCATACAATGGCTTCATTTGGTCTCAGATTGATCTTCCCAACCAAGATAGAGGGTTTGCAATATCACATTTTCCTCTATCTATTTCAAGATACACCTTTAGTTGTCTCGCCCGGTTTAAGAAGATCCATAAGTAGTAGGTGGAAAAACACACCCTCGGTCAAGTGCCTACTGTCACTCCTAAAAGTATTGGTCAAATGAGTGAAGATAGATCCCATCCTTAGCTATAAAATGAATAACTCATTGGTTTTATCTTTCGTTTTTGTCCTTTCATCTATTTCGGGCATTTTTCTAGGGTGTTAGGCTAAGAAACAATAAGTAACTCCCATGTCCCGCCTAGTTATTCATGGAAAAAATGAATGAAACATGTTAAATACCTTTGATTAACATTAGTCATTAGTGTTAGACATAAAAATTGTTTTAAAAATTAATAGAATATAGGCACCTCATGGTACCTAATCAAATGTTCACATACATCCAAGTGGGATGTTAGATACTATCAGTGGTGTTATTCCCATACAAAACCTTCCTTATATTTTTAGGCTATGTCAGTCCATTGATGTATTTTAAGCTCTATGAGAGTAAAAATGTTATCAAAATCAGATGGGTTATAACTAAGAAATTGTGGCCTTTGGTGGATGTCTCTTCGAACCTACGAATGAGCATTTAGTATTCCTATAAAATACTATCTCAGTTTCTCTTGTATCTCACTCATTTGCTTGTAGTGGAAATGAATGAAATGTGGCACAAACATTCAATTACCATCAATATTAGAGATTAATATTGTATTTTAAAAATTATTACAATATAGGTACCTCGAGGCATTGATTTGATGGTTCTTACATGTCTGGGTGTGCTATTAGATGCTATTGATGGTTTCATTCCATTACCAAACCATGTCATTCCTTCTAAGATACGTTGGTCCATCAATGTCTCTCAAGTTCCCTAAGAGCAAAAATTTATCAAACTTTGGCATGCCATAACTAGTAAACTCTTGTTCTTGCGAATGTCTCATCTAAACCTATATATGTGAATATGGTCCACCTAAAAAATCCTATCTCAATTTATCCCATATCTTACCCATTTTTTCTATTGCAGAAAATGAAACTTGGCTAAAAATTTAATTAATAGTTGTGTTAGGACATGTAGGGAAATATTTTGTAATGGGAACCTTATGGAAACAAACCAATGGTTCCCACACATCTAATTTGGTTGTTAGACACTATCCTTAGTTTTTTTCTACTTCCAAACCATCTTTGTCCTTCTAAGATATGTCATTTCATCAATGTATTTTAAGCGCTAAGAATAAAGAGTTGTCAAACATTGACTATTCATAACTAGAAAAATATTATTCTTGGAAATGTTTCAGGGCATCTCTCTCTCTCTCTCATTAAATATAGGTGATAAAATGAGAGTATGGAAGAGGTAAATATAATTTTAAAAAGAAATCTTTCTTTTTCTATCTCTCACTTTCTCTCTCTCTCTCGTTCTCTCTCTTTCTTTGTCTCACTCTCACTCTCACTATCACTCACACTCTCTCTCTTTCTCCATCTCTCTCTCCTACTCAAGCTCTTTCTTTCTCTTTCTCTCTCTCTCTCTCACACACACTCTCTCACTCTATCTCTCTTATTTTTATCTCACACACTCTCTCTCATTCTCTCGTTCTCTCTCACTCTTACTTTCTCCTCCCTCTCTCTCTCTCTCACACAAATTCTCTCTTTATCTCATTATCTCACTCTCTTCACTCTCACTTGGTGCTCATTCTCTCTCTCTCTCTCTCTCTCTCTCTCTCTCTCAAGTAATATGATAATATTGAGTAAACATATGATGAAAACCAAAATCCCTAAAATAAAATATTCTCTTTGCTTCAAGAATAAAAATTCTTTAGTAATTGTGCCAACCACCTAAAGCCGCAATCTTTTTTTGCACCACTAACCTAAATTAATAACCTTAATAATAATATCAATAAATAAAATGAAAGGAAAAACTACTCAAACACACAAAACTTAAGATTTCAATAATCACACTTACAAACTATAAAACTTATGTTCCATTATACAAATTCAATCCAGGTGAACCATATTGGTCTCATACAAGTTTTAAGGTTTTGAGAATTGATTCTTTTTCATACTCAGTAACATTCCAAAAGTTCTTATTGCATGTTTTACCACCATATTTAATCAATTGAACATTTGATGTAACAACAAGGTGATAATAATGAAAAATATTTCTATAAGTGTCAAATTCCCTGAAAAACCACACATTGGATTTCTACATTAGGTATTTCTAAGCCATGTTCTAGTAATAACCATATACCCCATATGATATTCTATGCCTTCTCCATATATTATAAGGGATATAAATATACTTTTTACCTCAACTTGACAAGACAAATAATATGTTGTTCCTTATTATTTAATTCCTTCTCGTAATAACTATCGATTGTTCGTGAGGAGAAATGTTGGAACATCATGCAAATCGAAGAGGTTTGTACTTTCAATGGAGATGAAAATACTTTGTAATTGTGAAGAACACAAATCAAAAGGAAAATTAAGTACAAAAAGACAATAGAGTGTTCATCATGCTTATAGATCAAAAAGCGAGGATACATATACAAGTGTTGTGCAAATATTGTGCATGACACATGTAAACTAACCCTATTGACCTATTCAACTTTGAACTATTCTCAATAAGTGAGATGACTAACCAACTAGGTGGAAAATAATTCAAATGATAACAAGTCTATTCATATACACCAACACCTCCCCTTGATTTAAGATGAGGTAGATGTCATGGGATGTCGAACGGAAAGAGTACTCTCCTAGGAAACTAAGAAATATGTGTCAATGGGGTCTGACTACTAATCCTAATAAGGTAACCATGTAATAACAACATCTTCCGGAAGAATAAGAATAGAATAGTGGGTCCCGACAAATAGGTCTAATGAGGTACACATGTATAATAAAGATTTCAAGTAATGGAGGAAAAACCATAAGGTAAAAATCCACTTACAAGAGGCAAACGACTCTCTAAACAACCCAAAAAAGATGCATCAAATGAGTCCCAACAACTAAAGGCCTAACAAGGTACTCATGTACAAACTGTAATATTTCTAGAAGAAGATAAGAGAACAAGAAAGATCGAAGAAGATGGGATGCTGCATAAGACCACACCCTAAGAAGATACTGCAAGTGAAGATACTTCACCTCAGTGAAGGATTTGGTAAAAATGTCTACAACCATATCATATCTATGACAATACTGACAATCAGATAAACAATATTTTGACAACATGAAGAAAACTAGATCTTTTTTACTAGCTCGGTCTTTGTAAAGACTTATTACAAATGCGAAGCTAGATGGAGAAATATGATTGGCTCAAGCTTCCACAGTCAAAAGAAATCAAAAAGAATGACAGGAAAATCCAGATGGCACAAAATGATTGGCCCAAGCTTCACAAAGATAGAAAGATGTCATATTGAAGCCACTTGGAACTCTATGATTGGGTATGGCTTCACAAAAAATAAAAAAGGATAGAAAAGCTATTTGGAGCAATTTTATTGGTCCAAACTTCACAAAACCGACAAAATGAAGCCGATGGTGAAAAAATATTGGATCAGGCTTCGCAAAATTAGATATAGAAATAAATAAAGATTAAAATAAAAGGAATGGTTCTAAAAACCTTGAAGTTACTAGTTTTAAATATATCTTTTGGTTCCGATTCAAAAACTAACCAGAACGGCTATAAATGGCGCAAAAACTCAAAATAAGCTCACAGACGACGGTTTTAAACCGAAAATGACTAAAACAAGATGCAAAAGCAAGGATCAAGCATACAAACAACTCTAATAGGATTTAAATAATGAATCGACCAATATCCAAGTAATTTGGGGACAAAAATTAGAACTTTGCACCTAATTTGGCTTGAAGTCACCTAAATTTTTAGGGTTTTACTGAGATCAAATGAATTTTAATTTTGTTCACTCTTGCAAGAAAGAAGAAAACCATTTCTTGCTCTATACACACATAATAAAAAGATTTGAAACCATGTTTGAAAAAATATGGAATGAATAATTAACAAATTATTGATCCGTAAATAAAAAATTAAGGATTATAGATTAAAATGTCCAAACATTAATCGATGTTTACATATTAATATAACAGATAATATGTCATAAATGAAAGAAAGATAAAAAATTAAATGAGACAAGAGAAGACACACATAACACCATATTTAAGTGGAGAAACCCAAAGGGAAAAAATCCACTGAAAAGAACTATCTTATATTAAGAATTTATCAATTTAACCCAGCACTTCCACTTCACTCCTCAGTCTCACAGTAAACACTCACAGACTTCTACCTTGTTGTATAACATCTCACATAAGTGGCTTGAGCTTAGATCAATTGGTCTGTATACTCATTAACAAAAGTAATATCATCAACTTATTCAATCCCATGAGGGATCATCCTATTTATATAGGATGGGTGATTGGTTATAATGCTTCACTTTTTCTAAGTGTAAAAGACCAACTAATATTATAAAAATAATCTTTAAGAAAAGGATAAATCTAAGTGGCTATCCCGAGTTTTCATTAACACCCCAACACTACCCCTTAATTTTAAATGATGAAGATAAAAATAGACATGCCAAGTTTACCTTTTTCTACAAAATGATTTATAGATCCTTGAATCAGAGACAATGATTCATGATAGCATGCAAGTAAGGGAAATAAGATGTCCTTACCATAGAAAAATTATTAAGATTAATTACTTTATTGTATGAGAACTTACATCAGATTATGAAGCCTTTTATAAACCAAGTCATACCCATAGCTAAAGCTTCGATGAGATTTACAAGTAACTTCACATTGAGTGACACAATTACTTTTTAATAAATGGAGGATGATGAGGGTCATCAATCCTCGCCATTAATAATGTCAATCCATGGCTAGTGTTCGATGGTTGTATGCATTAAGAGAATAAGATCTTTGGAAAACAACTCCTTTAAACACAAACCAAACTTGCATAAAATAAATCACACTTGCAGAAATTTAAAGGCACACTTGCAGAAATAAAGTTTGAATGAAATAAATCACACTTGCATGAAGGAAATCACACTTCATAGAACCAAAAACAATTACATAAATTGAAATTTCTAAATTGGAAATAAACATAATTAAACAAAACACCTACAGTTCACAATGCAGACAAATTTTTCACAATACAAAGAGAAAAACAATACAACAGTAATGAATTGCAGAAAAATGAATAAAAATAAATATAAATACACATATCCATCTTCCTTGGAAGAGGATTTAAACCATACTTCTGAGATCTTAAAACTACAGAATATTTGAGAGGAAAGAACAAATCTTTATTTCTTGGGAGAAAAATTACATATCTTAGTGTGGAAGGTTGCATTTATAATTCATGTATCCAACCAACTCCTTATTTTAGGAAATACAATCTGATCTTATCTTTATTCCAATCCTAACAACTAAGATCTCCATCTCCACAAAATATGGAGAGAGATATATTATTGGAGTCAAAGTCTTATCTCGATGTTTTAGGAAGATTTGCTCCCAAATCTTATCCTTTCTTTTTGGTAACAATAATCACAATGATTTTATTTTTCTACATTATTAGAAGGAGGGTTTTCCTGAAAAGATAATTTTAACCAAATACCTTTTCTAGATTTTCCATTTGACTTTTTTTTTTTATTGTGGAACTTTTAACGCTTGTCGATACACTTTTCCTCGAGTACGTTCACTAAAAGTTACATTTATATTTATTGGTCAAACTTGTAGCAAATCTGAATGAGGTTTTTGTTAAAAAAACTCTATGAACAAAAACCTCTCTCAATTTTTTCATTTGACTTTTTTGTTTCTATTTGTGGAACTTTTGTTGCTTATTTGATACGCTTTTTCCTTGGACTGTAGCTCACTAAAATTTAGATTTATCCTTATTGGTAAAACTTGTAGAAAATATGAATGAGGTTTATATTAAAAAAATTTCTATGAACAAAAACCTCTCTCATATTTTCCATTGGATTCTCTGATTATTCACAATTCCTCAAAATTGTCATTCCGTTTATGCAGAGTTTTGGAGCTAACTCCAATGGTTCCGGAGCTAACATTACTCTATTGATGTAGGTTCTAGAGCTAACTTCAATGGTTCTAGAGCTAACATTAATTTTTTGATGCAGGTTCTAGAGCTAACTCCAATGGTTTTGGAGCTAACTAGAACAACTATAACTTTTGCATGCGATCTCGGATTGAGATGATTCATTTTTAAACTTGCATAATTTTTCGAGAGGAAAATAGATATGAAATCATATTTAATTTTAAATGTATTATGCATGATAAATTCCACTTTTCCCAAAATTAGCATTATCTTTCCTTTATTGCTCGCATACATAAGACTTTATATCTTTTCTTGAATAATCAATAGGATTAGTCAACAAAATAGATAATAAAAGATTTATAAAGAATGAACAAGATATATATCCTATATTTTATCTTAAGAAAACTATAAGTTCCAATATTACATTTAAATCCACTTTCAAAGGTAACTTGGAAGGGCAAAATAATGGTAATTTATGGCCTCAACATTTCCCCACACCTAATCTCGATGCATGTCTTCATGCATTATATTACTATCTCCTCTTATTAGAGTATTCTCAACATTGAGATTATACATGTATGCATTCCATCTATAGTTTAAGGATAGACTCTTGTATGGATCTTCCTTACTTTTTTTTTTTTTTTTCTTTTACAGCAGGTACTTGTGTGGATCTTCTTCTGTTCTTGATTTTCTTTCTTGTATAAAATGTTTTTGTGTGGAAGATTATTCTGCTATTTTTTTTCTTTTACAATAGGTTCTTGTGTGGATCTTCTTCTGTTGTTTTTTATTTTCTTTATTTTACAACAGGTTCTTGTATGGATCTCCTTTTGTTGTTCTTGATTTTCTTTATTGTATAACAAGTTCTTGTGTGGATCTTATTTCGCTTATTTTTTTTTTTTTTTACAATGAGGTTCTTGTGTGGATCTTCTCGTTGTTTTTTATTTTCTTTATTTTATAGTAGGTTCTTGTGTGAATCTCCTTCTACTATTTTTGATTTTCTTTCCTTTGCAATAGGTTTTTGTGTGGATCTACTTTTGCTATTTTTTTAATTTTTCATTCTTTTACAGCAAGTTCTTGTGTGGATCTCCTTATGCTATTTTTTATTTTATTTCCTTTATAATAGGTTCTTGTGTGGATATCTTTCTGCTTCCCTTGCACCTCATATTTAAAATCAAAATTCATACCTCATGTTTCTCCTTCTCTCCCACACCTAAGATCATGCATTATTGATGAATATTTTTTATTCATGGTTTCCCATAAATTAGACTCTAAAAGTTTGATTGCAAAGAGATGCACATATTTTTCATATTTGTATGTAGGGGAGATATGAATTTTATTTTTTCTTCTTTGGAGATCTTAAAAGTGGATCTAACTGTAGTAAAAAACTTACAAAAAAACTTAAAAATAAAATAGTAGAACAAAATAGCTTGATCATACCTCTAGTTGTCCTTGTTTTCCTATTGTTAACATGGTCAAATAGTGCCAAAAAGGAAACCACCAGGTAACAATTGATTGTATTTGAAGGAGAGTCGTCTTTAGTTTTTGTATTTAATTGGCCAACAAATTGGTTTTGCAATTAATTTTTTTTGTCTTTGATTGGCCAGCAAGTTGGTTTTCCAATCAAAGTTTTTTTTAGATGATAGCATGAGAAATATTAGAGAAAAATTTGATTCATCATCATACTATATTCATTAAAGTGAAACCTATGTAAAATAGGAAGCAATGTCTGAGATCTCATAAAAACATTTTTGCATACTTGATGACTCCAAGAAGATTTCTAAAAATTGTGTAGAAAATTTCTAGGTCTTCAAAGCACAACTTGAATTGTGCATTATCGGGATAACTATAATAATCTTCAAAACTGGACTAGTGATCTCAAGAGATGGAGAGTTGTTAAAATAGAGAGTGGAGGTATCCAGGGGTCCCTCCAAAATATGCATGCTCCTTGGCTAATATTGTTGGTGCTCCAAAATCAAGTATGCTAGTATTAAGAATAACTCAGTAAATTCCTATAGATCTAGTCCTCGGATGTTAGTACCTAAACATTTATTGCCTTGATATTCACAATAATTGTTTCTTAACGTTATACAAGCATATATATAAATGAAGAAATTGAAAGACATGAAAATATTTTTTTAATGGATCTAGTTCGTGGATTGAATTTCATTATGGGATGAAATACTAATTTCGATGGGTGGATTTATTATGAATGGGTTTTTATTTTAGCTCTAAAAAGTCCCCGAATGTGGATGGAGTTAATTAGAAATGCTACCACTTCTTTATTACAAACCTGGATAAGAAAATTTTTGATGAAGGTTATGTGTAATAAGATCATTGAGTGTTAGTTGATATAAGGGGAAATGGTGGTGGATATCATGAATGAAATATGATATTTCATCCAATAGATCTACTTCATTCAATATCATATTCTACCATTTCTAGATCTAATTCTTTGTTCATTCCATTATACCTTCTTGATCAAACATCACAATCATTCTCTTATACACAAAGTTAGTTTGTGGGGAGATAAATATTTACAATCTAATATTCCTAATTGAAAAAATGAAATTTTAATCTATTTGCATAAAATAAAAATCTAAATAAACTACTACTAAATACTTCCTGTCACAGAATTTTCTAAAAGGTATTTTACTATCACTAGAATGTTCTTTTAGAGAACTCGAATCTCGGAATAACACCGTGTCCCCAGAAATGGTGCCAAAATGATGAGGGTACTCAATATTTGTCATTAATAATGTCAATATAGGGATGGTGTCGATGCATGTATGCATTAAGAGAAGAAGATCTTTGGAAAACAAATCCTTTGAAAACAAACCAAACATGCATAAAATAAATCACACTTACAGTAAATTTAAAGGCACACTTATAGAAATAAAGGAAAAATTGTAGAAATAAAGTTTTCATGAAATTAATTACACTTGCGTGAAAGAAATTAAACTTGCAGGAACAAAAAAAACTTGCATAAATTGAAATTATTGAATTAGAAATAAACATAATTAAACAAAACACCTGCATGTTCACAACAAACTAAATTTTCACAATACAAAGAAAAAAATAATACAATAGAATGAATTATAGACAAATGAATAAACATAAACATAAATATACAGATCCATCTTCCTTGAAATGAGTGGCTAGCTCATTCCTTGGAAGAGGATTTAAATCATACTTCCAAGATCTTAAAACTACATAATATTTGAGAGGAAAGAACATATCTTTATTTCTTGGGAGAAAAAATTACATATCTCAGTGTGGAAGGTTGCATTTATAATTCATGCATCCAACCAACTCCTTATTTTAGGAAATACAATTTGATCTTATCTTTATTCTAATCCTAACAACTAAGATCTACATATCCACAAAATATGGAGAGAGATATATTATTGGAGTCAAAGTCTTATCTTGTTGTTTTAGGAAGATTTACTTTCAAATCGTCTCCTTGCTTTTTGGTAACAAGAATCACAATGATTTTATTTTCATATATTATTTAAAGGAGGGTTTTCCGCAAGAGATGATTTTGACCAAATACCTTTCTTAGATTTTCGATTTGACTTTGTTGTTTTTGATTGTGGAACTTTTGACGCTTGTCTAATACACTTTTCCTCGCATCGTAGTTCACTAAAACTTATATTTCTATTTATTGCTAAAACTGCAACAAATATGAATGATGTTTTTCTAAACATGTTGCTCTAAAAAAAAATCTCTCATATTTTCGATTGGATTCTCTAATTATTCAAAATCCCTAAAAAACTGTCATTCCATTAATGCAGTTCCATAGCTAACTCTAATGGTTCAGGAGCTAATGTTACTCTATTGATGAAGGTTCTAGAGCTAACTCCAATGGTTATGGAGATAACTCCAATATTTCCGAAGCTAACGTTACTTTGTTGATGTAGGTTCTAGAGCTAACTCAAGTGGTTTTGGAGCTAACATTACTCTATTGATGCAGGTTATGGAGCTAACTCTAATGGTTTCAGTGCTAACTAAAATAACTATAAATTTTGCATGCGATTTCAGATTGAGATGATTCTTGTTTTGAACTTGCATAATTTTTTTAGAGGAATATGGATATAAAACTATTTTTAAGTTTAAATTTACTATTCATGATAAATTCCACTTTTCCCAAAACTAGCATTATCTTTTCTTTATGGCTCGCATACAAAAGACTTTGCATCTTTTCCCAAATAATCAATAGGATTAGTCAACAAATTAGATTAAAAATATTTCTAAAGAATGAACAAGATATATATCCTATATTCTATCTTAAGAAAAATTTTAGTTCCAAGATTACATTTAAATTCACTTTCAAAGGTAACTTGGAAGAACAAAATAATGGTAATTTATGGCCAATTTATGTCCTCATTAGAGAAAGTATTAGAATTTTACAAAGTGAACTACCTTATACATTTTACAACTCACATATAATGTTATAACCATGTGTAACCAATCCTTAGAGGATCACTTTGTTACATACAAAGCGGGTGGTCATGATCCACTCTTAACAGTTAACCCGAGTCTTTTATAATAAGTGTTAAGAGGTGGCATTGTCATGCAAACTCCCCCTCAATGAAAACTATGATAGGCCAAACAAGCACAAAACTTGCAAAACTTCACAACACACCATGGCTTGATGAATATATCTACAACATAATCTATCATGTTTAACTAGATTCTTTATCAAGAGAAATTTTTTTCTTCATAGAGAGGAGGGACATTTGCTTTAGCTCCTATGTGTAAAACTACCAACAGCCTCTTTAGCTGCATGGATTTTTTCTCTCCAAATGATGGAACCTACATCAAAATTTGAGCATAAATCCAGTTGCATATCTAACACAACATCAACATGGTTAGAGTCATGATAAACAACATAATAGGCATATCAACTAACATAATGATATGCTTAAACAACTAACCATGTTACATTACAAATATGTTAAAAATTCAACATATTATACTACTAAAACATTAATTAGATGCAATCAAGTATTAGACGTCTCCAATACAAACACAAAGGCATCCCCAAGTGTCATTTGATATGCATATGATTAATATTTTAGTAATCACATATAATGTTTTTCCAAAAATCATATAGATAATTAAATCTAAATAGATAATCAGATCATACAAGAATAATCACAGTATTCATGAAACCATGATCCACTATGTGGATACTTTCCATGGATTTTTGTGGAATTTGTTTCAAAAAAATGACCATGTAAGCACCTTGAAAAATATTTTCATAGGTAAAAAATTTAAGCTTAAACATGTCATATATGATCAATTTTGCATGATAGAAACATGACCAAAAACAAATACACAAAAAACAATTTAAATTTAGTACAGTGTATTCAGAGGTGAAATATGAAGTTTATATAGCTACTACATTAGCTCTATGATCATTTTCTTCATCTTCATCTTGATTTTGATCTGATCTATTCCATTTCCTATTTTTGAAATTTGACTTCTTTTTGGATTTACAATCCTCTTTCTTATGGCCAAATTTTCCACAATTGTGACATCTACCATCAAAACTTACTCTTAAATTTCTTGATTTCTTGTCTTTACAAGGGGGTTTAAGAGATGGTTTTTGATTTTTGAATAAGTTTTTTATTTTGAATATAAAAGGCTTAATTTTTTATTCTTGAGTGAGAAGTGCCTGAGTAACATCTTTTTGGTATCAAAATTTTCCATAACATGCTCTTCTTGAATTAAAAATGAAGACAAAGTGTCTAGATTAGGTAGATCATTCTCATTCGATACTTAGAGTTAAGAATTGAAATGTAATTTTTGAACTTTTCATTAATGTTAATCTAGATTATAAAGTACAAAAGCTTGTCTTGAAATAATTCACAATTGTAGCCATCTAGTTGAGCTTTAATGTTCTTAATTTTAGCTAAATATTTGACAATTTTCTCATCCCCTTCATGGGTGATGTAAACATCTCTAAAACTAGTTTAATTATTTTAGATAGCCTACTTCCTTCGTGCATGGTCTCTAGTTGTTTCCATGCATATGTAGGTGAGTCCATATGACTTATATGCATCAAGAATTCATCTCTAATACTTTGTAATAGGATGGACATGGCTTCTTGAGATCTTTGAGAGAAGGAGCTAAGGTTTTTAGGGGTAGCTTGTATTCCTATGGGATGTTTTTCAATACCAATTACAAGATCCCAGAGCTTTCTATCCATGAAAAAAGATTTTAACTTTACCATCCAGCTACTATAGTTCATTTCATTCAAAATTGGAGACTTATCCATCGCAAAAACTTGCAAAACTGGCCATTTTTAATGCTCCAATGACAATGGAAACAATTACATTTTAAAAACGAGTCACGAAAGCCAAACAAAGACAAAGGACTAGCTAAAAATATTTTTAATAGAAATACGAAAGAAAACCACTTTAATCTAGATAAAAAACATCATGATTTGGTCAAATTTAGATCAAATTTAAAGAACACAGTCGTGTTCAAGTTACAGGATCTCGGCAAGTTCTTTAGCAACTTGGCTCGACAAGCTAAAGGACAAGCTACATGAGATCAAAATGAGCTTCTTTAAAAATTAAAATAAGTTAATAAATAAGTCAGATGGGGGTCGATACATGGCATAGATCAACAATACCAAGTGAGGCATGTGTTGGCTTCAAAATAGATCCTCGGGTGGATGTGAAACTTTAAAAAAATTAAAGTTAAAGCCTCTTCGAGTCTGAAACCGATTCAAAAACTATAACAAAATATAAACAAACACGCATCAATATGCGTAGCTTTAAAATATAAAGCAAATACATGTTTCACCTTTTAATTAGCTCTCATTTCTCAATATAGCTAATAACTTAGAAGACAATTAATTAAAAGACAAAACCGTATACACATGTCTTTAATTAATTGGATCGCATTTTGCACTCTGACACAATGTGACAACAAAGTCTAAGACAAAAAATCCACTTGTCAAAAAAATAATGGCTAAGTTAAAGTAAAGAATGACACCCTAACACTTGATACATGTCAAAAGATAGTTGGATCACATTTCACAAGTCTGAAAAATGTGACAAGTGTGAAAAACAAAATACGTGTCATTTTTCAATTAGATTAGGCTTCGTAGTTCACAGACTTAAAAAATATCGCGGAATGAAGAATTTTTTTGGAATCTGTAGTACAAAGAAAATAATGGTAAAACTATGAACAAAACATAATACGACACGTGGAGAGATAAAAAAACATGTCAACAAATGAGTGGTTCACACTTTACAAGTCTGCCAAAATTTTGATAGAAATATGCGTGTCTAAATGCTATTGAATCACACTTTGCAGTGGAATAAATAAAGACTAAGTCAAAAGAGATACGTGGAGCCTTTTAAATGGTTTGCATTTTGAAAATGTAACAAATGCGATAATATGAGATACTAAGAGTAATTTTATTGGTTTACCCTTCACAAATGACAGAAGATAATAAATTGTGAAATATTTGGCTACTTGGAGCTATTTGATTGGGTCATATTTCACAAATGATAGAGGATAGCTAAGCCAAGTATGACAAGAAGGAAAAACATGTAAATCCTTTATGGGCTCATGGATCGCAACCAAAAATCGGTTAAAAATATTCGATACCATGTAGCAAGATGTATCTTTTTTATTGGCCCAGGCTTTGTAAAAATGACAAATACGAAGCTAGAGGGAGCAATATGATTGGCTCAAGCTTCACGGTAAAAAGAAGTCAAAAATACTTACAAGGAAAATTTAGATGGCAAAAGTGATTGGCCCAAGATTTGAAAAGACATAAAGATGTCGATTGAAACCACTGGCACTTTATGATTCAATATGGCTTGATAAACATGAAAAAAGGATAGAGAAGCTATTTGGAGTAATTTTATTGGTCCAAACTTCTCCAAACCGACAAAACAAATCCAAATGGTTATAATATATTAGATCAAGCTTTGTAAAATAAGATATGGTGATAAAAAATATTAAAATAAAAGGAACAAATTTAAACACCCGAACTAACTAGATCTTTTGGGTCTAGATTTAATAACTAACTGATTAATGGCTATAAACGATGCTAAAACTTAAAATAAGCTCGCAAATGATGGTTTTAAACCAAAAATGAAAAAAACAAGATGAAAAAGCAAGGATCAAGCATACAAATAGTGCTATGTACCTTGGGATATAATATTATAATGTATATGGGTTGATGGAGATGCCGACATGTGGCACACATCCCCTTATCTTATTATATCATTCATTTATGATTTATTATGCTTAGGAGGTCGGCCTCAGTATTGGCCATAGGTTAGAATGGTATATATAGGGGTTAGAAGGTTGTAGTTAATCATGATATTGAGTATTGGAGTGTTATTGTATGGTTTGGAGGTTACTCCCTCGAAGTGGTATTGGAGGTTGCCCCCTCGAAGTGGTAAATCTATTATATGAGCATATTGTCATCATTTATGTATATTTTGGTGTTATCTAATGATATTATGTTGTATATGTTCGATTTATACAAGTAATATCCTTACAAGTGGTATCAGAGCAACGATTTCAGCCAAAATTAGGGCAAAAACCCTAATTTTTTGTTTCGAGTATATCTTGAAGAGGGTATCTAATTTTTCCCAATTTTTGCATCATAATTTGGAAACACTCTAAGTCAGAATATCTGAAAAATTCAGCTCCATTGGATCTGTTTTGCGGATGTTATTGGTGTTTTAGGTTTTTTCATAAATTCACTTTTCAGGAAGCAAATTGTGGTATTTTTTAGCAAAATTTATATTTTCGGAAAGCTCTTGAAATTTTAGTTAGGGTTTGTTCTTTGTGTTTTTATCCATCTACCGAAATATTTTCAGAATTCCTAAAACCCTAGTTTTGTGGATCATGGGGATGGTAGCTTTTTTTGGAGATGGCAGGATTGATGCTAGAGAATGGTGGAACAAATTTAGGGATAAATTCTCTAAACCATCAGATATTTGGTTATTCAAGTTGTGGATTAGTGGCCCTACACAGATTTGATTTTCTAAGTTAGAAAAGGAAAAGTCTAATTGGTCTTTGCAGGAACTGGAACAAGTTTTCATGGACAGATGGGCAACAAAAGAAGAAGAAGACGAAGAAGAAGAAGAAGAAGAAAAAGAAAAAGAAGAAAAAGTAGAAGAAGAAGAATTAGAAGCAGAAGCAACATCAGAAGAAGAAGAAGAAGAAGAAGAAGAAGATGTTGATGTTGATGATGAAGCTGCTACACAGGATAGGATTTCATATGGGTGGTTGGATGATCGAGCTTGGTGACAAGTGTGCAATAATTTAAAGCACACTCATTATATGGCTTCTTCTTATGTTTCGGGGACGAAACATGTCAAAGAGGGAGGAAATGCTATGTACCTTGGGATATAATATTATAATGTATATGGGTTGATGGAGATGCCAACATGTGGCACACATCCCCTTAGTTATATGTATGGGTTCACATGGGATATAATTTTATGATGTATATGTATTGAAGGAGATGCTTTGACATGTGGCACACATCCCCTTATCTTATTATATCAGTCATTAATGATTTATTATGCTTAGGAGGTTGGCCTCAGATTGGCCATAGGTTAGAATGGTATATATAGGGGTTAGAAGGATGTAGTTAATCATGATATCGAGTATTGGAGTGTTATTGTATGGTTTGGAGGTTACCCTCGAAGTGGTATTGGAGGTTGCCCCCTCGAAGTGGAAAAGCTATTATATGAGCATATTGTCATCATTTATCTATATTTTGGTGTTATCTCATGATATTATGCTACATATGTTCTGATTTATACAAGTAATATCCTTACAAATAGCTCTAACAGATTTAAATAGTCAATCAACCAATATCTAAGTAATTTGGGTATGAAAATTAGAACTTTGCACATGATTTATCTTGAATTTGTCGGTTGAATTTTTAGGGTTTTGCAAATCAAGAGAACTTTAAGTTTTTTTTCTTGCAAGGCAGGAAAAATCTAGATCTAGCTCTTTACACACATAATCTCAAGCTCTAATACCATGTTGGAAAAAAAGATGAAATGAATAATTAACGAATTATAGATCCACAAATAAACAACTCAGGATTATAGATTAAAAAGTGGAGACATTACTCAAATGTTTGCATATTAATATAGCAGATAACATATCATAAATGAAAGAAAGATCTAAAAGTAAATGAGACAAGAGAAGACACAGATAACACTAGATTTAAGTGGAGAAACCCAAAGGGAAAAAAATCCATTGAAAAACACTGTCTTATATTAAGAATTTGTCAATTTAACCTAGCACTTCAAATTCACTACTCGTTCTCACAATAAACACTCACAGACTTCTTCCTCTCTTGTATAAAATATCACATAAGTGGCTTGAGCTTAGATCAATTGGTCTATATGCTCATTAAAAAAGTAAGATCATCAAGTTAATCAATCCCATGAGGGATCATCCTATTTATATATGATGGGTGAGTGGTTATACCACTTCACTCTTTTCTAAGCTATGAAAGACTGATTAAGATTATTAAAAATAATATTTAAGACAAGCATTGTCTAAGTTGCTATCCACATGTGACATTAACACCCCAACATGAGTGAACCCCGATGTAGGTAAAAAGGAGTCCATCTTGGCATATCAAGCCTAAGGGTCTTGTTTAAGACCATAGAGATACTTCTTTAACTAATAAACGAGGGAGGGATCATGGACATAACTCGGAGGTCGCTCCATGTAGATATCTTCCTCTAGGTCCCTATGAAGGAAAGAAATCTTGACATACATTGTATGGACTTCCCATCTATTAGCTGCAATGATAGTAAGGGTCAATAAAATATAATTCATATTCATAAATGGAGAAAAGAAAAACCCTTAGCTACTAGTTGAGCTTTAAATTTTTTGATATCTCCATCTACTCCATACTTTTTTCGGAACACCTACATACACCAAATGATTTTTCTTCCTTTCGGAAGAGGGGTGAGATCTCAAGTATTGTTCTTCAAAAGCGAGGAATACTCCTCATCCATGGTAGAATCCAACTTAGGAATAATATAAGCCTCTCGTAAAGACCGATGGTCATAATCATAAGAGAATAATTATTAAGGTCCAACAAAATTTGAGTGAGTCTTCTTCTATTCTGAAGGATCTCCCATCCACTCTCTAACACTCAGAAATTTTTTCCTAGCCTAAGGAGGACCAAGAGCATCACTCTCATAGTTTTAATATTCTTCACTCAAGTGAGAAGGAACAAGATTCCACTCAACACTACCATCAGAATCAGAAGACTCTGAAGCATGAGGGTTAGGAGGTGAAGGAGGATCAAGAGGAGGAGGAGCATGCTCAACAACATCATCATCCAAAGATTCAAATTCAAAATCAGAAAGCATAAGAACCTCAAAAGGTAGAGAAGTATAATTCAAAGAAGACTCATCGAATTTTACACTTATCTTGATATAAATCTCATGAGTAGTAGGGTTCAACAATCAATATCCCTTCATTCCATTAGAATACACAAAAAATATAAAAGGTTTGGATTGTGGTTCAAAAGCCTTACATTTCTTCTTGTGAATCCAAGCCATAACCTTAGATCCAAAGACTTGAAAGTAATCAACATCAGTCTTGTGTCCAAACCAAGCTTCAAAGGGTCTCATCCCTCTTACTTCCTTGTGTGGAACATGAGACTAAATGTAACAAGCACAATTCACTGCTTCAGCCAAAAACTATGAAGGAACATACTTTGAGTGAACCATACAAGTGACAATATCCTTAAAAATTTGGTTCTTTATTTCCACAACTCCATTTCTTGAAAGGTTTTAAGAAAATATATGTTGCAAATCAATCCCTTTAGAATTATAGAAATCCTTGAACCTATTTCTCAAATACTCACCTCCATTGTCAGTTTGAAAAACCTTGATAAACTATTATTTTTGTTTCTCAGCAAGAGCCTTAAAGTCCTGAAAATGTTTGAAGACTTCAGACTTAATCTTAAGAAAATATACCCAAGTATATTGTGAATAGTAATCAATGAAGGTAAATATATAAAGAGCTATAGTAAATGAAGGATATAGAAACAGGCAAGAGATGTCACTATGAACAAGATCCAAAAGATGAGTAGCTCTCCAGAATTTTCCTTTATCAAAAATCTTTTCAAGGTGCTTCCTAAGGGCACAACCCTCACAAATACCCTTATAAAATATGATGCAGGGTAACCCGTTAACCATTTCATTTTGTCTCAATTGTTCAAAGTAACGAAAATTTAGATTCCTAAAATGTTCATTCCATATCTTACCAACCTCATTTACATGAGTAAGTAAGGTAGTGGGCATAAAATTAGAATTAAAGTGGGAAAAGGTATACAACTATGAAAGGTGATCTGCTTTTCCCTGAGCCATTGTAGTGTCATTGTGAAGCTTATGAATAATCACCAAGTTAGGACCAAATTCCAATTGCATTCCTTCACCTAGGTGAGTGATTGGGTAAATAGATAAGATATTTGTAGAGAGATCAAGAACACTCAACACTTGGTTAAATGTTCCCCCATCCATCTCTACTGATCCACTATCAAAGAACTAACATTGTCATGTCATCACCCAACATGATTTGGGACATGCCACAAGGTTCAATGTTGGAGAACTCAACATGTGAAGAATCCATGTGGTGTGAGGCACCAGAATCTATAATCCATGTCAATGAAGGAGAAAATCGAGCTACAAGGGCCTTTCCTTTCTTCTTATCATATTTAGACTCTCTTACAAAGTGGAAGACTCAACTTTTGGAGCATTTTGTTTGATAGACTTAGGAACACCTATATGATTTTTCTCAAGTAAATGAGTAAGGTGATCAATTTGTTTTCTCATACATTGATGCTCTTCATGACCAATCTTCTTATAATAGGAACACTTAAAATTTTCTTTCTTCGCTTTAGGCTCATAAAATGAAGTGTTCATTTTAGGTTTGGGTTTGGCTTAGTTGGTTTTGGTTTCCTTTTAGATTGGTCCATTTTATCTTTCTTCTTTTCAAGTATTCTTCCCTTGCTAGTCCTTGTTACAAGGGCATGTTACTTGAAATTAAGAGACCCCATTTGAATTATTTTTTCCTATTTTTGAATGAGTTGGGATGAAAAAATGTCAAATGAGGGCATATTCCAAGCACTTCCTAGAGTGTCTTTCATAGCAGATGAAAATTTGACATGAAGACGGAGTATTCGGACCTAACTTAAATAGAATCAAAAATATAAAATGAGAATATTTCTTCTCCACTTTACACTCCTTTAACAAATATATAGTATGGAAAAATTTGAGAAGAATGCATGAAGGTTTTCAAAGTCACTAGGATTTAATCCTAGTAGTTTATTTTCCAACTCATGCACTCTAATGTCATCTTATTGTCGAAAAATTTCATCTAAATTTTTCCACGCAAAATTGGGTGCTTGAAGGACTCAATGTGGAAGAGAAAGTCAGGAGAAATAAACATACAAAGTATACCTAAGGCTTCATCACTTCGGTTCAACCACTTAGATTTTTAGGCTCATTGTCAAGTTTAGTCTCAGCTCCCATGGTGATGTGAAATAACCCTTACCCCTTAGTTTCATTACCATTTTTGATCTCCATTTGAAGAATTTGAATGATGTAAGAAAAGGAATTGAAATTGCATCCATAGTGTAGAGAGAGAAAGAAGGAATGCAGAAAATAAAAACAAGCAACACAACCACCTAGGACAATATTATAACCCCTTGCTTTTGGAACTTTATAGTTTAGTGAGTTGGATATAATCTGGTGTGAGTTTCCATCATGAAGCACTTGGTCACTCACCTTGTAATCAATGTAATAATGCACAAGAGATGATACTATAATCAATTTTCATGGAATGTAATGAATTTTCACCATAAATAAGCACAACATGCTACAAAAATGAAAGGGGTGTAATCAAGTCCTATTGTGAGAAAAAATGTCTCACCTTGCACCAAAAACCCCTTGCTGCAAGAATTTGGTGGACACGCTCACTAGTCCGCAAACAAGAAAAAGGGCGATTACAATGCACAAAATGGGCTCAAGATGAGTCCTAGGTACCTCCAGGACATTGAAAATGCTCCTGGAAGAAAAATAATGGCTAAGAATGGCGAAACACACTCCAATAAATGACTAGTAAAAAAACCTCCAATAACGCTTAGGAATGACCTTTGGAAATGTCTAATTTAGCTAATTTTAAAGGAAAAAAGGACTTTAAAAAGGTGATTAAAACATTAAAAACGAGTATTTAATTACATTAATTTAAATTAAAGAGCTAATTTAAATTTAATTAGATAGCTAATATATTAAAAGGATCCTGAGATTAATTAATTAAAATTAGATTCCCAATTAAATAAACTCCTAAAATTAATTTACTAAGAACTTTTTAAATTTTTTAAAAAGATCTAATATAAAAAAGCACTCGAACTTTAATGAAAGTATCCCTTTATATTAAAACATCCCACCACATATGATTAAAAACACCTCACTTGATTTTAAAAATAAACAATAGTTTTTAAAAAGGCCACCTAATAAATTAAAGAAAGTTGACCCACACATATGATGAGCCACGCACTATAAAATATTAAAATAAACCTTTCCTTAATAAGCCATCTCACGAAGTTTAAAACCACCAATATTAAAATAGTTAAAAAATGAAAAAGATGAAGAAACATGGGATATGATAAGCTAGATGAGAATGGTAAAAATAAATCTCGGGGCTCGAGGCAAAAAAATTAATGGAAATGGAGTGGATTGGTCAACACGTAGGGAGAAAGAACATGAGATTGCTGAAAATGGGTCTAGGGATGATTTTTAGGGTAACAATTACAAAGAAAGATATAAATGCTAGAATATACAAAGTGGAAACAATGAAAAACAAACTTACAAAAAAAGTGGCCAATTCACAGGGGAAAATAACCAAATATGATGTAAATAAATAACTAGAGCGAAGAAACGAATCGACTCATGTCCAAAAAAGAAATAACCTTGAAGGAAAAAATGAAGCAACTAAAGAAATATGTCGCCAAGGTAGATAAACTGACCTAGACAGAGATTAAATCATCTAGCCAATGCTCAACTCGGCCCAAACACAAAATGTAGGACCAAAGAAAAACCAAAGTATAGATTCATTTAGGTTTGTTATATTTTGGAGAATCCTGTGTATTGGTTCTTAGTAAACCCAATGTAAACAAACATAGGAAACAGAGAGGCCGGAAGCAAGACTAAAGTGTAGAAATATATTATAGGCTAGATATTTAAATGACCAAACCCAACATATCAAGGTAGGGCTGGTTAGATTTCATAGCTTAACACAAACTAAATCGGAGATCATAAGAAATAAATATGTCAAAATAAGCCATGGTTTCTAAAGACAGACTGGAGGATCTATCTCGAAGGCCAACAATACAAAATGAAAATGGAAAGCAAAGAAGGAAAAATATACATAGATCTAGAACCAAAGAACTCTCCCTTTTAAAAACAAAAATTACTTTTATTTTAAAAAATAACCTAAAAAAACTAGAATTAAAAAAAAAAGAAATTCACTTATTTTTAACAAATAATAAAAAACCAAAAGACCCTATCTCTTAATTTAGTGATACCGCCAAATTTAGCTATAACTAGCTAAGTCTAGCTACAAACCCTGAAACCTACACAAGTAAGATGGAAACACCACACAAACTTCTTAAAAACCAGATTTTTCAAACTATTACAAGATTCCAAATAGTAATTGAAATAACTTGCACGAAAATCTATAAATCCAAAAAGTAAAGCAATCAAGAAATAGTTTAGAGAGTGCACACATACCGAACATCCATTTTGATACCATATTAGATTGTTCAATGAGGAGAAATGTTAGAATTTGCACTTCTAATGGAGATGAATATTCTTCTTAATTAGAAAGAACATAAATCATGATGAAAAATTAAGTACAAAAAGACAACAGAGTCTTTGGCATGCTCATAGATTAGAAAGAAGCGGTACATAAGAGTGTTGTGTAACTCTTGTGTATGACATGTGTGCACTAACCCTATTGACCTATTCAACTATGACCTATTATCACTAACTGAGATGACTAGCCAAATATGTGGACAAGACATCAAATAACGACAAGTCTAGTCATATACACGAACAATAGTTGCACAAACATGACCTACATCACATTGTACAAACAATAGTTAATATCAACACTTGATTATTAAATAAGTTACTATTGACAATTTTTTCACTTGTGTAAAAATAGGAAAATCGAAACTTTTAAAGTTTCTCAGATTGGTCAGTTACGAATCTAGTTATGTTTGGGACAACCACCTTTGATTTAGATGCAATTTTTAATTGTTTGGTTTTGGACAGACTTGGAAGTCATTTGGAATCAAAACTAAAACTTGAGTACAATTTAAGAATGCCATGCCTCATAGATGTATCCATTCCATTTGAAACCCTCGTCAGAACTATGCAACAACTATAAACAACCATTGCAGGGCCCTGAGGAAGGTAGGAAGGGCAACATGTATCAGACATGATGTTCTAAAGCTGTAGATAGGTGGCAGTTTTGAAGGACAATTTACAATTTTTACAAGCAGTTTGCATTTTCAGTGAGCGACAATAAGGTACACTTGATCGTTTACTTATTTCTATGATTAAGTGAATTATTTAAGTGTTTTGAGTTGTATAAGTTCATTCATTATCCACACAGATGAAAGAAAGTACAGAAAGGAAGGACATACATCTCATAACATGAAAATATTTTCATTTATTCATGAGGAATAATAGTACATATTTTTCTCACACAAGCCGTGAGAAATAACTAAAAGAAAAAACAATGCATATATTTATGAAGCTGAAAATGTAAAGAGGTAAAAGAAACTCATCATTACCTCGAGGGAGTGTTCTTCTCTTTCGAAACCGTTGTTCCAAATTCTGTCTCTACCGCAATCGCATAATGATACCTGAGAAGGGAGAAGCAAACGATCGTCAATACTGAGCTCAGGGTTTAGTTTAACTCTTTATACTTCCAACTTCATAAATTCATGCATTGAAAAGTGTGACAAAAGTGAAGTAGAAGAAACATAATTTAAAGGTTGAAGTTGATTGAAATGAGATAAAATTGCAGCTGAAATAGAATGAAAAGAGAATTCGGGAAAATTTTGACAGGGCTTCACCATGAAAAATGGACATTTATGACTTTTCCAGCATGCATGTAAAGAAGTAATGAAGCTTAAATACAATATTCAATCAGAAAAGGAAGTGAAATTACAACATCTCAGAAAGAATAGTCTTGCAGAGAGGAATTTAATACAACTTTCAGAAAGAAGGATTTTCTGATTATCTCAGCAAGAACGTATTATACAAACTGCTACAGTGAAATACCCCATTCACAATAAAGCAAACAAGTTGTGTAATCAGGAAATGATCTAGGGTAGAGTATATTTTCAAATTTTGGGTTATCAGGCATGAGTTACAAACTTATTACTCAGAGGTCAATGACAAACTCACCAACATGAAAGGATAAGTATCAAGCTCGAATACTAGATACTCAAAACAACATAGCCATATTTGCAATCGAATGGTGATTTTGATGCAAAAGAATATCAAACAAGAGAATAGAGGTGAGAAAGGTTAATACTTTCATGTTTCTGGTTTATCACCATTTAACAGAGCAAACAATATAGAGGTTCAAACTGTGAATCGAGACAAACACATGCCCAAGTCTAAAATGACAAGTCCATTAATGGGTATTAGTGGATCTAGGTATTTTGATCACTTACCCGAAATCAAAAGGAAAATGACTTCACAGACATGAGACAAGATCACAGTAACTAGTCGAGAATGTATGGCCACCTTCCAATAGGTGTTGAAGGTTTTGCCTCTCGAAGGAATGAACTCTCCATGAGTTTCTCAAGCAAACCACAGACCAAGTAAAATGATCAAATTTCATTGATACAGAGTACATGAAGTTTCCAGATTTAGAAAATAACATGAAATACCAATTCACAGTCATAAAACCAATAGAAGATTCACAGAAAATACACTACCTAGGAGTTGAAGATTAATGGGCTCTCAGATCTGAGGAAACACAGAGTGCAGGTTTGAAATATCACATCCATGGCATCAAATACAAGATGGACCATCAGAACAGAACATCCAGAGTCCCCTTATGATGGCAGACCCAAGTTTCACGAAGTGCTATCACAGGTGCCAAGTAATGAAGCTTTGAGTTTTTGAGAATGGCAGCCACAAAATTTCAAAGAGTTTCCTTAGCTTGAATGGAGCTCAAGTGAGAATGCAAAAATGACTAGGGTTTGGAGCTTTTACCATCTAACTCAGTGGGTTAGTTTAATTCAACCCAAGTTACGAAAGTATGCATGTATCACATGTTAGAAACCCTAAAACCATGCTTCATAGATCAATGATCAAAAATCAACAGGTACAAAAATTAACGATCATAAACAAGTCATCAAAATCGATGCAAGAGTCATCCAAATGGAATGGCGGTCGACTTGGTCAAAATTCAAAATTTTCAAGTTGTAAAACTTTCACCCGCAGGCCTACAAGCCCGAGAAAGACACGTGCCATCACCATAGTGGAAGTGGAGAAATGGAGGTCGGGATTCATTTAGGTTTTCAAACCTTAAAAATGCAAAAATTAAAGTTCCAAAGTTCCCCACAAGCCCGAGCCTTCAAGGAAAAAGTCAATATCAAGAGAAAATTCAAAATCAATTCCACATAGTATTGGCGGAGTGGCGGGCTTTATCAAAGTTTTGAGACTTGATACAAACATGCCTAAAAGCTTCAAAAGGTTTGAAAGTCCGCAAAAGTGCTTAAAATGTCTAAAATTTTCACGAAGCCACCAACATAACAAAGGGGCGAGTCATCGTGTAGGGGCAGCCTCCACATTTAAAACAAAATCATTTCATATTGAATTTTAAAAGTCTAAACCATATTCCATATCCCAAATAATCCAAAAGCTGACAAAGAAACAATAATCAAAAGTGGCTGAGTATTATAATATGCCATGTGTGTCTCAAATGAGGCCGGATTCATTGGACTATGTTAGTGCTATAGTCCAAGGTCAGATAATCAAGAGTGGCCAAACCATGGTGGAGTGTAAAGGTGGTCCCCACTATTGAAGGAGCTAGGGACAATTCGCAGTATGTCACCCTTGTGACTATTAAAATCCAAAGAGATGTCAACATCAGAGCATGTGCACATGGACAAGTGGTCCCCACAGTGGATGTTTATTTTTACAAATATTGCAAGTATTGCAATTATTTTTATTCACTTATAGGGAGTTTATTTTTTCATGCCTTCACAACAGGACAAAATAGAGAAGAAGATGAGTTACATGTTCATGGAAAGAGACTTGCCTAGCAAGAAATCTTATTTTTAGAAAAATATTCACCCTTCTTTCTTAAAAATAGATCAGTCAGCTTCAGTTGACCAATTGTAATCAAGGCTATTAAATGCTTATTTGTAATTACATGCTCTAATTTTATTCCTTATCTATTATTAAATAAAGGATAAAAATAGAATGCATGGGCGAGTACAAGTCTTAGGCTATTTTAGGAAGAGGGTGAATATTGGTTTTGTTATATATGTGTGCCTTTGCAAAGCACAAGGGGTTTTCTTTCCATTGTAGAGGACTTTTGGAGGGGTTGTTTTTTTCCATTATAAATGAATTTTGGAGGACTTTTTGGATATAGGAGCACCGAAGTAATTTTTGCCGCTTTTGCCTTCCGAGTGTGAAGTAATTTTTGCCTTACCAATTATTTGCATAGTCTTGTCTATGTTTCTATTAGTCTTGTGAATGTAAATTCTCTTATTAATCATCTTACCCTAGTTCAAAATTCAGTAGTTTCTGCATGATATTAATGTGCATGTTTAGCTTAGTAGTATTGTTGTGATAAACTCCCTCAATACCTCCAAGTGTTTTTCCCTTAATATTATACAGAAGAATTGTTGGTTCGTGCACACAAAATCCTTCACATAT
Organism: Taxus wallichiana var. yunnanensis; assembly: GCA_018340775.1. Lineage (NCBI taxonomy): Eukaryota > Viridiplantae > Streptophyta > Pinopsida > Cupressales > Taxaceae > Taxus > Taxus wallichiana. Next base: position 699,164,331 of record CM031244.1, read on the forward strand.
CAATTGTGTATATACTCAATCAAAGCCCTCATACAAATTTGGTGTATCACCTTAGTTTAATTATTTTACAGTCATCTTTTACCCTTAAACCCCAGAATCAATTTAGGATACATCAACAAGGAACCGGCCTTGATATCAGGAGACTCACCTCAAAATAGGTATACCCACATACTTGAGGTGTTTCCATTATATCTACGAAAGAGAGATCAATTTTGCAAGCTTAGAAAACTTGCAACCATCTCTCTACAGTGGTGCACTTTCGAGAGATAACAATTACATAATGACAAAAATTATTAATGTTAACAAAATATTGTAGATATATAATACTTAGTTGCACTATAGCTGATATATGGTCAAATTCAATTGATAATTTTCTCACTATGAATTGTAGAGCTCTTGGAGGTTGATAAATGTCAATTGGATATAATTTTCTACAACACCATCAATCAACCCAATCTTTCGACTCACACTCATTTGAAAATGAATGCATACATAAAGAGAAATAACATGTCATTTCCATGTATGAATAGTGCATGAAATTACATTTTAACTTCTAAAAGAGTACAACTCACTAGGTCCCGTTAGTGTACAAACAATTCATATTTTAATATATTATCTTCTTCTACTAAAAAAAACCTACAAACTATAGACTTATCCTATTTACCGGACCCATTTTTGAGTTACACCATTGCACGATGGATGTTGCATAGATCAAATTTACACCATCTTTATACTTAAATTATTCTCTTGATAGTGCTCTTTTAACACATGTTCATTCAGATTCATGCTCTCCTTTTCAGTCTAGCCTTAGCGAGATTCCAAAAATTTTGAACACCACTCATCCTATGAATCCTTTTCAACCAAGTAAAATATTCATGAATTCATGAGTTTTAGTGTACATTTATCTGACCATTTGAGGTGTTTATCAAATATGAGGTTTATGTTATGAAACATTACATAGAAGATCTTTAATTAACCTTTCATGAACTCTAGTGAATGTGTATGATCATCATTAATATACAATTGATACTTCCTAAGAATATTTATGTCTTCCTCTATGTTTTCAAGAGCATGAGTGAATATTATATGCAAATATATACAAACACGTATAGATTTGTAATATTTCAATTGCACTTCATTTTGTGGCTGTAAAATATAGTTATTTTCCAATCAACAAATAACACAATGTACTAAGAGGAAATGTGTCATTGCATATATTGAATTTATCATCTAACCATCAATCTTCATGTGTATTTCGTGCATACTCGTACACTATCATCTCTTGAGATATAGTCATAAAATATGATACACTTATTTATTTACTCACTAATTCACACCTTTTGGCCTCTTTACCATCTTTTAAAGTGCATTCCACTTACTTGTATTTTCCAAAACTAACTAGTTAATTTCAAAGTAAATGTGTATTCTCTTTTTTCATTCAATTTTTCAAACATTGCAAACCACCACAACTTTCAAAAGTTCCCTCTAAACATGATTTCTTATTAAAAATTCCTTCTTTTCTTGTTAAAAAAAAACTTGAAATGAAATATCTTGTTGATTTAGGTATAACATTTATCATACAAATTCTGAAAAATATTCTCAAGTATTAAAATTAACACATATATTTTAGAAAACATCATAATGCATAGCAAATTCAATATGGATCCTATAACAACAAGTAGTCCGTGAGTGATTTATTTTAACATAAAAAGGTTTTTCCATTTCAAAATACCTTTGACTAATTTCTATTTTGGGATGAGTCTCTTTAAAATTATTATAAAATTATGTTTGTATCATATCCAAAATATTTGGGATGCAATCCATAGTTTCAAGAACCAATTCTTCTTTTTAAAATGTCTTTTTCATTAGGTGAAACCCTTGTATTATTTTTCTAAAATTATTCATTTTTTTATTTTAACTCTTCAACTATGTCTTTGTCTTTCTGTGGTAGTCTACTAGACAATTCCCATAATTCATTCATATTTCTATCTTCAATTCTTTCATTTCATATGAGAGATTTGAAAAGTGTTTTCCTATTTATTTTTAGTGCACTACTTGTTTTCCTAATTAAACAAGATTTATTTGTTTCTTTACTTACTATAGTTGATGTAATAACATGTCGGGTAGTATTACTATCTTTGGTACATGAGGTTGGACCTATTTATTTGTATGCATTCATTAGATTTTTTACAATAGATTTTTATTATTGGTCTTAGATGTTTTTGACCAAGGGTCTTCATAGTAGGTCTAAAATTAATATTTTTCATCATTTCAACAAACAATTGACATCTTCTTGTTTCATTTAAGTCATTATAAATGTTTTCCATATCTTATTATATTTTCTTCTACAAGTGCATTCACTAATATTATTATTCATTGGGTTTAAAATATTTTCATCAATCTCAAGTAAAACTTTGGGTGTTCTACGTAAAGTATTAGTTCACGATTTCAATCGTAAGGATTGTTTAATATCATATAAACAATTTCATTTCCTATTTTTGTTCATCTTCATAATTTGGTAAAGAGTGTTTGTTTTCAATAGGTTTTTCATTTGGTGTAACATCTATTTTTAAATTTGGCATTGCATGATCATTCATTAAAAACTCATTATTTATTGATTCAAATGGTGTTAGAAGATATGTTTCACTATAAATTTTATTAAAATGAGATGACATACCTTTGTCTCCGTATGTTGATTTCTTTTCTCCTCGGAGTTTTTGCAATTGCTCCATTGTTTTCCTTTTCTTATTCTTTCTTGGCATTTTTGGGTTATAGATGATATTTATAAACATCACTAATATCTGGTAAATACATGCTCAATTAATTTTTTTATTCCCTTTTTTCAACTATTTCCTTTGTTTTTCAACTCCTCAAGTGTTTACCTTTGTGGTATCCTCCCCATAAATCTTAAATATCTTTATCATCATGAGAAAATTGACAAAAAAAAAAAAGCATGTTAATGAGTGTTAGGGATATAAGAAACAATACAAACACACTCAAATCTCAAATAATGCTTAAATATTTCACAAAACAATCATCTATATAAGACAAAATATACAAAATTGTCAAGAAGAATAAAAAGTATCACGAATATGTAGTAATATGTAGATAACAATGATCAATGGGACCAAAATCACGGGTTTTTATTTGTGTTTGGATATCATTCTTAAGCATGTTACATTGTGCTCAAGTTATAATGTGATCACATTATAACATTAACACGTTATAGCTATTTTGGATTGGAAATTGTCAATCCATAGGCTTGGATTTTCCTAGGATATCAAAACCTAAGGTATGCCCCAATTTTTCATATGCTGTTAAAAATAATTCCAAAAAAATAATACTATGACATCAAGATCTATTTTACGTTTGTGACGATATACTTCTTTCTAAAATATGATTAGTTTAAGACTTTCATCCTTAATTTCTTTTACTAGTTCCTTCTTTTCTTGCCAAAACACATATATACTTTTTATACACAATTTATGATTTTTTCATCCAAATTATAAAAATATAGTTTTATCTGAACTCCATTCTACACACATTGAAAAAAACAAAAATGGACTACTTTGATCAAAATTAGAGAGTATACACACAAATTTATCATTTTTAGGATGTGAGTACTTTAAAAATTAGTAAAAAAGTATATATTAATCCAAAAAATATGAAAAATTAGTGGGACCTCATACTTGATCCTAGCTAAATTTCTACATAAGGGATTTGTAAAACAGATTACAAAACTCAAAAAAATGGGGGTGGTGTACACACAACCCTATGCTATCTTTTGACACAAAATCGCACACTTTGTGTGCACTTTACATTGACATTCTTAATCTCCACAATTTTCATAAAAATAGTAGTTTAGAAACTAGATTTAGAACATTACAATTTTTATTATTATCACATTGTCAATTTTTAGCATTTCCATGCCAAATTATTAGTTGAAGTTCATCTTTTTCTTATTTCAGAAAAAAGTGGCCACTTTTGACCCACTTTTCAGCCCCCATTTCATGCACTTGCCCCCAACATATATCACAATATATGGAAGCAAGAGTACATCCAATCAAGATATAAACAAAAATGTTTTTGGATGTTTAATTGCAAATATATGAAATATAATAACTAGAATGGCGGAATAAGGATGACCCATCCTAGTTTGTGTGTCTATAGTGAGGCTCATGTACACATAACGATTTTATAAAAAGTCAAGTATGAACCAATAAAAAGAGTGAATCATTGCATGGCGTGGGGAATTATGATGCCCTAAAATGTGAATGCCAAATTGATCTATGTAATGAGAGAACTTAGCAAGGTCCCACAATTAGCTGATGTAAAAAGATGAGCATATGTGAACATGAGGTAAGGGCATGGTGTCATGTGATAGTGCATATAGCATAGTATGTGGAGTAGGATTGGGTCATGTATGTGGAAACACTAGAATAAGTGGAACGTTGGGAAACCAAAGAGATACAACAAAATAATTCCAACACAGTGAGGGGAAAATTCTATAAATTTCAATATCCTAACTACATGAGTAACAAGTGTAGAAACAAGAAGAATATGCGTATTTACAAGAAAGTATAATTGATGTAACATTGGAGTTTTTGGAGATAGTGTAAGTAGTAAGTACAAACATAAGTACCAATATGTGAGTTAAAATATGTGTAACATATGTAATGTTAGGAGGCTCATCATGAGCAATTGTAAGTAATTGATAGAGAGACACAACACATAAAAGAAGAAATAGGTGCAATTGGGGTATATTAGAAGCAATAAAGTAGTATAAACTATCCTTTATGATTGTAGATAAAATTTTAGAAAGAGGAGAATATATATCCCAATGAATGTAAAAAGATAAGTTGTAGCCATAGCATATGAATCATGCACATGATCTTGGAAAGTGAGAAAATTTGGAATCATTGAAAAATCAGCATATGTGATAGAAATAAAGATCAAATTATTGGTTTAAACAACAAGGTTAGATTCAATAACATTCAATATCATCAACCATGAAAACTATACACAACTCAAGAATCCTATTTTTTCTCAGAAAGACCAAAATACATTAGAAGAACACTTTCCACCTACTCAAATGCATTAAAAACATGATTAATTACCTCAAGAGGTTTCAAACCATCACTTTTTCTCATTCACCATTCAAGATTTTAAAAAATAACTTATAGCCTTTTGAAATGTTTTTTTATAAATAAAACAATCCATAAAGCCTTAGATGTCACTGAAAAGTTTTTGAGATACCCTTTATCGCACTTAAGTTGATTCCAAAATTTTAAGACTCGAATCTTAGCCAATTCATTTGTATTCTCCTTATGTCATTCACAATTAGCCCTATTTAGTAACCCTTCTAACATACAAATATTGTAGCCGAGAACAACCCTGCAAATTTTCATAAAGAAGTTTTTTTCTTTTCTAATACCCTTTATGGAGATTATGGTTAATGGCTAGTTTTATCATCCATCTCTCAACACAACTCACCCAACACATATTTCTCCTCTTTTCCTAGGTTTATTAGGTCTTACTTAGGGTTTTAACTATCATGTGAGGGTATTATCACTTTAAAAATGGTTTCAATCTTGGTTAAACCTTACACCACACCTATTAACATTACTCAAGAAACTTTTTAGGTTCTCATTATCCATATTTTGCACCCCTACAAAATGGACAACTTAGCATGATAGAGCACTAGCAGTTAATGGGGAAAAACAATGCTTCACAATCTTCACAAAGAGCTCATGTTTTGGCTCGACCGAGTTGGTCTTAATGCATGGAGATCTAGAAAGCCATGGAAAATGGCCGAGTTAGTTTCTATGGGCGAGCTATTTTTATGAATACGGCAAATAAGAGAAAGCGTCATGATAAAAGTCGTCAAGAGCATCAAAGATGCTACCGACCGTAGAATTATATATGCTATCATCCGGTAGTAGGTATGAGTACTACCGGCTAATAGAATTTCAGGTGATACCAAATAGTAGTAGGATCAAACAAATCATAGAGGTATAAACGATGCAAAAGTGTCAGTAGCATCCTTAGATGCTATTAGTTAGTAACATTTAGAATTCTACTAGTCGGGAGCATGTATGGATGTTACCGGGCTGGTAGAATGGATCAACGACACAACATAGGATTGGCAAAGTAGAACAACAAGGATGTCGGTAGCATTTGTATGGATTCTACGGATGATGAGAAGATTTTTCTCTACCGACCGGTAGCGAAAAAGGGAGCATTCATGCCATGATGAAACAAGACACCGGTAAAAGGGAAACATACTACCGATTGGTTGCATTAATGCAGCCACCAACAATAGGGTAGGTAATGAAAGGAAAGTAATTGGCTAACACCATAAATAATTATGTAACTTGTACAACACAAGAAAAACCAGGCATTAATGGAAGTAGTACAAAGTTTTTCAACTACCAATTTAATGAGGTATGACACCCATGACTTATCATGAAAGAAAAGTACCAATTTGTATGGCCTCCCATACCTCTTTAAATAAATCATGTCGGTTGGTGAGGAAATTTCAAGGATCTTCATCTTTATGTTATAAAATTCACCTCATTTTGTGGGGAGACATTTTATAATGTAAAGGAACTCACAAAATTGTTTCGAGTTGTTTTGAGTCAGAGGCCTCAAATTTGGGAATTTTATAAAGGATTCTTTCCTTGTGCCTATATTGTAATGGATTATGCATCATTTTAAGAAATAAAATGGTGTTTCATGGCTTTAATTTTCCTAACTCAAATTATATTGCACTACTTTCCTTCTATTACATTTACAGGTATATTATGTATGTTTCTATCTCTTTGCAGGACCCAAATTTGTTGTGCCCCATGAAGATGGAGATGTAAATGTTGTTTCGAGAATGTGAAACTTTTGTCTCCCTCTCCTACTATGTTCGCTCCCATTTTCACCGACCTAGAATATATCCACTCATTCCCGGTGTTATCACCTCCATTAGTTTAGGAATTTTATTTTATGCATCTCTCTTTTCCTTAGCTTCCTGGAATTCTAGATTAGTGTTAGAATAGATGAATTTTATTTCTAGGAGTAGCTTTTAGCATTAGGAATGGGTAGAGGAACCAACATTCTCTAGAGGTTTATCTTAATTTCAAGGTCACACACCTTGAGACAATCCCATGTTAGTAAATTACATTGATTTCCCACTAACATATTTGGCACACTCAGTGGCACTAACAAATGTGGCACACTCGGTGGGACAAGAAGTCAATATTTGCATTTTTATCAAGATTGGGTGTTTGTATTGATGATATTCTAGCCTTTGGAGGCTCTATAGAAACATACCCGGTGACTCTAATAAGAAAATCAACTAGTTTCAACAGTGTTGGTGGTTCAAGTTCATGAGAAGGATTCAAAAAGGTCTAAGATAAGATAAGAAGGGATATTTGAATATTTACAAGCTATCTCTAGGAAGAGAAAGAAGGGGAAGACAAGTTCAGATATCTCCATCTCCACCCAACAGGACTCTTTCAACACCTCCACCTAGTTAGAAATTTCTTCGATCAACTAGATGTCTCAGGCCAATTGAATGGCTCAACAACCACTAAATACATTTTTCAATTTCATGGGAAGTACCCCACTCAATCTCAATGAAAAAATCTAAATCCAATGGCAAGTATTTAAAAACATACCATATTTATCTAGGGAGAATCATACAACTCCAATTGATCACATCCAAAACATTGAATATGTCTATGTCATTCATAATATTGTTGATTTGGATGTGGTTGTCAAACTTCTTGTCTCTTTTCTCAAAGGAAAATCCTAGTAGTGGTTTAGAATCTTAGCATTCGGGTCAATTCAGAACCGGAATGAACTATTCTTAGGACTATGTAACCAATTCAGGGAAAGTGAAGACAACTTATCTCTTTTAAAGAAGTTGACTACAATCAAAAGAGCACTAAATGAATAGTTCAATCGACTTCAATTTCAAATTCATAAGAACGTGGGATAGGATTACAATTTCCATAATACCAACTGTTGAAGGTGCATTTCTCTATTTCCTTAAAGATTTAAATTCTAATATATTTGTAATGATACAATCTATAGGAGGGATAACCTTACCCAGAGCTTTTGCTATAACCATTAGAGCGTAGAATTTCCCGATTCAAGCCGCTAAAATTATAGCTAGGCAACCTATGAATATTTATCCATAAATGGCAAATCCTAGTTGTAGAAGGATACCTTACTTAGCCCCTATTCCTACCCCTAGAAATCAAAGTTCCAATGAGGCTTCTACATCTTCTTCTAGCACCTCAATTGACCTCCATGAGGTCATGAAGTAATTGCAAAACCTAGGGAATGACTTGGTAACCCTCAAGAGGTAGCAGACTCAAAAATTTAGACTCGTATCAACCTTGAACCTGATAAAAAGGCCTCCATACCATTCTAATAGACCCCTTGTTCAACTTTCAAACAAGAATCGTGGAATACCCCCAACTCGCTAGACCATTTCAACCATATTACCCTAATGCACCTTTAACATCTAGAGCCTTAGTTATAGTCCATAATAACTCTTGCACATAAATATGAATGGTGTTTACCATGTGGTCAATCCATAATCAAGCAACATTTTTCAATGGTATGGTAAATCACGCCTTGATAGTAAAAATTGTTGGTGTGTCTTAAGAAATAACTCAAGAAGAAAATAGTAGTAAGTATGATCACAAAAGGCACCTCGAGTGATATTTCACCGGTAATATGGAAAATAGAGGATTTATGTGGTATAAATCAGCCTCTTTCTCAAGGTGTAGCAGCCAACACAAGGTCTAAGAAAAGAAATATAGAGGAGGAAAATCATCAAATAAAATAATTTCTCAACCTTCTATCATGCCCCAAGGATTCAAAGTGGCTCAAATCCGGTCCTAGGCTCACAAAATCAGTCTAGAGCACATGTTGTATTAGTTTATGTTCAAGAGAAAGTGGCACCAAGAAAACGGTAGTAAAAGGGTATCCCATATCCTTTTAGTATCATTGACCACATGAAGAAAACAAATGTAAGCATCTCTATGTGGGAATATTTGATGATTCTGGGACAAAGGGACCTTTTGCAATAAGTTATAGTTAACTTTCCCAACTCAAATGAGTCACCTAAGGAGTAAGAGAAGGTCCTCACTAATGTAGTGTAGCAAAAGGAGGGTCAACCAAGTAAAAATTTGAAGCCTCCACTATTTTATGTGTCCTTGATTATTAGAAACAATCTTGTACACAACTGCATGATTGACTTAGGGGAAAGCAAATCAGTGATGCCAAATCAAATTACAAATCGACCTAGGGTCTTAAGTATGAGCTTATTTATAAAGGAGTGGTACAATTATACAGACAAAAGTGGGGATAATTTGATTGATTAAAGGAATGAATCTAAAATTTCATGTATGCCCAAATTTCATAGTTTAGCAATACATATCAATGACTGATATACAACCACTCTTTTCTTTGTGCTTGTCTAGGGATTTTATAGATAAAATGTGAGGATAATTTCCATACATGCTCTCCGTAACAAGGTATGAAGATAAAGCTACAATCCGATCTCGAGATAATTTCCAACAACCATACCGATCCTTCCATGCCAAGTCCAATCAATGCCAATTTTTCATCCTTTGATAAAGAATATTTCTGAAACACTCTGAAAGTGGATACTAAGATTGAGGTCATTCGAGATTTAAAACTTGATGAGTGGGATCACAAAATACATGCTTATGATCTATACAAAGAGGTGGAGGAAGTTAAATTCAACATGGTTTTTACATGAAGAAAATCCACATCTTTCAAACATCACTAAACCAAACGATGAAGATGACAATAAAGTTTGGTAATTGTTCTTCAATAATAAGCAGGAACATGAAAGGTGTAGGAGGACGAGCGATTCTTATATCTCCCAAAGGTATGAAATATTATTTTGATTTAAGATTTCATTTTGTTTTCTCAAATAATACAGCTGAGTATGAGGCATTAATCAATGGATTACATTTGGAAAGGAAAATAGGTATGAAGAACCTATAGGTTTTGGGGATAATGAACTAATAGTAAACAAGATTAGAGGGCTTAATGCTGCTAAAAATGATCTCCTCAAGAGTTATAAGAACTGGGTATGGGATCTCATTGAATACTTTGAGGCATTTAACGTTGATTCCATTACAAGGAAGAATAATGAGGCATGCGGACATGATTGCAACAACCGGAGCAAAATTTGACGTCATTGATAGTATCAAGAAGGACCAAACTTAACCTCATATCAAAGTAGTTGTGAGACCAGTGAGTTTCGGGAAAACAACACAAGCTAGAAAGTGTTCGAAAGTGACCAAGTAAATCATCAATTTATGGTAAGAGGAAGTTGAGTTCTCCTAAAAAAATCAAGACAAATTGGAGTAGTAGTATTTAGATTAAGTAGTCTAGTTGAGAACAAATAAGATACCGAAGGTATAGTGATCCTGGGTCAATATTTAATCCCAATGATAAATATTTCGGTTTAAGAGGGTAAATTACTCCAAATTGGAAAAGTAAGAACTCAACAATAAAAATACGATTTCATATAGCTTTTCCAAGAATTCCCAAACATATTTTCTTGGAGCTACGAGGACTTAAAAGAATTTAATCCATGGTTGACACAACACACTATTGAACTAGATCGGAAGCCAATCCGATTAGACAAAAGAAATGGCTAGCAAACCCTCATATCAAACTTCTCATGAATAAGGAATTAAACAAGCTCATTGAGGAAAGCATATTCTTTCGATCAATCAATCTTCGTGGGTGGAAAATATAGTGCCCGCTTATGAAAATAAATGGGGAAATCAAGTTGTGTGTAGATTTCTGGGACTTGAATAGGGATTCTATCAAGGATCATTAACCGCTCTCATTGATGGAGAAGATTTTGTAAGTAGTATATGGTTCATAAATGTTATCTCTTAGATAGCTAATCGGGATATAACTAAATCATGGTGAAAGAGGAAGACCAATTCAAGATATCCTTCACCACCAAATGGGGAACATACACTTATATGAAAATGAAATCCGTGTTGTCAAATGTTGGGGTAAAATTTTAGAGGGATATGGACATGGCATTCAAGGGATTGATAAAAAGATAGTTCTTGTGTACTTAGATGACATTATTGTATTTTACAAGAATGCAACAAGTCACCTCCATCACCTCAGGCAAGTGTTCCAAAGATGCAAGAGATTTAGAGTGTCTCTAAATCTAAAGAAGTGTATATTCCTAGCTCATGAAGGAAATATCTTAGGCCACATTGTGTCTAAGGAGGTGCTAGCAATTGATCTAGAAAGAGTTGAGTAAATCCATGTAATACTATTGCCAAGTCATAAGAAGGCTCTCCAAATCTTCTTGGGGAGAATTAATCTTTTCAAAAAGTTCATGCCGCTTTTTTCTACTCTTTTTAATCCATTAGCAATGATGTTTAGGAAGAACCTTCCATTCAAGTGGACAGTGGGGGGAAAGGAGATTTTTGAAGATACCAAGCATACCATATCCCAAGCTCTAAATCTCATCAATATAGAATTCTCCAAATAATTCATTCTCTATGCCTTTGGTGGTTCAGACACCATCTCCACAATCTTTGTGCAATAGAATAGGGAGGGATCCGAGTAACCGATTGCCTTATTCATTTAGAGGTTGGACGATTATGAGGTAAAGTATCATTTTATTGAGAAACATTACCTCACTATTATCAGGAGTTTGGAAAGGTGTGGTAACTTGGTTTTAAATAATAAAATACAGTTGTTAGTGTCTCATCTCAAGGTCAAGTATTTTCCTTTGAACAAAGACCTTAATGAGAAAAGGGCTAGTTGGATAACCAAGGTCGTGGAGAATGAAATTGACATTAAGGTATCTAAAATAGTCTATGGAAAAGGCTTGTGTGAATGGCTAGCTTCCACTCAAAGATGATATTTTAGGGGGTAAATAGAGACCTATTTTGGAGTTACAAGATGATCAAGAGAAAGCAGCCAATAGCTCACGCAATCCTTGTTAGACCTGTGATATATTTCACTTCCTTCAAACAAGTCAATTTCATCAATAATTGAGTAAGGCCAAAAGAAGGTATTTCAGGTTTCATTGTATTTCATTTGCATTGGTTTATGGTTTTTTGTTCGAAAGGGATTTGAATGGTATCCTCCTAGGATGCATCAAAACAAATCAGATAGAAAAGGTATTACACAAGTTTCATGATGGAGAAATAGGTGGCCATTTTTCCCAAATGGTACAACTCTTAGAATTATGAAGGTATGGTATTATTGTCCTAACCTCTTTAATGACTATTATGCATGGATTAGGAAATGTAAAAATTATGCCTTTTACGGGTAAAGAGAAGCTAGTAGCCCTTCCACTCTACACCATTTCTATAATTGAGACATTAATGGAATGGGAGATGAATTTTGTTGGATTGATTAATTGAAACTCTAGATTGCATCACAAATGGATCCTTACAGCCATAGATTACTTCACCAAGTGGATGAAGGTAGTTATACTCAAGGAAGCAAATGAGGCCAACATCCTAGATTTTATGAGGGTATTGTAGCTAGTTTTGGATTACTTTCAATGATAATATCAAATAATGCCTTAAATTTTGTTAGGACAAAAATATTTGAATGGGTAGTGAAAAATGACATATATTTGAGCACTTTCTCAAATTATTATCCTCAGGGTAATGGGCAGGCTGAGTCCACCATCAAAAGTATTTCTAAGATTATAAGGAGGGTTCTAGATGAGAACCAGATAACATGTCACACCAAGTTGAAATCATCCTTGTGGGCTGATAGGATTACTCCCAAGAGGTCAACAAGGAACTCTCCTTATAGGTTAGTCTATGGGAGGGAAGCAAGGCTTCCCATATCTCTTGAGTTACCAACATTGGAAATTATTAAGTAGCTGGATCTATATGATTTTCGGCCCATGGAAGCTAGATATACAAATTTCATGGAGTTGGAGGAGTTGAGGGACCATGCAGTGCAAATCATGGATAAAGTTAAAGCTTTGATCAAGAGGTTCTTTGATAGTAAGGAAAAAAATAGAACCTTCCAACAGGGAGACTTGGTCCTAAAATGGGATTCATAAAGAACCAAACTAGGAAGAAACTCAAATTTTGATGCAATATGGAGTGGCCCTTACTTTATATTAGTCTGTAAGGCTAACAATGCTTTCCAATTATCTAAGTTGGACTAGGAAGAATTGTAAATTCTAGTCAATGGAATGTATCTTAAGAATTGTTACTAAAATGAAGTTTTCTTCCTTATAGATATTATTTTAGAATTTATAATTCCTCCAAGTTCTTCTAGCACATTGCTTTGTTGTAGCTTGGGTTGTACTTTAGTAATAAGTAATGTGAACACTTTGAATTTACCATTTGGGATGTGTATGAATTTACATGTTTATATATAGTTGTAATTTTTTTGTTGTTATGATGATACAATTAGACCCAAAAAGTGTTTTAGAGGTTTAAAGGGTGAATTTCTCAAATGTCGACCAATTTTAGAAATTAGAATGACTCCATACCCAATTGATCCTATGAGGTCATTGGTCTTTTAGATCTAGTAGGCAGATTACCCCATGAGTCACCAAATTGTTATCCATATTTTACAAAGACCGCAAAATGGACAACTTAGCGTGAAAAAGTGTTGGCAAGTTGATGGGAAAAGGAATTCTTCACAATATTTAGGGTAGCTCAATTTTTGGCTTGACCGAGTTGGTCTTAACTAGTGGTGAGCTAGCTCTCCATGGAGAATGGCTGAGTTGGTTTTGATGGGTTAGTTGTTTTTTATGAATACAAAGACTCGTGAGAAAGTGTCATGAGAAAATCCACCAATAACATTATATATGTTACCAACCGGTAGTATTTTAGGCGCATCGGCTTGTAGCAAGATTAGAGACAGTAACAAAGGAAAACCATGTAGAAGATCGATAAAATCCTTAAATGTTACCAATGGGAACATGTAAGGATGTTACTAGCCAAGTAGTATGGATTGATGGCATGGAAGAGGATTAGTGGTAGCTGAAGAATGCTACTAGATTGTACCATTTTGGTACTATTGACTATTTGTAAAAGTGTGACAAGGAGAAGTAGTTGGGTGACAAGAAGGGTGTTGGTAGAATTTGTACAAATGCTACCATGTGACAATAAATTTTGTGCTACCAGATGGTAGTATAAAAGGGAGCATTTGTACTACAATGGAACAAGGCATCAATAATAGGGAAACATGCCACCAACGATTGCATTAATGTAACCGATTGACGATTGGGAAAGTAATGAAATTAATGTGACCAATCGACACTAGAAAGAATAATGCAAAATCTGGATGAGCACAAGAATGAACTAGGCATTAATGGAAGTAGTACAAAGTTTGTTCCCACCAATGTAATGAATGATGACCATGTAATGAAAGGATCAATTTTTATGGTCCCCCATACCTCTTTAATGAAATATGTCATTTGGTGAGGAAATTTAGAGGATCTTCATCCATATGTTGTAAAATTTTCCACATTTTTAGGGAGACATTCTCAGTAATGTAAAGGAACTCTATCAAAAAAATTCCAGAGTTGTTGTGAGTTGAAGACCTTGATTTTGGGCATTTTTAAAGGATTATTGCCTTGTTCCTATATTGTAATTGATTGGGAATCATTTTAACAAATAAAACTGGTATTTTGTGGCTTTTCCTTTCCCTAACTTTAGTTATATTCCACTACTTTCCTTCTGCTATATTTTAAGGTATACTATGTATGTTTATGTCTCTTTATAGGACCCAAATTTGTTATGCCCCACAAAGATGGAGATGTAAATTTTGTTTCAGATCTGTGGAAATTTTTTTATACCCTCTCCCACTATGTCCTCTCCCCATTTTCTCTCATGAATAATATCTCCACTCCCCTTGCTCTTGGTGCAATCACCCCCTTAGTTTATAAATTTGATTGTATGCATCTCTCTCTTCCCCGGTTCCTGGAATTCTACGTTAGTATTAGAATAGTTGCATTTTATTTCTAGGAGTAGATTTTAGCATTAAGAATAGGTAGATGATCAACTATCTCTGGAGGCTTGTATCAATTTTTGGGTCCCACACCTTGAGAAAATATCGGTTAGAAAATTACACCGATTTCCCAAAAACTCACTTGCAAGCATTCGGAGGGTGCAATAATTTTGCACTAATAGTTCCATCACACTATTATCATCAAAATGAAATTTTGTCACAAGTTTGTTCATCTAGTATTAACTTGATCTTAGCACTATTTGGTCTATTTTCTCATGTTCTCATATTTCTTTAGCTTTTTCCAAGTTTATTCTCCTCCTTTCGAGTTTCATTCACTCCTTTTAATCAACTAACTT
Organism: Taxus wallichiana var. yunnanensis; assembly: GCA_018340775.1. Taxonomy (NCBI): domain Eukaryota; kingdom Viridiplantae; phylum Streptophyta; class Pinopsida; order Cupressales; family Taxaceae; genus Taxus; species Taxus wallichiana. The sequence continues at coordinate 699,179,696 of CM031244.1, forward strand.
AATTTATTCCTTTACTCTCATTTAAGAAAATTGTTAAGAAATTTTTATTTCCTCCTCTAAGGCTTCTCAACAATAATGTAGCCAGATAATTAAGAATTTCTTCAAAATGATGACTCAATCGAGATTTTCCACAATCCTCAAGGCTTGTAACACACGCTCACTTCACCTCCCAATATGACCAACTTATTAATTTTTCATGAACTTGACTTCTAGGATACTTTTTCTCAAGAATGATATGATTGTCCTATTTAGCTAGAAGACTATACATGTATGAGTTTCCCTCTCTTAATAATTTATAACTCTTAGTTCACACAACTTTTCCTATACCTCCTTTCCACCTATAATCCTCCATAAAACCTCCGAATACTCCAAATTTCTTAAAGGATGAGTAAAACTATTGTACTAAGAATGATTTTCATCCAAACCCTAAAAACTGGTAATATAACAATCAACATAATGTTTTATAATTTTGGGATTAGAAGTATTCTTCCTATTATCTTGATACCTCATGATTACCTTGAATATACTAGAAATTCTCTCTTCATCATCAGCATAGAGAAATATTAGTGGTTTCTTTTTGTCAATTACACACATTTTCTAATCTTAAACCCTATAACAAGGTGTCATAGACTATCAAGAGAGTTTGAAGCTTAATTTTATGTGTTTTTATCAATGTGAACTTTCTTAATGACTCACTAAGGCTCCTTCATTCCTTAAAGAAATTATATCAATGTTCATACTCTATTATATAGGTTCTAGTTTCATAAACAAATATCAAAAGACTTTCATAACAAAAGTTACATTTTTGTTTCTTCAAACTCACATGTAAGATCCGTAACCACACCACCAACTTGATAATATCAAAAACTTAATATTTTTTTAGTCTTAAACCTTCACACGGGTGTTCATGCAATTATCACTCCAAATATCTTTTCACTCATTCAAAGGTACATACTCAATCTTACATCATTTCAAAAAGTCCTATATTATTAAATAAACTATCTTTTTTGACATACTATCATTCTTAGGCTTCTCTTAGGTCCTCTTTGGAACTCTACCTACCTTCAACACCAGTAAAAACATTCAAAAAGTAAAAAATAAGCAATAACCATTCAAAAATGTACGTACATCCATCAAAACATTGAATGGTGCTCAAGAAAGTTCTTTCACTTATCAATTTATAGGACGATAAAAACTTTTGATCCATTTTTATATTGATACAAAGTTTCTTCCACCCCTAAAAACTTCTTACTACTCACGACATCCTTTATTTGAAGGTTTTTCCATGTTAATCAAGGAATAAAGAGGTAGTTAGGTTTTAACCAACTAGCCCAACTATAATTAGACAAACCATAGGTAATTAGGGTCATGTTGGGATCAAATAAGTCATCTTCTAGGTAAATTCACATTGCATGACCCTTTTTCAATCATTTTTTATCCTACACTAACTCTTAAACCTCGACACACTATAAAAACAATTTAACCATTTAAAAATTTGTTTTGGGTGGAAACATCCAAATACCACTTATTCCATGCTATAATATTCCACATGGACTTGATACATGCCAAGAAAATCGTATGGATCATTAAAACCTAATATAACTAAAAACAAAAATTGATTATTACAAGTGATTCTCCTACATCATACTTCCCAGGTGGAGAGAATTGGGCTCATTTTCGTTTTCTTTCTTGTTTTCCAATTTATTTTCCTTCTTGACTTGATTTTCTTATTCTCAGGGTGAGATCCACCCTTATTGATTCTCTTTTATCCTTTCTTTGTCTTTTTATCTTCTTGTTTATTTAATTTTATTTCACAATATTTTTCTTTGTCTTAATTCTTTCATTTTTTTCTTCTTCTACTCTCGGGTGCTTCATCTAATCAGGTTCCTATACATTTTCATCTTCCCATGGTCTCTTCCAATCTGATTCAACTTGATCTTCATGTTCTTTGACTTCTTCTCCATCATTTAGAATCTTCATTAGTTCTTTCTCTACTTTTCTTTAGTCTTCTTCATCTTTAAACTAGTTTGAGTTTTCTTATTCCATCATAATTTGTTTTCAAATCATCTCTTCTTCTGCTTTAAATTCACCTTCATCTTCATTGTTTCTTTCATCTTTAGTTTCTTTGTCTTGTATGTCTTCATTCATGACAATTTTATTTGTTTTTACTTCTATATTTGTCTCACCTACATTAACATATGACAAAGAAATATTATAATAAAAATATGTAGGCCATTTAGCCTTATGGGAAGCTCATTTAAAGAGATCTTCTTTATATTTACTATGTTGTCCTTCTTCACTATTATGCTCTTCTTCTTCACCCAACATCACACCAACTTCTAGATAACAATAACTAATCTCCATACTCCTTTTATCCTTTTTCTCTTATATTTTACAAGAATTTGCTTTCTCTTTCTCTCAATAAGCCACTCAATGGGCCCCTATACTCTTCTTTTCATAATCAAACCAAGAACTTGACTTTCCCTCTTATTTCTCCCTATCACTAAATTCAAATACTCCTCTATCTCTATAAACTATGCTAACATCTCCTCATTTTTTATCCTCTTCTCCATTTCAATCTCATTTAACTTTTTATAATACTCATCTGCAAAGAAACACTTAGTATTTCTCACATTCCCTCTCTTAACTCTCTCTCTCTTCTTCTCTTCTTAAATAAGTCTTTTGCACATTTCTTCTTCCAAGTACCTCACACTAGGATTACACCTTTTCTTTTGGAAAAATTTCCTTCTTTCCTACCTTCCAAATCTATTCCACCTTGGATTACTCTCCACTTATTTCTATCTTCTCTTTTAATCCTTTAAGGAAAAGGTTTATCTTCTCACTTCTTAACTATCTTCTTCACTTAAAGAATTAATTTTTATTTCTTCTCCCAGGAGAATACCCACTATAATACCATATGATAGAAAAAAATATCAAATTATTGGTTAAAACAATAAGGTTAGCTTCACTAGCATTTAATATCATCAAACCATGCAAACTATACACAACTTAGTAAGCCTAATTTTGTTCACAAACATCAAAATAGCAAAGACAACTCATTTTATGGCTAAGAACACTTTTCACCTACTCAAATGCATCAAGCAAACATGATTAATCATGTAAAGAGGTTTTATACCATCACTTTTTCTCATTCACCATTCAAGACCTTAAAAACTAGCTTGTAGCCCTTCTAAATGACAATTTTTGATAAATAAAACACTCCAAAATCTTTAGATCTCACTATTAAGTTTTTCAGATACCCTTTATGGTACTTAAGATGAATCTAATTTTCAAGTCTCAAATACAAGAAAATTCATTTTTATTCTTCTTCTACTATTCACATTTAGTCTTATTTAATATCCCTTCTAACATATAAAGCTTGTAACTAAGAAGAACCTGTCAATTTTCATGAAGAAGTGTTTTTTTTTCTAATAGCTTTTATGCATATCTTACTTCAAGGGTAGTTTCAATATCCATCTCTCAACAAAACTCACCCAACACCTATTTCTCCTTTTTACCTAGGTTTATTAGGTATTTCTTAGGGTTTTAACTTTCCTCTCAAGGGTTTTAGCACTTATCAATTAGTTTCAATATAGGTTACCCCTTACACCACAACTAAAATTATCAAGAACCTTTCAAGGTTCCATAAAACTATTATCAACAAAATGTCATGTTCTAAAAATTTTGGACATGTATGTTTCACTTGCTCTTAATACTGTTTAGTCTATTTTCCCTTGTTCTCATAATTATTTAGATTTTCTAAGTTTCTTATACCTCCTCTTTTCATTTTCATTCACTCCCTCTAATCACCAAAATCAAGTTATTCCTTTAGATCATTTAATACACTTCCTAAGAAATGTTCATTTCCTCCTCTAACGCTTCCCAATAGGATTGTATCAGGACAATAAAGAATTCCATCAAGATGATGACTCTATGGAGTGTTTTCAAACTCCTAAAGGATTATAATAGAGTCATTTCATGATGTAGGAGCATTAATCCAAAGCCTAATTTAGTCACATTAAAACCAATTTTGACTTGATAAGGTCTCTAGATGTCCTAGGAGACAATTTATTTTTTTTGGTGAACTCAAAAGGTTAAAATTTCAAATAATGGAGTTTCCTCCATTTCTAACAATTTGAAAAGTTGAACCATTTTTATCCAATTTTGACTTTTGAGGTAGGTGTAATTTGTTTTAAGATATATTATAGTATGTTGTGTTGGCCATTGTGTTTTTTTTTTCATTGATGTCAAATCCATTGATGGCAAAGGGTGTCATGGTATGGTTTGAGTCTCCATGAGGTGTCAATCAATAATCAAACATGAAGGTTGATTGGTTGTGTCAAGTTTGGTGAAGGTATATTGTGTCCTCGTGTATGGTTGAGTAAGATAAGTCACGATTTAAGTATTACAAAGTGATTTGTTGAGTTTCATGAGGTAAAGAATGGTCCTAATGATATGTTATAGGTGTTTATGATTCTACATGTGGTCGGTATGGTGTGTCTTTCCAATCTTTTTCTAGCCCTAGAGCATGCGAATAAGTTGGATGTGTAAGATTTATACTTGATCGGTATTTTCCAATCATGTTAGTAGCATGGTGATGGTATACAAGGAATGTATCATGATTTTTAGGTCTGTACTAAGTGGTTTGGTGCTTCAATGAGGTCCGTGGAAAGAAAGCGGTGAGAGAACATGAAGTTTAACACATGCAAATGAGATTAGATAGAGAGTTTTAAATATATTTGTGCTATGTGGTGAATATTTATAGGTATAAAATGTTATAATGATGCTTCATGAAACGTTTCAGGTCATTCTAAAGAATTATTTTCAAGATATGCAAGTTTTAGAAAAATCAGGTAACAGTGTGTTTTTGAGACAAATGTTGAGATTTTGATGCTTGTTTTGAATTGTGTGTGATGCATCAGAGCAAGATAATTTTAGGGATGTTTTGGCATTAAAATGATAAGGTTTATAAAAATAATTATGTGGTTTGATCATCATGTTTTTATGAACGATAGTGAAGAAGGTAAAGTTGTTTGAAACCCTAGCTAAACCCTAGCTAAGAGTGACTTGCAGAAGATTGAGTATAGTGAGACTATTTTGATTTATTTTGAAAAATTTATGATTGGATGATGTAGAGGACTCCTCCATATTTCCATAAAGGTATGTTTTTTCTTGTTACAATATGTGGGCCCCACCTGAAAATGATAGTTTATGAAGAAGTTTAATTTTTGAATAATTCGTCAAATAAAGTAATGAATAAATTGGCATTTATGATATCCTAGAATGTTTTTGATGTACATGAATGTTTAAGATGAAAAAGTGCAAAGTGTGCCTTATTTGTGAAAACTAGTTTTTGGGGCAATTTGGAGCAACTTTAAGTAAAATTGACATTGCAAGAGCTACATGAAGAGTTAGGAGATGATTCAAGTTGTGTTGTGAAGTTGGTTCAAAGAAATTTACTTTGGTATATCAAATTTTATTATTATATAAGATATGAAAAAGTTATGAGCTATTATTTGAGGGTTAATATTAAAGGATGTTTGTTCTAGTATGGTGTCAAGTTGCTTGATGAGGTAAGGTGATGTTTCTGAGTTCTTCTTTATTAGGGAAGGTTTTTGAGTTATTATACATAATTTATAAGGGTTTTCCATGATTTGGTTGCTATTGGAAGTGATTTTTGAGGTGATGGAGCATGTTGGGCTAATGACCAGTTGCATAAAAAATAGTTTGTAGAAATTAGCTTGGTTAAAGGCCTTCCACTTTGATTCAAAATAATTTCGAATATGTTATGGAAAGGTAATTCAAATTTATTTAAATTTATGCATGTATTGGTTCATGATGATTTGATTTTATGCATCTTTGAGTTTTATTTGTGAAGAATAAGGTAACTACATTTTTAACATAAGCTTGTTTAGGATGAAAGATTGAGTTGATGTTTTATACCAAACGGAAAGTAAATAGGTATGAAAATTATTTCTAGTAAAGAAATTTTGAGGTATGTAAAGTCACAGAAAGAGTGAAAACTATATGAGTTTAGAAAACTGGGTTTTGGGAAGTTTGATTTAGTGAAGAGGAAAATTATTGTGGTTTGAACCAATGGATGTTTCATGAGTTATACATTCCATAACAAAGTGATGTAAATTACCTAGGAATTCAATATGGTGGTGGTCACATGCTATATTTGATGTGTTCTTGAGGCCCAAAGGTGAAATCGGGATGTTGATAGTAATTGTTTTGTGAAGGATATGAGCCAATGAGCCAATTAATTGAAATATATGATTGTTTAAAGTAAATTTGAGACCATTTATGAGGTTTTTATGATATATTACTCATTTTTGGTGAATTTTGTAGCTTGAATAAGCATGGTTTTGGCATGAGTGTATTTTTCTCATCCTAGAGATGGGGTTGTGAGGATTTTTGATGCACGATGAGTTGTTTTTGGCATGACCAACCCATATGGGTTATATGTGACTATTTTTAATTATTAAAATAGAATTTAATTAAGTTTTATTTGTCATGAAAAAATTTAATCACCAACCTATGGTGAGTTAGAAGAAGGAGAAGGCTATAAAGCTAGTGTTTTCTGTCTATTAGTGGGCTAGTGCTCTTAGCATTTAAAAGTGTGACCCTAGCACGAGTGAATGCCAAGTATGATTGTTTGATATTGTATCAGAGGAAGTGTTTTAAATTTCAATAAATGTTAAAGAACATGTGTGCATGAGGTTAGAGCCAAAACAAGTTGCAAAGAAGAAGAAAGAGCGAGCTAGAGGATTGAGGGTTTCAAGGTGATGTTGTGAGTAGAATTAGAGGTCTCCATCAATTGTGGCCAAAAAAATTTATATCTCATCATCATCAAGTGGATGAGTTGGTACTTGGTCATCTTGGGGGTTATAGTCTCATTTTAGAGTTGGTTCTTTACTAAATTAGGGGTGGTGCTCTCTTGTAGGGTTGTTGTTTTACTAAAATAGGGGTTGGTGCTCCTTGTGAAGTTCATGATTCACTTAATTTATTTTATTTGTGTAATAAAAATAGATTTTTATTGGGTTTTATTCCCCATGAGGATTTCCCACCTACAGATGGTGTTCATGTGTCTTTGTCCTTGCTTCTTGTTCTTATGAATGGTTAATACACATCTAAAGTGCTTATATGATTATGAATGTTAAATGAATGAATTTGATGATGAATGTATGTTATGGTAAATGAAATAAAAAAATTTAAGGATTGATTCATCCCTCTCTCATTCCATTGTTCTTCTAACAATTGGTATCATAGTATGTCCTTGAGAAGCAAGTTTAATCACTTTAAGTAAATTCTCTTGAAGCCCAAAGCCATGGGTAAACCATCAGATGTTGAAGCATCCCTCAGAACTATTAATGAAGTATCTCAGTCATTAATTGATAGCTTGGAAGATCAGATCAAGTGCATGGAAGATGATCATAGTCAAGTCATTTAGTTTTTGGAGTCACAAATAGATAAGTTGTCTAAAACCCTAAAGGTCAAAGAAGAAGATTGCAGCAAGTATGAAGATGAGTTGAGATCCTTAAAATCAGATTTAGGTAAGCACACAATAAGTTGAAGACCTATGAAAATTTAGAGAAAATTTCAAAATCCCTAAATGACATATTTGACAAAAAAAAGATACAAATGACAAATCTAGTCTTAGCTACAAATAAGAACATTCAGAGAAGTATGAAGTGAACACAACTCAACCTAGTGTTTTTGTTAAGGATATGAATGTTTCTAAATATCTCAAGAAGGTAATTATGTAGCCTAATGTAATGAAATCTACAAGTAAGTTCAATGGTGTGTGTTACTCTTGTAATACTTTTGTCATAGAGCTAGAGATTGTAGAAGGTTTGTTAAGAATGTATTACCATGCAGCAATGGTAGGCATGATATTTCATATCATTCAAGAGATATTACATGCTATAGTTGTCTCAAGAAGGATCATATTGAAATTTTTTTCGTCAAGATTCTCCTAATCAGATTTGTAAGAATGATAAGAAGCATGAAATTGTGTTCTATATTTTCAATCATATAAGCCATGTAGTTAGACATTTTCATCAAAATATCTCTTAAAAAAGGATGAATTTGTTAGAGGTAAGATTTTGTATGCTTGTTTCAAGTGTAAGCTAGTTGGACACATTGCAAGGCATTGTAGGGTGAAAGTAAACACATACAAGAGGAAGGATGACATTAGGAATGATAATGTTGGGAAAGTAAAGGAATGACCCATTTCTACTCTAGTCAAGAAGGCAAAATAATATTCCAAAGTTGTTTGTTCCAAATCACAAGGATTTATTGTTAAAAGAAACCTTTTGTTATTGTTTGCTCAAGAAGACTATTATGTAGATGACATAAAAGAGAAAGTACAAAACCTAAGGAAATACATTGTGGATCTTGGTGTCATGTTACTTAAGGAAATGGATGTTCTTCCATGCTAGAAGGATGTAGATGCTTTTAGTGCCTCCATTAGGCTTCATGGAGCCATCATCCAGTGTTTGAAGCATAATAAGGTATGCTCATGAGTCCTTGTTGATAAGGTGTTTGATATTTTCAATTTTGTGTACAAAGACCTTATGTCCTTGAAGGTTTTTGGATTTTGATTATCCATGTTTGGTCTTAAATTCCATTAAAAGTGTATGTACTCATCACTAGCATGATTGCATAAAAATAAAAGTAAAGGTTATATGTCTTGAGCTCTCTAATGTACAACTTTAATTGTTCTAAGGATTTAAAAATTTCTTAAGTTAATTATATGAGATTTTTGAGTCTGAGTTTAATGCTATCATGAGAAGGTATAAGTAAATCTATTAGGTTTTTTGGTCTATGTGTTGTGTCTTGGCTCATGTGTGCTATGTAGAAGTCATAATCTAGGTTTATGATTGTTTATAAGTACGTATGAGTCATCTAAATACCTAATAGATTGATATAATATGAGTCTATTCTATCAATGATGATTCGAGCACATAAGTGTTGATGTTCTTGCATTAAAAGTCTACTCTCATGAAGAAGAAGAGTCCTTTAAGGTTTGTTTGTTATATATATGAGTTATCGAGTTATTGGACTATAAGAGTAAAATTGAAACACTAAGTTAAGTTTCTCTATGAACCTCATATGTGCCAAGATTTTTGCAATTAAGATAAAAATAATTGATTCTAATTTTTTCCTCAAGAATCAAAAGGGGTCAAGTGTGACAATGTCAAAGGGTGCTATAAGTAGGTGTGTGAATCATAATTATAATCTTATGTTTGGACTCATGATGTTGAGTCAAGTTGTAGTCGTTATCTCCGTGGTCATGATTTTGTCTCTAAATTGTCAAAACGTATGTGTTTTCTTGAATAATGTATGACAACAAGTCAATAAAATCAAGAGGGTTCTGTAGAAGGGTAAGATATTGTTTCTTAGTATGTCATGATATCTCTGTTAGTAGTTTGAAGAATGCACATGAATGGAGCACTCTAACATAGGCATGAAAAATTTATGTATACTCCTATGGGATTTAGGTAATGATGAATATGGATTATCCATGGATGATGGTGGTTTCCATATGATTGTACCTTGATGAAAATTTTCTATGTGTTGACAATATTGTGCAAATTCAGGTATGTACTCTACTATGATGAATAGTTTAATCAAATTCCCCGAATACCTTTTCTCAAAATTTAAATATGTTGTAAACCTTGTCAAATGAAGGTGAAATGTTTCATCCTATATGATTGAATTGATCTATCTTTTGTGTCAAAAAGTTTGTTGAGTCAAAATTATGCCTATCCTATAGCATTTGATCTGAGATATTTCCTATAAAGTTTTGTTAGTTTGGGTCAACCATGAAGCTTCTCATTTCAAGGTAAAACAACAAAATGAAATATGTGTCAAGTCAATATTGTCAAATCCATGATCATGGTAAAATTTTATTGAATTTGTGGTCTATGTCATTGTCATATAGGCATGTTGGGAATGTTTTGATCCAATAAATATGGTATATGGTTGTCAAAATGATTGTTGATGTACTGATGCTCAAATGTATCTAGTGAGATGTGTCAATTTGAGGTGGTCATCAATGTACAGAATCAAAGAGTGAAGTATTGAGAAGATCAAGAATCTATCTTCTCAAGAAATTTATCTTGATGGCTAGGACAAAAACATGAGATTGCATGGCATGTGCAATAAAAAATATGCACAAAAAGTATAATGTTGAAGAAGTTCATTTTATTTTTGTTTCATGAAGAGAAGTCTATCAAATATGGTTGAGCTATGAAGGAAGAAAATGTGAATCTATAGGGTTCTCACAGTAACAAAGATTATATGAATAAGAAGGGAGTGAAAAATTTTTTTGATGCCAGTATACTAGAACCGTGTTTAGTAAGATCAATATTCCTCGGGTATTCAAAGTGAGCTTATGTTTCAAAGAGAAAAAGTCGACATAGTGTATCAGATTATAAAAATAGAGAAGAGTCCAATAGTATGTTTCTTAGGTGATATACATGGTCTATGAAGATCACCTAAATTTAAAAAGATAATTATGTAGTTAAAGGAGGGAAAAAGAAGCTACTCATGCTTGGTGTCAGTAGTATGGGATTTTTGGAGTACTATAGAAGTCTTTTGGATCATCAAAACTAAATCTTATAGTGTCTCTTATATATGAAATGATGAAATAAGAAATGTTGTGTATTTCATGATATTAAGAGGTATGAGAATGATTCTAATAGGTTAATAAGGGCTTAGTGACATTGAAAGTACAATAATTCATCTTACAGTCAAGAAGAGTTACTTAGGATAGGGGGAGCCTTTGATGTCTTTGATTCAAGTGACCTATATGTTAAGAAATCATAGAAAGGAAAGATAATAGACAATGTTATCTAAGTTAGTTATTTAAAAGGCTAAAAGATAATATGTAGCTGAGTATAGTGTCTTATTAGAAGGTGAAAAGAGGTATGTAGGTCTCAGTATTGAAGTAATAAGGATGCTATAGGTTATTGGCATATGACAAAGAAAGATAATGAAGTTTCATGACCATGTAATATGATCAAGAATGGAAAATGCATATATATTAGACGGACATAGTATCACCTAGGTATATTGGCTTATATAAAGGTTTAGAATCTACTACAAGATAACTTAAAATGCATGAAAATAGTGTGATAAGGCCCGATATTTTCCACCAAGGTAGGGGATCTGAAGTGATTATGAGAAGACTTTAAGAAAACATGTGATTATTTGACATGGTTGTAAGTAAGAAAATTGTGGGGGTCATTTTTTTATCATCAAACAAAGTGATGAGGGTCATAAAAGATTCAAAGTAGATAAAAATGACCGTGTAAGTGCTTTAGGACCAATTTGAAGTGTTTCCTCCATCCACAAGCACATCCATAAGGGGTAAGAAAGTTTTTTTGTAATTTTAGCTAGATGAAATTAGCATAGACCCTGTGGGGAGTTATAAGTGGTTGAACCATGAATTATGAAGTTTTATAAAGGCATGAAGAAGTTTTAATCAAATACACTTAAGTTGGAGTTTAGGGACAAGTAGTCCTAAATGGTGTTTATGCTATATATGGAGGAAGATTTGATGATTTGAGCATGGATTTGTCCTAGAAAGAGATATATGAAAAGATTGAAAATCATCATGGATAGTATCATCTTAGGGGGAGCCTTGTTAAGGTTCATATCAGGTCCATATGATCAATATTTCTGTTGTTGTAGTCAAATTAGAAAGGTTTCACTCCTGTGGGGATATTTCAGAGTCAAGTATTTCAAGGTTTTGCTTTTTTACCATTTTGTTTAGTCATGTGTTGTCATTTTACATGTAGAGTCATCAGTATAGCATTTTTCATGGATGGAAAAGGGGAAGAGAGGCATCAAAAACATGGAAAAGATGTCATGTAGGTGTTGTACATGATTGGTTTCCATCAATGTTTCTAAATGTGGTTGTCATTAATGAAAAGGGGGAGATTGTTGGTCATTGTGTATTTTTTTGACATTAATGTCAACTCCATTGATGGAAAAGGGTGTCATGGTATTTTATGAGTCTCCATGAGGTGTCAATCGGTGGTCAAATATGAAGGTTGATTGGTTATGTAAAGTTTGGTGAAGCTTTATTGTGTCATGATGCATGGTTGAGTATACTAAGTCATGATTTGAGTCTTCCCAATAGCGAAAATTTTCATGGTGAATTTTTCATAAAATTGTGAATATTAGGAGCTTTAGAAATTGGAAATGGTTAATTTTCAACAGTTTTCTTCTTCCTAGATCCCCTAAAATTTCAGCCAATAAGTCATTTATATGTGTCAAATCACCTACTATTTACACTTAAACATTAACATATGCATGTATTTATCCAATGTTTCTAATCAAACTATGCTCATATTCACCAAGGTATAATACATAGCCCAGGGGGTTGCAACGGGGGGTACCCCCCTTGTGGGGTCTACGGGTTATGCACCCTGGTGGGGGTTCAGGGGTAGAACTCCTGAAAGCCATAGCTTATATGTCTATTTCTAGGGGAGACAACCATCTATTACTGAAGAGATGACCAGTTAAGACACTTTCATGTATAAATGTGCACACATATACATGGATGAGATGGAAATAAAAATATGATCATCCAATACTTCACCATCTAACCCAATCCATCTAATTCTACATAGACGAACATCAAACTCAGGTAATCTAATGATACATAGATGGTCATCCCACCTAATACTTCTGATTCTACATGGATGTCCATCCAACTTAGGTCACCTAGTTTTGCATAAATGGTCGTCTAACTTAGGTTGTCTAATTCTACATAAATGAATGTCCAATGTAGGCTATCTCATGCTACATAGACGAGTTTCTAACTCAAGCCATCTTATTCTACATAGATATCCATCCAACCTAAGTCATCAATGCTACATAGATGGTCATGTAAAAAATGTCCAACTTTGTGAAAATGTAAAAAACTTTGATATGTCAAATCACCTTTGTTGTGAATATTTCTTTTGGAGATTTCCCATTTTTTAAAAGTCAATTTTTGAGATTCACCACCCATTCTATAATAATGTTTTGCAGGAGGGTCTTTAAATGAACCTTGCTTCCTAAGTGATTTTTGAGTATCATGAGGTCAAGCATGGTCTTGATGATGTGTTATGGGTGTATATGAGTCTACATGTGGTCAAGTATGGTCAGGTCATGAAGTTACATGGTTGAGTTAGGTCTTTCTAGGCTTGTTTTTGTTGGCATGTTGTTGTTTAGGTGTTGGTATTGATGAAAAACAACATTAATGAAAAATTGGATGATGGAGTGGAGTCACATCATGTTGAGGATGATGATGACATGATGATTTAGGTTTTTAGTGGTTTCTTATGTTGATTCAGTGAGGATTGCTTATTCTTGCAAGCCTATTCAAGTGACCTAGCTATCCTAGGTGATAGTGGATGGAGGTGGAGATCCTTGGTGAATTGAGAATCCTATTGAAAGCATGGAGAACATGATTAGAGAGTTATGGACACTCATATAAGCTTCAAACTACATATACATGTTGGTAACCATGTTTCACATGCTTATTTAGTCCAAGTATGGTTGTTAGAATGAATGAGATTGAGTTATGGAGATATATGAGATAATGTATGCATGTATTCATTTTATTTATGATGTCGAGTATGTTAGGGCCTTTCGAGTGTTTCTATGGTGAGTTCTGATGTCATTACTCATGTTTGGTGAATTTGGGAGCTTGACCAAGCATATTTTTGTATGCTTTCATTTTTCTCATCCTAGTGGCGGGGTTTTGAGGCATTTTGGTGCAAGGTGAGTGGTTTTGATCATGACCAGCATATATGGGTGTTATGTGACCATTATAATTAATTTATTTGAATTTTATTATTATTTATTGGTCGAATTAGTCATTAGGGACCAACCTATCTCATGCTTTCATGAAGATAAGGCTATAAAGATTGTGTTTGAGTCCATTTGTGGGATAATACTCTTAAAGGGGAAGAGTGTGACCTAAAAGAGAGTTTTTTAATGTACATGTGCATGATTTGAAATCTAAAGAATAACATGATAGATTAAGGAATTATTGAAAGTATGTGTGTAACAGTTTAGAGCCAAGACAAGTGAAAGGGGAAGAATATTGCGAAAGATTAAAGACCTAGAAATTGACCAAAGGTGCCCAAGCTGAATTTTTGAACTTCATTAATTGTGACAGAAACAAAATCTAAGATAAAAATATTCAGGTGGTTGAGTTTTTTCTTAGTAATTCTAGGGGTTGTAGTCTTCTTGTGGAGTTATTACTTCACTAATCTAGGGGTTCATGTTCCTTTTAGGGTTGGTGCTCTACTAAACTAGGGGTTGGTGCTCCTTATGGGGTTGGTGCCTCACTAAATTTGAAGCATGGAAATATAATGTTTATGTTTCAAGTATGTTTTGTTCCCCATATTTTTTTCCAACTTAAATCTTGTGTTTATGAGATCTCTCTTATGTGTTATGGTTCCTTGAATGTATTGTGCACGAGTTAATAAGATATGGTTGAATGTTATTGATTACTAAAATTAATGGTAAATAAAATAAAGAATTTGTAGGGATAATTAACCCCCTCTTAGTCCATTTTTATTCCAAAAATTAGTATCCAGCCAGTGTCCTTGAGAAGTAATTCTAACATATTGAAGGAGATCGTAGAAGCACAAGCAATGGGTAAGTATTCAAAATATTAAGGCTAAATTAAGGGGAAGGAATGAAATATCTCTTTCATATATTAATTACTACCAATATCAGGTCAAGAACATGGATATATAGCATGATCATGCCATCAAGGGTTTGAAATCTCAAGTGGAAACTTTGTCTATTTCCCTAACGAGAGAAAAAGGATGCTTGTTCCAAGTATGAGGAAAAATTGAAATCCCTAGAATTAGATTTGGAGAGTGCATCAAGTTATTTGAAGTTATATGAATATATTGAGAAGAGCTCCAATGCTATTTATGTGATTTTATAAGGCCAAAGGGTGGCTAGTGACAAAACATGCCTAGGGATTGAAGGAAAGCATGATGATGAAGCTGGTCCAAGTTTTAAATCAAATGTGATGGTAACTAAGAAGACTTAGAGAAGGTATAACTTAGGTAGATAACTTAATGCTATGAGTTATGGTTCTTCATTCAATGGTTATTGTTATATATGTTATGATTTTTGGTCATAGTTCTATGGATTACAAGAGAAGGTAATTTGGGAATGGTATAGATTTTTTCAATGGTGAATGTAATTCATGTTATGAGAATAGCCATAGAGCTCAGGCTTGTAGATGGAATCTAAGACTTTTGAACCTATAAGAAACAAGAATGGTGTGGTATGTCATAAGTTTCATAAGAAAGGGAATATTGTAAAAAAATTCACCAAATAGGATCTTTAGGGTATATAAGCAGATTTCAAGCTCAAAGTGAAATGTTTATAAAAAAGAATAATGTTGTGAATGATTCCAAGGATGTTATGTAATATTCTAAGGGAAAGGATATAGTTTTTCATACTAATAAGGTCAATAGATATGATTCACGAGTCTACTATGCATCGTATGAAGTTTTTTAAGGAAGAAAACAAGGTCATTGTGCCCAAGTCAGGTCAAGGGAGTATATTTGCCTTAGTTGAAGGGCTCATAAATGAAGAGGATAATATCTGCTTGACTTTTATTCACTCTCCATCTCACGAGAAGATGAAGTCTATTGGTGTATGGGATACTTTACAAGTTATAAGGTATATTAAGTGACATTTTCATAAAGCCTTTAATTTATTGTTAGGTTTAGGAGTCTAAGTATGTGTGTCTTGTGTGTGTTTCCTTACGAGAAGGTTGTCAATGTCTATCTCCATAAATTCATTAGGTATAATTTCCATTAAATCTTGAAATTTGTCTCAGAGTACTATAATAAGGTGTTGGATGTGTATTCTTGTCAAAAGTATGGAATCTTGTCATAAAGAGGTCTATGGTAAGAGTTATATGTTGTTAAGATAAGTTTGAGTTTGATATTGTCATAGAGAGTCGATCTCGAGTCCAAGTTTGGATAAATGATCAAGTAGTAAGATAAGGTGTGTATCTCTCACAACAACTTGTTAATAGGATTATGTCTTTATATCTGTGTTAAAGTTATATTGTGGAATTAAAATGTGTGTCCTCACCATTGTGAGTCATGTTGATGTCTCAGAAGAGGTTTTTTTTTTCTTGTCATTAATGCAAAAAGTCTTCGTTGTAGTTTGAGTATGTGAAATAATAATGTTGTCTTGTAAAGAATCTTGTGGTATATTCAGGAGTCGACTATGAGTCAAGAATGATGTGTCATATTTTTCATGAGCCTCAAGATATTGAATCAATACTGTTTAAGAGTCTATTTTGTGTGTTAAGCTATGAAATGGTCTCAAAAGGTTGGTTCAAGTCATAAAGGTCTACTAATGCTTATATGATTATCATGATGATTGTTATGTCCTTTAGTGTTGTATGTGTCTTAAGGTTCTAGGCCATAAGTCTTAGTGGTGTGCTTGTTAAAGTGGCAAGTATTACAATGTCTCATAAAGGATTACAAAAGAAATGGGTCATCAAATGTGATTAGACCATCTTTTAAAGGAAGGATGGTGCAGTGTTCTTGAAAGAATGGTGAGTGAAAACTAACATGGTTTCAAACATGATTGTGATATTTATATTTCTTCTTCAAGGTTTAATTTCTTAGGAAAATAAAATATGATGTTACAATATTGTTATCAAAATTTGAGATCTTTACAATCAAAGATATGTACATTTTGTGGTTTTTATCCAAAACCGGGTTCTAACTATGCACGTCAAGTATTAAAGAAATTTATTTGTTGAAAGAGAAAATGGTGATATCTAGAGATATTGTTTTGTAAAAATCATCTAGATAGAGTATACATTGAGATTCAATAGGTTTTATACCTGGATAAGGTCATAGCTCTCTAAAATTTGTGACAATGTTGAATGTTAGCTTTAATGAAGTTTGGGAGACCTAATTAATAAGATGATTTTGCAAACTAGGAAAATTTCATTTCACATCAAGCTTTAATGTTTGTGGAATTTTCAATTTTGGTCAAATGGGCGTTTAAATCAGGTAAGTATTCTCGGTGCAAGTGCCTACATAAAACATTAAGTGTGATTTATTATTCATTAAGGGCTACTAGACTGTACTAAAGGCAATATGTCTCCTACATAACCATATTTTCATTTTGAGTTAAGATGAATCATTCTTAGTCTCCTTTTAAGGTCCTAGCTGATCTAGAAGGTGTAAGTATCTTCAAATTATGTTCTAAGTATGACAAATTGATTGACTCTTATATTAAATTTCCTAAAGACAATAAGAGAAAGGTTTGAGTGACCTTAGAGTATATGTTAAGCTCTTACATGTTTGAGAGTTGATATGCATCATTCTTGATGAGGTTGAAGAATTAAAGAATATGGTTATGCAGTGTTGAAGGTGTCATTGGGCCTTGAATCCTTGTAAAATATGATCTCGTGTATTAGAAATATTGAATTTTTCTCATATTTATGTCTTCTACCAAATGACTATCTACAAATACAATGCATGTAAAATAGGAAGAACATGTAACTTATAAACATATGAGGTGTGATGAGAAGTTCTTGAGATACTATAATTGATCTACAAATAATTTCATATAGGTGATAAGATTTTTTGGTGCTAAAGTTGTTAAGGACGGTGAGTATAAAGGTTACATAAGCTAAAGAATACAGTATGAGATTCTAGAGGTATGATGAAGAATCTCAAGCTTAAGAAATTATATTTGGTCTTTGATCATGCACATGAAATGTTTCCTATAAGTCTTAGATACCTTGAAAACTATGAAATTGTTATATGACCCATTAATACCTTAGTGTAGTTGATAAGTAAGGCAAGTTGGAATGTTGGATGACTATAAGTGAATTTCTTGCACCAAAAATACAATGTACAAGTATTTTTAAGACTCTCAAGGAAGGGGGAGTATTATGAAATTGTCCAATTAATAATTAAGGTGTCCAAGGTTACAAATCTAGGTATATCATTCATGGTTACAAAAGGAAAATATGAATATGATTTACCTAGTCTTCCTTTGTTCTCAATTAGTAGAAAAATGCAGGCATACAATTAAAAGGAGGTTGAGTATGAAGTAATTTTGATCTCGGTGTGGTGATGAAGTTCCCATTACGGACCATGAATAATGTTTCTTAAATTATTGAAAGGTATGGTTTCTAAGAAATTTTGGGATGTATGGTGATTGTAGATGATGTTTTTTCCCAAGATTGACTGTGTAAGGAAAAATGAGGGGCTACAGATCTATAAGTGTTGTTTATAGCATGAGGATCATGTGGTGTTACCTCTAGAAGCTATTATAGGTAAGTTCAAGCTATACAAGGTATGATTTTGATGTTTTTCTCCAAAGATGGGAAAGTTATATTCAATTATTTCATTCAAATATGGGTACAAGAACTTAAGAGATAGTTTACGACATGGATCAAGTGTTTGAGCCATATCTATGGCTTGTGACAAAGGTAAGAAGAAAAATATTTGGGTATTCCACTAGAGTAAGATGGTACTGGGTCGGGGGAGTGATGGAAAGTTGTGCCAAAGGGTGAATGGTACTTTAAATCATGTCAAAGTTTGTTTCAAAACCATGAAAGAGTCTACTCAAGGATCTATGTTCTCAAGGTAGGATGATGACAAGAAACACGTGACTAAACAAGTTTTATGCCTCTTGAAGCTAGGATAACTCAAGCTTAAAGGTATGGATAGTATTTTTGGTTCTTAGTCATTATTCTTGGCATAATCATGAAGTATTTCATCAGTTGTAACTATGTTATTGTGCTATTAGAGGTTGCAATGAAGGTATAAAACAAGGTCTTGTGTGAAAAGGAATTTTTACATTCCTAGAAAATGGATGATGGTGTTTTAACTCAAAGAAAATCTATGATGATGTTTCCTTCATGGTTATTTTCATGTTTAGGTGTTTTATGTGATCTTCATAGGGTGAGAATAACACTTTTATGCTTGAAAATTGGTCAAAATTCATATTTTTGAGAAGAATGGATTGATTATGAGCTATAATGAGATATTTTGTTGATGTTTCTAATACAAATATGACCGTAGGAAACTCATAAAGATGAATTTCATGAAGGTAAATGTATTCTTTTTCATTAATGTAAAAAGGGGGAGAAGTTCAAGTGGTTTTCCATCAATGACAAAGGGGGATATTGTTGGCATGCTATTGTTTAGGTGTTTTCATTGATGTAAAACCTCATTAATGACAAAGTAGATGATGGAGTGGAGTCATATCATGGTGAGGATGATGATGAAATAATCATTCAGGTTTATTATTGGTTGTATACATTGATTCAATGAGGATTTCTTGTTCTTGCAAGCCTATTAAGGTGACCTAGCTAGCCTAGGTGACAATACATGGTGGTTAGAGCTTATTTGTGGATTTAGAAGCATGTTAAAAGAGAAAAGAGAATTACCCGAGAGATCTTGGGAAATCATATAATATTTTGGTGTAGGTACAAGTTGGTGACCATGTTTAAAATGCTCATTTGGTCTATAGGTATGGCTATTAGAATAAATGTGATTGAGTAGTGGAGCTATATGAGATAATTTATGTACGAAACTAGCTGATTTATGATGTACAGGTATGTTACGGCCTTTTGGTGTGTTTTTATGGTGATTTATGGTGTTATTTTAGTTGACCCTAGCCTTTACAATACAAAACCCTAAGGGCTAGCTATGCAAGTCTCAGTGGATAGAGATATGGAGAGATATTTGTGATATGGTGATAATTAAATATGCATTTAGTGTGTTTTATGGTATCGTGGGAAAAATTTCAGGTTTCCATGATGAAGAAGTCAAGGATTCAAAATATGATCAAAATTGTAACTCACCACCATGAGAGCAAAATTTGACAACCAAAAAACAATAGAAAACCAAGAAAGAACCAAAAGGATAAATCATGCAACTATACACTATTCAAGAAAACCATCTAGGGTCAAAAGGACCCAAAAATATCCATCGAAACCACGGGATCCCATATAACATGCACTCATCCCATCAAGATGCACAAGTTAACTGTCGGTTTCAAAGGTAATGATTCCAACTACTCCACATGAGAAACACATTATCAACTAGTTTCCATCACATGGAAACCATTCATTTTGTAGAATAAAAATCATGTCTACATTTATACTAGTAGACTCATTTTGGCTTACAAGACATAGTCTGTTTGTTAACAATTCCATTTTCACAACACACCATATGATATAACAATCTTAGGACTTGCATGTGTTTCTCAAAATATCTAGTAATTTTTTTTTCCGAGTATATAAATATATAAATATCCATTCATCCAATCCTTTTTAAACTCAACATAGGAATTAAGACAATGATCAACATACTCACCTTTACTTATATTTACCATACCTACTTTTGAAATGAGATCATCTGTTCTCATTGTATTCTTCTTAATAGGAGGGGAACAGAAATAGAACTCCACACACACCTCAGTATCACTTTTTGAAAGAGAGGGACTAATCTTTATTTGAAAATCACAATGCTCGGTGAAATAACCTTTTGCATCCCCACAGTCTTAGGAAGTAAGGAGTGCTCCATCACTTAATCAACAAATAGGGGATCAAGAACATCCACCCTTGATTTACAAGAAATGTGGTAATAACAACCTCTCACGGGACCAAATCCAAATCACCATGCTTATACCTTTCATTGACTGATACAATATTCTCGGGATAATTATTACCAAAGTGATATTCCTCTTTATCCAAGGCCATTACACCAGTTTCAAGAACATATAAGGGGATCAACTCATCCACATTCAGGTCTACAAAGTGTGCATGATTCATCCATGATTTCTTCTTTGCACATTCATCTGACAAATTACACCATATTTTAAGATGCTTCTCTTGTTCCACTATTACGTCAAGTAGAAGACATATGTCTTCTACTAAGGGAAAATCTCCATTATACTTAGCAATCATTTCATCCTGTAGTAGAACCAAATCATGAGTAGATGAAATAAAACCTATGTCTAAAACCACTGAATCAAAGCCTTTTATCAAAACCTGACATATTTTAGAGAAAAAATTCAATAAATCATCAATTTTTTAGGCATGTAGGAGGTCAGTGGAAGATACTCCACTAATTTTGTCTATGGAACCATGTGACACATTTCTTCCTTCAAAGTGCCTAGTTTCATTTTTTCAACATTAAGCATATTGTCCAAAATATAGGGGGCATGGGGCATAAAACACTTGTCACACTAGACACAAGCATAACCAATATGATCATTCTTCTCAACACATTCTTCAATCAATGTCTTAACACTTGACACATATTCTGTAGTGTCAATTTATTCATTCCTAAAACATATGAACCTTCTTCCTTCAACCGAATACATGGCATCTCCACCATGCCCATAAAAAAGGGAAGTAAGGTCATCATGAATTGATTTCCAAATATTGTTACCATTTCCATCCATGAACAGACAGAGCTTTGAGGTAAATAATTAAACTAGTCTCTAGCATTTTATTACAGTGTTTGCACAAATAACCTCATAAAAATATTCATGACTCACCGGTATTCATGCATCATTTACTCAAACATAACAAGATTTTTTTACAGAAGTATCACTATATCATCAAAACAAAGGAAATTTGAGTCCGATTCGGTAGGGGATCTAATGGGGGTATCCACATATTTTTATAAGTAAAATGGTTTGAATAAATTTGGTTTAAAAGGGACTTTAGAAGGAACACAAACCTCACTACTATCACAGATACCCATGGACTTCTTCATAGAGAACTGATTTCTATAAATAAATCCTCATCTTATAAATTCCATATGACATAATGGTAAACATTGAACACAAAGTTTAAACAAGACACATAAATTCAGTTGAAACACATCAAAATGAAAAAACACTGGTCTACTACAACCAAAAGGATAACGGAGTCACCACTAGAGTGATAACTCTAGAAAAATAAATTATACAAGGTCATGAGAGTAAATCATAAATCAAATAGAATTTTCAAATGTCACAAAGAACAACAAAGGAAGGTTAAATAAAAAACAAATGAATACCAAAATTTTCTCCCCAAAAACAACACCAAAAGGTGTTGGATCCCAAATTTAACCACCCCCCGAGGAAGAGGAAAAGACACAAATGTGAAGGGAGATGGGGTAATGGAGTTGGACCCATATGAAAATTCATTTGGTAGTTGGGATGGGGTCTTCCTCCACTCTCCCATCAACCCTTCCTAAAGGAGTGATAGGGAGGCACCCAAACAAAGGGTGTGGCTGATATCCCTACTACTTTAGACTCTACCTTAGTTGGGGTAAGAGGACTGTGATGTTGTCGGGGAGCACATGGCATGACTAGATATCATAATAATGTCTGGATCCATAAGAGTATACTATTGGGGTCAAGAGAAGCCACCAAGTGTAATTATCACTCAAAACAAAGTGGCCACTTAAGTAACACAAGCACACTGGAGACCCGATATGGACTGCTAAAGGAAGTGTTAGCCCAACCCACACATTGATCTTGATGCTTTAAAAAAGTTTTCTATAGGTCGGTGATGGGGATATTTCATAAGGGGGTGAGAACATGCAAGGTGTATGCATTAACAATGTATTCTCCGTGGTGGACATATAAAGTATAAATAGAAAGTCTTATATCTGCATAGTATGTGAAATGTTTGCCAATGGTTGTTTAGATTTAATTGAAGATAAGAGAAACTTGAAATAAAGAATGGGAAAGGGGAAAATATTCAAAGGTAGTTGGGGAAATTCATAAACAACATGTCCAATTTTTGTATGTTAACATTGTTACATGAATGCGAGTGAAAAAATGAATGAGCCTTTTGCAAGAGACTGGTTTTCAGAAAGTTCCATGCAAGCCAAGATATAAATTCCTGACAATCTAGCCTAGTACACCTAAGGCTATATTTTCCTATGTTAACTATGTTGAATAGTATGGTTCAAGGACCCCAAGACTTACAAATCATACCCCCAAATCCTACTCAGTCCATAGGGATATTTTTATAGGTTTCAGAAATGAGGCTTTCAGGTACCCCCAAATAACATCAAATGATCACACCCTTCCTAGACAAGAGCTAAGTAGTAACATGATACTTTCACAATTGAATTACAACCACAATTCACACAAAATCATAACAAAAGACACATATCACTTCCTTCTCAACATCATTTCACAATAAGAACAAAGAAATATCACAAATCTTGATGAATTTTCCAAGTGAAACCCATTAAACTTAGGAAAAACAAGGGAGACATATATTTACACTCTCAAATCCATTTAATGACTATAAATTGTTATCATCTTAACATAGATTCCGATAATTGAGTTACATCTCCAGTGCGCACTTTATCTCTTTATCCATAAAGGGTTTTAAGGAATATTTAGCTCAATTCTAACCTATTCAATTTCATGTTACATTTTTAAGACCCATGGGAATCATTGTCGAATAATTCCTCACAGTAGCATTAAATCATATCCGTCATGCCGCTAACTCATCATTACTATTCCACCTTTATGAATAAATCCTTTCCCATATTTATTAAATATATTTCTTCCTCATGTTTGAAAATATGATGTGGAAAAATACTTAAATTTCATGAGACATCTATGAACAACATGGGTGTCGATTAAATCTCCAAAGCGCACTTTACATGGATAATCAATTTTCAATTAAACTTCATCTCAAGGCCATCGATTTTGGGAGGATATGGTATTAATGGAGAAATGATTTCTCATGTATACGTCAATTTAAAATACATGCCTATTTAATCGTGGCTTATCATGTTACTAAATTACCACCTAACTTCCTACTACATCCTTTGTCATTTACCTTCCATCAACCATCATGTTTCCATGTCTTCTTTACCTCTTGACTTGAATCATCTTCTTGGAGAAATCACCCACTTGGGTGAGTTTTTCTAGTTAACTATGCTAAATGAGGCATGTTGGTGCTTAAAATAGTCTCACCGGATTTTGCCTTCAAAAATCCATTGATTTATGGCCTCTACAACATTTTGTCCCCTGTGTTGTGCCCGAAAGGTCTTTTCCTTCCTTTTGTTGCCATAATTAATCTTTCCTTGGGCTGATGATCACATATGGGTCCATATTTTTCTCCTCATTTCTTTGTTCCTCTGAAGGGGTCTGTAATTTGGGTCTCCCGTTTTCTATTCATTTAAAAACTCGGGCTTTCCCATTCTTTCCATTTTCCATAGTTGAGATTTGTTGTCCTTGTCATTTTTTCCCTAAATACTTCAAGGAAAATAAATGGATGTAGCTATGAGGAACATATTTGAGCCTTGTAACATTTCTGAATTCTCTATCCTTAGAGAAAAATTCATCTCTAGGCTCAAATGATTGTTTTTCGCATTTTATGGTTTTGAGGCATTTCTTTGGTCAAATTTGAATCCTTGCATAAAATAGTCTCACCAGATTTTGCCTTCGAAAATCCATTGATTTATGGCCTTTATAACATTTTATCCCCTTGTGTTGTGCCCGAAAGGTCTTTGCCTTCCTTTTTTGCCATAATTAATCTTTCCTTGGGCTGATGATCACGTATGGGTCCATATTTGTCTCCTCATTTCTCTGTTCCTTTGAAGGGGTCTATAATTTGGGTCTCCCATTCTCTGTTCATCTAAAAACTCGGGCTTTCCCATTCTTTCCATTTTCCATAGTTGAGATTTGTTGTCCTTGTCATTTTTCCCTAAATACTTGAAGGAAAATAAATGGATGTAGCTCTGAGGAACATATTTGAGCCTTGTAACATTTCTGAATTCTCTGTCCTTAGAGAAAATTTCATCTCTAGGCTCAAATGATTGTTTTTCTACATTTTATGGTTTGATGGGCATTTCTCTTGGTCAAATTTGCATCCTTGCATCAACAGGAAATGTGGCCTCTTTTGGTTGGATGCAGCTCGGCAGGGTACTTCAGAAATTTTATGAATTGCCTCAACTTAAAGATTTTTCCACATGGAGGAATGATGCTCATTTGAATATCTACATTTTGGTTTGGCCTTGGAGTAGCACCGGGAGGACAGGTGGAGGTTTCTATTGCTTTTCCCAGACTTAGACAAATTTTTATGTAGCTAATACAGTTTGGTAGGACAGGGACACATGGTGAGCCCGCACTCATTTAGGGTCTCAAACTTGGGCACCATTTTGAAATTACACCATGGAGACACTTGGAGGTTTCTACCAGGTCTTCCCATACTTCATCTTTTTTCAAAAGGTTTTTGGGAGGTATGGGACACGTAGAGGAACCATGCATGTTTGGGGACTCACCCTTGAGTTTCATTTTCAAGAAGCGCCAAGAGGAAACTTGGAGGCCTCCCGACTTTGCATTTTGCTTGGAATTTTCAATGGCCAAAGGAGATTGCCTCAGACTCTGACACATGGCGCCTTCCGTTGAGCTTCAAGCCTTCAAACAAATTTTTCCAATCCAGGACATGTGGCAAGCCCACACTCTTTTAGGGTCTCAAATTTTGGGGACCATCTCAAGGTGTGCCATTGTGACGTGTGGCAGTTTGAAAAGTCAAAAGGGGTAGGGAAGCGGACCATCGAGGGCAACTTAGAATTTTTTGCCCCTTATTCTCAAAAGGGTTAAGATATCAAAAATGGCCCACAAGCCCAACAAAGGATCAGTCAAATTTTGTTTCAAAGTCAACGATGGAGGTGCGGACTCTCGGGGAAATTTGGAAAATTTTCCTTTTAGGAGAAAGGAGCTAAAAGCATAAAAGGAAGCATGGTTCCGATGGGACCCACATCAGAAGCATTTCTCAAGGGAAGAGCTGTGGGAAAACTTGGAAAATTTTCCCTTTTCCAAAACATAGGTCAAATATAAGAATTTAGTCATGGTTCCTTTAGGACCCACCTTGGGCCAAATGTCGGGCTTATTTCTCAAGGGAGAGAGTGCGGAGAAAAATTGAATTTTTTTCGATTTTTTCATAAATTTGTAAAAATTCAAAGGGAAACCTCAAGCCCATTTTAAATTGAATCTTCTACATGGACAGCAAAAATTCAAAGTGAAGATAAATGGTAGTTATGTGTCTGAATCTGATTTTCCCCCCCTTTTGCCGAAAATCTCCTAGAAGTGTGAGTCTTCATGATTTCTTGGTATTTCCTACACACCAAATAGAGAGGGGAGTTAATTTTGATATCTAAGTTTGGTGGGGGAGATCTGGAGACGTCTTTTGCCATTAAAATGATTTGGCTATTGGGCTCGATCTAATCTTTTGTGTTTCTACTCCTGAGCATGTAAAGAACCAAATTTGATAGATTAGGGGTGGAATTGGTTGGTGAGTTGAAGAAAAAGTGATCTACCAGAAGGAGGAATTGAATGCGGGAGATATTCAAAGAGATCTGCCCCCTTAAGCACCGACTACTTTTTACGAGATCTAATTCCTGGAATTGTGATTGAGATCATGGCAAACACTAGTGCACTTAATGTTTAGGTTTTTTGGGGGAAGGGAGAATTTTATAAATTGCATGATTTTATCATGCAAATGGTTGGAGTGTTAGAGGTCGAAGAAAATTCCCAAGAGGAAAATTTGACAAAGCCTGTCTTTTTGAGAAGCCGTCTAAGGAACCTGGTTATCTCTTTTGTATTAAGTTTGATCGTGTCAAGGTGGTTGTGAGTGTACAACCATTGAAAAGCTTTGAGATTGTTCTAGAAACTTTCCCCTACTGATAAATTTAATCAAACTCGAGTTATTTCATGTTGATCTTGAGCAAAAATGTGTCTGTTTCATTTTTGAATGTCTGTAAATAGTTTTTCTTGTTCCTATCACAATCTTGTATTAAAATATTTCTAAATCACATAGGTCTCAATCCTTATGACAGTTTAGTGGCATCTGCAATTTCATGTCTCAGAAGAGCTTTCATCTAGGAATGAAATAAATGATTTAAAATCACTCTTCTTTCATCTGTTGACAGATATTGTCTATAAGCCTCTGGGTGTACCTCAGGCATGATTGATCTTATATTTTTATGCTTTGTTGGGTTCTTTAACTTGAGCCTTCGTGTTAGAATCTCATAGATTGTGTGAAAAAGTTCTAATTTGGGCCTCCATTGAAGCACATATTTTGGTTAAAGAAACATTTTAGCTATTTTGTGGCATTCTATTGGTTTAGCCTTCCATTTTGTTGAATCTCTCAAAGATCTAGTGAATCAAGTCCATCCTACCTCACCTCCCACCAAAAATTCATTAAAAACATCCAATCCTACCTGTACTACCCCTGTTTGTCCTGTGTGTGTACAAATGCATAATTTTTGTTACCAAAACATGTAGAAACAATCAGGATTTCAAATGTCTTTAGTGGCCTGAACTTTGTCTAGAAAATATCTCCACTATCTAGAGTGACAACTCGTGAGAGTTATATTTTGTTGCATTGATCATATTTTCTTCAAGGTCTCTTTAACAACTTCATAAGGAAGGATATCTCCATCTCCTCCATAAACAACAGGCTACAAAAGGGTTCTCTTACCTTGGTTGAAAGGAACAACCTAAAATAGTGAGGATAGATCAAATCCTCTTATGGGTGCTATCCATTTCTCCACATCTAAGTGACAAAGGGCCAGTTAGATCCCATCCCTGACTACAAAATGACTCACTATGATCTATCTATATCTCTAAGCTTCTGCCAAACCTATGTGTTGCTCGGACTTTGAAGGAGAATTTGAATTTTGCTACCAATAAGGCACTCATTCATCATCTCCTCATCATACAAGATACCATGGAAATTCCTCCCAATATTTCCTCTTCAAAGGACATGTTTTCATCTAGGTTCGGATTGGAGTTCCTAGTTAGAATTTTTGTTCATTTTACAACTAAGGTGGAAATCCTTAGTGGTGACTCCCTGTTGATCTGTTTCTTGATGAATACCAGTGTCTTAACCTTTGTCAAGTGATTTTTGTTACTAAACTTTGTAAAGCTGGAAGGAAGAAGATATTTCTTTGCTAGAGATCCTGCTAGGACACTATTTCCAAAGCTAGGAAAAACAAAGTCAGAAGGAAGAAAATCCTGGAGAGTTGTTGGAGATTAGTAGATAAGAAAAGGGATCTCCATTGATGAAAGTGATTGGCCTATCATTAAATACTACTATTCAAGTGATTTTGAATTAGGTATTCTTTTTGTGGAATTAAATTCTCCATCTAGAGAGGGGCCTTCATTTGATTTTGAAAAGTTTACTTCTCATTCTGATCTTGTCTTTTCAAAATTTGATAGGGATTTCCAAGAAACAAGGCCTATAGGGGATATCCATTTTGGAAGTTATACTTATGTGTTTCAAATATCCTCTGTCCCTTATCAATTTATCTCCCCATATAGGATCACCTCATCACAACAACATGGACTTACCCCCACCCAAACCTCTGTTTGTTGTAAACACCTTTGGTCCTATAAATTTTATAGGGATAGTTGGTTATCCAAATGTAGTTCCCCAGGATGTAAGAAGTAGATTACCAAATTTCCAAGGAAACATTGCTATAATTGGTGATCAACATTTAAATCTTTTTATTAATATGATGGAATATTTTGAGATTAAACATGAAGATGTATATATCAAGTTGTTTATCCTTACTTTGGAAGAGGATGCGAGGACTAGTATAAAGCTTTTGCTAGATAATTCTATTGAAACCTGGATAGAGATGAACAATACATTTAGACTACGGTATGGTGATAGAAGTGACCCTAGGTTTCTTCTCTTAATTTGAAAATATCAAGAAGAATCCTAATGAGTGATTACATGATTTCAACACAAAGTTTAATAAGACGTTTAGGAGATTTCTGTTAGGATAAGGCCATGTGATGAATCATGTTTGATCAAATATTCATATGCACTTGATAAAAATGCTTCTTACTACTTGAGGGACAAAAATCCTACTAATTTGAGGCAAGCATTCACCATGGCCATATAAATTGAGAATAACATCAAGGTAATTAGAAAGCCTCCAAAAAGGGAGGGTGTAAAACTAATTAACCAAGAAAACCTCAGACAAGCAAAGCTGTTGATTTGGAGGAAGTTGTGAAATCTTTGGCAGGTCTTTGTCAAAGAGATATCATACAAACTAGCCAGGAAGAAAAGGAATTGGGAAGAGCTCACAAGATCAATGCAAGGCCAAACAGGTTCAAAAATCACCAAAGATCTGATGATAGAGGCAAGGGACCTATTGGATTTAGAAATAGACAGTCCCAAGCTAGGGATAATAGAATGGTACCTGATCCTTTGGCTTCCAAAGTTGCCATTATGGAGGAGAAAAATGTCATTGATTGGTGTGACAGATGTTTCATGCCCCATGCTCCATATGAGGAAGATCAAAAAGAAGTGGAAGAAGATGATGATGATAATGATGATGATGTCTTCATGGTGGGTTGATCCACAAGCTTACAACAAGGGGCAACTTCAACTGAAGTGATAAGTGTTAGAACTATTATTGATTTTCAAGATTGCATTCATTGGGTACCTTTTCTCCCTCCCTCTCATACTTTAGAAGTAGATATTGTACAATATTTTGAATTTCCCAATAATGAATTTGAATATTTAAGGGCCTTAATTATAAAGAAGTATGATGGGGGAATCCCATCTAAGGAGGATAGGAAGTTGTTGATTAATGTTGTTGTGGCTCAAGAAAAGGAACACAACACAAGAAGTAGGGTTGTCAAAGGGACAGGGCCTTAGGAAAAGCCAAAAATCCATTGCTTTTAAATGCTCCTAAAGATACTCGTAAGAAAGATGCATCTAACAAGGGCCCCTGTTTTCTTAAACAAAAATCATACCCCGCCTCATGCCCAAATTGTCAAAAATCATGTGCCATCTAATGAGTGTGTCAACCTTCTTTTCAATGCTTCCTTATCAAAGTCTATCCCTTATGATATTGCCCAAGTCTTGAGTCAGATCAAGATCTTAGTTCCAATTGTTGAATTGTTTAGGATTCCTAAGCACAAGAAGAGGGCTGTTGAGTATTTGGGGCTGAAAGAGGATAAGACTACCCCTAGGAAAAAATATAAACATTGTGGAGACTCCACTAGTCATTGAAGAATTAGAGGCACCACCAGCATCAAAAGAGCTAGATGAACCACTTGAGGTTTATTTGGGAACATCCTTGGTAGATTCTCAGTTGAATGTGGATCCATTCTTCACTACCCTAATCATTAAGGATAGATTGTTGCACAATTGTATGTTTGATTTAGGGGCATCATGTAATGTTATGCCTTTGGAAGTTATGAATGAACTGAATATCAAAGTAATAATTGCATATGGGAAGTGCACTACTATGGATTCTAGAGAGGTGCTAGTGGTGGGTGTGTGAAGGTTCTAGTGGTGCAACTTGTAGCCTATCTAGGAAGGAATTTGAAACTTGATGTAGTTATTGTTGACTGCCCAACCAAGTGGGGTATGTTGTTATCTAGAAAGTGGGTTGCAAGTGTTGGTGGGAGTGTTCAAATGGATATGTCTTATGCCACCATCCCAATTGAGGGCAGCCTTGTCAAGTTGTATGGGGAAAAGAAGATGTTGCACCTTATTGAAGATCCCAACAATGCATCCTATGAGATATTGTACACAAGTGTTGATGTTGATAACTTTGTAGGATTTGCTGATGGAAAAGAGCACAAGATTGAAGAATGCAAGTGTCTTGAGGAGCTAGGATCTCCTTGGACTTTATTGTTTGATGGAGCTTGCTCCAATTTTTGAAATGGTGCTGGTGTTGTTCTGATCTCTCCAGGCTTGGAAAAGTTTTTCTTTTCCTTCAAGCTCAACTTTGAGTGCACTAATAACATTATTGAGTATGAGGAACTATTGTTAGGTCGAGGATTACATGGAAATATGGTGTTAAAGACATCATTGTTAAAGGAGATTCAGAATTAATTTTCAGACAAGTTAGAAAAGCTGTATGCCATGAAAAATCACTAAATGAAACAATATAAGCATATAATTCTAGATCTCATTGAGATGTTTAATTCATTCAACATTATGAATCATGATAGGAAGTTCAATGATTTGGTAGATGGTTTCTTTGTGTTGGGATCTTGGTTTGATAATTGTGAATGTCCCCATATTGTGAATATGATGTTAAGGTGATAACAAGGCCATTTGTCACGACAACATTAAGCATTGGCAAGTTTTTGATGATGATGCTCGAGTCGGAAGATTTTTGAGAATAAAGGAGATTTTTTGATCAATTCATTGATTGGTAGCCAATGGTGTGTAGTAAGGGTAAAGAAACCTTGTTTGGACAAAGGCATTATCCAACTAGAGACTAATACCATTCCTGGAGGGCTGGTTTCTCTTAAGTATAACTTTGATAATGTTGATTGCATTATTAATAGGCATATGGCAGCCTCGAGGGATGTTGAGGAGCATGATCTTGGTGTAAAGGAAAAACCAAGGAAAATTTGGTTAGGCAACAATCTCAGCAAAGAGGAGAAGTGTTCATACATCCAATTGTTGAAAAAATACCAAGATTGCATGGCTTGGACCTATTCTGAATTAAAATCATATAGAGAGGATCTATTTCAACATGAGATTCCCTTGGAGTCTAATGCAAAGCCATTCAGGTAGAAACAGAGGCCAATCAATCCACTCTTATCTCTCAAAATGTAAGAAGAACTGAAGAAACTAAGAGATGGAGGGATTATTCATCCCACAAGGTATTCTTCTTGGGTTGCAAACCTAGTACCAGTTAGAAAGAAAAATGGTGACATCAGGCTGTGTGTAGATTTCAGGAATCTAAATAGAGCATCAATGAAGGATAATTATCCTTTACCAAATATGGAAAACATGTTGCAGTTAGTGACTAGTTCTGAATTGCTTTCCACCTTAGATGGTTTCTTTGGTTATAACCAAGTTGTGGTGAAGGAATAAAAAAGGATCAAGACAACCTTTACTACTCCTTGGGGGACTTATGTATATGTCAGGATGCCCTTTAGTCTGATGAATGCTAGAGCCACCTTTCAAAGAGAAATGGATGTTGCTTTTGTTGGTTACATCAATGAGTTTATTGTTGTTTACCAAGATGATGTAACTATGTTTTCTAGAAAGAGAAGTGATCACTTGCTGCACTTGGAGAAGATGCTGATAAGATGTAGAGAATATGGCATCTCACTCAATCCAAAGAAATGCCATTTTGGAGTGCTAGAAGGAAAAGTTTCTTGGTCACATTGTGTCATAAGAGGGGTGATGATTGATCCAAGAAAGGGTGGAGGCCATCAACAAAGTCCCAATTCCAAGAACCAAGAAGGGAATTCAGTCTTTCTTTGGGCAGATAAACTTCATCAGGAGATTCATATCAAACTTTGTTGAGTTGACCATTCCAATCACTTCCATGTTAAATAAGGACTAGGTCATCAAATGGGAAGAGACTACCATCCAAGCTTTCAATGGGATCAAGGAGGCATTAAAGCATGCCCTTGTTTTAGTAGCTCCAGACTATAAGAAGCCTTTCTAACTGTTTTCTTTTTCTTTTAAGAACACTATTGCATTG
This sequence comes from Taxus wallichiana var. yunnanensis, assembly GCA_018340775.1. Lineage (NCBI taxonomy): Eukaryota > Viridiplantae > Streptophyta > Pinopsida > Cupressales > Taxaceae > Taxus > Taxus wallichiana. Next base: position 699,212,227 of record CM031244.1, read on the forward strand.
TCTGTTGCAGAAAGATGATGAAGGGGCTGAAAGGCCAATTGCCTTTTTCAATAAGGCCTTGCGAGGGTGAGCTGAAATACACTATTATGGAGAAGCAGGCATTTCCTTGGTAAAAGAAACAAAGGTTTTTAGGCCTTACATTCTAAGTTCTAAAGTGGTTTCTTATGTTCCCCACACCATGGTGAAGGACATCTTGTCAGAGATGGAAGTCTCAAGAAAAAGATGTAGGTGGGTGAAAAAGTTGCAAGAATATGATATGGATATCCAAACCACAGAAAGGTTTGGGCTTGCAAACTATGGCTGAGGTACTATTGAGGTAAAGAGGAAAGGAAAGGGGTGTTTTTGAAAGGTTGATGAGTTCTGAGTGGTACAAGGATGTAATTTTTTATCTCAGACACTTATGCTGCCCTGAGTATTTAAATAAGAACCAGAAAAGAGATCTTAAGTTGGCTTCCTAGAAATATGTCATTATGGATTTTGGGTTAGCTTGGAAGAACCCTAAGGGAGTCCTCTTAAGGTGCATTACTAAAGATGAAGCCCCCAAGATAATTGTTGATCTCCATGGAGGAGTTTGTGGGGGACATTTTCTTTGTAAGATTCACAACACACAAGATCCTGAGGGTTGGTTATTGGTGGCCAAATCTCTTCAAGGATACAACCTTGTTGGTTAGAATATGTGAGAGTTTCCAGTGCTTCTCTAGAAGATTGAAAGCTTCAAGCTCCCTGCCTTTGCAGCCTGTATCAATTGAAGCCCCATTCAAGCAATGGGGAATGGATTTCATTGGTGAGATTTCAGACCCTTCAAGTGTTGGCCATAAGTGGATTCTTGTAGCCACTGATTACTTTACTAAATGGGTGGAGGCAATCCCCACCAAGAAGGAAACACACCAAATTGTCATGGATTTTGTGTTGAACCACATCATTTACAGGTTTGGAGTGCTAGTCAAAATTGTAGCTGACAATGCCATGAGTTTCAGGGCTAAACCTCTAGTGGCAATGTGTAAAGAGTATGGGATCAACTTGACATATGCCTCTAATTACAATCCCTAAGGAAATGGACAAGTTGAGTCCAATAATAAAAATTTGTTAAAAATTATTAGAAGAACCTTGGAGTTGAACAAGAGAAAATGGGGTGAATAATTAAAGTTTGTTGTTTGGGCTGATAGGATCACTATCAAAAGAGTTACTGGAAAGAGTCCATTTGAGTTGGTATATGGAACTCAAGCCCTGCTACCCCTTCATATGCAATTATCCTCATATTAGTTCATTCAATAGCTGGAGGATCAAGAAGTAAGTCCTTATGATGCTTGCATTAACCAGATTGTTGAGCTTGATGAAGAAAGGAGGGCATCCCACCAGAGGCATGTAAAGTTTAGAGAAAATATGAAGAAGTTATTTGATAAGAAGGTCACTCCCAGAGTTTTCAATGTTGGAGATCTTGTGTTGCTATGGGATAGCAAGCATGAAGATAAGGGCAAACATGGAAAATTTGACTCATTATGGATGGGCCCTTACTCCATTGATATTAGGATTGGTGAACATACCTTCTTCTTGAAGGATTTGGATGGTGAATTGCTTGAGTTGCCTGTTAATGGTAGGAATTTGAAGCATTTCTTGGATTGATTCCCAAAATCAAGGTAAAAATATTTTATACAGTGTATAGTTGGTTGTTTGTTTCTTGTCTTTTGTGTTTTTCTTGTTCTGGTCCTTGGTGACTTGTTTTTGCTGGTTTCTCTGTTCGTTCTTGGGAGATGGCTTTGTTTCTCTACTCTGCAAGCTAAATCTGTTGCCCAATGGATATTTTTGGCACTTGGTCTACCTTTGTTCTTGTGGCACTCACAAGGAGTGCCCATCCCCGAGTCGGAGCTGATGTTGGTGCTTAAAATAGTCTCACCCCATTTTTCCTTTGAAAATCCATTGATTTATAGCCTCTGTCACATTTTATCCCCTTGTGTTGTGCTAAAAGGTCTCTGCCTTCCTTTTTTGCCATAATTAATCTTTCCTTGGGCGATGATCACGTATGGGTCCATATTTGTCTCCTCATTTCTTTTCTCTGAAGGGGTCTATAATTTAGGTCTCCCATTCTTTGTTCATCTAAAAACTTGGGATTTCCCATTCTTTCCATTTTCCATAGTTGAGATTTGTTGTCCTTGTCATTTTTTCCCTAAATACTTGAAGGAAAATAAATGGATGTAGCTCTGAGGAACGTATTTGAGCCTTGTAACATTTTTGAATTCTTTGTCCTTAGAGAAAATTTCATCTCGGGCTCGAATGATTATTTTTCTGCATTTTATGGTTTGACGGGTGTTTCTCCTAGTCAAATTTACATCCTTGCATCAATAGGAAATGTGGCACCTTTTGGTTGGAAACATCTCGGTAGGGTACTTTAGAAATTTTATGAATTGCCTCAACTTAAATATTTGTCCACATGGAGGAATGACACTCATTTGAAGATCTAATTTTTGGTTTGGCCTTGGAGTAGCACGGGGAGGAAACGTGGAGGTTTTGTTGCTTTTGCGAGACTTAGAGAAATTTTTATAGACCTAATATAGTTTGGTAGGACATGAACACATGGAGAATCCGCGCTCATTTAGGGTCTCAAACTTGGGCACCATTTTGAAATTATACCATGGAGACACTTGGAGGTTTCCGCTGGGTCTTCCCATACTTAGTCTTTTTTCAAAAGGTTTTGGGAGATCAGGACACATTGAGAAACCATGCATGTTTGAGGACCATCCCTAGAGTTTCATTTTAAAGAAGTGCTAAGAGGACACTTGGAGGCCTCCACTCACTTTGTATTTTTCTTGGAATTTTCAACGGCCAAAGGAGATTGCCTCGGACTCTGACACATGGCACCTTTCGCTGAGCTTCAAGCCTTCAAACAAATTTTCTAGGCCAAGACATGTGGTGAGCCGCACTCTTTCAAGGTCTCAAATTTTGGGGACTATCTCAAGGTGCACCATTATGACGCATGGTAGTTTGAAAATTCAAAAGGGGTGGGGAAGCGGACCATCGAGGGAAACTTAGAATTTTTGCCCCTTATTCTCAAAAGGGTTAAGATATCAAAAATGGCTGCAATCCCAACAAAGGATCAATAAAAGTTTGTTTCAAAGTCAATGATAGAGGTGTGGACTCTCGGGAAATTTGGAAAATTTTCCTTTTAGGAGAAAGGAGCTAAAAGCATAAAAGGAAGTGTGGTTCTATTGGGACCCACATCAAAAGCATTTCTCAAGGGCGGAGCTGCGGGAAAACTTGGAAAATTTTCCCTTTTCCAAAAAGAGGTCAAATAGTAGAATTTGGCCATGGTTCCTTTGGGACCCACCTTGGGGCACGTGTCAAGCTTATTTCTCAAGGGTGGAGGTGTGGAGAAAAATGGAAATTTTTTCCATTTTTTCAAAAAGTTGTAAAAAGTCAAAAGGAAACCCCTGGGCCTTTTTAAATTGAATCTTCCATGTGGATCCCAAATTCAAAGTGAAGATCAATGGCAGTTGTGTGTTTGAATATGATTTTCCCCATTTTACTAAAAATCTCCTGGAAGTGTGAGTCTTCATGATTTCTTGGTATTTCCTACATGCCAAATAGAGAGGGGAGTTAATTTTGATATCTAAGTTTTGTGGGGGGATCTAGAGATGTCTTTCATCATTAAAATGATCTGGCTATTGGGCTAGATTTGATCTTCTATTTTCTTCTCTCGAGCATGTAAAGAACCAAATTTGACAGATTAGGGGTGGAAGTGGTTGGTGAGTTGAAGAAAAAGTGATCTACTAGAAGGAGGAGTTGAATGCGGGAGATATTGAAGAGATCTACCCCCTTGAGCACCTGACAACTTTTTACAGATCTGATTCGGGAATCATGATCGAGATCATGGAAAACACTAGTGCACTCAATGTTTAGGTTTTTGGGGGGAAAACTCTATGGAAAATGTTATAAATTGCATGAGTTTATCATGTAAATGGTTGGAGTGTTAGAGGTCGAAGAAAATTCCCAAGAGGAAAATTTGACAAAGCCTGTCTTTTTGAGAATCCGTTTGAGGAACTTGGTTATCTATTTTGTATTAAGTTTTATCATGTTAAGGTGGTTGCAATTATACTGACCATTAACAAGCTTTGAGATTATTCTAGAAACTTTCCCTGCTAATAAATTTAATCAAACTCGAGTTATTCTGTGTTGATCTTGAGTAAAATGTGTTTGTTTCATTTTTGAATGTCTGCAAATAGTTTTTCTTGTTCCTATCGCAATATTGTATTAAAATATTTCTAAATCACACTTGTCTCAATCCTTAGGATAGTTTAGTGGCATCTATAATTTCATGTCTCAGAAGAGCTTTCATCTAGGAATGAAAGAAATGATTTAAAATCACTCTTGTTTGCTTTGTTGATAGAGATTGTCTGTAAGCCTCTGGGTGTACCTTAGGTGTGATTGATCTTAGATTTTGATGCTTTTTGGGTTCTTTAACTTGAGCCTTCATGTTAGAATCTCATAGATTGTGTGAAAAAGTGCTAATCTGGGCCTCCATTGAAGCACATATTCTAGTTAAAGAAACATTTTAGTTGTTCTGTGGCATTCTGTTGGTTTAGCCTTCCATTTTGTTGAAGCTCTCAAAGATCTGGTGAATCAAGTCCATCCTACCTCACCTCCCACTAAAAATTCATTAAGAACATCCAATCCTACCTGTATTACCCCTGTTTTTCGTATGTGTGTACAAATGCATAATCTATGCTGCCAAAACATGTAGAAAAAATCAGCATTTCAAATGTCTTTAGTGGCCTGAACTTTGTCTATAAAATATCTCCACTATCTAGAGTGATAACTTGTGAGAGTTAGATTTTGTTACATTGATCATATTTTCTTCAAGATCTCTTTAACAACTTCATAAGGAAGGATATCTCCATCTCCTCCATAAACAACGAGGCTATAAAAGGGTTCTCTCACCTTGGTTGAAAGCACAACCATAAAGTAGTGAGGATAAACCAAATCATCTTCATGGTGCTTATCCATTTCTCCACATCTGAGTGACAGAGGGCCAGATAGATCCCATCCCCGGCTACAAAATGACTCATTATGATCTATCTGTCTCTAAGCTTCCTGCCAAACCTGTGATGCTGCTCAGACTTTGAAGGAGAATCAATTTGGGTACCAAGAAGGCGCTCATTCATCATCTTCTCATCATATGAGATAACAAGGCCATTCCTCCCAATATTTCCTGTCTAAAGGAAACTTTTTCATCTTTCTTGGAGAGCCTCTTAGAATTGTGCCATTCATTTCCTGTTTTTTATGTTCTTAATTTCCACCTAGTTCACCTAGAATACCAAGTGGACACTAAACATTTGAAATCTCGTTGGTTTTTCTACTACCCATACATTAACGATGATCATTGGTGTTTGAATAGGGATTATTACTAACCCCTCAATTTGACCATGAAAATCACAATGCCCAACCTTCTGCTTACTCAACATGGGGAAGAGAAACTACCAACTACACCAAAGAATGAAATAGAGTAGTGTCTTATGGTATAATAATTTTCCTTTTTTGAGGTATGGTCCATGATAGGCACCCAATATTTCCTCTCAAGAAGAGAAGAACCATGAGAGAGGGTTCTTCTAGCAGAATTCCTCATTTCCCCATATCTCAGCTCTCCTTAGGTACAAAAACCAAAACATAAACAAGAGGGGGTTGTTCCCTTTTTGATTGGGTAAACTCAACTAAAAGGAGAATGAAATTACCCTAATTGTTGAATGGACCATGGTTAGGATCTCATTAAATGCAGGGATGACCTGTTAAAATGTATTCCAGTGCCTCTAGATTAAGATATGCTTGTAAAGGAGTGATGTTTATATTTCTCCTTTTATGAATCCATCCATCTATATGTATGTGTATACGTTTTTCAAGGGTAAGGGCCCCTTTTATTGAACCCTATCTTATTCACTATAATTGTTGCTCTGAGTTGCTTGTCTATTCTTAAAATGTATGATGTGTGCAACTATTATTTCTTATAAAAATGCTTATTTCACTAAATCTAGACTCTGGTATTTCAAGTATCGGAAGAAATCGATCTCTTTTTTTGCGTATATTGGATTCTATTTTTGTCTATACTGGATTCCATTATTACTTTTATTAGAATCCATTAGTAGCAATATTGGATTCCAATATTGTCATTATTGGACTTATTCTAGTTCCAATTTCACTATTATTGGATTCCAATTTCGCTATTATTGGATTCTAATATCACTATAATTGGATTCCAATTTGGCTATTATTAGATTCCAATTTCACCATTTTTTATATTTTCAATGTTGGGAGTATGTAAGGCTAACAACTACTAACTATTATAAGGCATGAGCCCATTGGATTAATAAAAATAAAAAATTAACAATAAATTCCTGCAAAAGTAAGTTCAAAGTCCTGAGCAGTCGCTAACTATTATATGGTGAGCCCGTTGTATTAAGGTGAGAGGTCGCTAACTATTATAAGTCATGAGCCTCAATGTAAGGTGAGAAGTTGCTAACTATTATAAGTGTGAGGATCTTGGAATTATCAAGTGTGAGCCCCACACTCGAAAAAAATGAGAATATTACACTTTCAAAGTACAAGCCCCGAATCAGTAAAATCAAAGAATCTCACACTTTCAAAGTGTGAGCCCTACACTCTTAAAATTCTAAGTATCACATTGTGAAAGTACAAGCCCAGCACTTTGAAAGTTTGATATTCAAACTTTTAAAGAGTGAGTTTCACACTTTGAGGCTCGCACCTTCAAAGTGTGAATCTCAAACTTTGAAAGAGTGAGGCTTGCACTTTCAATGTTTATTATGTGCATAATCCTTAAATTTGACACTAGCCTTAAATTCTAGTGGTGTTATTTTGATTTATGGTGGAACTTACCATAAAATTACATTCTCACCCGAAATATACCTTGTAACAACTCAAGTATTGTTTTCTTAGATTGTACATGACATTAAGTTCACTAGTGTTTATTATTATAAACTATATCTCTGAGTAATCATTAAAAGAAAATAGTATATCAAAAATTCTATTACTTTGAAAGATAGTAGAATTTATGCTTGTAAATTGTTCCATTCTCCATATAAACAATGAGTCACTTCCATGAGAAAGAAAATGAAATAATCCTTGACACAATGCAAGAAAAATGTTTGTGAGAAATGTTGTCTTACACCCTCAGAGATACATTGAACCAATATTTTATAGTTTACATCATTCAAAAGACTCATTATGCCACAATTGTATTCTTTGTGAGTCAAGAAATAACACAACTAATCTATCATCATCTTTACATTGAAAGGTTTTATTTGTACATTTCAAATGTGTTACAAATTCATACATATATAGTTGTAAATCTTATATGAGGAGTGGTCATCTTTTGTGGGAAATTTTATTTGCACAAAACATGAATACCTTTTTTTTCCCTTGAACGGGACTATCGCTTTGGATACAAATAGTGTTGTGTATAGTAGCAGTGGAGGTTCTATCAAATTAGAGACTAGTATTTACAAGTATATAACAATAGAAGAGTGTACTACTACTAGTATCAGAAGTGGATTGATTTAGCTATGACGAAAACAATCCTATTGGGCAAGTGGAAAAGGAACAAAATTCCCAAAACTCAATTTTTCCCCTTCAAAAGGACATTCCAACACACTTTTATCTGTTTTAAGTGTTTAGAGTGGTCTGAAGTAATATGGAACAAAATATGAACTGTAACATGTAAAACTAGTCATTATTAATTACTTGAAAATTGACTCACTATTGGGAAAAGTAGATTATCCAACACTATTGGATAAAAAGGACTCTTAGGGATGTTTTTTTGTTATCACATCACCATCCAAGTATCGTTCAAATCGAGAAAGTGTTTTGTAAAATCACCTCACTAAATCTCACAAACAAATACATATATGAAATGTAGCTCATGCTAACTGTAACGTCGTTGTTCCTACCATCTGCATATCCATCTAAATACCTCATGTAATTATTACTATGGGTCAATTGGTTCATTCGAATACTAGTAATTTATGTAGGAGAAGGTACTAGTGATGTCAAATTTGAAACTCTAGGCAACATCATGCATGGTGGGTCAAAAATATGGTTGTTTCTTGGTGCAAAGTAAGGCCAACTAGAAGTTTTTTATTACAATCCCAAGATCCCTGTAGGTTTCTATAACTTCTATATCAACAGTTTCCATGATTGTGTTGTTTTCTACTTTTGATAGAATATGGGTTCACTTGCCAATGTCAAAGACAATTCCATCCACATTTGATTTCTCTAGACAAAAACATTAAAAATAATTTAAAAATGTATAGAGTAAGCTTTGAATGAAGATTAACAAACATAAATATTACCAACTTTGGAAAATTTGAGTTATTGGCCATAGCTTCCTTCCCACTAGAAACTCGGTAAGAGAAATCAAAGAATCCTGTTTACATCAAATTTCTCATTAAGCCTTGATGTTCTTGTATATTTTGGGTCAATGTAACAAATGGTACCCATAACATATACGAGAGGTGTGGTTTTTGGCCGAGGAAATGCACTTGGAAATTCAAAATTCTAACTAATGTGCATCAAAATTATAATCCAAAATAATGTTAGAAGTCTTCACATCCCTGTGAACAATGCATGGGTTACAATCATAATGAAGATAATGCTATCCTTTTTCAGCACCGTGAGAAATATCTAGCTGATTGTTCTAGTCTAGCTTAATCATATTTGATGATCCTATACAAAAATAAAAATTAATAAAACACTTGTTAGATTTTGCAACAATCCATTTTAATATGAAGGTAAGAGATTCATTGGACGCTTCTATTTCAAAAAATGAATCTACAATGTAAATCCAATCCATTTTTCTTGATAACATAATCATTTTATTCACCATTTAGGATGTCCCATAGACTTCCATTTACCATGTAATCATAAAAATCAGGTTTCCAAGTGGAGAAAGAGAAAATCCATACATACTCTCAAGATTTTGATGCTTGGTGCTTTCAATTGTTTCCACATTAGTTTCAAAAGTAAACAAGCTTAGTGGGTAGTGATTGTAAATTTTCTTTATATCAATTGGCTTATAATTCTTTAGATCACATTTATAAACAATGCTTGTAGCACCATAGCCAATTACATATTTCTCTTTTATATTTTTGTGATTGTCATTATGTTTTTGTACATGTAAAGAGCCATGTCCATGTGTAGTATGACCAACCTTGGAGAACCTAAATGTAACAAATAGATGTTTCAATAAAGAAATTATAATAAGATATTTCTTTCTGATTTGTTGTCGATAATTTATACAATATGAAATCATGTCTAGCCATGTTAGTGTTAACACCTTGCTCCATGTTGTTTTCAGAGAATTTTGTAAATACCTTTGGATGATTTTAATATTACAAAGCTATAATTATCTACAATCGTAGCACTTAACCCTAACAGATGTAAACGATTATCGAGTCTAGAGGAAATAATGAAAAATTTATTAATAACTGGATTTTCCCAAGAAAAATGTTATAGGAAAGGTTTTGTAAGATAAATAGAGCCATTTATAGTATCTTCTATTATTAGGGAAAAATAATTAAGTTTATTACTTTGTCAAATACCTCCATATATTTTGACATTGAAGACCTCCTAGTTTCCACAATGATGTAGTGTAACTCAAATATGTTTTTTTATAGTGACAGGGAGATATCCATCAATCCACTATTAGCTCCTCTATCTTAAAGCTATACAAATAATTTTTACATTAATAGAAAGATATCGTATAATATATTGATGCTAGTGGCCACTAGTCTTCACTTCTAGCAAAAAAGTGACATCCTCAAACAAACCAAATTTAACACAATCGATTAATTGTTTAAATAGATTAGTACAACGCATGACAAAAAAATCATTAATGATTTCTTGTTTTTTATAACTAAAGGAGGGTTGAATGGTCCCTTTCCATTTACATTAAAGATACAATGAGAGGATTAGTCTAAAAACACAAACAATCAAACAATAGTTTTGTTAACAAATGTAAGGTCTATGCTAAAACGTCAAGTGGTTGGGAATACAAAAAAATCCACACTAGTAAGACAAATGAGAGGATTTGATAACAGATTGAAATGAAAAGAATATATAACAATGAAAAAAAGATACATCCGATGGATTTTAGAAGAAATTATTTATTTGAATAAGATGAAACCTTCGTAACCTCCACTTTAAAGGGGATGAAAATTATTTCGTAGGTAGTTTAAAAAAAGATGCTCTTTTCCAGCAGTAGCTTGAATATTTAACCAATCATATGCCTCACAACCTTGTCGAGGAAGAAGATCCAATGTTGAGGTTCCTATATCGGTGGAGAAAACATATCATCTAGGTCAAGAAAGGGGAGAAAACTATGTCCCACCCTTGGTGTCTCACCCCATTTGGAAACACCAAACACGAAACACATTAGGATGTCAAACCATTTGTACAACTCTAAAAAATGGCCATGTCCACCAAACCTTCTTGTTTATAACAAGCCTCGAAAGTAAGGGCCATGAAGCACTCGAGTTTTTTTCCATTTCCTCTTCCATGCCAACCCTATACGCTAGCTTGATCCAGTGATGACCCATCTCCAAAGTCCAATCCTTCACTTTATGTATGATAAGAAGAGCACAAATGAGCGTCAAAGAAAAAATTTCATTTACCCTCGGACATTCGTCCAATGAAATATAATCATCTCTAAGAACTCGCTCAATAGCAAGTATGTCTTGCTCTGATTCAATCCAAAAAATGAATTTAAAATGATAACATGAAATTTTGGTATAAAATCCCATTTCACGCACCGACGCGGAAAATTGTATGAAAGGAAACATTGGAAAGTCCATGACAGACTAAATGAAATCCAGTGAAATAAACTCGAAAGGTAATAAAATAAGGGAGGGTGGATCGGTAAAAATATGGAGTGACTATGTCATCGGATGCTTGTAATTAATATAATCTTGTTAGGGGCTTTAATATCAACCTTTATTGGAAAAGGTGATGATTTTGGGAAATCAACATATTTATTTCAAATCTTATCAAAAACACTTTTTAGTAGCAATTTTATTCACTGGACATGGATATTTTATTCACACAATTCGTTTGATGGCGGCATTAGCAAAGTAATATGAGAGTGTCCTCAAATAATTAATTTATTACTATTCAAGTCATTAGCAATAGACCAAAAATGTTCCAACACTTTAATTTATTGATTCATATGTTTATTAATTTTCAAAAATTCTAGTCATTAGTCATGTCATTAATTATGTGATTAGCATTTGGAAGAAGGTCACCTTTTTCTTCATGACTATCTTGAAAAATTGCTTTAAGGATTAGAGAGAGGTGACATGCACATACAACACTTAGACACAATTGTTTTCTTTTCCTAGGCCAACAAAAGTTTGTTGATTTTATCAAACATATAATTGGGGATCCTCATAATAGAAACCATATAAATGGAAATAAAAAAATAGTATATCAACAAGATTAGATCAATGCAATAAAAATTTGTCATTTAATCCTGCGCAAGAATCTTGTTCTCCTTCACCTTGCATATTTGATAGATCATTTAGGTCTATTTTATTTTAAGGATGATTTTAGGAAAATATGCAAGGCCAAGATGGAGAGGAAATGTCTTCATGTTTAAATGATGTACATCTGTTATGATGATCTAACCTTGCCATACTACATGGCTATGTTAATTACAAGAAACTATTGATCGTAGCAATAACAAAGCCTTCCCTTTCATTAACTAATGGTGCTTACCGGTTGCAAAGCATTTTTATTTATATGAAAAAGATATGAATTACATTTTATGCACAATATATCAAATGAGAACTACATAAGGTGTCATCCTTCTCAAAGGTTTGTATTCAAGGACTTGGCTCTGCCAAGGATAGTCCATCAAATATAATATAATTACAAATAATGACAACATGCATTGATCTTTAGGGACTCAGATCATTCATTCCTAAGAAAGAATCGTGTTCATCTTTTCCCTCCATGTTTACTAAAACATTTAGGAATATTTTGTTTAATGGGTCATTTCTAGAAATATGCATGATGAAGATGCTCGGGATATGTCTTCGGGATTAAAATATGTACTTCTATTATTATGCTCTAAATCTTATCATTTTCACTAAGATAGAAAGTCATTTTTACTAGGTGGATATTTTTAAGAAACAAAAACACTAGATCCTAGTGACCGCCAAGCCACTCCTTTCAGTAACTAATGTAGCTTAGCAATCACTACACAATTTATTTGATACAAAGTAACTTGAAAAATTCCTTGCGACCATATTTTATCCTTTCATATGATCTATTCTTCAAGTGATATGTTCTGTAAGTATTAGAGCTTAGCGGTTAGTAAGCATTTTCTGTAATATGAACTTTTGTTGGTCTCTATTTTCGTAATTAAGAAACAATTGAGCCTATAGGCTGATAATCCATTCCTTTCTCAATAAACAATAAACAATTGAGCCTAGAGCGCTATGTTCTTTAAGTATTCAATCTTAGTGGTAGATAAGAATTTTATTTTATACAAAATTTTATCTCTATTTTGAAATTAATAAATAGTTTATCCTTAAGGCTATTAATATATTACTTTCTCAAAGACCTCCATAGATTTTGACAATAAACAATTTTCATATCTCACATATTTATCATCTAAATATTTTATGAAAAATGCCTCAAGCACACTAATATCTATTACTATGATCTATTATTAGGGCGGTATGTTCGAAAGAAGATATTTTTTAGCCTAGTTACCACCAAATCATTCCTTCCTTTAAGTACTTGAGCTTAGTGGGTGCTAAGAATTTTCCTTTATACAAATTTGTTATTTGATTTCTATATTAAAAATTAAAAATCAGTTGAGCCTAGTGGTCGCATTAACCTACTCCTCTTTAATAAGTAGTGGAGCTTAGTAGTCACTAAGATTTTTATTTGATGGTCATCGATGTGTATAAAAAAAAAGATGCAAAGGTATGTGCCTAGAAGTTCCTATGATTTTATATGAGCACCCTGAAAACATTTGCAATAATCATATTTCTTCCAAACTATATAATGACCTCCATAGTTTTCGAAAATAAATTTTTTCCATATCTCACATGTCACCAAAATATATTATGGAAAATGCCTAGCGACTACTAATATCTATTACTATGATTTGTTATTCTAGTGCTATGTTAAAATTAAGATTTTTTTTAGCCTATTTCTCTCACAATAATTCATTTGTGTAAGTACTTGAGCTTAGCGGTCACTACAAATTTTATTTCACATGATTGTTTGATTGATATTGTTCAAGTAATGGAGCTTAGTGGTTGCTAATTATTTTACTTGATACGAACCAATATAAATTATGTGTTAAACAAAAAAATACTTATGAGTAATATATAATTTTTGATATGTTTAAAGGGTATGTAGTGTCGCACTTTGGCTATGCAAGGATTATATAGCAAACAGTATGATAAGATTATAGTTAATGAAAATACTAATGATAAAAAGCTCGTAGAGATATTTATTTACATTTTGAAATTGAAACCTAAGAGTTTTATAGGTTAGTGACCACTAGGCTTCGCTCAACAAATAGACGGATAACATACGACATGTAGAGTTTCTCATTAACACTTACCTGGAGAGAATAACCTGGTCCCGTATAAAATCTAAGTATATATTATTTTGAGTTCGGTGTTGCAAAAATATCATTCCAATGAAGATTTACATCACTATTTTCTTTCCTTTCTATAAGGTACTCTCAAAATTCGGTGAAGTGTAAAATTATGTTTTAGGTTTTCTATTGTAAAAGCGTAAATAACTCTAAAATATTGATGATCAAAAGATATATTAGAAATTTGATGCCACGTGTCAATATTTTAATGGATTACATTTGCAACTTACTAATTGAGACTTTTATAGGTAAAAGTATTTGTTAATTCTATCACTAATTAAAAACCCTTAATAGATGTGTCAAACTTGCAAGATGCCACATTTTATTGGATTTTTTTAATTAACGTGGACGATAGCTTAAAAATATCGAATTCACACTCGATAAAAATTAATAATAAATGAGGCATATATCGCTCTCTTAAAATTTAATTTTTTTCCTAATGTTCACTTCTATTTTCTAAATGGTTTTTATTATGCTTAAATTAATATTTGTCATTTACCCAGGAGTTCACAAAGAAACTTTTTGTCACCGTACCACTTGTTTCTAAAGTAGGTAAAATAGATAAACTTGATTTCCCGAATCCCACACTATCCCCCGAATTAATGCAAATTATATTTTAAAAATATTGAATTCATGGGTGATTAAAATTAATAATAAATGAGGCATGTATCGCTCTCTTAAAATTTAATTTTTTGTTTCCTAATGTTCACTTCTATTTTCGAAATGGTTTTTTACTATGCTTAAGTTAATATTTGTCGTTTACCCGAGAGTTCACAAAGAAACTTTTTTCATTGTCCCACTTGTTTCTAAATTAGGTAAAATTAATAAATTTGATTTCCCTATATCCCACACTATCCCCTGAATTAACGCAAATTATATTTTAAAAATATCAAATTCACACTCGATAAAAATTATCAATAAACGAGGCATATATCGCTCTCTTAAAATTAAATTTTTTTGTTTCCTAATGTTCACTTTTATTTTCTGAATGGTTTGTTATTTTTCTTAAATTAATATTTTTCATTTTCCGCAAGTTCACAAAGAAACTTTTTCGTTGTCCCATTTGTTTCTAAAGTAGGGAAAATCAATAGATTTGAATTCCATGTATCCAATGATATCCCCCAAATTAAATAAAAATGTTAATGACGAGTGGATTAAAAGTACGATATGTGAAATCCCCCACATTAAATGCCAATATTTGAAATATCAAAATCCTGCACTTTCACTTTAAGAAGTGGAAATTCAAATTTTGAAATTTCCTATTCCCACTTTTTTTTTTTTTCAGTTTTTAGAATTTATTTTGTTGAATGCATTGGGATAAAACTAAATACACTGGAAAATATATAGTATGGTTTCTTTTTATTTTGAAATCATAGAAAATAAGCTCTTGAAATACGAATGCAACACGTACAAGAACTAATTTATCGCCCGAGTTCTTGATTCCTAGTCATTTTTTTGAATGGTAAGTTGAGGCAGTGATTGTAATCTCATTTTGGGGTGCACAAACAAGACAAAAAAGTGATTTTGGATAGATCACGGGTAGGAGTGCAGATCAAGAGGCCCACAAAGGATGAAATCAAAAGAGACAAGAAAAATAGGTTGTGGATAGAATCTCATAGATATTGTGTTTTAGAGAGATTACTGAGCTTTAATGAGAGATTGTCAAGCACATATACATTTCAGATACAAATTAAAAAAGTATTTATTAAAATCATCTATGCTTTATTATATGTGTAGTGTAATACATGGAGGGCACTTGTAGTTGCTCTGTAGTCACCTAGTTATTATGTTTTGCACCGCAATCCGTCATTACCTTTCCCTTTGGTGTCTTTGCAATTATGTTTTGTATTCTTATCAAAACGTGTTGATTTTTTTTTGAAACCACATTTTATTTTACCCATCACCAAATATTTTTTAATCCATTTAAAGATTTATTCTTTCTGAAAACCCATTTTTTATGTTCAACCGTAGCTCAAGTATTCATGTTTGTTAAATGGGTTCCCTTTTTAGCTCTTCTATCTGTATCTCTGGTTAATTTTTTTTTAATTTTTGTTCTTCCTCGTCCATTTATTTTTTCCTATATAAGTGTTGGCATCTATCCTTAGTAGCAAAACACGAGTCACATATTATTTTCTTTTGAATTGAAATGGTTTGATTTTATATAGTTTAGATAATCATTTTGACCTCCTTTAATGATTTTTTAAATATGAAGAAAATATTCGTGACTAATTATTCAATATTCAATGCTCACATTATTTCAACGTTGATATATATAGTTATTTATATTTGTTTTCCCATGTAGAATTAATCAAATTCAATGTCTGCACCAATTTTTTTATGTTTAGTAAAAGTTAACAACAGTATATGTACTCGTTAATATTATTAAATATAAATGTTAAAATTTCTATTTACAAAAATATATTTCATTTTAGGACCTTATGTCATGCCATATATTTTTATTATAATACATATGATTACTTGACTTTATAATTTTTCAAATATATTAATACAAGATTGTACTTGTATATTTATGTTCGTTTTTGCAAATCCAATCAAGAAAAATGTTTTTATCCTAGCTGCACAAGAGGGATAATTCTTCTTTGTCGAAAAAATTCATGTTGAAAATAGTTAGTAACAACTTACTTAAAAAATGAGCCAGTCTAAAGTAACAATTTTTAAATTCTAAAATAACATATTCCAAGACTAGAGGTTGTTAAGATGGATGTTTACGACATTTCCTAGCTATTACAAGACAACAAAAGCAACAAATATTCCAAGAAAGATAACTATTAAAGATTTTCCTAAATACATTTTTTGAAACAAGAATGGAGATTAGTAGTCACTAAGATTTTGGTTGACTTGCATAAGATATAACTAGTGATGGCTCGCCTAAAAACCGAGCTAAGAACCATTATTATATTTATATTTTTGTATTATGATATCTAAATCCTACCATCATATTCAAATCCTAGTGGCTGCTAATGTCGAAGATTATTAAATAGCATTGGTGCAACATAACAAATACTTGAGATTAGTGACCACTAGGATATTTGTTTCCTTGCATATAGGACATTTAGTAATGAACCAACTAAAAAACTAACTAAGATCCTTTATTATATCTTGATTTTACAATACTACCTTCTAAGACTAGCGATCACTAGGGAAGATGTTTACTTTCTTTCTTTGATGTTCTAAGACAACAAATATTCCAAGACAAGATTAATTTAAATTATTTTCTAGAATACACATATTCTAAAACGATTTATTTTGCATTACGGCCGATGATTTCAATATGTTATTCAAACTCTATCCCATGATATTTGTAGCCTAGCAGTCACTAAGGTTGTAGATTATTCCATTGTGTTGGTATAACATAACAAAGACTTGAGATTAGCGGTCGTTAAGATAATTCTTATCTTGGATTCAAGATATTTATTAACGACCTAACTGAAAAATGAACTAAGCTTGGACACTAATTTTTTATAATGGCGGCCTCTCGAGTACATCATGATATTTGAAGTTTATTACATGATATTCCTAGCGGCCACTACGGTAGAAGATAATTAGATAGCGATGGTGGAAAAATCACAAATAATTGAGGTTAGCGAATGCTAGGATATTTATTGTCTTGTATATAAGACAAGTTTAAAATTATAAAAGACTATCTTCAAAGACTAGCGACCGCTAATGTGGATGCTTACTACATTTATTTCGGAAACTCGTAATTCGAATGAATATTTAAGTTTAGTGGCCATTGAGGTAAATAGGATGTTCGAAGTCTACCACATGAATTACAAATGAAATTTTTAGCCTAGTAGCCACTAGATTGAATATGATATTCAAAGTCTATCACATGAGATTCAAAACCTATTATTCGCTAAGGTCGATGATTATTAATTAGTGTTGTTGCAAAATCATAGATGCCTGAGGTTAGTAGCCACTAGGATAGTTATTTTCTTACATTCATGACAATTAGTAATGACTCGAAGGAGAAATAAACTAAGCTCCATTATTATATTTAGATTTTAGAATATGATGTTACAAGACTAGCACCACTAGGGTGGATGTTTATGTCATTTCTTGGATATTCCAATACATGACAAGACAAAAATATTCAAAGACAAGACAAATATTAACGATTTTCTAGAGTACATGTAGCCCCTAAGATCGAAGCTTATTATATTTTGTTGGTGCAACATAACAAAGAATTAGTAACGAACTGACTCAATAAAATAACTAAAATCCATTCTTATATTCAATTTTACAATAAAACCTTCTAAGTGTAGCTACCACTAGTTTGGATGTTTACTTTATTTCTTTGATGTTCAAAGACAACAAATATTACATGACATCACAAATTTTAATGAATTTCTTGATTACACATATTCCAAAACAAAATTTTCAGCCTAGTGGATGCTGAGTTCAATATGTTATTTGAATTCCACCACATGATATTCAAATGATGACATATGCAAAGTTGTAGATTATTCCTTCACGTTGGGGTAACATAAAAAAGTCTTGAGATTAGCAGCCACTAGGATAATTCTTGTCTTGCATTCAATCCCCTCTAACGTAAAGCTATAAATATTGTTTTTTACATTGATGGAAAGATATCCTAGAATATATAGACACTAGCAGCTGCTAGTCTTCACTTCTACCAACAAATTGACAACTTGAAACAAACCAAATTTAATAGTGATTAATTGTTTAAATTTCTTAGTGCAATGCATAACATAAACTTATACTAATGATTTCTTGTATTTTATAATTAAATGAGGGTTGAAGGGTCCCTTTACCTTTACATTATAGACACAACAAGATGATCAATCTAATAACCCAAATGATACCAAAATAATTTTGTGAAAAATGCAAGGGCCAATGCCAAAAATAAAAGTGGTTGGCAAGACAAATAAAACCCGGATGAGTAAGCCATATGATTCGATAACAATGGAATTGACAACGCTATATAATAACCAAAACAAAAATAAATCACGATGGATTTTAGAAGAAATTATTTATATGAATTTGATGATACCTCTATAACCTCCATGTTAATGGGATTTAAAATGGTTTCCACTTGCAGTTCAAAAAAAAATGCTCTTTTCCAGCAGCGGTATGACTCTTTAACCAATCATACGACTCACAAAATTTCTGGTGAAGAAGACCACAATGTGTTAGTTCCTATTGTAATGGAGAAAACATATCATCCAGGTCAGGAAAGTGGAGTAACCTACCTCCCATCACGATGTCTCACCCCATCTATCGAATTCATATAAGAAATGATTTAGGACGTGAAACCATTTGTACAACTATGAAAAATGGCCACTTCCAGTAAACAATTCCTGTATATAGCAAGCATCAAAAATTAAGGGCCATGACACACTCAAGGTTTTTTCCATTTCTACTTCCATGTCAACCTTATAAGTTGGCTTGATCCAGTGACAACCCATCTCCAAAGCCCAATCCTTCGTTGTATGTATGATAAGGAGATGTGATGATAAACGAACCTCGAAGAAACTTCTGCATTCACCCTTAGACGTCCCTCCAGAGAAAGATAATAATCTCTAAGAACTCACTCAATAGAAACCAAGTCTTTCTATGATTTAATAAAAAAACATTTCAGATGGCAACGCAAAATTTTGGTATAAAACCCTATTTCACGCACTGACATGGAAAATTGCATGAAACACAACATTGTTCGGATATGATAGAATAAATTAAATCTTGTGAAAGAAACCCAAAAGGTGTGAAAATAAGGGAGAATGACTCAATAAATATATTGAGTGAATATGTCATCACATGCTTGTAATTAACACAAGCTTGTAGAGATAGATTCCTTTCTATTTGAGTAATTAGCGAAGGAGCAAAAATGTTCGATGCTTAGACTTATTGATTTATACATTTAATACTTTACTAAATTTCTAATCATTAGTCAAGTTATTAATTATGAGGGTAGCCTCTGGAAGAGGCTCACCCATTAATTTTTATGGCTACCTTTCCATACAAGCTTCAAGGATACTTCTTCTACTATGATTTAATTTTTCTACTATGATTTAAAATTGCATATCAATGTGGCTATGTTTATTACCAGAAAATATTTATCTTCGCAATAGCAAATCCTTCCCTTTCATTAACTAACGACACTTACCAATTTCCAAGCATTTTTATTTATATGAAAATATATGAATTACATTTTTGTAAAATGTATCAAATGATAACTACAAATGACGTCAACCTTCTCCTAGGTATGTATTTGAGGACTTCACTCTACTATAGATAGTCCAATCAACATAATACAATTACAAATAATGACAACAAAGTTGTTGAGATTGTTTTTGCATTGTTAATATGGATTCCTCAACAATGTAGAGGATAACGACCACTAGACTTCTCATCAGAGAATAATTGGTAAACATAAAACCCAGCTGCTAGCCTTCTCATCAACGAATCATTTATTCCTAAGAAATATTGGTGTTAAAATGGATTCCAACAAAATATAGAACATACAAAGGGAAACTTATTCACAAATAATTGATTTTCCCTGACAAGGTCTACTTTTTATGGCGGTGTTAACAATAATATGGGAGTTTCCTCTAATAATTAATTCATTACTATTTGATTCATTAGCCAGGGACCAACAATGTTCCAGCACTTAATTTTACTAATTTATATATTTAATACTTTACTTAATTTTTAGTCAATAGTCAAGTTATTAATTATGAGGATAGCCTCCGAAAGAGGCACACCCATTATTTTTTTCGCATCTACCTTACCATACAAGCTTAGAGGATACTTCTACTATGATCTACTGCCACTCTGTGATCTAACCTTTCCTAACTAAATGCTATGTCTATTACCAAAACATACTTATCTTAACAATAAAAAAATCCTTCCCTTTAATTAACTAATGATGTTTAATGAGTTTAAAGTATTTTTGTTTATATAAAAAGATATGAATTATGTTTTCTGCACAATATATCAAATGAGAACTACATAAGGCCTCATCCTTCTAGAAGGTTTGTATTCAAGGACTTGGCTTTGTCAGGGATAGTCCAACAAATATAATATAATTACAAATAATGACAAAAAGTTGTTGCAATTATTTTTCGCATTATTAAAATGGATTCGTTGACAATGTAGAGGCTAGTGACAACTAACCTTCTCATCAAAGAATAATTGGTAAACATAAAAAAATCATTTCTCTTCATGGCCTCTCATCATTTATTCCTAAGAAAGATCTATCTTTATCTTCACCCTTGATTTTTAGTAAATTGTTGAGGACTATTTTATTTTATGGGTTATTTCGGAAATATGTAGGGCCAAGATGATCGGGATACATCTTGAGTTTAAAATATGTACTTTTAATATTATGTTCTAACTCTTATGTTTTTTTTTATATATTTAAGGTGGGTTGAAGGGACCCATTCCCTATTTACAAAAGGAGGCATAGCCTCAGATAAGTCCATACAACAAAAAAAAAAAAAACCTAGGTGGCATACTAGCAAAAACCACATTTTATTCTATACCTATACATAGTCCCAAATTATGCTTACGGGCTTATAAGATAGACATATTATAACCCAAGTCAGGAACATCCAGTACTAGCTCGGGTGTGCTGACATACCCTTCTTCCACCGAGAAAGCGTTGATCTCAGCCACGCTAGAGGTATCCAAAGGCATCACCCACCGAGGAACACAACTCATCCCACCAGGATGGAACAGGAACTAGCGGAGCCCTCAGAGATTTGATATTAGGAAATTGAATATGAATTCAACCCACTTTTTGTCCTTGGCATATGAAGAGAGGGACTCAGCAAATTCCATCAACACATTGAAACAGAGCTCGAGATCTAGGGAGGCCAAAACATCACCGGACAACGAGCTCGGGGAGACATCCTAAATAAACCATGTAACCATATCTAAATTAGCCACTTCTGAGGTGAAATATCTGCAGAAGGTGGGTCATAACTATTGGGCCGCAACATTAACCACATCTGCCTTCGAGGGATGCAGAACCAACAGGTTTTCCACAAAAAGGGAGGCAATGCCACTGTTTACCCTTGGCCATCCCTCCAAATTTAGAAAATCCTACCCCAAGACCGATTTGATCACCTCCAGGTCCTCTCGCACACGAGATGAGGAAAATCTTCCTTAGCCTGCCATCAGTAACCCTATTTCTAAAATCCATTTCCCTCACATCACAAGAAAGAGCTAGCACAAGAGCCCGAGGGGGTGTCATCTCGTAAGGTAAAAAAGAAGGGGGATGAGAAAAACTACCACCCAAACAGCCTTAAATAATCTCCTTACGCTTCACACATGGGGAAGCTGTCATCGAAATCATGTTGGGAAAAATCCCTCATGGAAATCAAATGAAATCCCTCCCATCGTTGAGCAATTATTTTCCACCCTTTCCTCACATGCCTGATCGATGCCTTCTTGGTAAATGTGCTTAATACTCCAATTTTTGAATTTAGACAACAACCATAGAATCTTCTAAACATCGATATCAACTTCCATGACAAAGCTCTTTTTTAATGATGGCATTAATAATTATCAAGGAGTCCCCTTCAATTTCTAGATTTTCAATTTTAAGGGAGGCAAGTGAGAAGTAAGCCCAAACCAAGGGCTTGCACCTCAGCAGCATTACATGTACCCACCTTGAGTTTGTAGGAAGCATCCATAACCAACTTACCAAAAGAGTTGCGTATGATACATCCAACACCTGAGACCCCCGGATTGCCCCTAGAAGCCCCATCAAAATTTAATTTTAAAAAACCACAGGCAGGGGGCACCCAAATAGTGTTTCTTCTAGCCAGGGAGGAAGACACTTTAGACCTCATAGCACCATCCATAGGCTTGATTATTAACGGCCAACTTCTTTCTAACAATCTATCATGGGAAGTAAAAGGATAGGATCTCGACTAGTTAGAAGACACAACTTCTGAGATAGCTCTTTCCACCATAGGAGAACCGAATTTACTGAACCATATTCCTCCCTAAAAATCCTTTTGTTTCTCTCCCACCAAAGGTGCCACAACAGAAGAACCAAACTACAAAGCCAAATAGAAGAAAGGGCCCCCGAATGAGAATTAATAGGCCAGGCTAGGATAGCATCTGTGAGGGATTTAGCTTGGCGCATAACCAATTCCAGCATTCAACTGCAAAGGAGCAATGTAGCAGTAAATGATCCCTATCTTCCACATCCTTTTCACATAGGAGGCATCTAGTGGGACCTTGAAAACCAAATTTTTCCTTCTTTCTTGAGTTAATATCTTGCCCTTAAAGGCCATCCAGGTGAAAAGACCAGCTTTAGGGGGCAGTGGGATTTCCAACATTCTTTCCATACTTTGGTTCTTTAGGGGAAATATCCTCATGAAGCAAAATATACCCAAGATGAGGGGAATAGGATCCGAGGGAGATGTAGTCCAAACAATTTCATCCTGCTTATTTGAGATCAAAATTTTCCTTTCCTGCAAAATAGATAAAAAATTAGCTTCTAAATCAGGAGGGAGGTTCAGATGGTCCACTTTTTTCCATTGCAACATGGAGGGAAGGGAATCATTCAGTTCCCCATAATTGGACACAAAAGGGCCCCAATCAACAAGCAATCTCCTCTTAATATCTGAGAAAGCAGGAGAGTCTCCAAGGGCATGGTATCCATTCCATGGATCATCCCAGAAGAGAGCTTTCTTTCCATTGCCCACTTTCCAGTCCACATAAAAAACAAACAAAGATCTACATTCAATCATGAAATTCCATATATGTAAGCCTTTGGGGGGTTTGCCACCCGAGAGAATGGACTCAGGAAGGGAGGCACCCAAATATTTCTTTTCGAAGACCATGCTGAGAAGACTGTTGGGGTTGGAGATAAGCTTCCAGACCAATTTAGCTCCAAGGGCCACATTTTGCAGACCCAAATTTAGAACACCCACACCACCAAGCTCTTTAGGCTTAGCAAGTGTATCCCAACTAATCAGGGGAAGCTTCTTTTCCTCAAATAAACCCTGCCATAGGAATTTCCACAAAATGCCCTTAATCTTACCGAGAATACCCTTAGGGATTTTAAGGACCGAAAGGAGATACAAAGGGGCAACACAAAGGACTGATTTTACTAGCAAAAGCCTCCCGGAAAGGGAGATCCATTTACCTTTCTAGGCATTTAGTTTAATAGTTTAAGAAGTGAGGAGATCAGACCATAGGGAGTTCTTGCCTGCACCTTTAAACAAAGGAATACGAGATACTTGATAGGTAGGAGCCCTTTTTTGAAATTGAAAATATTTAGGATTCTTGCTTCTGTTTGCAAGGTAACATTGAAGAAAAAAATGCAGGATTTAGCCACACTTACATCTTGCCCACCACCCTAGAGTATAATCCCAAAGAATCCTTTAACTCCTTAGCCTCTTGGATGGAGGCCCTTCCGAATAGAAAGGTGTCATCAACGAATTGCTGATGAGTGAGAGGAGGAATACCATCTACAATCCTTAAACCAAAAATCTTACCCTCCCCTAATTTATGTTTGATGGACCTGCCAAGGGCTTCACCAAGAATATATAAGAAAGAGGATAGGGGATCCCCTTGCCTAATACCATGATTACTTCCAAAGAATCCTTCAACACTCTCATTAATAAGAACGAAGAAGGAGGGGCTAGAAATGCAACTGAAAATCCATTCACAAAAACACTTGGAGAAGCCAAACTTCAGAAGGACCCTGATGAGAAACCTTCAATTGAGCTTATCATAAGATTTACTGATGTCTAATTTTAGCATCATACCAAGGGTTTTAGAAGAAGAAAGAGAGTGAACCAGCTCGTGAGACAAGATGACACCATCCAGAATAGAGTGACCAGGCATGAAACCAGTTTTTCAGGAGAGATGAGGGGATCCAAAATAGATTTCAACCAAAGGGCAATGGCTTTGGAGATGATTTTGTAGGATGTGTTACAAAGGGAAATAGGCCTGAAATCCCCGAAGGAGGAGGGTTGAAGCATTTTAGGGAAAAGGCAGATGAAGGTGTTATTTAACATTCCGAGCACCGAGCGGGACCTCCGAGAGGCTTCCACAGCTGCCCAAACATCATAACCCACAATGCCCCAAAATTTCTGAAAAATCTGTAGGAAAGCCATCAAGGTCGGGGCTTTATTCTTCTCCATGGAGAATACCACATTCTCAATTTCAAGGAAGGAGAAAGGCTTCAAAAGCACAAAGTTTTGATTTTCAGAGATGAGAGTGGGAATAACATCTAGAAGGGAGGTCTGCTCGGCCTCGAAGGAGGCAACATCCCCACTAAGGAGGAGAAGAAATTAATCCCTTTAGATATGATGTCCTGCTGATCCACCAAACTAACCCCTCACTGTTTTTAATTTCTGAAATGAAATTTGAATTCCTTTTTGCTTTTACAGAGGCATGAAAGAATTTAGTATTTTGATCACCATCCTTCAGCCAGAGTTCCCTAGATTTTTGCTTCCAATAAATTTCCTCCCTAAGAAGCAGTTCACCTAACTCACTTAAGAGAGATTTTTCACGAGCATAATCCTCCTGGAACATCCCATCACTGAAAACTTTTAAATTAAGGACATTCAATTCAGCTTCAACTCTGGCCTTTTCCTGAAAGATGTTTTTGAAATGCTTGACATTCCATCCTGCAAGTCCTTTTTTAATCTTTTCAATTTTTGAGCCAACACAAACATCTTGGAACCCTCAATATTATAAGAGTTCCACCAGAGATCAATCCAGCCCTCAAGAGAGGCATCCCTCATCCACATTAGCTCAAATTTGAATGGGGATCGAGGAGGGGAAACATCGATATCAATAGACAGGGACACCAGGAAGTGATCCGACCCAGACCAAGGCAGAACCAAACATTCAAGCACAATGTCATTTAAATTCCAGCTAGGGCTGGCTAGAAATCTATCCAGCCTTTCTGCTATATTACTAAAGCCCTTACGCTTATTACTCCAAGTAAACCAGCCCTGCTTAGGTTCAATATCCACAAGGGCACCTTCTCTAATAAAGGAGAAGAATCTTTTTGGGATTGAAGGTTTCTAGTGATCCCCCCTTTCTTATCCCTACAATCTAAAATGGCATTGAAGTCCCCACCAAGAATGAACATCTGATCACCCATAGTGGAGATTGCTTGTAGCAATTCCCCCAAAGATTCTTTTTACCTAGAATGCTAGGAGGGGCATAGATATTAAATAAAAGAAAATTAAGCTGAGAGCGTCGAAAATTACTTTAACAGATTTGCTGAGAGATTGGGCTTGCAATTCCACCATTACATTGCCTTCCTTCCAAACAATCCTGAGCCCCCAGAGGCACCCAACGAATCTGAAAAGACCCCTTTCCAACCTCTAAAAGACTTATTCCAAAGACATTCGGCTTCAACAGTAGTAACTTAGTTTCTTGAAGAAGAACCGGATAGCCTCCGAGGAGAGGATATAACACTTAAGCAAGTGTTTTTTTAAAGGAGTTAAGTCCTCTGACATTCTAGGAGAAGATCTTCATTGAACACAGGGAAGGGTTTTCACCTTCCTAGAATCAAAGCAAGATCGAAATTCAGGGTTTTTTGCTTCCCTGCATCAACCTCTAATTGGGCCAATTCTGCTTTGATTTTCTCCCCCTTTTACCTATGGAGCCAAAAATAACAGCCCCCATACCATCTTGGCATGGAGCTAATTTAGAAGGGGCCAAGCCAGAACTAAAACTTTCGGGGTGATCTCTCCCTCTTCCAAGGTCCCTGCTTCGGAGGCGGGGAGTTCCACATCCGGGAGAGGTTGTTCAAAATCCATCCACTAAGAGTAGCCATCGAGGAAGCTTTCCCCTGCACAATACCTTCCTTAATTAGGGAAATAAGAGCACCTGAATCTCTATGAACATCCTCTATTTCCTTTAGTAACGAGCGAGGACTTAGGCTATCTAGAAAGCCAAAGCAAGGGGCAAAAGGGGGACAGCCAAACCCTTTGAACCATTATCAACAGCTAGAGATTCAGAAGGGGAAGGGGTGGAAGATTTAATCAGAGCCAAATTCAAACCATCAGAATGAGGGGAAGAGAGGGATCCAACCTTTTGACCAGGATCCTGGCAATCCTTCTTCAAATGCCCTAATGCCCCACAAGAAAAGCACTTGATACTTAGCCCCTCATAGATTATTTCAGATGATCTGGAGCCCTTATGGGAAGGTAGCAAGATGGAACTTAGAAAGGGTGAAGAGCTCTCCATTTAAGAAGAGATGGGTTGGAAATAGGCACCCAAGAGCCGAGTGATCTGGCAATAGATTTAAGAGAGGTAGAGTTCTAGAACTCCGTGGGGAGTTTCGGGAAATTTAACCAGAGCGGAGCTCTGTGAATAATTTTGACCTTGGATTGAAATCAGAGGACCAAGGTCTCATGTATAAACTGGAGGAGTTTAAGAACCAGGGACCACCCTTAAATACATTTTCCACTGAGGACACAGAGTGAAACAAGACTTTAAAGAAACCATTCTCGTAAAAAGAGGATCTTAAGATTTCCTTCCCTACCCCAGAACCAATATAGCCAATTCCTAATTTTTCTCTTGGAGAACTTGGCACCAACAAATTTACAACAAATATCTCTCTTTTCATGGATATCAACAAAATCCTTTTTCCTCTCATGTGGCAGATCGACTGGAACCGAATCCTTGGAAATTTTGAATTCGATCCCACCCACCTTGAAATCTTTCGGGGGGCATGCACCAATCACCTCCATATCACCAATTAAAGAGGGGATCTCCTTCATCGATGGTTTGGAAGTAGAGGACCCTTTACCGGATCACTTTCCTTGAGAAGGTTTCGACCATTGAAAACCCTAACTGCGAGACCAGAAGTTTAACGACTGCCCCAGGGCCAAAAGACCTAACTAAAGTAGACACCCCATCCTTCGCTAGAGCATCCGCGCTAGGCCTAATCCATTCCTCACCACTACTGATGCCGAGCGTAATCCTATTAGCGCCAGAGGTGACCTCCTTCAGCTTAGGCACTGAAAATGACTCCCACACAACAGTCGCTTTGGGCAGTGAAAAGTTTGAATTTTCATGGGATTCGCACAGGGCTCACATTTTTTCCTCTAACACTGTCCTCATATTTGTAAAATATCATCATCATAGAATGTGAAATTACTTATGTGGAAGTAATAACAATGTATGAGATTAACTCTTATATTCGTTCTTTAAGGTAGACAATGAAGTTTTGGTAGGTCCATATTTTTGAAAAAAAAAGTAGAGCCTAGTGAGAACTAAGCCACTCCTTTCAATAAGAAATGTAGCTTAGTGGTTGCTAATAATTTTCCTTGATAATAAATGACATGAATTACATGATATGAAAATATATAAAACTAGTAATACATAAGGCTTCATCCTCCCAATTGTTATTCTCCAAATTAAAATGGATTCCGACAAAATATAGAGGAAACTACCTAAGGGAAGTCAAGACACTTAATTGTCGCCAAGGATTTTCTTTTCTCTGATGTTCCAAGACAAGAGAAGAAAACAAATATTCCAAGACAAGAAATATTTGTACGAATTTCCTAAATAGATGTAATTAAAAACAAAATTTTAAGCCTATCATCTACTAAGTTCATTATGATATTTGAATTCTATCGTATGTTAGTAGCCACTAGGATATCCGTAATATTTCATACTCCATTATTGTATTTACATTTTTCAAAACTATTGGTGATAGGGTGAATGATTACTACATTTCTTTGATGTTGTAAGATAAGAGAAGTCAAAAACACTCAAGAACAAGATGAATATTTATGATTTTATTTGGATAGACATAATTCAAAAACTCATTTCAAGAGAATATAATACATGTATTCAAACATGTAATCTTAACCCTAGCACCCGCTAAGTATATTAGTTTCCTTCTAGGATCCTAGCAGATGTCAGGGTTTTCTATTTTTGTTTCTTATTTGATCACTAATTTTTAAATTATAAACTATTGAGGCTTGATACCGGGAAACAATTACTTTCAATTACTAATTGAACCTAGCGGCTGCTAGGCATTTTCCTTTTTACCAGCCAATTTAAATTATGTGATATACACAATATATCTTATGAGAACAATTAAAAGGTACCTAATTACAACACCTAATCACATCATGACATGTAAGATTTGTTATTATTAAATATTCAATTCTCAACCATTATCACTCATGTTGGATTCCAAGTTTCCACAATTAAGTAGTGTAACTCAAATATGTTTTTACAGTGATGGGAAGATAGCCATCAATCCACTAGTATCTCCTCTATCCTAAAACTATGTAGATTTTTTTACATTGATGACAAGATATCCTAGAATATATAGATGATAGAGGTTGTTAGTTTTCACTTCTAGCAACAAATTGATAACTCGAAACAAACCAAATTTAAAATCAATTAATTGTTTAAATTTCTTAGTCAAAAGGATAACAAAAAGTGTTAGTAATGATTTCTTTTTTTTATAACTAAATGAGGGTTGAATTATTCTGGTATTTTCGCTAACCTATGAATATCTATTCCAATTTTAGTCTATGAAAATAAATACATCAATATATAACATCTCCTTGCTTTTACACTATTGAGAAACAATATTTGTACTTTCTAATTACTTACAAATTTTTAATTTATTTAATTTTTTTCATGAAATATGTCTTCCATTGGTCGTACTCTATTCCTTAAAATTCCTTTGATGAAGGAACAAAGTATATGAAAAATATAGACGATGAATGGTGTGTAGAAATGCATTCGTTGGAAAATTACCACGGTGATCTATGGTTATTTTTGTTGATGAAGATGTTGTCAAATAAGTTAGTATGGTACTAACTTCAAAGGTTATTTATTAACAAACATTGTGTATTCATGTTGAACAAATTGACGTTGTAATGAATAAGTGCCTTATTATTGACATGGAGTTGGAAGTTTCATTGTTCAAGAAACTGGAAATGAAGGCTTCTAGAGAAAATAAAACTTGTTCTTGTTTTAAATATGGTTAGAATTTGGGGTTTTTCATATAGTCAAACAAAATAGGTTGTGAAAATTCCCTTTAAATTCATAATAACATGAATTTGGTATTCAAAAAATTGTATAAAACTGAGAATACCTCTTCTATTTGTCATTATTTGAATATGAAAAAATCACTTTCTCCACCGAAACATGCAAAGCTATTTATAATGTTAAGGAGATATTATTTGTCTAAATTAGAGATAGATTCCTCTAAGTCGAAGTTGCAAGGGCTTAAAATGAATAAAAAGTGGTGTGTTGTTTAAGAAACTCGACTAGTATATTTGAGAAAATAGAAATTACAAATGTTGAACAATTAAAATTGTTTTTGTTCAATGGTGATGTTTTTCCAATTGAAGTTTCTAGGTGCTATGTGTCACCTCTACAATATATTATTTCCTCTTTCAATGCGAGTTTTAAGAAACAATGTCTTGTTATTTTCAAAGTGGCTAGGAAAAGATTCTTTATGAAAAATTACATTTCTATTTTTACCTTGGGACATATGGACAAAATGGACACAAAACTTGAGTTGTTTAAATTGGGTGGGGTTTATTTTTCTCCTTTTAAGGATAACCAACCTAACTTTCAAGAAAATTCACTAGCAAGGTTCATGGCAAATTCCTTCAGGCCTGCAAGAGGAATGACTTATGAGAAGATATCGATTCTAGAAAATAAAGTGAAATTAGGGAAAGTATGGCTAATTGGCTCTATTGAGGCATGCATCATAGAGGAGACTTTTGCTTATTACTGCCAAAGAGTACAACATGATATAAGAACTAGAGGAAAATTTATAAAATATATGAAAAATAAATACCCATGTAATATTGTATTAGCAAAATGCACTGAAAAGAATATTGTTGAAAAATTTGGTCTTCATGACTCTCACTACCACCAATTGTGTGTACTCTTGGGAGAAAGGAATAAAGGAAAAATAAAATTTTATTCTGGAGGGTGTGAAAATTATCCATATGTATCCAAAATAACTCTACTTCATCAGAAACACTCAAAGACAAAGAAGAAAAACAATAAACGAAGGTTGCATCTTGTAAGTAATAGGACCATCGTCTAGTGTAGGGCGGCGATTCTGAGAACCATTACCTAGACAGGCAACGGTCCTAGGACTACCGGTCTGCATAGGGCGCGATCCCCTGGCCATTATGGGCAATTTTTTTTTGAAACAAACAGCCTTTGAATTTGAAAGGATGTTTGTTTCTCTTCTCCTTTATGACCTTTTCCATTCTCTAGTGCATGGGAGGACATAATAAAGGCCATAAATACATGATTGTAGAAGTGTAGAAGATCATCGGAGCATGAGAGAAAGTGAGAAAGACGTCTTAGTGCTGGAAATTGTATTTTTAGAAGAAAGGAGTGTTGAGACAGAGTAAACAAGTAATTATTGTAAATTTTGTACTTGTTGATTTGAATTGGCCAATAGAAATGGGAAGAAAGAGAAATTTCCCTTCCCAACTAGTTTTTCCTCCATTGGAGGTTTTCCAAGATAAAATTGTTGGTGTTATGAGCTTATATTCTTTCCTTTACTATGATTGTTGATTCTAGGCACAATAATAATTCATTCACTAGTTATCTCTATTATTTTCCAATAGAAAGTAAACAACAACGATTAATTGTGATTTTGTGAATAATTCCAAAGTTGAAGAGTTTACAGATCATTTTGGTATCAGAGCTAACAAGTATCTAAGACTGTGGTATTTCATTCTTGAATTTGTATGATAGTGACAAGATCTAAAGATGAAGAAAACTTACCTTGCGATCCAGAGATTTCTACAAAGAAGTGGAAACAAAGGAAGAGAACTTGGTTCGTAGAATCGAGATGCTAGAGACCATGATGGATAGGATGTTTAGAAGGCAAGAGGAACTCAAGATTTGCATAAGACAACTTCTGTCAAGCAAGACTTCATGGACTCGGTGGTTCAAGGCTTAGCCAACACGTTTGGTATAGGAAAGAGCCACCATGAGGAAGATTATGGGGAAGAGCATGAAGAAGAGACTTCTAACACAAGAGAAAAGGTAAAATCTGAACATGCTCCTTTTAAAGTTGAGACTAAAGTCAAAATCAAAAGATTTGAAGGACACGTAAATACAGAGTTACTCGATAAATGGTTGAAATAGTTAGAATTTTATTTTAGAGTCCATAATCTCATTGAGGCACAAAGGATTACCTTTTCATGTCTCAAAATGGAGGTACATGCTCTAGTTTGGTGGGAAACGCATCTAACTACTTGTGAAAATAAGAAGCATCCTATTGTGAAGTCTTGGCAAGAATTTAAGGAATTACTTAGAGCTAACTTCTATCCTATTAGCCATAAAATTGACCAAATGATTAAATGGCAATATTTTAGACAAGGCAGTGGTCAAAGTGTGTAGGACTATAGTACGGAGTTTCGAAGGTAAGCCATGTTGCTAAACATGGATTTGGAGGATGAGGATATTCTAACCAAATACTTGGGAGGACTTCACACTCACCTTCGAAGAAAAGTCATCTCCATAGAGGCCAAGGATCTCAATGAAGCATGTGTACAGGTATACTACATAGATGATGAGAAAAAGCAAGGAGAAGTGGATCCAAGGGTAAAATAGTCAAAAATCAGTA
The DNA here is from genome assembly GCA_018340775.1 of Taxus wallichiana var. yunnanensis. NCBI lineage: Eukaryota > Viridiplantae > Streptophyta > Pinopsida > Cupressales > Taxaceae > Taxus > Taxus wallichiana. The sequence continues at coordinate 699,244,503 of CM031244.1, forward strand.
GAAAATGGATTATGGGAAAACAAGTAATAAGAGTAAGTGGAAAGAAAAAGGTAAACAAGCTGCCACTACTTTAAATACTTGTAAAGTTCCCAAGATTTTTTCCAAGAATTGTGATATCAATGTTCATACTGACTCTACATGTTGGAAGTTGCATCTAGAGTTACATCTAAAGAACCAAACCAAGGACTCCAAGAAGTCCATGACAGCTGTAAAGATAGAAGGGGAGGTGGAAATTGAAGATGACTCTAATGTAGATGAAAGGCTTGGATGCATGACCACCAACATGGATAGTGAAGAGGAGATGAGTAGACTATTCCATATCAAAATCCAGATCAAGAGAACTAAGGTAAATTCTTTGGTTGATATCGGTTCTCAATATAACTTGATTTCTGAGGAAGTTGTAAAGGAGCCTGGTCTTGAGACTTACGAGCATCCACACCCTTATCCTTTGGGTTTTGTGAAGAAGGGTGTTGAAATTCAGAGTAACAAGAAGATGTAAGGTCAAGTTTGGAATAAATTCCCAATATATATAGATGTTTTGAAGTTGGCGTTATTCCACTTGATGCTTTTGATGTTGTATTCGAGAAGTCCTTACTTGTATGTTAGGGATGCTATATTAATGAGAAGGGAAAAATGGTACAGATGGGTCAAGGATGGGATCAGCTACAACATCCGGCACACTAGCATAAGACATGCATTATTATGGTAAGTGCTAACCAAGAAAAATGACTTATTCAGGAAAATCATAATCAATTTTGTTTACTTTTGTTAAAGGATAAACAAGATGGGGTAGAATTTTCAGAGATTTCTAACCAAGGAAAACAAGATTTGGATAGTATTATTCAGTCTTTTCAGGAAGTATTTTATGCTCCTAGTGGATTACCACCAAAATGGGAAGTAGAGCATGAGATTTAGCTATTGCCAGAGTCACCTCTACCAAACATCGGGTTGTATAGGAAATCCTTGCTTGAGAGTACTGAAGTAAAGAAACAACTCCAGGAACTAATAGACCAAGGGGTGATACGTCTAAGCACCTCACCGTGTGGTTCACCTATTGTGATGGTGCCAAAGAAGGATGGTTCTTAGAGAATGTGCATCAACTACCGCGCTTTAAACAAGATCACCATAAAGAAAAAATATCCACTTCCCCACATAGATGATCTCTTGGACCAGCTTTAGCATGCCAAATTTTTCATGAAGTTGGTTCTCAAGTCAGGTTATCACCAAGTCAGGATGAAGGAGGAGGATATATGGAAGGCGCCTTCAAAACAAAAAGGGTTTATATGAATGGTTAGTACTTCCTTTTGGATTATGCAATGCACCCGCTACATTTATGGGATTCATGAATGATGTATTGTGGGATTTCATAGATTCATGTGTCATTGTATATCTAGATGATATCTTGATTTTTAGTGCCACATGGAAAGAACATCTAATGCATTTGTAGCAAGTCATGTAAGTTCTCAGGAAGGAACAACTGCTTTGTAATATGAAGAAATGTGAATTTTCCTAATAGTCACTTGTCTATCTTGGGAATGTGGTTAGAGGAGGAGAGCTACGAGTTGATCCAAAGATGGCGGAAGCCATCACAAATTGGCCAACACCAATAAGAGCCATAAAGACTATAAGTTTTGTGGGAGCGAGACAAGTACATGCGGAAATTCATTACGGGTTTCTTGGAAATTACAACACCTCTACACACATTAGTCGCAAAGAGTAAGGGTTTTGAATAGGGTAAGGAACAAGACAAATCCTTTGAGTTATTAAAATACAAGATTATTCATGCTCTATAATTTCTCTTCCTAGTTTACAACAGCCTTTTGAAGTAGAGACAAATGCCAATGATTACGCTATGGGCACAATGTTGCTTCAAGGAGGTAAACCCATATGTTATCATTCTGAAACCTTCACTTCAGTAGTTAAAGGATATTCAGTATATGATAAAGAAATGTATGCACTAGTTCAAGCAATTAAAAAATGGAAACATTATTTGTTGGCTAAAGAAACTATTGTGCACTCGACCACAAACCTCTCCAAAGTATTTGCAAAGCACAGTCTAAATTGTAGAAGGAAAGGCATTACAAATGGATGGGGTTTCTTCAATAGCGATTCCATATAGTGATCAAATACAAGGGTAGTACAAATTTGGTGGTAGACATGTTGTCTAGGCCACCCAAATAGGAAAATTTCTTCTGTTTGGCCACGATCTCTCGAGATCAAGCCCTTCACGAAGGAATCTTACAGAGAGGCATATGCCAAAGACAAAGAATTGGGGTGAAATTTCAAAATTTACAGTTTTCAAGGGGATGAAAATACAGGTATTGAAGATTTTTATCTCAAGGACGGGCTGCTCTCTTGATGGTAGAAACTTTGTGTGCCTAAAGAAGAAATACTTCTATTGATGAGGGAAGCACATACCTCAAAAGTAGCAGGACATTTCAATGTTCGTAAGACCCTAGCCCACTTGCAAAGGTATGTATATTGGCCCAACATGCAAGAAGAAGTATCAAAATTTATTCGTGGATGTAAATTTTATTGTACTAGAAAGCATAAAACTAGGAAAGAAGGTTTGTATATGCCTTTACCAAGTACTGCTACTCGTCCGTGGGAGGACATTTATATGGATTTTGTGGGAGGATTGCCTATGTCTAAACATGTCCATGACTATATCTATGTTGTTGTTGATAGATTTAGTAAGATGTGGATTCTTATGACATGTAAAAAGATAGTAAAAGCACAAGAGGCAATAGACCTTTTCATTGTTAATGTATGGGTGCATTTTGGTTTGCCAAAGTCTATTGTTTCTAACAAGGATTCCAAGTTCTTAGGGAAGTTTTGGACTAATTTGTGGGACAAGATGGATACCAGGTTATAGAGGAGCACAACTTTCCATCCATAGACAGATGGACAAATAGAGGTGGTAAACAAGACTTTGGTATAATTGATTAGAGGGTATAACAATAAATACCCAAGGACTTGGGATGAGTCCTTAGCCTACATTCAACATTCCTATAACCGGGTAGTACACACATCCACTATGAAGTCACCATTTGAAGCATGCTTTGGATATCTACCTACAAATCCACTGGACATAGCATTTAGATAGTAGGATGAGGAGGATACATGAGACACAAGAGGTGACTAGAGCAACAAGTTCATTGAGAGGATCCAAAAAATCCATCTCAAGGTCAAAGAACAGCTAGAGAAATATCAAGCAAAGTACAAAGCTAGGCACGATCAACATAGGAGGGAACACAAGCTTCATGTTGGAGACAAATTTTGGCTTTACTTGAGCAAGGAGAGACTACAAGGTCAAGCACAAAAGCTCAAGCCACTACGATATGGACCCTTCACCATATTGGAGCAAGTTGGAGAAAATGCTTTTTGACTTGATTTTTGTCATTCATGAGGATGTACTCTGTAGTAAACTATGAGAACTTGCACCTATATGAGCCATCCATGCTAGATGAAGATGAAGAACTATAGTTGCTACCTTCCATTGAGGATTGTGTCTTAGACTCACAAGGTGAATTGGAGGAGGATGTAGTGCTACAACAGAAGGTCAGAGAGACTAGAAGAGGTCCACATGAGTCTTGGTAGATTGAACTGAAAGGAAAGACACCAAGGCAGGCCAGTGGTAGTCGAAGGAGCAAGCGAGGGAATTGTTTCCTCATCTACTCCCCCACTAATATTTTATGGGACAAAAGGCTTCCTAAGAAGGGGAGGTGTGATCCATAGGGATATAAAATAACTCTACTTCATCAGAAACAGTCAACACAAAGAAGAAAAAAAATAAATAGAGGTTTTGTCTTGTAAGTAACAAGAACGTCACTCGGTGTAGGGTGGTGGTCTTGGGAACCGCTAATCTACATAGGGCGGCGGTCCTAGCCATTATGGACATAAAACAAAATTTGAAACGAACAACCTCTAAATTTGAAAGGATGTTCATTTCTCTTCTCCTTCATGACCTTTCCCATTCTCCAGTGCATGAGAGGACATGAGAAAGGCTATAAATACATGATTGTAGAAGTGTAGAGGATCATCGAAGCATGAGAGCAAGTGAGAAAGAAGTCTTAGTGCTAGAAATTGTATTTTGTAGAAGAAAGGAGTGTTGAGATAGAGCAAGCAAGTAATTGAAAGGAAGTGTTGAGATATTATCTACTTCCCTTTCATACTTATTGTAAATTCTGTACTTGTTGATTTGAATTGGCCAATAGAAGTGGGAAGAAAGAGCAATTTCCTTTCCCAACCTGGTTTTTCCTCGATTAGAAGTTTTCCATGATAAAATTGTCGGTGTTACGAGCTTATATTATTTCCTTTACTACAATTGTTGATTCTAAGCTAAATAATAATTCATTCACTAGCTATCTATGTTATTTTCTAATAGAAAGTAAAAATTAGTGATTAATTGTGATTTTGTGAATAGTTCCAAATTTGAAGAGTTTACAAATTAGAAAAATCATCAAAAAGAAAAATTGATGCTTAAGTGGCGAGAGGTTACTGTTGGTCTGAAAATCTATCGGTTAGGCAAGTCATGGGGAAATAGGCCAACAGTGTGTAGGAAAAGCCCCTCTTTGATACGGTGAAGTGAAACTAGTTTATTGTTAATCTATCAAGTAGGAATCTATGTAAATCTACACTATTCTAACTTTAGGGGGTTTGGGATCTCATCCCAATAGAGGTAGTTCCAACTACGAACAGTAAAGGTAGGAGGAAGGAATGAAGGAGGGTAGATCTGAAGGAAGAAAAGAAATGAATTCCAAGATGGAAAGGTCAAAAGGTTTATGCTTTGAGCCGGTAGTAAACAGAGCCAAACTTACTTGCATAAACAATTAAAGCAATACTAATGAACATATGACAATAGTAGGAATGAATCTAACAGAATAAAAACATAGATCTAACTTAAGAAAGATCTGATGCAAATAACACACACATTAAGCACAAAGTTTGAATATGTGTATTAATATTTCTTTTATTGTAAGAAAACACAAAGTATTTCTCTCCTCACTTCTCTTTTCATACAAAAAATTTCCACCCTTTGAATACAACAAGTATTATAGTATTTATAGAAGGAGAGGAGGGAAGAAGACAAAAGAAAACCCACTACTTACAAAATATCTTACAAGATATTTACAAAAAATCTAGAAAATATTTAAAAATTCAACATTTGACTTGGGCAAATTTTTTGATGGCAACATCCCATGGTGCAACATGGATGAGGTCATCATGTATGCCAACATGCTTTTTAAATATTTTGTAAAAATGATCAACACATTCTAGAAAGGAGAAACTACTCATCATCATCCCTTAGCTCAAACTTGGTGTCTTACTTTTGATCAGCAGAGTCGATGTCACACTATGCTTGATATTCTACAAACTTGCTGATCACTACTTGAATTTGATCATGGTCGAGACCATGAAAATGGTCATGAATGACTTCACAGGTTTCTTTCTCATTCTTGAGCTTGTTAGGTAACTCGGCAAAATTTTTGCATGCATCGATTAAAAAGCCAATGAAATCATGGCAGGCCAAGAGGTTATTGATTGACTCTCAGTCAAAAGTGACCTCTAGTGCCAAACCTTGAGTGATGATAGCCTTGAATCACTGGAATGTATCATGTGCTTCCCGCAAGTTATACGATTCACTGAGCATCCTTGGAGCCATTTTTACGATTGATTGCTCCATGTTGTATCATGCTTCTGAGGGCTTCATCTTTGACTTTATCGATTCTCTCCAGTATATATTCCATCGGATCAACCTGTAATCTAATGCAGTGAGAGCCTTATTATGTGTACGCGGGTGATTGATAACACCGACATTCAATAGGTCATCAACTGAGTAGTTAACCATTGCTTGGAACGTTTCTTGCTACAACCTGGTGTTATCTAACTCTTCGGATGGGGTACTTGACATCGCTCTTGTAGCTATTTATTTGATTGAGTTGTATCCTAATAGAGCAATGTAAACTTCCCAAGCACATCCTCACCATCTCTAAGGATCTGCTCAATCCAAGATGATATTGTTGTGCCTTGTTCACCAATCTTAATGTCTTCATTTATTTTCTCCGATTAGGAACTTGAATGGGTTCATGACAATAACAGGAGGATCGTTTCCCATTTTCAGTAGTGCTTGTAGGAGATGTTAGTTTTGTTCTTTGAGTATCCTTTTTCCTCTTTTGCCTCTTGGAGCTTCTTGCAGAGAGCATCCACAACAAACAAGGCTTCCCCTTGTAGGCTTTCAGACGAGGTCCCCATTGTGACTTGAGTCACCGTGAAGTTTATGGGAGGCAAATCTTCTTTTCTCTTGGTGGGATCTAGGAAAGCTATCTCCATGACTCTCTCCCGAAGTGCCTTTAGAAAAGTGAGTTATCGCTTTCTGCTTCTTGGTTCCCTTCTTCAGAATAATGGAGAAATCCATGGCCACAATGGGAACTTTCCTCTTATTTTGACTCAGATGGTCAGAAATCCAACCAGGACTTATGGGAGTGGGAGCAAAGGAAGAAGAAGAAATAGGAGTGAGAGGGGGAGCAACTGTAGAGGCCTCAGGGAAGTGTGTTGAAACACTCGGTGGTGGCATTGATAGGGAGTCCAACACACCGATGCTTGTGGGGCCTAGAGTTACTAACGAAGAAGAGAAGGATGTGGAAATGGAAGGGATCTTCATCAGGATTGAGGAAATATTGGGTGACAGATCTGCAAGAGAGGAGAAGATGGAAGAGGTGGGAGATGGAAGGGAGGAAGGGAGAGGAGAAGACACATCCATAGGAATAGAAGCTTGAATGACAGGAGGAGGAGAAGGAATGGAAGAAGGAACGCTAGGTACCTCTACAGTTACAGTCATGACATCATCCTAGGTGGATGTATCCATTGGAATATCTATTGTTTCTTCATCACCTAGAGACACCAAGTTGACTACTTGCTTCTCAAAAGTAGGAGGAAGATCTTCAAGAGTAGTGGAAGAGGGAATGCTTGGGTACCTCTTGTCTGCTTGGTTCTCCCACCTTGTCCTTTCCTTTTCCTCTCGGCACATGGAACATCCTTGGAGGTGCACTACCTGAAGGAGAAGTTGTGAAGTCAACTCCGAGGTATGTAAGGCCATTTTGATTGCACCAATGTTCGGTGCACTGCAATATGGGTTTGACCCTTTCTTGAATGGTCTTTGGCGCTTTAGCTCTATCGATATTCTCGAATGGCCAGTTGTCCCCATCTGTGTCAATGTAAAATTGATCAATTTCTTGATCAGTCTCTTTGAATTTCTTTGGGATAATGGCAATGCCATAGTGGATGATCTCCTCCAAAGCCATCCAGGAGTGATCCTTCCACCTAATGTCTATCTCATGGGTTAGGTCTATCCAAATTTCATCGATCTCAAGAACATGGATGGGATCAATTTTTGCCTTTGGGAGGAAACTCAAACAATCAAAGGTCAGCCCTTACTTTGGGAAGTTGTGCTTTAAATTGAGCATCTCTAGCTCAGCATACATATCCCATGCTTTAGCATTTGTAGGGCAGGTGTATCATCCAACTGTAAGGGGGAATGGAGTTCCTTCTTTCTTTCTCTTCATACACTTTTCATGATAAGTGATTAACTACCTTGAAAATTCCAGGAGGACCAACTTCGGCACTATAAACCTTGGCAGCTTCATTGGTTCTCCCTCAAAATTCATAGCTCTAAGGTATGTGAATGTGGGGAATTGTGTGAACAATGCTCCCCATTTCTTTATAGTAGTAATCACACTTGGGCTAGTTTGATTGTGTCTCATGTTTGGTCTCAACAAACAGATTACCTCATAGAAGAAGCCATCATTTATTTTGGATAATTGGGAGATGCTGGCTTCGAGCCTGAGCTCTGGCTAGAACTCGTATATCTTGACTTGGGGCCATACACCATTTCGAGTTAACCCTACGAAATCCATTTTGACAGAGCAAAGTGTATACAACGTAGGAATTCATGTAGAACTTTCTAGTTGTTAGAACTTGAAAAGGCTCTTTGTGAGATGGTGTAACTTATGATTTCACCCGGCCAAAGTGTTGATCAGTGTGCATTCTTTCTCATATTCTCTAGGTATCTCAAAGCATCCACTTGTGGAAATAATGGGCATCGGGGAGCCCAAATACTCTGTTCAAGAACATGATTGTATCACTCAATTCTTCATTAAAATCACTACCGAAGATGGTTTGTGGCCATCTAGTCACTGGATTCTTGTTCTTCAGATAGAGTTCATTCATCATCTACATACACCGATCTTCATTATCATCTAATGTCTTCCCGTAGTCTTCAATACTTATTTCCACATATTGCCTGTGATGAGTAATGCCCAGGATCATCTCAAAATGATGAGTCTGTGAGGTTTATGATTGTCTCATGTTCTTTATTTTCGACACATCTAGTGTCTTTGTTATAACATTGGGCAATCAACATGATGAACTCATTATTTACGGCGATCACCTAGGAAGCCATTTGTAAAGTGCAATCCACTGCCTATTAACTTATTCATCCATCGGCCATTATTCACCTTGGTGGTCCTTACCTAGAAATCATCCATGTCAACATGACCTAGCTCAGAGTCTCTGATGTCAAGGTCGCACTCGGCATATGAGTCAGAATTCTAACTCTCTAGTACTTGTACTTCATTTCTTGCTCTTATTTGCTTAGCTTTAGCTTTAGCTTTAGTCGATTTCTTGCTTGATGAAGACATATGTGAGTTCAAGAACGGATGTTGTTGTTCTACAAGAAGTATCAAGAAGGTCCAACACAGAAGAGCCATGTCAACCATCATGTTATTCATAATGAAATTTTGAAGAATAACATAACACCTTAGAATGTGTGAGAAAATAGTTAGGTTTAGCTTGTAGAAGGGAGAACGAGCAATTTTAATCCTTAGGGTGCAATGCAAAGTTTACAGCAGGTTGTAGGAGCTTGTTATGCTTTGGTGCATTTGGGAAAGTGTCGACATGGGTGCAGTGGCGCTAGGTGTCGACATGGGAAAAGTTGCACCAAGTTTGAAAGGGCACAATTTTGAGAGGTGTTACATGAAAAATTTAGCACCAAAGGGTAAAGCGTGGGGCTACAATCATACAACATGTCATGTCAATGTTTTGGAAGTTGCGCCTACACCTCACACAAAAAAAAAAAAAACTGGTAAGTGTTCTTTGGCTTGGTGCAGAAAAATTTTGTGTTACATGAGTACAAAGTGCACCAAAGTGCAACTTTGGGAGGTGTAACATGGAAAAAAAGTGTGCCAAAGACTTTAACAGTTGATGATTTTGGCAATTTTATTTATTTCCACTACTTCTCTCTTTTTGTTGGATTCGTTAGATGGTAAGCAAGAAAAACGGCAAGGCAACAAGCAGGGAGAGATGGTTTTTTGGTTTACTTCAGTGGTAGGGGCCTTCTAGATTTATAGATTTGGAAGGAGAGGAAAAGAGGGTTTCAGCTAGGTCTGGAAATTATTAGGTTCTTGGATTTTAACCATTTAACACACACCCTAACAATTAACACAATGAAACAAAAACAACAAATAGGAGAGAAGCCACTTACCTAGATTTATAAAATATGAATAAAAATGTGGGGGTCCACAAGCTTGAAAATGACACATGAGGGCTCACAGGGATGGATGACATGTGTAGAGAAAAACTTTTCTCAATTTTCAATCCGTGAAAATGACATCTGTCAGGCTCATATTTATAGAAAAATCAACATTTATGACCTCACCAACCTCCTTTGGTGCGATTTCCAGAGTGTCGACATGAGGAAATTTGCGCTTATAAAAGATGTTTAGTGCAAGTTTTATGAGGTTAACACAAAAATCTCAGTGCCAAAGGTTTTAAAGGGGGCACAAATTTTGGGATGTCGATATGAATGAAATGGCACCCAGTTCAGAAGGGTGCAGTTGTGTGAGTGTCGACACACAACTTTCTGCGCCGAAGGATAAGCTGAAAATGGCTAAGTTCAAACAACTTGATTTTTGAAAGGGAGTTTTGGGCTATTTCAAACATTATCAAACTTCCCTAGGGGTCAAAACATAATTTTTAGTATATTTACCTGTAAATTGCCCTTGTCAATTTTACGGGATAATCCTAGATTTTGCATGTGACTATCCATTGGGTTACAAAGAGTCAAAAATAAGGGTGACCAGGGGGAAAACAAAAAGGAAAAGAAAGGGAACACACAACAAATAAGAAAACTATACAAAGAAGAGAGCAAACTCTACTTCTCGAAGATCTTCATGTGCCGCCCACTATAGGAAGTGGGAGTTTGGTTCTATCCAGCTATGAGAGATAGAAACTATTCTCTCTATTGAGATGCTTGATTTTATATGGCCCTCTCAAAAGAGAGACCTCTTTGGAGTGATACGATTCAACCAAAAATCATCATACAATGATTTGGGCTAGGACCACTAGTTTTCATCAACCATCTTCCGTATGATAGTTACCAAGTTCTTGTTGCTTTAGATTTTATCGACCATTTCCTTGAGGATAATAATCGAGGCATGAGCCAAGATTATTCCATATCCATAACAAAACCAATAACCTCCCATGAAGAGAAGTTGGAAGCATTGTCAAGCAAGCTTTTTTGTGGAATGCCAAATCTCACAATAATATCCTCTTTGATGAATTTGCAAACAACTTCAGAAGTGGCGTGCTTGAAAGGTATGGCCTCCACCCATTTTGTGAAGTAATCTATTGTTGTTAGGATGTAACTATGTCTAGCACTCGATTGAGGATTGATTTCTCCAATGAAATCAATTCCCCATTGCTTGAATGGTTCGTCAATGATGACGGGCCTGAGGGGAAACGGCGATTTTGGTTTGCTAACGAACTATTCACATTTCCTACCAGGTGGATGTATCCTGAAATAACATTGGCCAGTAGTACCTAACCCGAATGATTTTATGTGTTGTCACAGATGAGGAGAAGTGACCACTGCAGGCTGAGTCATGAAAACTTTCCAACAATTTCACCTGTTGTGGCTTGTCAACACATCATAGAAAAATGCCATCAATTCTGCATTGTACAATCCATCATCCCATATGACATATCTTATGGCTCTGAGCTTCACCGTTCACTTTTCCTTAGTGGTTAGGTGAGTTGGGCACTCACCATAGGTGAGCAAGAATTTTATTTCGAATACCATTCGTCGTTGGTGGCGACGAATAGAACCATGGGAAAAGAATCCACTTTCTCTAGTTCATTTTGTTCTCCATCAATGTGATCAGCTTTCTCTTTAGGTACCTCTAAGTCTTTATTTTCAGCCATTAGCCGACATAGGCCCTTACCTCTTACCAAATTGGTTGGTTTGATGTCTAGATCATATTCTTGGACCTTTGTGATCCAATTCCCTCATAAGCTCCCTAACTCCTATTGAGTCAGGATAGACTTAACAGTCGTGTCAGGAACCAACACTATTGTATGAGAATTCAGAATATAGTAGCGGAAGTTCTTGACTACTTTTACCATGGCAAAGGCATGATTTTCCAATTGTGACATCTTTAGTTCATGAGGCTTAAGAGGAGAGCTCATGAAAGTAATCGGGGATTCAATATCTTGAGTTCTTTTGCATCAAGATAGTTGATACAGTATGCGCAGAGGCATAGCTGTACATGATGAAGTCTTTGCTGAAGTCAGGAAACACTAGAATAGGAGCGTGGGTGATGGAGGTTTTTATGTCTTCAAATGATGTCTTGCCTTCCTCACTCCATCATAATGTTTGGGACCTTTTCATCATATTAGATATATGATGAGTCTTCTCAACAAAATCAGGAATAAAGCGTCTAAGAAAATTTACCTTTACGAAGAAAGAGTGAACACCGGTCTTTCTCGTAGGAAAAGTAAGGATCTGAATAGCCTTGACTCTTTCGACATCTATCTTAGTTCCTTCTCTCTGTTGATGACATGTCCCAAAGAGCTTTCCTTCGGTGACCCCAAAACCGACTTTTTGGGATTTAACGAGATTCCATGCTCTCAAAGATCTCGATGAAGACTTGTTCCAAATGGTCGCAATGATGACTTCATTTTTAGAGAACATGGTCAGGTCATCTAGGTAAACCACGATGACGTTTCCCATCATACCTTTAAATGAAAATTCCATTTCTTGTTAGAAGGTAGCACCGGCGTTGATCAAACCGAATGACATTCTATTATAGGCAAAGGTACCTCAAGGAGTGGTGAATGTTGTCTTGAACTGATCTTTACGCATGACTTCAATTTGATTGTAACCTAAAAAACTGTCAAGCATAGACAACATTTCTAAACTGGTTATTTCCTGTAGCACTTGATCCATTATCGGCAGTGGATAGTTATCTTTTAAGGATGACTGGTTCAAGTTGCGAAATTCTACGCATATGTGTATCTCGTCGTTCTTCTTCCGCACATGCACAATATTTGCAACCAGTCTTTGTGATGAATTGGAAAAAATAAATTTACGTCTATCATTTCCTAAATTTTAGCTTGGATGGTACCGAGATCTTGGGTTTGTAATGCCTTTTCTTTTGTGAGTAAAGGCTTGACATCATCCTTGAGCGAATGTCATGCCAAATGTCCTTTGGCTTGAAAGACTTCAGATCAGCATAAGACCATGCTAACACATCCATGTACTTTTTCAGCAACTTAACAAATTTTCACTTTTCCTCGGGCATACAACACTTCCCAATATTCATGAAATGAGGATGTTCCACAGTACCCAGATTGACGAATTCAGTTTCGGAGAAGAGCAAGGATCATCCTGTCACTTTTTCTTAACAAAATGGTCATGATTATCAAATAATCATTCTAAGGAAACCAAACCTTTCGGAATCTTATTTCCTTTGAGCTATATCACCGTATCTTTTTCAGATTCATGTGTTTGACCGGTGATAGACTCACGACACGTAGAACTTGATCCATCAAAATGGAGTTCTTTGAAATTGTCAGCTTTCTCCAAAAAAGTGATCAGTTGGTTGTCATCATTGAACACTTGCTAGTGTTGTGAATTATCTAGTATGCTTGGGTGAAAACCACATCAATGGTATATGTATTTGTTTTTAACCCTGGGTGAGGGAGCATGAGAGAGGCTGAGACAACTAATGAATCAGCCATGTCATTCTGATCTCATAGAACTACTTTGATCGATAAAACATCAAATTCTTCGATGCTATCCCATACGACATTAAGGTAGTGTCCGAGATGGTCATTTTTACTTGAGATATCCCTTTTACTTGATTGACAATTAGCTCAAGCATCACCTTGCACTCTCGATTCTTGACTCCCTTCCCTTTTGTAGCTTACATCCCAAGTAACAAGGATTCATACTCGGTAGTATTATTCATATTGAAGAAGCGCAACTTGAAAGAGAAAGGAAAAGTCTCCTCTTCGGGAGATATTAGAATAGCCCCAACACCGCTTCCACTTATCGCACAACTGCTATCAAACTGCAATGTCTATACTTTGTTGAGATCCTTATTTTGGATGAAAACATCCATTCTATCTGAGTCGATGGAAAAGAAATAGTTCCTCATCCCTAACGATTCAAAAATAATTTGAGCCTTAGGGTCATTAGAGTTGGTGACTAGATATTTCTTTTGTGACTCTGGTTTCAATGTCTGCATCACCCCTTTGATAGGAATTTTGGCTTTGGACCAGTCCATATGAATTTTCCCACCAACTTCTTTACAAAATCTCCTCCTTAGCAATATCTCGTATGCGTTGTTGGAATATCAGCTATGAGAATAGTCATTTTTACCCTTTTTTCAGGAAATGCCGCAAATACAAATTGTGCATCCTTGATCTAAGCGATCAATGGTACCTACTTGGTTTGCATAGAGTAGTATCTGCCAAAAGGTTTAGTAAGTGTGAGGCCTAAAGCATGGGCGACCTTTCTTTGGCATTACATTGTCGAAGCTCGAAAATCAGTTATCGATTACTTAGTTTATGACCATTGATCGGGAGAGATAGGTAAAAAGGTTAAATTTTCCCTGAAGCGGAAGTCAAGGCAACATTTATGTCAGATGTAGAAGGCATGGGAAAAATTTATTTTGGGGAAATAGTAGGAGGGAGGGCATCCTGGATTTGGATATACTTAGTTAATCTTATAAGCTACTCTGGTTTGGATTAAAGGTACTCGGCTTTAGAAATCGGATCTTGGTCTTTTTGGGATTGGGGAAGGCTGAATTAGAGGAGGAATAGGAGGAAAATATTTCTTTACAAAAAGTTTAATAAGAGGTTGAGTAGGAAGGGGATTACCTATTTTAAGTTGGAGGAGTTACCATAGCCTTTTCCTTTTGTTTTTTAGCAGCAAGCTATGCTTCTTTTCTTTGTGAGTGAGTGAAAATTGTGTATGATTGTCCACTTACATACCCTTGGGTACCCTCTTCTTCATCATATTCCTCTTCTTTGAATTCCATATACCCAATAGTAGAGTCGCCAGTCGGTTCACTAACATCTTGATCATCTTTTCCTTGCGATGAAGGTTCTTTGTAATTTGACTCATATTCTTCGATTCAACCAAAGCATTGACCGGAGGGGCTTCAATTGCTAACCTTGGAGAAGTAGCAGGAAAACATGGCCTTTAGGCAGCATTGTTGGGAGTGAAGTTTCTCCTTGGAATATCTTGGTATGGAGTAGTAGATGATATTTGAGCCAATTGCTTCTTTAATGAGAGTAAGTCATTTTCCATCTTCTAGAATCTTTGGATCGATGAGGTAGCCTGAGAAGAAGTTGAGGACTTTGATTTTGATGGCTCCCATCTTAACTCACTGGATATAAGAAGGTTGTCTTCTATCCGAATGGTCGTAGCTTGAGCAAGAGCCAAGGTGGGTATCTGTTCCTGTAAAAGTAAGAAACTTACTTTCAAACTCATTGCATTCAAGAAGAAACACTTTTGATTCTCTAATGTTAGCATCATGGAAAGCGACACATGGTTGATCAGTGAATTGAATCAGGTGATAATATCGCACATGGTTTCATTGGTTTCCTTCTTCATGTGAGTGATTTGCAATAATAACACAAATGTATCTTCTCAAGGTTTGTATTTGTCTTCAAGTGCAACCCACAATGTGGTCCAATTAGTGATGGATCTAGCTAGTAAGTGCTGAAACCATTCGCTACGAGGCCCTTCCAAGGTCTCAGGAAGAGACGTATCGATACGTCTTCATGGGTCATGTCTAGAATGCTGCTTGACATAATAAACATAGCTATATGTGCATCCGTGCTTTGATTTTTGCTCCCATCAAATCACGGGAATTTTTTGTGATTTTCGTGAAGGAGGGGGTTGACTAGATGCAACAAGTGCTAGAGGACCCATGGCATTTCCCCATGGTACAGTAGAGATTTTATGCCATTTGAAAAGTAGGAAAAAGAACGCGAGCAGGAGTGTTGTTTCACTTAAAAAAGAGCACGCAAGTTGATGTCGAGACACCCTGTGAAATTTGGCTCTTTCATGGAGGCGAGGCACTTCTTGGTAATCAATCCAATGGGCTTAGTGATGTGAATCGTGTTGGAGTGATACAGAAATTTTGCCTTCGAAGTAGATTAAATTCCCCACAAGCTCTTCGCTACGAGTAAATGGTTCACCCGCCACGTACCCATTCAGATCGACAACAATTAGGAGTAGATTTACAACAACCTTTTTGTTTATACTTGCTTATTTTCTGATTTTTTTGGTAAAAATCAGCAGTATGTACTTTTTTCAATATTTAATTTTACCCTTTTTAATAACAACCGATTGTGGTTTTCTGACAAAGATTAATAAGGATAAAAGTGGGTCAATTTCAGTAGGCTGATTTTCAGATCTTTGACCTGAATTTTGTAAGTTTTTGAAAATATCATGAAATGTTAGAATCTCACATCTACTGAAATATACAAGTTTTTGTAAAAACTCAGCGAACTAAAAGTTTCTATCTAGTCCAAATCTATGGATTTTCATAAGGAAATTTTTAGTTTTGATCACTTATGCAAAAATTTTGATTTTTAACAAAGGTTTAAAATTTGCAATCTAGTAGTGATTTTTTTACAGTTTTTTAGTTATTTCCTTAGTTCGATCCCCAGTAGAGTCACCAAAAACTATTGGTCCGAAAATATGTCGGTTAGGTAGGTCATGGGAAACAAGCCAACAAAGTGTGCGGTGGGAAGAGCCCTCTTCGAGACAACGAAGTGAAACCGGTTTATTGCTAATCTATCTAGCAGAATGTGAAAATCTACACTATTCTAACTTTAGGGGGTTTGGGATCTCATCCCAGTAGAGGTAGTTCCAACTATGAATAGAAAGGTAGGAGGGAAGGAACGGAGGAGGGTAGATCTGAAGGAAGAAAAGAAATGAATTCCAAGATGGAAAGGTCAAAAGGTTTATGCTTTGAGCCAGTAGTAAACAGAGCCAAACTTACTTGCATAAACAATTAAAGCAACACTGATGAACATATGACAATAGTAGGAATGAATCTAACAGAATAAAAACATAGATCTAACTTAAGAAATATCTAATGCAAATAACACACACATTAAGCACAAAGTCTGGATATGTGTATTAATATTTCTTACATTGTAAGTAAACACAAAGTCTTTCTCTCCTTACTTATCTTTTCATACAAAATGTCCAGCCTTTGAATACAAGTATTCTATTATTTATAAAAGGAGAGGAGGGAATAAGACAAAAGTAAACACACTACTTACAAAATATCTTACAAGATATTTACAAAAGATCTAGAAAATATTTAAAAAGTCAACATTTGACTTTGGAAAGTTTTGGATGGCAACATCCCATGGTGAAACATGGATGAGGTCATCATGTATGCCAACATACTTTTTAAATATTTTGCAAAAATTATCAATGCATTCTAGAAAGGAGAAACTACTCCTCATCATCTCTCTACTCAAACTTGGTGTTTTGCTTTTGATCAAGAGAGTCGATGTGACATTGAACTCGATATTCTATAAACTTTCTGATCATTGCTTGAAGTTAATCATGGTCGAGACCATTAAAATGGTCATGAATGACTTCGTAGGTTTCTTTCTCATTCTTAAGCTTGTCAAGTAACTCGAAGCAAAATTTTCACATGCATCGATTAAAAGCCAATGAAATCATGGCAGCCAAGAGGTTATTGATTGACTCTCAGTCTAAAGTGACCTCTAGTGCCAAATCTTGAGTGACAATAGCCTTGAAACACGGGAATGTATCATCTGCTTCCCTCAAGTTATATGATTCACTTAGAATCCTTGGAGCCCTTTTGCGACTGTTATCGCTCCATGTTGTATCATGCTTCTGTGGCTTCATCTTTAAATTTATCGATTCTCTACGGGATATATTCCATCCGATCAACTTGGTAATCTAATGCAAGAATAACCTTATTATGTGTACATGGTGATTGATAATGCCGACATTCAATAGGTCATCGATGAGTAGTTAACCATTGCTTGGAACATTTCTTGTTGTCAGAGCCTCACAAGCGTTATCCAAATCTTTGGATAGGGAACTCACATCGCTTGTAGCTCCTTATTTACTTGAGTTATATCTTGATAGAGCAATGTAAAATTCCCAATAACTTCCTCACCATCTCTAAGGATCCACTCAATCTAGGATGATATTGTTTTGCCTTGTTCACCAATCTTAATGTATTCATTTATTTTCTCCTAATTGGGAACTTGAATGGGTTCGGCAAGGGCACCACACAGGAGGAGTGTTGCCCATTTTCCGTAGTGATTGTAGGAGATGTTTGTTTTGTTCTTTGAGTATCCTTTCTCATCTTTTTCCTCTTGGAGCTTCTTGTAGAGAGAATCCATAGTAGACAAGGCTTCCCCTTGTAGGCTTTCAGATGAGGTCCCCATTATGACTTGAGTCACCATGAAGTCTGTGGGAGATATATCTTCTTTTCTCTTAGTGGGATCCGGGAAAGCTATCTCCATGACTCTCTCCCCAAAGTGCCTTTAGAAAAGTTAGTTATCACTTTCTAATTCTTGGTTCCCTTCTTCAGAATAATGGAGAAATCCATGGATGTAATGGGAACTTTCCTATTATTCTAACTCGGATGGTCGAAATCCAACCAGACTTATAGAAGTGGGAGCGAGAGAAAGAAGAAGAAATGGGAATGAGAGGGGGAGCAACTGTAGAGGCCTAAGGAAGTGTGTTGAAACACTTTGTGGTGGCATTGACATGGATACCAATGCACCAATGCTTTTGGGGCCTGGAGTTACTAACGGAGAAGAGAACAATGTGAAAATGGAAGGGATCTTCATCAGGATTGAGGAAATATTGGGTGATAGATCAACAAGAAAGGAGAAGATGGAAGAGGTGGGAGATGGAATGGAGGAAGGGAGAGGAGAAGACACATCCATAGGAATAGAAGCTTGAATGACAAGAGGAGAAGGAATGGAAGAAGGAATGCTGGGTACCTCTGCGATTGCGGTAAATATAACATCATCCTAGGTGGACGTATTCGTTGGAATATCTATTGTTTCTTCATCACCTAGATACACCAGGTTGACTACTTGCTTCTCAGAAGTAGGAGGAAGATCTTCAGGAGTAGTGGAAGAGGGAATGCTAGGTACCTCTTATCTACTTGGTTCTCCCACCTTGTCCTTTCCTTTTCCTCTCGGCACATGGACTAGCCTTGGAGGTGCACTACCTGAAGGAGAAGTTGTGAAGTCAACTCTGAGGTATATAAGGCCATTCTGATTGCACCAATGTTTGGTGTGTTATTATATGGGTTTGAACCTTTCTTGAATGGTCTTTGGCACTTTAGCTCTGTCGATATTCTCGAATGGCTTGTTGTCCCCATCTGTGTCAATGTAATATTGATCAATTTCTTGATCAATCTCTTTGAATTTCTTAGGGATGATGGCAACACCATAGTGGATGATCTCCTCTAGAGCCAACCAAGAGTGATCATACGTCTAATGTCTATCTCATGGGTTAGGTCTATCCAAATGTCCTCGATCTTGAACATGGATGGGATCAATTTTTGCCTTGATGAGGTAACTCCGACAATCAAAGATTTGCCTTGTTGGGAAGTTGTGCTTTAAATTGAGCATCTCTAGCTCAGCGTACATATCCCGTGCTTTAGCATTTGTAGGGCAGTGTATCACCAACTATAAGGGGGAATGGAGTTCCTCCTTTCTTTCTCTTCATACACTTTTCATGATAAGTGATTAAGCGCCTTGATAATTCCAAGAGGACCAGCTTCGGCCCCTGCAAACCTTGGCAGCTTTGTTCGTTATCCCTCGAAATTCATAGCTCTGAGGTATGTGAATGTGGGGAATTGTGTGAACAACGCTCCTCATTTCTTTGTAGCAGTAATCACACTTGGGCTGGTTCGATTGTGTCTCATGTTTTGTCTCAACAAACAGATTACCTCATAAAAGAAGGCATCATTTATTTTAGAGAACTGGGAGATGTTGACTTTGAGCCTTAGCTCTAGGTAGAACTCGTATATCTTGACTTGGGGCATACCCATTTCGAGTTAACCTTACGAAATCCTTTTCGATGTAGCATCGTATATAACGTAGGAATTCATGTAGAACTTCCCGGTTGTTAGAACTTGTTGAAGCTGCTTATGAGATGGTGTCACTTATGATTTCACCTCGGTGGAGCATTGATCGTGCATTCTTACTCATATTCTCTAGGTATCTCAAAGATCCACTTATGGAAATAATGGGCATCTGGGGAGCCCGAATACTCTATTCAAGAATGTGATTCAGTACTCAATCAATTCTTCATTAAAATTACAAAGGTGGATGGTTTGTGGCCATCTAGTCACCAACTTCTTGTTCTTAAGATAGATTTCATTCATCATCTCGCATGCACCGATCTTCATTATCATCCCATGTCTTCCTTCCCACAGTCTTCAATACTTATTTCCACGTATTTCATGTGATGAGGAATGCTCGGGATCATCTCAAAATGACAAGTTGTGAGGTTTATGATTGTCTCGTGTTATTTATTTTTGACACATCTAGTATCTTTATTATAACATCAAGAAATCAACATGATGAACTCAATTTTAAGGCACTCACCGAATCCCAACCGTAAAGTGCAATCCACTACCTATTAACTTATTCATCCATGGGTCATTGTTCACCTTGGTGGTCCTTACCCAAAATCATCCATGTCAACATGACCTAGCTCGTAGTCTCGATGTCAAGTTCACACTTGGCATATGAGTCATGAAATCTGACTCTCTGGTACTTGTACTTCATTTCTTGCTTTGACTACTTAGCTTTAGCTTTAGCTTTAGTCATTTTTTTACTTTACAAAGACATATGTGAGTTCAAGAACGGATGTTGTTGTTCTGCAAGAAGTATCAAGAAGGTCCAACACAAAAGAGCCATGTCAACTGTCATGTTATTCATAATGAAAGTTTGAAGAATAATAGAACACCTTAAAATGTGTGAGAAAATAGTTAGGTTTAGCTTGCAGAAGGGAGAATGAGAAATTTTAAGCCTTAGGGCACAAGGCGTAAGTTTACAGCAGGCCGCAGGAGCTTGTTATGCTTTGGTGCATTTGGGAAAGTGTCGACATGGGCGCAGTGGCGCTAGGTGTCAACATGGGAAAAGTTGCACCAAGTTTGAAAGGGCACAATTTTGAGAGGTGTTACATGAAAATTTTAGTGCCAAAGGGTAAAGCGCGGGGCGCGGATCTGTAGCATACAACATGTCATGTCGATGTTGTGGAAGTTGTGCCTATGCCTCACACAAAAAAATCTTTTAAGTTTTCTTTGGCTCAATGCGGAAAATTTTTGTGTTACATGAGTACAATGTGCGCCAAAGCACAACTTTGGGAGGTGTAACGTGGAAATACAAAGTGCTAAAGACTTTAATAGTTGACGATTTTGAAAATTTTCTTGATTTCCACTACTTCTCTTTTTTTTTTGGATTCATTAGATGGCAAGAAAGAGAAACAACAAGGCAACAAGTAGGGAGAGATGGTTTTTTGGTTTACTTCAGTGGCAGGGGCCTTCCAGATTTGAGATCTAGAAGGAGAGGAAAAGAGGGTTTCAGTTGGGTCTGGAAATTATTAGGTTCTTGGATTTTAACCATTTAACACACACCCTAACAATTAACACAATGAAACAGAAACAACAAATAGGAGAGGAGCCACTTACCCGGATTTATAAAATATGAAGAAAATGTGGGGGTCCACAAGCTTGAAAACGACACGTGAGGGCTGACAGGATGACTAACATGCATAGAAAAACTTTTCTCAATTTTCAATCCATGAAAATGACATCTATTAAGCTCATATTTATAGAAAAATCAGCATTTATGACCTCACCAACCTCCTTTGGCATGATTTTCGAGTGTCGACATGAGGAAAGTTATGCTTATAAAAGATGCTTAGCACAAGTTTTATGAGGTTAACACAACAATCTCAGTGCCAAAGGTTTTAAAGGGGGTGCAAATTTTGGGATGTTGACATGAATGAAATGGCACCCAGTTCAAAAGGGCGCAGTTTTGTGAGTGTCAACACACAACTTTCTGTGCCGAAGGATAAGCTAAAAACGGCTAAGTCCTGAAACAACTTGATTTTTTGAAAGGGAGTTTTGGGCTATTTTAAATGTTATCAAAATTCCCTAGGGGTCAAAACATAATGTTTATTATAGTTACCTATAAATTGCCCTTGTCAATTATTTAGGATAACAGTTCTCCCAAAGTGGTAGCTCAAACAATTATTTACAACTACATGATTTCAAATTAAGAAAAAAATTAGCAAGGATGTAAGATAGAGAATACTTTAATGTAGATGTACATATCCCTTCCAAATCCAATCAAAATATTTTTATTCCGTTAACTAATCCTTTGAATTTATAATGTGTGATCATATATTTCTACAATTTATCTAGTGTACTAACTTTTGATGCAATAATGGACCTACTTACAGTTGTAGGATCTAGTCTTTTAAAGTATTTTATCATTGTGCTTTACTGTTTCTTCTTAAAAATGTTAAGAGAGACGATAAAATATAAATGTAAAAATTTAAAGACAAGGGAGAATTAGTTGTGGAAGGTTGTTATAGATTTTGTGACAACAAAGTGGAAAATATAAGAGTTCATGTCTTATATACATAATAATTGATGTGCATAATTGTGATGTTGACGATGGGGATAGAGCAGAAAGCACCATGGATTGGATAGATAAACTCGCAGTAATTTGTGACTGCAATCAAAAGTGGCCTATGATGAAATACACACCCTTTTCTTTATGATATTTCTTATTTGTTTTGGTCACTGTTATCCAATTTTTCCCCTTAAGTGAAATTGGATAAACATAACTCCATAAGGAGAAAATAGGAGGATCGATTCGGCCATGAGAGCTCACATTTTGGGATTGATCCAAGAGATTTGAAGTGGAGAGGTGTTGGGAGTCGGTGGGATGCACGTCAAAGAGACACTTCCGAGTTCGAGGAGTCCAGACTTTAGACATGGAAGCATTCGGATTCGGTGGGAAATTTTTCTAAAAAAGTTGAGCTCAAAAGGTCTAAAAGACATCAAAGTCCGAAGTCAAAAATTAGGGCATTAGACATTTGGGAGTTCAGAGTTGTTAGGGGGTTGTGTAATGAATAGTGCCATGCGGGGAAGGGGAAAAGGTATGAAACCGAAGTCCAAAATTCACACTTTGGGCTTTCAATATTTCGTAGATATGTGACAACCAGATGGATAAACAACCTCGAAACCTGAACCCGAAAAGCTAAACCACAATAATTCTTGAAACCCTGAAATCTAAAGTCCAAATTTCATACTTCTAGGTTTCAATATTTCGGAGGTTTCACGAACTCAAGGCAGATGAACAAGAACACAAACCTCCGAAGTGAAAATGTCGAAGCTCCAATTCCCAAAATTTTGAAATTTTGGATTTCGTAGAGTCAAAGCTATGCAAAAGCAAATCAACTAATCACAATTATTACAATATGGCACTGCCATCTTTAGATGGCCATAAATGTTTACTTGGAGTTCAAATTTGCACAAAATAGGCCTTTTTATAAATCTCTCAATGTTTTATACACAACAACGATCGGTTTTCTTAATTTAAGTAAGACTAAGTATTTAAAAATGAAGAAATATAGTATGCCATTTTAGAGTGATGTTTTCATATTTCTCACCTACCAAAATGATGAAGGTATGGATTCCTTTCTTCCCAACAATTCAAGGTACTTGGAGGTATGGGTTTGCAGTGGCACCCATCATTGTTGCAGCAGACGATTTTAATGCATTTTATAGTAGTTCAAGAAAGATTTCAAATTCCTTCTCTCTCCCTTTCTCTCATTCTTCATATATATTATAAAGAGGGGCTCATTTAAAAAGGTTGGACACCTTGTATATCCCCATCCCTTGTTATTTTTTTATAAGACATTTGTGGAGATTTCAAACCTCCCTAGTAGACATTGTAATATAAAATATGTGCCTTTGGCCCTAAGAATGATGGATTGTATCAACTTTGAGAGAAATAAAATCAGATCTATGGATGTTTTACACCCTATTCTATGTTCTATTACATATTTTGATATTTCATTGCATATAAGGTTATTGTGTATTGTTGTTGTTTTCATTGTAGGGTTCTAGTAGTGTTGTGTTTATTGTGCAAGTTGTTCAACATCCTTCTTGGTGCATCACCTTCCCTTAGAGTAGGTTTTATTTTCATGTATTTTCTATATCTTTTTCTCCTTGGAAATATTATATTACGGTTACATCTATAACTCTCTGCACTTTGGAGTAGTTGGCACTAGGATAGGGCAGAAATTGGCCTTCTCTCGGAGGGTTATCCCGATTTCAAAGTCCCACACTTTGGGATAAATCCATGTTTAACAAATCACATGAATCCCTAAACCAATCACTTTAATGCAATTAGGGGTCCTGCAATTTTTCCATAACATTCACATATGTTCATTCGAATCACTTCTAAAAATTATCCGGTTATAGTGTTGTATGGTTGTAGTGTTGTAGTGCATGCTTTAGTTGACTCGAGATCTATCTATGGTTTTTATTGTTGAATCATATGATCAATAATTTTTTTTAAACATTAATATTCTCATTTGAAAAAGGATACATTGATTAAGATCACTTAAAACAATTATATATTTTTAATGGATTTAAACTGATACATATAATATTTATGCAGACAACCAAACAGTAGAAGAAGACAACATCTCTTCCTCTCCATATACAAACAAAGGAGACAAATTTATTCTTAACATTTCGTAACTAGTTTGTATCTGACCATCTATCAAATGAATCTGTAAAAGGTGAGTGGGAAATACTCATATTATAAATGTATCACTACAAGAAGTTTTTATTGTAATTGTTAACATGGTTTTAATAAAAATTCAATTTTTCTAGATTTAATTAAAAATGGGGAGGCTATTAGAACATCCCGCATGAATGGGTAGACAGAAAATGGTATGGTAGTTGTGTATAATTGTAAACAAAACCATTTATAAACCTCTCATATTTGTACGAACCTATAGTGAAGGATTGCATTGGTTATATGTATTACCCTAGCAATCGCCAACATACATCTTTTAATTAGATTTATTTTGAAATGAGTAGAAATTTTGTTTATTTGTTAATATTAAATTGTGGATAATTGAAAAAAATTACTATTGTATAGTTGGCAATTTACTACCACTAAGCTAATAAAAGATTGTCATACAAACCATAGTCCAGTAATAATGAGCTAGCTTTATCAAAGGTTTGTGAACCCAAATATAGTCGAGGCAATAATTTGTGATCGTTAAGCCTATAAAAGACTATCAACCTTAACATAGTCCAGGAATTAATGGCTTATGCCTAGTGCTCACTAATATAAAACTACATCTATGCAATATTGTATAGTAGCAAGTTGTATCATGTATTTTTTACGTCGAATTAAGATTTAAATTGAATTGATTACGATTTTTTAAAATATAATGTGTATCACAAGAATCTATAGAGGGGGAGTGCAAGGGAATCCAAGAGGGAATCTCAATCAGTAAGTGTTAACATTATTAAATTTTGATTATTTTAATTGGTTAATATCAAATTGAGGACAATTGAGAACAAATTATTTCTATGCAGTTGGTGAAAATTATTATTTAATTATTTTAGATTTTGAGGGTTTGCTCTATGAGAAAAACCTATCCCTTAAGGAGTTGGAAATCAAGTTCAGTAAGGAGTCTATCAAGCTATGAGGTGGGCTCAAGGAATTTTTAAAGATACTAGCAGCAAAATGTGAAGTGGGATTTTGATCTAGCTATATCTCTTCCACCAAATTTGAAAATATGATTAAGGATTTGAAAAAAAAATAGTGGTTGAATTCAAACCATTTTTTTGGTAAAGAACATTGTTGTGTAGAAGATGAAATTGTAGTAAAAGATCTCCAAAATATTTGGAGTAGAGAGGATATTGTTTTCAGCCCTAGAGACACATTGTGTATTACAATGGGCCTAAAGGGAAACCCTCTAGAAAATTTTATGGTGGGGAGGAAATCCAATGAAGAAAAATGTTTCAAAGATAAGTGGTTGATGACCAATTTGTGGAAAAACGTATCACGATATTGTCTCTTAGGGTTTGAGTGCTACAGATGACATCCAAAATTGTAGCAAACAAAAAAATTTAATTATTAATTATTGTAATTTTTTTTACAATGATATTCATTCTTACAATCATATGGTCACTCTTTATGTTGAGATTACAAATTAAAAATTTATTAGTATTTATATATATTCATTGTGATTGAGTTGATAATATTGTTTTATAAGTTGTTTGTGTGAATTACCCTAATAAAATATTTTCACCATAATATGTTTACCTATTTTGAATAACTTTTGAAATCTTACATTAATTTGAGTTGTTTTTATAGATCGAATTGGGAAGCCTAAAAATTACTTGTTCGGGAGTTAAAGGTTTGTTGTTTGGAATTTATGGTATTGGTGACAAAATACCTCGTAATATGGTTCCAAATTTTAAATCCGGGAATACTTGAATACTTTGAACAAGAATTTAGTGCTGACTTGATAAGTATTACATCAAAATATTTTCACACTGCCTTATGGTCTTCATTTATGGATTAAAGAATGGTGAAGTACATGTTCATCAAAAAATTTAGTTGGTTACGAGATACCCACTTCAGGTTCATTTGGGGATTCCACCAATGTAAGTTCAAAACAAATACCACTCAGTAGATATTAGACATTTATGGTAATGTCTATCGTGAAAAATATATACTTTTGATCGATGATGCAATATTCTTGTCGCACGAAATCAACGAAGAAATTACTCAAAACCCCAACATACTTGATATTTGATGGAAACTATAAGACTAATTAAGAAATTTACACTAAATTATGAACATGGTTAAAACATACTAGAGAACACAAGAACATGTGTAGATCATTGAAAAATTTCAAATGCACCATTAGCGTTTGAATTGTATTCTTTTCTTCCAAATCCAACAATGGATTAAAATATCTAACTTAAGGTTCTTAAAAATTTGTAGTGTGCAATAATTTTTTTTAATTTTTTTTTGGTAAGAAAAACATTTTTTCTAACTCGGGTGAAGATACAATTGTGGATAATGGACCAATCAAAGAAGAGATTTTTAAGATCTACTTCGTTTAAAATTTAATAAATTTTATAATAGGTAAGTCCCTTATTTAGAATAAAAAAATAAGCCTAGCGGCTGCTAGGATTAATTAACGAAAAAATATAATTTTTATTGTTTTGAAATTGATAAGAACCTTATTCGAAAGTAAAACATAATCCTAACATCCACTATATCGTATAAAATAGAAACATGTTATGTTTATTGATTTATAGATCCATGTTGGCTTCCCTGAAATCATAAAATGATTTTTTACCAGATCTTCATATGTTAATGACATTTTGAAAATGATAAAACCTTGTTTGAATGAAAAATAAATCCTAGCCACCTATAAAGACATATAAAAGAGAAATATTTTCTATTTAATGTTTTACAGATCATTATTTTAAAGATTTTTTTATTGTTATGTGGAAGATTGCATCGTGATCATATAGGAAGATTGCATCATCATCAAATGTACCATTTATCAAGGATCCAAGAATCAAAACATATTTATCAAATATCTTAGCGCCATTTAGAGAAAGTCTAATTCATATTACAATTGTAAATATATACCTATCAAGGATGAATTGTGGCTTATAATACATATTACAATTGTACTTGACTAATGAATTGTTGTCTATATTACAACTATCAAGGATGGGGAAAATAATGTGGAGACATGCAATGTTGTTAAATAAAAAACCCAATAACAAATATGTAATTTGTCCTTAGATTTAATTAATAACACACCTTTCGCATAATGTGTGTGACAATATTTCGTTATGTTATTTTGTATAATTTTTTTATCAATCAACGGAAGCCTTTATTCATAATCTAGTTGATGCATGGGAAAATCTTAGTGATGCCATCTATTTTTTATTGTGTCAGAATTCCTCACATGAGTCGAGGGACTACTTAATTGGGTTTTTTTTCTCCTTCCCTCACTTGATTTCTCACGTTTCTCTTTGTTATTTTCCTATCCCAATCATGGCCTCTACCTATGTTCCTTTCATCCTCTTATATGACAAGAAGCCAAAAATGAATTTCCACTCTCTTATGACTTCCACTCATCTTTACAATTTCTTCTACACAGGCTCCATACCTGTTTTGAAAGTGATTGAGAAAGTCCTAGGCATGGATTAACTTTATAGCATCGGGAGACCCCGTGTCAACTCGAGATTGCAAGTGTCTTCGTGTTTAATTTCCTGGTAGTGTGTGTAGATAAGGAAGTGGTCTTGATGATCATGTTTGATTTTATTTAACCACATCATTGTGTTCGTTTGGCCAAAGCTCTAGAAGATTTTTTCTTCTTATTCTATTTTCCAATCTTTATCCTTAACCATCTCCATTACGGCTCGACAACATGATTTTTGATGCCTTGGAATTTAAAATGCAGGCCCTCCATAAATTTTATGAGTCTATTCAAAGTATTTGTCGATCCGATGGGGTGTCTATCTCTAGTATGCCATCCTGGACCTAGTCGCACTCACAAAATCCATCCCCCCCTTCCGATCGTGTGGTGCACTTAAACACATTGCTAGCTCATTTTTTCATTTCTTAGGAAGATTGCAATGCTTGGATCAGTGGAAAAATTAGAGGTAGAACCCTAGGGTTTCTCTATCATTCCCCCTCTATTTGTAGTGTTCACCACTCTATGTATTTTGTAAGCTTGGTTATTCATGTTACATTTTGGCCTCATTATTTACAATATTTCCTACTAGTTTTTTGTTTTGTATCTAACCCTTTATCGATAAAATATTTCGATATTGTTAGGGTGGGGACCCATCAACCATCCTATTCATAGCTCCGGTCATAAGTGTTTAACTATCTAAAACAGAAAATTATGTAATTTGTCCTAAAGTTTATTTAAGAACAAGTTTATGTATAATGTGTGTGACTATCTTAATAATGTCTATTATGTATAATATGTGTGACTATCTTTAGTAATTTTGTAATATAATAAAATAATTTAAACGATAATAGATATATTAATATATATATATAAAAAGTGTACATAACATTTTATTTCTGGTGAATTCTTATTTGGTTAATGTTAATTTACCTAGATAATCTACACTAAAATTACCTAGCGAGGTTGAGTTTTAACTCGTAACTTTTTTAAGTGATATTATCATCTCAACTTCAAACTATCCGCTAGACAAATTGTTTGCATTAGTTTAAGGAATATAAAGAATTGAAAAATTCTCACCACTTCAACAATCAGTGTGTTCATAGATATCGTGAAATCAATTTTAATTTGTTATGATTTATTCTATGAATTTGGGATACTAGTGTGACAAATAATTTTACAATGAAATTCAAATACTTCTTAAAATGATTTAGCATAATTATACCTTTAGAAAAGGAGTTTTAATTTATTTCATATCTATATTTAATTACAAAAATATATCCTCTTGATAAGGGGAGTAGGAGAATTTTGATTTTCATTTAAAGTGTCAGGTGTGGGAGGAAATTTTACACAGTGATTTCATGTCCCTTCTTTTGAGGCATGCAAGGATGGAGGAAGGTGATGTGGGGGTTAATGATGAATTTTGTTGCGCATTTATAACTATTAATGGGATGTTAATTTTTTTGTAATATGGGTTTATTCCTCTCTTGGAATCTAGGTTTATAACTATTAAGGGGATGTTAATGCACATTTATTTACAAGTTTAGTCTTGAGCGGCATGAGTGGTGCAAGTTCGGCTTTTTCCGACAACAAGGAACACTACTTGAATGACCCCACCTGTCGGGATCCAAGTGTGATGATTCAAATTCTAGCAAAGAAGTGATATCTTCCCTCTCTCGCTCCAAGGGTAGTGCGGTGCTCATATTTTGTCATATGTGCAGTAAGAAGGGTGATCACTACACATCATAACTCCCTTATAAGGATCTCTCCTCTTCCAGTGCCACATACACCTTAATAATGGATAAGACTATCAAAGGCCTCACCTATGATGGAAGCATCATTGGCGGGGATGCCGCTTCCTCCAGTGTTGGGGGCCTTCTAGTCTTAGGGTCCACTTGGACCGCTCCAAATGATCGCATGCACCACAAAAACAATGAATATTATGTTCGGGTTACTAGTTTGTCTTAGGACTACGAGGGATTTCATTCTCGCATTTATATTTTAAATTTATTTGTACACATCACGTGTGTTTATGTGCCCATGGATCAGAAGAAGGCTTAGTGGTGGATTTGGTTTTGTTAATTTCGTTAATAGGAAGGACGCTCGAGAGCTATTAATAATCTCAATACATATCGTTATGA
Organism: Taxus wallichiana var. yunnanensis; assembly: GCA_018340775.1. Taxonomy (NCBI): domain Eukaryota; kingdom Viridiplantae; phylum Streptophyta; class Pinopsida; order Cupressales; family Taxaceae; genus Taxus; species Taxus wallichiana. The sequence continues at coordinate 699,274,293 of CM031244.1, forward strand.
TAATATTACTCTACAAGTCGAATAATCCAGTCCAAGGAAAATTTTATTTTTTTAAATTGAAGGAAGGTAAACTTAAAAGTAGGCATCTTTCCTTCTTTCTATGGAGTCTTTACTTTTTTTCTACTTTAGGTTAGTATTGATAGGATCCATTGTGTTTCACTTGACCGCAACAATTCTCCTTTTATCTTGACTTGCCTCATTTAGTATAATGATTTATTTGTTTTCACTAAAGAAAACATATCAAATCTAATTTTTAAAAATAATCATGACATGTTTCGATGGTATATTTTAGAAAATTGAAAGTTAAACTTTTAATTTTACATTTTACTATTGAGAAATCATTTATATACTTAAAAAAAATCTGTGTTTGTTTACTTTAGGTAATATTATATATCTTGAGAAAACTTTCTTAACATAGTACTTGAAAATAAAGATTTTATCTAAAATTTAGTTCAATATTACTTCAATGTAGACCAAACTATATTTGGCTCTAACTTGCTTCTTATCAAATCTTGTGAAAGCATCAAGTACTATAAATTCAATTATTATTTGATTTTATCTCTATGGTGAGAAGTTCAAGTTTTATATATGACTCTTGAAGGACTGTGACATGGAAGGATATTTACCTATTCCATGAGTTACAATATGGTTCCGCCAACAATAATGATGCCATAATAAATAGACTGGATTTTAAAATAGAGTTGTACCGAAATATGTAGCAGATACATCAAAGCACTATATAGGACTTGAGTTGGTTTCTTTCTTTTTCTAAAAACATGTTGTCTTAAGAGTGTCTTGTTGACATGTACACATAGATTGATTTCCCCTATAATATCCTACGTCATCATTCACAAAAATATTATCCAACATAGATTACATTCAACAGTATCCACTATAAGGAACACACTTGTTTTATTTTATTAGTAGGGCAATTTGATTGTCTGCAAAAAATTAAACTTTACTTTGGACACTTGAGGATTTCCTTAATTTGCACATTTCTTGAGTTATTGATGATAGTGATTGTAATGCGATAGAGTGAGATGTGGAGAGATTGAATATGAGGATAATGAAGATCTATAATTTATTTTGCCATCGTTGAATATCATTGGGTTGGATGAAGAATATCGTCGAATACAAGTTCAACAAGCAGGTCCAGACGGTTTTTCTCACCAATAACAATAAAATTTCAATGACAAGGGCCAGATGGTGGTTTACACCACTACCATGTGCATCAAAAGATAGATTACATTTAATTATATTCTCATAGTATGGATCTCATCGACACTAAAATTTTCCTCCGTAATTTCTATTTCATTAATGTATGTATTAGGAATAGGATGTTGTTAAGTATAATTAGTAGTAGCGTCGATAGAAGATAACGGTGCGCCACAATACGTGCCACCAATAATGTGGAGTACGGTAATGACCAAAGTACAATAGGAATGTTGTAAAAAGTAAATATTTTGTGAATCGGTCCAGTAATGTTAAAATGTCAAAGTTTGGGTAATTAGAGAAGTAGGGTCTACATGATTAGGAATTAGAAATATTATATTGGTAATAAGGACAAGGAGTGAGGTCATAAATATTTTGTGTATTTTATTTGTAAAAAGTCTAAAAATGTGGAACCCATGTAAAATGATAGGTTTATTCTATCTTAAAAGATAAGCTTACATGTACGAGATAAGAGTTAAGGTATGGAATATGATTCGTCAGAGTGGATTTCTTATCCTATCTTAGAGATAAGATGGATAAGCCCGGAAGTTCTATAAATAGAGAGGCCACCCCCCTCATTTAGCATAGAAGGAAGTAGTGAGAAATATTTTAGGAAGTGTGCAAAGGAAGCCATCAGTTTAAAGGTGTGTTGAAGAAGCCATTAGGAGGTGTAATTGTAAAGTTTCTCCCATAGTCTTGGTGAAAGGCAAGTGAAGTCAATAACACTTGAAGTACCTCATGGGTGAGATTGTAACAATTTCATGTTAATATTATAATTTACTTTGATATTTCAGATTTGTCATCATTCCGTCTTATCATAGTCGATGGTATTCTTGTGTTATGTTGTTGTTTTGTTTCCAGATTACATGCACCAAACTAAAGGCTATGCATTAGTGAATAATCATAGCACGAGGAGTTCCCAGTGAAGAATTATCATAGTGCTGGATTGGTGATGACAATTTGGTTCCGTTGCCAGGACCATTCCTCATTGGTGGATTTTCTGGAGAGATATTCCCACTTAGTCAAAAATCAATTGGAGGGTAACCTTGTTTTTACCTTGTGCATAGTAGTTACCATGGTAAAGTCATTTTTTTGGGAATAGTATTTACCATGAGAAAGTCACTTTTTACCGTGAATAGTATTTACCGATAACTTCACTTTTTACCGTGAATAGTGTTTACCACAGTAAAGTCAGTTTTTATTGCGCAGTAAGTAAAGTTTTACCATAGTTTACCGTGGTCATTTCTATTTTTCGTAGAAAGGTGTAAAGTCACCGTCTAAGTATAGTGATTCCAATTATTTGTGCACATAAGTCTTGTTGATTGTACTTGTGGGTTGGTATTTCACGGTGGTTACTTTTGAAAATGGGAAAGATTCATGTTTTTTCAGCTCAATCTAATGAAGATGCTTCTTCTTTCATTCAAGAGTTTAAACGATCTTGTATTTGTAATGGCCTTATAAGAAGGGAACAATGGACTGAATTTTTTTCCTACCTTTTTGGATGGTTCAAAGCACTTAGGTGGTTTCAAACACTAGGTGATAATGTGAAAGATTCATGGGATTTATTAACCGAAAGTTTTCTTGAAGAATTTGGTGAACAATAGAAATATGCAGATCTCATGATTGATATCACAAATCTATCCCAAGGTGAGAAGGAGAAGATAAGGGATTATCATGCTCGTGTTCTAGAGCTAAGGAGGAAGCTCGATGCCCAAATCCAGAAGGAAGGATTAGCGGATGGGTTGATGAATGGCCTGGATAATCTCCTCTGTAAGCACTTCATTCTTGGGATGAAGCTTGAGAGAGATCACCAACGAGTGAAGTATTACCACCCGGCTACCATTGAACAAGAAAAGGAGATTTCAAGAAGTCAAGAAGAAAGCATGGAAGAGGAGCCCAAAGAAATTGTTGCTAAAGTAGAGCCTACACCAGCACCTTTGGTCTAAAATCCACAACCACTCCCGGTGAGCACAAATATTTCTCCTAGTACATCTACTGAGTATGAAGATCTGCTCAAAAGATGGGTCAGTTAACTATTAATCTTCTTCAAGGAAAAGAATTTAGTTCTCAGGGAGGAGATAGAGGTCCAAAAAGAAATATTTCTGAAGTTGTATGTTATGGTTGTTATAAAAAGGGTCATTATAAGTATAATTGTCCAAATAGAGCTTCTACATCTGGTAAAGGAGATAATGATAAAGGAAAAGCAATCTGTGAATTCCTTTGATGTAGTAGATAAGAGTAGAAATAATGATGTAGATGTGTTTGTAACAAAAAGAAAGAAAGAAAAAGATAATCAAGATGGAAATGATCCTAAGAAGATGAAAGGAGAAACTAGTAAGAAACATAGGAGAAGAAAGTTGGGTGTGCAGGATTTTCTGATTTCACAGGGGCAAGGACCATACTCCATCTTGGAAGATCTGTCCAAAAGGCCTGCAAATATTACATATGGTAAAATCTTGGCTATGTCTTCTGAGAAGAGGCGGGAGCTGCGAAGTGGACTCAATGCTCGATAAAGGAAGGAGGTTGAGGTCCCTGTTTTGGAGGCAGAGGCGGATCCCTATGCTCCACAAGCTAAGGTATTATGTAATGGTATTTCAATTCATGATGTCTTAGTTGATGGAGGTGATGCGCTTAATGTAATGACCGAGTCCGTAATGAATATGTTGGGTTTAAAATTGATCGCCCTTCAACACTTATGTTAAGGTCATTAAATAAAGGAATAACTAAACCGAAGGTGTAGTTTCAAATATGGCAATATCTGTTATGGGTGTTGTATCTATGGTAGACTTTTAGGTGATGAAAATGGTATTGTTGCGTACTCCAATGCTGCCGGGAAGACCATGGCTAAGGAGATTTCATGCAAGAAACTACCGTAATGAAGGTTTCATGACACTTGGACGTGGTAGAGAGAGGGTGAAGATAAACGTGATCCCTCTACATCATAAGGCGTAACTTGTGGATTCAAGTGATGAAACTGATGATTGGACATCCTCTGATTACTCTAGTACCAGTGAAGTGGACACTAAAGATGAAGAAAGTGAGGTTGATGTTTCGGTCATGGATATCCTTCCACCACACCAACTCATGACCCCATAAAATTATCGAAGAAGAAGTTGATGATCGTCTCCAAAAAAAAAAAAAAGATTGGTGATCTTTGTGATGGAGAGTGAGAAGGAATCTTGACTCCAACTCTTTCAAGGTACATACACCTATTCACTTTTGATTACAAGGAACTCCGTCAAGTAAGTTGGGTAGAACATTCTATTGAGCTGGTAGATGGTGCTAAGCCCATAAAGCAAATGCCATATAGAATGAATCCTAATTTTCCAAGACTCGTAAAAGAAGAAATAGATAAGTTGCTTGATGCGGGATTCATATTTCTTGTGAGAGAATTCAGAATGGGTTCCTCCCATTGTGATCTCAATAAAAAAGAATGGGAAGCTACGCATTTGTGTTGATTACAGGGAAGCTCAATAAGGCAAAAAGAAGGATCATTACCCTCTTCCATTTTTAGATCAGATCTTGGATGAAGTAGTGGCCAGAGTGCTATAGTTTTTCTTTGATGGATATAGCGGCTACAACCAAGTTCGTATAAAGAGAAAGATCACCAAGACCACGTTCACCACTCCTTGGGGAACGTTTTCTTATAGATTTATGCCTTTTGGGTTGTGTAATGCTCCAGCAACATTCCAGCGTTTGATGAATAGGGTGTTCGAACCCTACATTGGGACCTTCATCAGAGTATTTCTGGATGATTTTTGCATCTATGGGAGCAAGTTGGACCACCTGCACTAGATGGAGACAACATTTCAAAGGTTAGATGAAGCACAAGCCTCACTAAACCCTACAAAGTGTGTCTTTGGATGTTCTAAAGGCGTTTTGTTAGGGCATGTTGTATCCAGAGATGGTATTGGTACTGATCCTGATAAAGTTTCAAAAATCAAAGATTTACCATTTCCTATGAATAGAAGTAAGTTGAGATCATTTTTAGGCCATGTGGGTTACTATAGAAGGTTCATCAAGAATTTCTCAAAGATTGCACAGCCACTAACCCAGTTCTTGAAGAAGGATGTTACTTATGAACCAGGAAATAAGGCGCATGAAGATTTTGGACAACTGAAGGAAGCCCTGGTGTCTTCACCTGTTTTGAAGAATCCAGATTGGAGCAAGCCATTCATTATGTACACTGATGCCTCAGATGCAGCACTAGGAAGTACTTTGAGCCAAAAGGATGAAAATGGGAATGAACATCTAATTTACTTTGGGAGCAGACAAATGAGCAAAGTCCTGAGGTAAATTATACTATAACTGAAAAAGAGGCTCTAGCTATCATTTTCTTTGAAAGAAGTTTAGAAATTACTTGCTAGGGAAAAAAATTTAGTTGTAATGTATCATTAGGCTCTAAAATATATTGTAAATAAGCCTAACCCATCGGGAGGATAGTAAGATGGATAATTTTGCTACAAGAATTTGAATTTGATATTATAGATAGGCAGAAAGAAGCATGTCAATGCAGATGCACTCTCTCGAGCCTATGATGGTTTAGGATCATCTGTGATGATGATGATTTCCCCAATGTAGCCTTGTTATCCCTCGACACACTCCTTAGTGAATACATAGATATTTGGAATTATCTCGCATGAATTCAAGTTTCCTGATGGTGCCAATGCAAAGACTAAGAGAAAGATTACTCAAGCCAGTCGTCCATATTCTATTCTACATGGAGTATTATTTCGAATAGGACCTGATGGACAGTACAAGAGGGTAGTTGGACGTGATCAAGGGAAGGAACTACTAGAAGAATTCCACAATGGTACATGTGGAGGGCACTTCTCTAGACAACTTACAACAAGAAGGATCTTGGATGCAGGTTATCACTGGCCCACTCTTTTTAAAGATTGTTATAATTATTGTAAGACATGTGATATTTGTCAAACACATGGTAACCGTAAGACTTCATCAGCTCCATTATGCCCTATTCTTCCACTTGGTCCCTTTGAAAAGTGGGGAATAGACATTGTAGGTCCACTTCCAACTACATCACACCAAAATAAGTATATTGTAGTTGCCACAGATTATTTAACCAAGTGGGTTGAAGCTAGGCCATTGAAAACAACTTCCATGGATGAAGTGGCAAGGTTCATATATGAACACATTGTCACCAAATTTGGTTGTCCATTAGAAATTGTAATGATCAAGGAAGCCACTTCATTAATGAGGTGGTAGAAGCCCTAGTCAATAAGTTTTCTATTAACCACAGGAAGGCAACAACATACAAGCCAAGCACAAATGGACAGGTGGAACGAACAAATTTTGTGTTGTGTCAAATTCTAGCAAAAGATGCAGCCTTGCAGGTACATAAGTGGGATAAAAGGATTCATGCAGCATTGTGGGCATATAGGGCAACATCAAAGTTAGCAACAGGATACTCCCCATTTCAATTGGCCTATGGCATTGATCCAGTTCTTCCTATTGAGTTTGATATTCCCACTGTGAGAGTTATGAAAAATGAAAGGATGGATGAAAGTGATTCAGTAAAAGAAAGGTTGGTACATCTTCATTTGCTAGAGGAAATGAGAGAAATAGCAAAGGATACAAGCCATAAGAAGAAAATGAAGCAGAAGGAATACTTTGATCAAAAGATCCGGTGGTCTCCATTTCATGTGAATGACTTGGTTCTAGTATATGATTCAGTATACAAAAAGGAAGACAGAGAAAATTTCTTCCAAAATGGATGGGGCCCTACAAAATAGCAGAATGCGTGCATGAAAATGGTACGCACTGACTGGAGGAATTGGATGGCACTCCCATTACGAAATGGTTCAACCACGACAAGTTGAAGATTTTCCAAGCACTGTAATAAGTCTACTCTCAGGATGGAGTAGAAGCTAGGAAGGGGGAAGATGTCGACACTAAAATTTTCCTCCGTAATTTCTATTTCATTAATGTATGTATTAGGAATAGGATGTTGTTAAGTATAATTAGTAGTAGCGTCTGATAGAAGATAACGGCGCCATCAGTACGGTGCCATTAATAATGTGGAGTACAAGAATATCAAAGTACAATAGGAATGTTGTAAAAGTAAATATTTGTCGAATCGGTCCGGTAATGTTAAAATGTCAAAGTTTGGGTAATTAGAGAAGTAGGGTCTACATGATTAGGAATTAGAAATATTATATTGGTAATAAGGACAAGGAGTGAGGTCATAAATATTTTGTGTATTTTATTTGTAAAAAGTCTAAAAATGTGGAACCCATGTAAAATGATAAGGTTTATCTTATCTTAAAAGATAAGCTTACATGTATAGATAAGAGTTAAGGTATGGAATATGATTCGTCAGAGTGGATTTCTTATCCTATCTTAGAGATAAGATGGATAAGCCTAAAATTTCTATAAATAGAGAGGCCACCCCCCTCATTTAGCATAGAAGGAAGTAGTGAAAATATTGTAGGAAGTTTCGAAGGAAGCCATCAGTTTAAAGGTGTGTTGAAGAAGCCATTAGGAGGTGTAATTGTAAAGTTTCTCCCATAGTCTTGGTGAAAGGCAAGTGAAGTCAATAACACTTGAAGTACCTCATGGGTGAGATTGTAATAATTTCATGTTAATATTATAATTTACTTTGATATTTCAGATTTGTCATCATTCCGTCTTATCATAGTCGATGGTATTCTTGTGTTATGTTGTTGTTTTGTTTCCAGATTACATCCACCAAACTAAAGGCTGTGCATTAGTAAATAATCATAGACGAGGAGTTCCCGGTGAAGAATTATCATAGTGCCCGATTGGTGATGACAGATCGTTACCCTTATCTAGTTTCTTTAAAATACCTTAAGTAATTATCTAGTTACACTGATGTTTAATTAGATCATAGTAAATGAAACTAGAATTATCTCACATCTCTTGAAATGCATTAGCCTAACAACCACTAACCTATATAAAATGATAAACATGGTGGGTTATTATTATACGAGACAAATGTTGGCTTCTGTGAAATCATTAAAATATTTTCCTAAGATTTGCATGGTTAAATGTTATTGACATTTTAAAACTAATAAATACCTCATTCCAAAACAAAAAATGAAATCCTAACAGCCACTCGCCAAGATAAAAATAATCATGTTTTATTTATGGTTTTTTAGATCAATTTTGGTTCCCTAAAATCATCAAACAATTTTCCAACAACTATGTAATTTATTATTAAATAAATTTTAAAACTCGATAAGAACCTTTATTCTAAACTAAAAATTAAATCCTTGTGGCCACTAGCCCGCATAAGTGCATCGCCGAGAGTCACTAGTGACACAATTTGGACGTCACCGCCAACTAGAACCCTACTGGAGCAACCCCACCTATCAGGATCCAAGGATGACGATTCCAAGTCTAACGGAAATGCGTTATATGACCTCTCTCTCCAAGGGAAGTGTGATTCTCATAGTTTTTTGTATCTGCGGAAGAAAGGAGATCATTGCTAATCAAAATTCCCTTATAAGGATCTCTCCCCCACCCATGCCATAGACACCTTAACAAGGGATAAGGCCATTGAGGGCCTAACATCCAACGGAAGCATTACGGGTGTAGATTTCTCTTCTTCTGCACGCTCAATGCCACCTAGTCTCGGGGCATCGTGGACCGCTCCAGTGACACCATGCACCACAAAAACGATGAAAATTTTATTCGATTTACAAGTCTATATGAGGACCACGAGGTATGTCAATCTCCACAAGTGTTTCAAGTCATTTGTACATATCACGCGTGTCTACATGGCCATGGATTAGAAAATAGATTAACATGAGATTTGTTTTAGTTAATTTTGTCAACATAGAGGACGCTCAGAGAGCTATCAATAAGCTTAATTCTTATGGTTATGATAATCTTATTCTTTGAGTCGAATGGGACACTCCAAAGCGTACTATAAAAAAATAAAAGCGAAAGCAAGGCACACTTAAAATCAGGCATCTTTCCTTCTTTCTATGGAGCCTTTTACTTATTTCAACTTTAGGTTATTTAGACTTATTATTATTGATAGGATTAGTTGTGTTTCACTTGAATGCAATGATTATCCTTTTACTTTCACTTTCCTCATTTAGCATAATGATTTATTTGTTTTCACTAAAGAAAACCTATCAAATCTTTAATTTTTAAAATTCATTTTGACATTTTTCAAGTATAGTGACATTTTTTATTTATTTATAAGGGTGATTTGAATGTCTAAAAAACTTAATATTTAATCTAGATGCATTAGGATTTGTTGAATTTTCCCATTTCTTGAGTTAGGGACGATAGTGATGGCATCCAACAGAGTGAGATGTAGGGATCTTGAATAGGAGGATAATGAAGATTAGGAATTTGTTTTGCCACCATCGAATATCATCAATTGGACGAAGAATATCATCGAATATAATTTCATTGAGTAGGGTCAAAAGGTGGTTATTACCACTACAATGTACATCTGCAAAGTGACCGAAGTGTGTCTTAATAAGTGTTCTCGGAGCGCGCAAGCGGAAAAATTTTGGTGTCACTACCAACTAGAAAATCTACTAGAGAAACCCCACTTGCTAGGATCTAAGGTTGAAGATTTCAATTCCAAAGGAGATGTTATGTTCAGCCTCTCTTGCTCCAATGGTAGTGTGATTATCATAGTTTTATATCTGCAGTATGTACAGAATTGATTTCACATCAAAATTCCCTTATAAGGATCTTGTCCCAACCCATGCCACAAACACATTAACAAGGGATAAGTCTCGTTGAGTGCCTTGCCTCTCGACAAAAGCATCGCTATTAGAGATTCCACTACCTCCCTTTCGGGAACCTCCTAGTCTCATGGGTGGTGTGGACTACTCGATAATAACATGCACTACATAAATGATGAAAATTTTCTTTGAGTTACAAGTATGTCCAAGGAGAACAAGGGATGTCAATCTGCATGAGTTTTTTCAAGTCATTTAGACACATTGCGTGTGTCTATGTGGCCATGGATCAGAAGACAAATTATAAGAGGATTTGGTTTTGTGAATTAGTTGTGTTTCAATGAATGCAACAATTCTCCTTTTGACTTTCCTCATTCAATATAATGATTTATTTATTTTCACTAAAGAAAATATATCAATATTATCCTTTGTTGAGTAAGCTCAATAAGTGTCCATTAATGAATACATTTATAAATTTTGTTTCTAGGGAGATTTGTGTGTCTCGCAAAACCCTTAAAATTTACTCTAGATGCCCGAGGATTTCAGAATTTTCATGTTTCTTGAGTTAAGGACGACAATGATGGCATCTCAAAAAAGTGAGATGCGAGGAGCTTGAATAGGAGGATAATGAATATCAAGAATTTAATATGCCACAACCAAATATCATTGGGTTGGATGAAGAATATCGGCGAATACAAGTTGAACGAGTAGGGCGGAGAAGGTGGTTCACATCACTACCATGTGCATCAAAAGACATTACATTTTATTATATTCTCTTAGTTTGGATCGATGCCCTCTTCTAGTTTATTCAAAATATCTGTAGGAATTATCTAGTTATACGAGGTTCAATCACATCATAGTAAATGAACCTAGAAGTGTCTCACATCTCTTGAAATTCATTAGCCTAGCAACCGCTAGCACATATAAAAAAGAAACATGACCAGTTTATTGTTTTGCAGAAAAATGTTGGCTTTCATGAAATCATTAAAATATTTTCCCAAGATTATCATGGCTTAATGTTAATGACATTTTACAATTGATAATAACCTTATTCCAAAGAAAAATTAAAGCCTAACAACTGCCAACCCGTATAAAAAAACATGTTATATTTATGGTTTTGCAGATCAATGTTGGATTCCCTAAAATCATTAAACAATTTTCCAACAACTGCATAGTTTAATCTTAAATAAATTTTAAAACTAATAATAACCTTTGTTCCAAAGGAAAAAATAAATCCACGTTGTCCCTAGCCCATACAAAACAAAGACATGTTCTATTTATTTTTTTATAGATCAATATTGGATTCCAATATTTTTATTTTTAGATTACAATATATGGGACTTTGGAGTACAATAAATTCAAATTAGTTGTTGATCCGATGGGATGTCTATCTCCAAAGCATGCCATCCCTACACCTATTCACACTCGCAAAATCTACCCCGCCCCTTCCAGGTCATTTGGTGCACTTAAACACTATTGCTAGCTCATTTTTTCATTTCTCGGAAGATCGCAATGTATGGATCGGTGGACCAATTAGAGGTAGAACCCAAAGGTTTCTCTATCATTCCCCTCTATTTGTAGTGTTCACCTCTTTATGTATTTTTGCAACCTTGGTTATTCATGTTACATTTTGGTCTCATTATTTACAATCTTTTCTTCTAGTTTTTTGTTTTGTATGTGGCCCTTTATCGATAAAATATTTCTACACTTGTAGGGTGGGGACCCATCAACACTTCTATTCATAGCTCTGGTCATAAGCATTTAACTATCTAAAAAGGAAAATTATGTAATTTTTCCTTAAATTTATTTAAGAACAAGTTTCTGTATAATGTGTGTGACTATCTTAATAATGTATATTATGTATAATATGTGTGAATATCTTTAGTAATTTTATAATACGATAAAAGCATTTAAACTTTAATAAATATGTTAATATATAAAAAGTGTACATAACATTTTTATTTCTGGTGAATTCTTATTTGATTAATATTAATTTACCTAGATAAGCTACACTGGAATTACCTAGCGAGGGTTAAGTTTTAACTCTCTAAAATTTTTAAGTGATATTATCCTCTCAACTTTAAAGCTGTTTGCTAGATAAATTGTTCACATCGGTTTAAATTATATAAAGAATTGAAAAATTCTCAGCCACTTCAATAATAAGTGTGTTCATAGATATCATGAAATCAATTTTAATTTGCTATGATTTATTCTATGAATTTGGGATACTAGTGTGACGAATTATTTTACAATGAAATTTAAATACTTATTAAAATGATTTAGAAGAATTGTACCTTTACAAAAGGATTTTTAATTTATTTCATATCTATATTTAATTACGAAAATATATCCTCTTGTGGGGAGTAGGAGAATTTTTATTGTCATTTAAAGTCTTAGGTGTGGGAACAAATTTTCCACGGTGATTTCATGTCCTTTCTTTCGAGGCATGCAAGGATGGAGGAAGGCGACATGGAGGATTAATGATGAATATGGTTGCACATTTATAACGATTAATAGGATGTTAATTTTTTGTAATCGGGGTTTATTCCTATCTTTGAATCTGGGTTTATAACTATTAAGGGGATGTTAATGCACATTTATTTACAAGTGCAGTCTCGAGCGGCATGAGTGGCACAAGTTCGGCATTTCTACAAACAAGGAACACTACTTGAGTGACCCCACCTACCAGGATCCAATACCTACGATTTAGATTCTCGCAGACATGCGATATCTTCTCTCTCTCACTCCAAGGGTAGTGCAGTGCTCATAGTTTGTCATATGTGCACTAAGAAGGGTGATCACTACACATCATAATTCCCTTACAAGGATTTATCCTTTGCCAATGCCACATACACCTTAACAATGATTAAGAATTTCAATGGCCTCATCTCGGATAGAAGCATTCTTTGGCGGGGATGCCACTTCGTTTGGTGTTGGGGCCTCCCGGTCTCGGGGGCCATGTGGACCACTCTAGTGACTACATGCACCACGAAACAATGAATATTCTGTTTGAGTTACTAGTTTTTATAAGGACCATGAGGGATGTCAATCTGCATGATATTTTCAAGTCATTTGTACACATCATGTGTGTCTACATGTGCTATGGATCAAAAGAAGGATTAGCAAAGTGGATTTGGTTTTGTTAATTTTTTTAATAGGGAAGGATGCTCATAGAGTTATCAATAAGCTCAATGCATATGGTTATGATAATATTACTCTAAGAGTCAAATAATCCACTCTAAGGAAAAAATTATTTTTAAATTGAAGGAAGGTAGACTTAAAAGCGAGGCTTCTTTCCTTCTTTCTCTGAGTCTTTTACTTTTTTGCTTTAGGTTAGTATTGATAGGATGCATTTTGTTTCACTTGAATGCAACAATTCTCCTTTATGTTGACTTGTATCGTTTATTATAATGTTTTTTTTTCACTAAAGAAAACCTATCAAATCTAAATTTTTAAAAATAATCATGACATGTTTATGATGGTATATTTTGTAAAATTGAAAGTTAAAATTTTAATTTTACGTTTTCTTGTTGAGAATTCATTTATGTACTTACAAAATGTTTACTTTTAGTTAATATTATATTTTTGGAGAAAAATTTCTTAACCTAGTACTTGAAAATAAAGATTTTATCTAAAATTTAGTTCAATATTACTTCAATGTAGACTAAACTAGCTTTGGCTCTAACATGCTTCTTATCAAATCATGTGAAAGAAGCAAGTACTATAAAGTCAATTATTATTTGATTTTCTCTCTATGGTGAGCAGTTCAAGTTTTAGATATATGATTCTTGAAGGAATGTGACGTGGAAGGATATTTACCTATTCTATGAGTTATAATATGGTTCCCCCAACAATAATGATGCCATAATAAAAGGACTAGCTTTTAAAATAGATTTGTACTGAAATCTGCAGCAGATACATAAATGCACTATATAGGAATTGAGTTGGTTTCTTTCTTTTTTCTAAAAAACAAGTTGTCTTAAGATTGTCTTGTGACATGTGTGCATTGATTGATTGCCTCGCAATGTCCCACGTCATCATTCACAAACAATATTATCCATCATTGATTACATTCAACAAGTATCCACTTTAAGGAAAACATTTGTTTTGTTTTATTTGTAGGGAAATTTGAGTGTCTACAATACCTTAAACTTTACTTGAAACCTAAGGATTTCCATAATTCACACATTTGTTGAGTTAGTGATGATAGTGATGGTGTCGATAGAGAGTGAGATGTGGGGAGATTGAATAGGAGGATAATGAAGATCTATAATTTATTTTTCAACCCTCGAATATCATTGAATTTGGATGAAGAATATTGTCAAACACAAGTTCAATGAGCAAGGCCTTATGGTTGTTCTCACCACTAACAATACAATTTCAAAAAGTACGGCCAAATGGTGGTTTACACCACTACCATGTGCATCAGAAGATGAATTACATTTAATTATATTCTCATAGTATGGATCATCACCCTTTGCTAGTTTCTTTAGAATATCTTCAGTAATTCTCTAGTTACACTTAAATTCAATCACATCATAGTAAATGAACCTAGAAGTGTCTCACATCTCTTGAAATTCATAATTCTAACAACCATTAACCCGTATAAAAAGGAAACATGGTTGGGTTATTATTGTATAGAAAAATGTTAGCTTTTATGAAATCATTAAAATATCTTCCTAAGATTTGTGTAGTTAAATGTTATTGAAATTTTAAAACTAATAAAGACCTCATTCCAAAACAAAAAATAAAGCCTAGCAGCCACTACCTTGAAAAAAGATAAAATAGAATCATGTTTTATTTATGGTTTTGTAGATCGAGTGTTGGTTCCCTAAAATCATTAAACTATTTTCCAAAAAATACGTAATTTACTATTAAATAAATTTTAAAACTAATAAGAACCTTTATTGCAAACTAAAAATTAAATCCTTGTGGCCACTAGCCCATACAAGTGCACTCTCGAGAGTCACGAGTGACACAAGTTTGACGTCACTGCCAACTAGGAACCCTATTGGAGAAACCCCACCCGTCGGGATCCAAGGCCAATGATTCCAAGTCCGGTGGAGATGCGTTGTTCGATCTCTCTTCAAAGGAAGTTTGATGCTCATAGTTTTTTTATCTGCAGTAATAAAGGAGATCATTGCTAATCAAAATTCCTACACAATCATCTCACCCCCACCCATGTCACAAACACCTTAACAAGGGATAAGGCCATCGAGGGCCTAATGTCCAACGAAATTATTGCTGGTGTGGATTTCCCTTCCTTAGCTGTTGGGGGCCTCCTAGTCTTAGGGGTGGCGTGGACCGCTCCAGCGACACCATGCACCACAGGAATGATGAATTTTTTTCAAGTTACAAGTTTGTACATGGATCATGAGGGATGACAATCTACACAAGCATTTCAAATCATTTTTACATATCGCACATGTCTACATGGCCATGGATTAGAAAAGAGATTAATAGGGGATTTTGTTTTGTTAATTTCGTCAACATGGAGGACACTCAGAGAGATATCAATAAGCTTAATTCCTATGGTTATGATAATCTTATTCTCTTATTCGAATGGGCCACTCCAAGGCAAAATTTAAAATAAAATAAAAAATGAAAGTAAGGGACACTTAAAATCGGCATCCTTCCTTCTATTTAAGAAGCCTTTTACTTATTTCCACTTTAGGTTTTTTAGACTTATCATTATTGATAGGATTATTTTTGTTTCACTTGAATGCAATGATTATCCTCTTACTTTCACTTGCCTCATTTAGTATAATGATTTATTTGTTTTCACTAAAGAAAACCTATCAAATCTTTAATTTTTAAAATTCATTTTGACATTTTTTAGTATGGTGATGTTTGTTTATTTGTATTTATAAGGTTGATTTGAGTGTTCTGAAAACCTTAATCCTTACTCGAGACGGGTCAGGATTTCTTGAATTTTCCCATTTCTTGAGTTAGGGATGATAGGGATGGCATCCGATAGAGTGAGATGCAGGGATCCCGAATAGAAGGATAATGAAGATTCAAAATTTCTATTGCCACCACTGAATATCATCAAGCTGGAAAAAATACATCAAATATAATTTCAATGAGTAGGTTCAAAAGGTGGTTCACACCACTACAATGTGCATCCAAAAAGTGACCAAAGTACACCTTAATAAGTGCGCTCTAGAGTGCAGGTGGTAAAATTTTTGGTGTCACCGCCAAATAGAAAATCTATTAGATGGACCCCACTTACTTGGGATCTAAGGTTTGTTGATTCCTATTCCAAAGGAGATGTAGCTTTGGCCACTCTTTCTCCAAGGGAAATGTGATTCTCATATTTTTTCGTATCTACAAAGAAGAAGGGAATTGATTGCACATCGAAATTTCCTTACAAGGATCTCATCCCTACTTGTGCCACAAACACCTTAACAAGGGATAAGGCCGTTGAGGGCCTCACCTCTGCAGTGAAGCATCGCTGGTTGGGACTCCACTACCTCCTTGCTAGGCACCTCCTAGTCTCAGGGGTGGCGTGGACTACTCCAGCAACAATATGTGTTGTAGAAATGATGAAAAATTTGTTTGAGTTACTAGTTTGCCCGAGGAGCACGACGGATGTCAATCTACATGAATTTTTCAAGTCATTTGGACACATCACGTATGTCTACGTGGCCATTTATTAGAAGAAAAATTATAAGGGGATTTGGTTTTGTGAATTAGTTGTGTTTGAATTGAACGTAACTATTCTCCTTTTGACTTTCCTCCTTGAGTATAATTATTTATTTTTTTCACTAAAGAAAATATATCAAGATTATCCATCATTGATTAAGCTCAATAGGTTTCCACTTTAATGAAGAATTTTTAAATTTTATTTCTAGGGAGATTTGTGTGTCTGCAAACCCTAAAAAATTTACTCCTAGGACATGTGAGGATTTCCCAACTTTTCTTGTTTCTTGAGTTAGGGATGAAAATGATGGTGTCTGACACAGTGAGATGTAAGGAGCTTGAATAGGAGGATAAAAAATATCTAGAATTTAATCTTCCACCACCAAATATCATTTGGTTTGATGAAGAACATCATCAAATACAAGTTGAACGAGTAGGGCCAAAAGGTGGTTCACACCACTACCATGTGCATTAAAGAAGACATTACATTTTATTATATTCTCTTAGTTTAGATCGACGCCCTCTTCTAGTTTCTTCAAAATATCTTTAGTAATTATTTATATACACCGAGGTTCAATCACAAAATAGTCAATGGACCTATAAGTGTCTCACATCTCTTGAAATTCATTATCCTACAGCAATGCCCAAGCACGTATGAAAAAGAAACATGACCGGTTTATTGTATTGCGAGACAAATGTCAAATTTCGTGAAATCAATAAAATATTTTTCCAAGATTAGCATGGTTTAATGTTAATGACATTTTAAAATTGATAATAACCTTATTCCAAAGAAAAATTAAATCCTAGCGGTCATCAACCCATATAAAACAAAAACATGTTATATTTATGGTTTTGTAGATCAATGTTGGATTCCTTGAAATCATTAAATGATTTTCCAACAACTACATAGTTTAATCTTAAATAAATTTTAAAACTAATAATAACCTTTATTCCAAAGGAATAATTAAATCCACATGGTCCCTAACCCGCATGCATGAGCAGAGACATGTTCTATTTATGGTTTTGTAGATCAATGTCGGATTCCAATTTTTTGATTTTTGGATTACAATATATGGAACTTTGGAGTAAAGTAAATTCCAATAAATGTTATTTTGGATTCTAATATATGTGATTATGGATTACAATATATCTTATTCTGGATTCATATACATGCGATATTGGAATCCAATATCTCGTAATTTTGGATTACTGAGATAATTCTTATATTTAACATTTTTAAATTTGTTGATGTGTAATCACAAAGCACCCTAAATGTCTCCAACTCGATGGGTTAATATCATCGGTGTGATTGCATAACATGGAAGTTCTACCAAAGTGTGGGACTTTGCAAATCAAGAGAGCTCTCTGGATGAAGGTCGGTTCATATTCCTTTGTTCATGTACACACATACAATATACGAGAGGATCTACTCTAAAACCTACTCTAACTTACTAAGGAGACAAGGTTAAGGAGATGCATGAAAAAAAACCTAAACTAACAAGGGTGATGCACCAAAGGAATGTTGAACACCTACTTTGCAATTAAACACAAACCATTAAAACTATAACACAACCACCATGCATAGATAACCAAACTGCAATGAGAGATCGGGCAGATGCAATGAACACAAGAGAGGGTTGAAATCATCCACAGACTTATCTTATTGCTCCAAAAATTGATACAGTGCATTACAGTAGCCAAGAGGCAAAAATTGCATTACAACTTGAATTGTAGACAAGGGAAGAAGGGAGGGTGTAAAGCAAAAATGTCCAACCTCTAGAACAATGCCCCTCCTTACAATATATATCAAGAATATGAGAGAGAAAGGAGAGAAGAAATCAAAACCTACCTCAACCACCCCAAAAGAGAATTGAATTCACCTACAACAATGATGGGTTCCCCGCAAAACCCATGACTCCATGTGTTGTTCCTTTTAGGTAAGAAAGGAAGCCGATACTTCATTATCATGGTAGGTGAGAAGCCTGAAAACCTCAAAAATGGTGGACTATATTTTTTTCATTTTAAGAACTTAGTCCCACTAATTTAAAGATATCCAATTATGCAGTTGAGTAGTCCATGTCAAGGGTTTTTAAAAGGTCCTCTCTTTCTCAAATATGAGCCTCCGATCGATATTTATGATCATCTAAAGGTCATGGTCGAGTGTTCCACATGGGCTCTCACAATATTTTAAAAGATCTAAGAATTTAAAATTCTTGGTGGGCTTCATGATTCATCTTTCATTGTTGGACCCTAAACATGTGGAGGGCCTACACTCGTTTGGGAACCTACCTTTGGATTTTACCTTTGAAGTTGTGCTAAACAGATACATGGAGGCTTCCACAGGATGTTTTTATACTTAGACTATTTGGGCATCAAGTGAACACTGCTTTGGGTTTAGAGTCTATTCGTGCAAGATCCACATGGAAGCCCCTCGCATTCTTAAGATGTTTGCTTCCTTTTAGGGTCATGGGAATGCGACATGTTGAAACTTGGTATCATCCACAAACATGTTGCTTCATCCCTTTGGCCCAACTATATATAATGTCAAAACCCCTTTTTGGGTGGGACCTTTTCCTTTCACTCTTGAAGTTGCGATGGTTGGACACTTGGCATTGTCTGTGAGCCTACTCTACTTTCTTTGTGTTTTGGATTTTCCACCTATTTAGGAGTAACTATGTTGGACCCTAGACACGTGGAGGGCTAGCACTTTTTGAGGACCTACCTTTCAGTTTTACCTTTGAATTTGCACCAAAGAGACACGTGGAGGCTTCCTTTGGCCTTCCCTTACTTAGACTTTTCAATGGCCGGTGTAACTTTATTTGGCTCTAACCACGTGGAGATCTTGCGCTCATTTGGGGACCCCACTTTTGTCACATCTTTTGAAGGTGGACTGATGAGACATGTGGATGCTTCAGCTGACTCTTCCCATGCTTAGACTTTTCAATGGCCGGTGTAACTTTCAAGCTCGACCACATTAAGAGCCGTGCTCGTTGGGGGACCTACCTTTAGGTTTTACCTTTAAAGTTGTGACGAGCTGACACATGGCATCTTCTGTGGCCTTTTTTATAATTATCCAATTCGGGCCTTGGGTGAACAAATAAGCGCTTCAACTTCAAGCTGGGCATGAGGGGACATAAAAGAAGGTTTGCGCGCAGGACGAAGGGAAGAAAGTGAGCGTGCGGGGAGGAAGGTGTGAAAAGGGGAAATGGAAGTGGAAATAATATGAAGGAAGAAACAAGAAGGCACATGAGGGTGCGTAGATGGATTATAGCAAGGAAGTTAGGCATGCGGCAAGATGCAAGCGCATGAGAGGAAAGTAGAGAGAATATGCGTGCGTAGGTGCACACTATTGGGTTTTAAAATGGTACCTTAAAGAAACCACACTGAGGGGATAGCAAGTCCCTCCTCTTTATGGGATAGGTTCCCTTATTGAAATCCAGAGCAAAGCTTATATAAAAAGGTACAAATGTCATCTTAGGGCTGGACTTTCGACATCTTGAAATGTTTTTTTACCAAAATAGCTTATCAATACAAACGAATGTAAGAAACTGAACAAAGGAAAGAGAAGAATATAATAGTACTTTCAGGAAATATAGATAGTAGAGTATGGCCTTATACTTACTGAGAAAAGGTTATACGTAAAAGAATCATTCACATTCATAACATAAGACACCATTCCATAGACACAAAGTTCTAGAAATCGTACCAATAAGAACACAATTTCTTATTACGGAAGATAAATAATCCACATATTTCAGGTAAGCAAGAAGAGATAATAGATGAAGATAGAGAGAAAGGGGAAATCATACGTATTGATTGATTTCAATTCTATTTACACTTCAAAAGTATCGACTAAAAATTTGCATTGAGCCAAGCTCTTATATTTATAGATGAACCCAAGAGAGGAGAAGAAGGGAATGAAGAAAATATGATTTGGAAGCTCAACCAACAAACATCAATTCCCCTACAAATCCACCTAAAATATGTCAAATCTATTTTTGCATGTCTTCGGTGTCTTTGAAGAAGGATGGAAGATCATAACATGATTTGATCTAGTTGAAGCAAATCGGATCCCGTATTAGTGACTTGAAATATGTTTTCAAGATTTCCATCCAAATCAAGATACCAGTAAGTTCTCCATGTCTGTTTGGCATGTTGGAGAAGGAAGGATGAAGATCAGATCAGATTTGATCTACTTTAAAGCAATCAGATCACACATTAATGGCGTGAAAGATGTTTTCCATTTCTAAACAATAACTCCTACTGAAAACAATATTTTATGCTGCCATGGTGTAGAGGAGATTAAGACCTCTCCAATAGTATAAAATTTGTCAAATTTCGAGCACTTGAGGGAAAGTTATTCCCATTTGAGTATTTGAATTGAATCCGTACAAAAATGGAAAAAATGCAAAAATGGATCCGCGGGCCTGCAATTGAAATTGCACCTTTAGCGCAAAAGTTGTAAAAGTGAAAAATCTCCCCACAAGCCCACAACTTCAAATTTTTAATTTGGGTCTAACACGTGGCTTTACCTTAGTGGTAACTAAGTCGCGAATCACTTTATAATTTTACTTCTTTTAGAAATGAGGCTCAAAATCTCAAAGTTCACCGCAAACCCGCCTTCCCACTTTGACTTTTGATGTGGGCTCAACATTTGAATTTTTCCTCTTGGAAACCATGCTCAAAATCTCAAAAGGCTTTAACAATCTACCTCCCCACTTTGAATTTTGATACAGCTCGATATTTGACATTTTCCCTTGGCATGAGCAGGGCCGTAGTTCACTTTATCACTTTATGCCTTTTATGGAAACAAGGCTCAAAATCTCAAAGTTCTCTGCTGACCCACCTTCCCACTTTGAATTTCAATGTGAGCTTAACATTTGAATTTTTCCCTTCATTTGGAAAAGGCTTTATGTCTGACCCGGGACACATGGAGGCTTCCCACTCATTTGGAGAATTTTTTTGGATTTTCCTCTTGAAAGAGCGCTGAAGAGACATGTGGTTGCTTCTGCCACCTCACCTTGTTTCTTTGTGTTTTGGCTAAGTCCCTTTTGTTTTACGGGGCCATATGTCTGACCATGTACACATGGAGGCTTATCACACATTTGGGACTTGCCTCCAGATTTTTCCTTTGAAGTTATGTCGAGATGACACGTGGAGGCTTCGTAAACCCTTCTATACTAAGCTGATTTAACGGCCTGGCTCTTTTTTTTTACCTAGAACACATGGAAAACTTGCGTTCATTTGAGGGAATAACTTTGGCTTCGACCCTTGAAGGTGCGCCATTGAGACATGTGGAGACTTCCACTGATTCTTTTATAATTAGCCAATTGGACCTCACGCCCATTTGACTTCTATCGGACCCTAGACATATGGAGGGTTGGTGCTAGTTCAGGTTCTCTCTTTGGGCTGTACCTTTGATGTTACACTGATGAGGCACGTGGATGCTTGTGCATGTTTGGGGAACCACCTTTGGCTTTGACCCTTGAAGTTACACCAATGAGACACATGGTGTCATTTGCCAATCCTTTTGTACTTAACTAATTTAGGCCCACTCCTCTTTCTCCTTTTTTTTTTGGTTGGGTCCCTTCTGCTTATTTAGGAGTGACTATGTTGGGTTGGACATGTGGAAGCTTCTCACTTGTTTGGGGACTCACTTTTTATTTCATCTCTAAATTTTTGTTGAGCAGACACGTGGTTGTTTCGTTGGCCTTAGAACTTTCAACGACCGATCTAACTTTCTAAGGCTCTAAAAAAGTGGAGAGTTGGTGCTCATTTGGGGTTTGTTTTTAACTTGGCCTTTAGAGGTGCATTTTTGGGATGTGTGGAGGATTATGTCAGCTCTTTATACTTAGCTAATTTATCGGCTAGCTTTATATTTTCGAGACTCTTACCACGTGGAGGGCTTGCGCATGTTTAGGGTCTCCACCTTTGTGCACCATACCAAAATTGCACCATTGAGACATGGGGCACCTTCTACGGTCCTTCTATACTTAGTGGATTTTGGCCTTGATCGAACACTTCCTTTCTTCGAGACAAAACCAAATTTCCAAAAGTGACTGATGACCCGCATTCTCACATCCAATCAGATATGTCCACGTACTCATGGATGTTAGCTCCAAAATTGAGGGGAAGATATGCCCATCACTCATGACTGTGGAAAAATACGAGAGAGGGAAAACTCTACCATTTATGCTTGAATAACACATTGTTCCTCCCTGGAAAGGAGAATTTTAAACAACACCAAGCTCAATGTGACCCACAGTCATAGAGAAAGGATTTGACGATTTCATTCGAATGAAGGATAAAATTCTCAAGCATCAGACGGAACCATGTCGATCGCAAGATTCTAATTTAACAGGCGATATTGTAAATGAGTACCCAATTCTTCCAAGCATGAATTTTCCTATCTCTCTGACTTATTACTCTACTCAAACATCTCTTATAGGCACCAACTCAAAATTTTAAAAAGCTTGACCTAAAAAATGAGGGGAATTTTTAGGATGACAACACGCACACCGTAAAAAGAATGTATACTTGCGAAAGACAAGTATGGAAGTAGGGCATGGATATCTCAACTAAGGAAGGGCATGGGAGGGAAGAAAGAAAAGAGAGTACAAAATAGGAATACTTGAAACTTAGCTAATTTTGAAGTCATCTATAGAAGGGCGCACGAAAGGAATACATCCTATGCAAAGTGCGAGATGAGCAAGCCTACAGCACACAATCTAAAATATGAAGCAATCTGAGCGAGAATGAGAGTAAAAGTCATCCAAATATCTAGGAGAGTTATTTGAATAACAATTTGGCAACTTTCGGGGCCATATTCCTGCTAGATGAAGATATCGGTGGCCTTAGGAGTGTCCATTGGGCATGGAGTCATGAATGATAGCCTGATACTGATCTTGTTTGGAACCTGAACTTGACTACTTGCACTTGGTGATCCTGGAACCTACCCCACTTCCCGCACTCTCAATTTCATATGAAAATCATAAAAATTAGGTTTCTGAGTGTAGAAAATTACCTTGACCTGGATTTTTCACCTGTCCTGGAAATGGACTATTACAACATTCACTTTTGGAGGCACCTTTGAATCGCATAGTGATACAACCTTGGAGCAACAAGACCTATGCTGAACCACTTTGGTAAATTGAAACCTACACTACAACAAGACAATGTGCACACGCACTTAGAGGAATTAAAATCATAGACTAATATTTACAAGGGTGAAACCTTCCCTTTTCAGTAGCAATGTTTAAGGTAGATTCTGTTAACAGGAATAGGAATTTATTATCCATCCAATGTAGACAATTAGAAGGAATTGCTACTCTTACATCTTGTGACCATGTAGGGGCCACTCCAAATGGCATCAAACTTGGAATGCCTTCCTAGTTTTTCCCGATCTACATCCCACTTTAGAACTAGATCCCCCTCCTGAAAGGTCCTTGCTCTTACTTTCTTATCAAACCATCTTTTGATTGAGGCTTGATCTTTCTCCATTGTTTGAACTGCATGTTCTCTAATTTCTTCCAGTTCCATCAACTCTGCATATCTAGCCTCCATTGGTTAAAACTCAGATAATTTCAATTGCTTCATGAGTCCCAACGTGGGTAGTTCTAATGATATGGGCAACACTGCTTCTTTCCCATAGACTAACTTCTAGGGGAATTACCTATTGACCTATTTGGTGTGATCATGTTAGCCCACAAGGCTGATTTGAAATTAATATGCCATGCCCTTTAGTTTTCATCAAGAGTCCTTCTGATGATTCTTAGCAAATTCTTATTTCTGGACTCTGCCTACCCATTACCCTATGGGTAATAGTTTGAAGAGGTGCTCAAGGAATTCCCATTCTTGATAGCCCATTTTGTGATCTTGGAACCTAGGAATGCCAATGCATTGTTTGATATAATAGTGTTTGGTACTCGAACCTAGTCACTATTCCTTCATAGAAGTCTAGTATACTAGACTCATTTTCTTCTTTGAGTGCTACCGCCTCGGTCCACTTGGTGAAATAGTCCGTTTATGTGAGAATCCACTTGTGACCTTGGCTTGAGTTTGGATTGATGACCCCAATGAAGTCTAATCCCCATTGTATGAATGGTTGGTTAACTGAAATTGGGTGCAATGGAAGCACCGCAAAATTTTCTTTACTTGTGAAGAACGCACATTTTTGCACCTTTTTATCTATGTGTAAAAACAATAAAGCGAAGAAAACTAACCTGTGATCGCTGAGGTCGATGCTCCACACGTGGAGGCATGATCACTATCTCGCTGCGAACATTTTGACTCTACTCATGCAAGAAACCGTCACCATGGGTCCCAAAGCTCAAAATCAATCAAATCAACTCGCGCAAATGAATAGGAAAATGGGCCCACTTTCATATATATAGCACTCTGTTTTGTTTTAAAATGAATTTTTCACAGGTTTGGAGCACTAATGGAGGTAAGTTCCTATCCCCACACAAATGGTACGTTCTCATTCCCTGTTATTCGTAGCATTTATTTTTCGAACTATTATATCTATCTGCACTTGAGTTCTCTTTTCATTTTACAGGTAGCGGGAATTTTGGATGGCGTCATTTCAACACACGGATGTGTCAGGTATAACTTCTAACTTCCCATTTCAGGAATGCCATACTCGGACCCACCGTTTTACACCCCTTCATGGCTAAAACGCTTCTCCGAGGGGGCAATATGTACGTACCCAAAATTGTAAGGTATTGTACTGCCAGAACAGTGTAATAAGTGCCCCAATAATGATACAGGTCTCCTCGCAAGGTGTTCGGGATCCGGAAAAGCTCTCCGAGTGTGCGTTAACATCCCGCATACCCCACTTAACCCCCACGTCTTTTGTTTTCCCTTTTCCCCCTCTTTTTGGAATTTTGCTCTTGATGTTAAATCCGCACCCCGCATGGGCGGCGGTCTCATGACCGCCACCACCTTGATCGGACGGCGGTCCGTAACCTCCGCCTCGCTCGGAGCGGCGGTCCTTTACATGTTTTCCAGAAAGCATTTTAACACGACTCACGTAAAAATCAACGTTTCACCAGCTTTCCTTGCCGACTTAGGCTTGCATTTATGTTTTTGGTCCCCTGGAATAGTGTTTGGCCATTGTTTATAGTTTTAGAGTTCAGTTTGGTTTTGATCTTTGGGTGAATGAAAAGCTATAAATAAATGGTTTGTGCACAAAAAATGGCCTAGCCCCTCATTCACTTTTCATGCTCTCACTTTCAGTAGTTCAGTCTTTTATTCTGTTTAGAAGCCATAGTTTTAATTCTTTGCATGCTTAGTTAGCATTGTTCAGCTGTTGGTAAGCCACATATCCAACTTGTGCAAGCAGTGTTGTTGTTTCACCCAATCTATTGGAATAGAATAGCTAAGAAAGCCATTAAAGTTGCAGGTTTTGCTCCTCAAATAGGATAGTTTTAGTGCTCTGGACACTTTATGTTACATGACTCGCGATAAATCCCGCTAGGAATTGTATAAGCCAAGCTCTCGTATTCTTGCACTATCCCTCTCCTACTCGCATTATATTCAGTCTACATTCTGAGCTGCCTTTGTCCCAATATCTACTTCTGTTGATGCTAGCATTACATGCTTTTCTAGATCCACGTGAACACAAAGGAATGAGAAGATCACACTGAGGGGACAAGATCACAAACACCATCGGATTCGCCACTGTTCTGCGGAATCCAGGTTCTAGCTTTCAAAGTTCTAGTTAGAATCATATCAAATAGAATAGTTAATTGCTTCATTTCAGTAAATTCTATTCTCGATATTGCCAGGGAAGCTGTGGGGATTGATAGTTTCTAAGAAACTATGATTCACTCCCCACTTCTGAGGTAGGATCGAGAATCTTGCAAATAGATTAGATGAGCTATTTTATTGTTTAGAATAGATCTACAAATTACACAGACAAATAACTACACTCGGTTATTTTGTTTGTTTTAAGTTTTATCTTAGTTGTCAAAATTCTAGATACGTTTAAATAGCTACTTTCTTAAAATCATATAATCAGAAAATAAAAAAATAGAAGTTATATATGTTTTAGATTTATTCCACATAGTTAAAATTTGCTTTGTTGCAGTTAGATTTACATTTTGTTTTGTATGACAATCACGGGACCTAGGGAGCCCAGGGAATACGTATTTGAGCCAATCGTGCCTCAACCCAACCTTGTCACAACAATAGTTGACATAGACCAGAACCTTAGAATACAAGTCTTCCAAACAACAACAGATTTACAACTGATCAGCTCTCAGTTGAGAGGATTAAATATAGAAGATGACCAAGCACACACATTTTGGTCAAATCAATGAACTCTGTTACCCTCGGTAAACATTCACATGACTGTAGAAGGGTTTGAAAGAGAACAAACCTTTGGTTGTGATCCTTTGGTCCCACAGCTAGATGCAGGAGACACTCTCACAGACATAGATACTAGTTTAAGGATCCAGGTTGCACGAACACCTGTGAGGTACTCTGAGAAGATCACACAGTTATTGATCCTAAATATAGAAGCTGAGAAAGCATATGATTATTGGATACTAGGGATTAGGACTTGATTTCGTACATGACCATAGCAGGACCGCAACAACCAAGAGTCTACGGTTGTGATCCACAAATCCCACAGCCTAACGAATCCATAAGTCAATCAGATATAGACACTGGCCTACGCACACTAATATTCCAGTCCACTCCACTTCCACCCATCATCATCGAACAATTATCCTTACTAGATATAGTGGCTAACAAAGCTAGAGAATTCTGGACTAGGCCAGAGAATCGTCCGTAGAGTCGATTGTATTCACCATCCACCATATGACCTTATCTGGAGATATACACGAAACTATCCCAGGTCATTTTCCACGTATTCCACAACCCATAGATCGAATCACGCTAGAACTCGATATTGATTGGAGCCTTCGAGCAGTCATCCTTGTTGATCGATCTATCACACCAATCCAGGTTAGAAGGGCCTTCTTTGCCTTAGATTCGCAAATTCCACTAGTGCGTGTCGAAGACATTAGATTTCCTAACTAGTCTTTCTACATCCCACAAATATTCCATCCCCACCAGCTATCTCGGCACGACCTCGGGAGGTCGGGTACGCGGAAGAGTTACCTGTAGATTCCCACGCTCGCTTGTCACTTTTCCGGCGTACAAAATTGGTGAACCCGACGTGAACTAACAACTGTTTCACCTTCTCTTTGAGAAGTTTCATCTTATCTCATCCACCTTCGCTCCTTCCCATTATTCTGCGGGTATTCATATACCCCCCGAATATGTCGGGATTTGATGCATATGGCAGACCCCTCTTGGGTCTTGAGGCATACTAAACCCAGAAAAATAGGCAATCATCACCCTCACTCTCAGTATGGGGGGACAACTACTCAACTAATCAGTTGTCAACAAAAACTCCAAGAGTTAGATATAATTCATCTTTTCAAACTGGGGAGTTAGATCAACCCCCTCAAAAACAACAAACAGAGCTTTCAGGCTCGAATAATATGACGTTCACCGAGAGAATCTGGATCATCTCCTCAGATGCTACTTAGACCACAAATTAGTAGACAATCAGACTCATACCTGGTCTTAGATGATGAATAGTCAATACGTTATCCTAGGAGTGAACAATGCTCTCAGGGTATATACCCACCTGTAGGAGGTTTACAAACGCAACCCGAGGTCTCTTTTCAAGAAAATACCTCTATACCATTGCATATAGGAAATACTCTTGGAGAAACTTGGCAAGATAGCGATCAGTTCATAGCAGGATATCACATGCCCATACAACACCAGGGTATACAACAAATGCCGCTAAGGCAAAGCACCGTGACTTCACCAAATGAAGTCATTTCAACGTTAGTAGAAAAAGTGAGAGGGTTAGAACTTGCTCAAGCAAGTCAAAATCCTCAGTTCATGCAAGCAGGAAGTTCCAATCCTCCATGCTATCCTAGCCAAGTAGATCTCCTTACAGGAGTAGGCACGTTAGGCATGCCTCCTCAGTATCCACAACAAACGCCAACTAGGCCCATCATCTCTAACACCATTCCTCCCGGTCTAGTATCAAACAATCCATTCCTAGACAATACCCCGTCATACTTAAACATGTACTCCAAATCACCACAAGGAGATATGTTCTCCTCTCCCGGCATGTTTTCTCAAACGCAGGGACTTCCCTATGCCCCTGCCAATGCATACACTACGCCATATCAACAACCCATCCCACCACCACTCCCTCAGCAACCACCATCAATGGTCGAAACGTATGCGATAGGGACTTATTCAGAATATCTGAAAGAACCCTTGGACTTTGCCATACGAAGCGTCATGCTTCCAAGACCCCTTCCCGATTTACAAAAGTACAAAGGTGAGGATGATCCAAATGCGCATATCAAAGCTTATGTTACTGACCATACGCAAACTAATCCCTTGGGATGGGGTTGTTGCTAAAATATTCCCAAAACCTTGGAAGGCATTTCTCTTGACTAGCATTATAGAATACACGAGGCTTCCATCCATTCATTTAAACAAATTATATCGAGTTCATTAAGGCATTCGACATGAACAAAGTCATTAAGAAAAGAATCAGGGAGTTCTTACACATCAAACAAGAACACAACGAATCTATCGCCCATTTCATCCAAAGGTGGCGTATAGTCCTTTATTCCTTGGCAAGTGCTCCAAATATGGATCAGATGGAACTATGTGATTTATTCCTTCATTCTCTCAGTAGAGAGGTGAAGGAAGAAGTCTAGAAGTTCCCACTAAGAACTTACGATGAAGTACTTGAGAGCACTCTTCGAATAGATCAAGCAGCGATAGATAGTGGCCGTAAAACATATGGAGCAAACGGGAGGTTAATCACCCCCAATCAGAACACTACAAATTATCCCACTACCACAAACGTCAATCAAGGACCTAAAATCCTTAACAAAAATCGGGGTGTAACAATGGATGGAGTAACCGACCAGCCCAAGAAGGTAAATGTTGTCAATACTCCATCACAAACAAACAACCAACGAAACAACTTTACCCGACAATCAAGACAGTGGATTTTAACCATCCACAACAACAACAACAATGGAAAAATCCCATACAAGGGCCAAGCCAAAACTCATTTGGTTATCAAAACCAAAGCCAGAAACAACAAATACAAAACTTTAATCCTAATAGGCAACAGTTTGATCAGAGTTTTAGGCCATAATATAGACCAAACCAACAAACCAGGAATTACAATCCCAATTCATATTGTGGTTTCCACAAGATTCGAGGTCATGATACTAGAACATGCCGTGACTATAATAAATTCATGCAACGTTTGCCAGAAGAACAAAGACAGTTCTTCATAGATTTTTTTAGCGAGATCCGTGCCACCACCACCAAACACGCTCGTAGGGGCAGTTTCCCCTAAGAATGCTCCCCTCAAGATATTTAACGATCCACTCCCAAATCATGATAATAACAGATTAAATCCAACTGGGACGAATAAGGGTGCAATGATGGGAAACAATGATCATGAAGCCTCGACTTCACTAAATCCATCAGTTGCGCCACAATTAGGAAATCAGCTGAGACCCAAGATAGTCGACTTAGTAGAACTAGAGTTAGACCTTTGAACTACCTATCGAAGCTATAACAAGAACACAAGAATATTTCTCTCAACCAAGCCCAAGTCATCACGCCAAAAGCAGATAAGAGTCAACAAATAGTAGAAAAGCTGTAGGTGCCTATGATTTAATTAGCAACCTAACAAATACCTTCTCACACATTTCATTTTTGGACTTACTAAAAACTCTCCTACTCACAGAGCTGCTCTTTTAGAAGCATTAGGTTTAGGTCATCTAATTAACATCACTCCACCTCCGAAACACAAGTAAACCACGTAGATTTTGATATCCACCTCCGGGGCAGCCATACAAGTATGTAGAATTCATATTTGAAATAAGTAAAATGCCTACGAGATCTTTGAGATCACACGCCGAGGTGATCCATCCTTACACTTACAAGTATGTGTTTATAATAACTACGTAAAATAGGAAATGGTTAATGATGGGGCCGCTTGATTAACATAGTCCCCTTCTCTTTCCTCCAAAAACTAGGATATGGGGAAACAAACTGTTCCACCACTCACATTGAGAGGCTATGGTCACCTAGGACCCAAAACCATTTTGACTGAGTTTTATATTATAGATCGGGAAACTAATTATAATATGATCCTCGGCCGCCATGGATACACCGAATGAAGGCAATCCCTTCTACGTTATTCCAAGAAGTAAGATTCTGCATCTAGGAAAGGTATTTGTAGCCAAAGGCGATCCAAAACCTTTCGATATACACCTAGCCGACTTAAAGAAAAGACCAGGTGTGCACTCGGAATTTGAACTTCCAACAAACCAACTTAATAAACCCACTGACGCAAAACCAGAGGAGAAGTTGGTACCTACAACGGATCTTGAAACTATCAGCATAGCCAAAACAACCCCAACCCCCAAAGATAAGGCTAAAGAAACGGTATCATTAGGGACTACTGTAAAAATCGTTGAGTTAATAGAACAAGATTTACCAATGTTCTTACCATTTGATTCAGTAGGCATAGGATATTCACTAGGTGTTGGTTCCCTTCCATCAGAGGATCTCTGCATGGTAGAAGTGGAGTGCGCAAACGCAGCAGATACCCCAACATCTATACTCCCAGCTAAGTATTGGAATCTCCATTTTGATGGAGCTAAATGCCGTTATGGAGTGGGGGCAGGTATAATTCTTACTTCACCCGAAGAGAAAGTCCTGCCATTTTCCTTTAAGCTAAATTTTGAATGCACAAACAACGGCGCTGAGTACGAAGCCCTCCTCCTTGGCCTCACCTTAGCCAAAAGAATTGGTGTTGATGACATCAGAGTCTTAGGAGACTCGCAATTAGTGACAAACTAGGTTTCTGAAGTATACGAAACCAAAGCCGAACACTTGCAGCTTTACAAAGAAGCCGTATTAGATTTAAGCAAGGCGTTTAACTTCATATCCATTGAAGCAATCCCGCGAGAGAAAAATCTTCTCGCCGATTCAATAGCAACTTCAGCATCACGTTTTACTCCAAGCAATGAGTTAGAAGATACCCATTTCACGGTGTCCATTCGTGATGAACCATTGATAAAAACAATGACAAATCCCCTTTCAAGCGAAAGTGAATCTACCATCCTAGACCATGTTGATAGTGATATGGCCACTTTGGATTACTTAAACACCTATGCAGCACTACATCTCTCCTATCATATGCTATATTTGTCCTTAATTCCACATTCGTCTTCCTATTTCAGAAATCCCATGATGGATCTCCCTCATAAATGGAACCTAGCATATACGCAGTAGAAAATGGGGATGATTTGGATTTACCTCCAGCACCACCTGAGTTTGAAGAAGGTAATGCCTCTTTGATCGAAGAAACAATCGATGTCAACATCGGAATAGAAGATGAACAAAGGATTTTGAAACTAGGATCCTCGTTAACCCCAGAAGAAGTAGAAATACACACTCGGATCCTCAAAGAACATCAGAAGGCGTTTGCATTTAGATATAAGGAGATGACAGGAGTCGCACCCCACATTTCGGTGCATAACCTCGTCACTAAATCGATGCAAAGCCGATTAAACAAAAATCAAGACCCATGATACCCAAGGTAGATTTCATGGTAAAGGAGGAGGTAATAAAACTCCTCTAGGTAGGATTCATCAAACCAATCGACTACTCCCAATGGGTATCTAACATTGTTCCCGTTCTCAAGAAGAATGGAAAGATACGCATCTGCATAGATTTCCGAGACATCAACAAAGCATGTCCTAAGGACGACTTCCCATTACCATCTATCGATGTCATTGTTGATGCAACAAACTGGGTTTGAACTTTTGTCCCTCATGGATGGATTCTCGAGATATAATCACATTAAAATATCGTGCAAGATCAAGCTAAAACCACGTTTATAACTCCTTGGGAACCTATTGCTATTACTGTTGTTATGCCATTTGGCCTCAAGAACACTTGTGCTACGTACCAGTGAGCTTGACATATATATTCCATGATTTAATTCATAAAATCATGGAATCCTACGTTGATGAATTGTTGGCTAAGGCAAGAAGTGTTGTGACCATCGGAAGTACTCGTGTCATTCTTTCACACCTAATAGAATACGGAGTCACACTAAATCAAGAGAAATGCATCTTTGGCGTAACAGGAGGAAAGCTCCTAGGTTACATAATATCATCACGAGGGATAGATGTTGATCCAACCAAAATTCGGGCTGTCCTCGAAATGGTCCCACCTTCGAATGAATCTGGAATCAGGTCATTTCTCAGAAAGCTGGGTGCAATACGAAGATTCATCCCAGACTTGAGCTTCGCCATTCATCCAATCAACAATTTACTCAAGAAAGACTATAGCATTGATTGGACCGAAGACTGCAATGAAGCCTTTGATGCAGTTAAGCGTTTCCTGTTGTCACCACCTACGCTAATGCCACCTAAGCTAGATCACCCGTTAATTCTATATTCATGAGCTACCAATGTCTCATTAGCTTGTATGTTGGCCCAAGAGGACGATGACAAGAGAGAACGTGCGATTTATTTCATTAGTCGAACATTACTTGACTATGAAACACGTTATACATAGGCAGAACGAGAATGCCTTGCTATAGTCTTTGCTACTAAACGCTTAAGACACTATATGCTGAATCAAGAAACGAGGGTCATGGTAAAAACGGACCACTTACGAACTTTCCTCACACAAGGGTCATTGTCTAAAAAGGCTGGACATTTTATAACCTTAATGGGAGAATTCGAATTAATGTTTGTAAATTAGAAGTCAGTTAAGGGACAAATCATTGTGGATTGGTTAGCTAATAACCCATTAGATGGAGGCGATCTAGTAGATTTATATTTTCCAGATGAGTGCGTATACTACATCGAAACCCAACCTTCTATCTCTGAGTGTCCCTGGTACACTGATATCATTAATTATATCATGGACCATACATACCCAGAAGGAGCTACACCGCAACAAAGAAGGCGGTTACGTATTATCGTAGCCAAATACGTCATTATAGAGCAAGTGCTCTATCAAAAAGCGTTCGATGGAATGCTCCTAAGATGTGTCGACACAGAAGAATCCAAGAAGATTCTCCATGAATCCCATCAGTGGAATATGTGGAGGCCACTTCGGTGGCCATGCCACCGCTCGAAAAATACATCGAATGGGCTATTTCTGGCCCACTCTAGAACACGATGCAGTAGAGTTTGTATGCAGGTGTCATAAGTGCCAAGAATTCTCCCATGAGATCCACATGCCGGCACAACCTCTGCAACCAATCGCTACTCCATGGCCCTTTTCTACATGGGGCCTAGATTTGATAGGGAAATTCTCTCCCTCGTCTACAGATGGCCATAATTTTATAATCACGGCCACTGAATATTTCACCAAGTGGGTAGAGGCTATGCCTCTTACTACTGTACCTGGTTCTGTAATCGCCAAGTTCATTTTAAACCAAATCATTTGTAGATACGGTATCCCGCAAATCATTATCTCCGATAATGGAACTTCTTTTAAGAATGAAGAGGTTCGCAAACTATGCAATAAATTTAAGATAAGCCATCATACGGCTTCCTTGTATTACCCTCAAGCCAACGGACAGGCTGAAGCGACAAACAAGACACTAAAAGCCATTCTCCTTAAAACTATGAAAGAAAACAAATGAGATTGGCATTTGAAGTTATATCTAGCCTTGTGGGCCCACCAAACCTCAATAAGAACACCAATGGGAGCAACTCCTTTCTCACTAGTGTTTGGGGCAGAGGTAGTTCTCCCACTCGAGGTTGAAATACCCAGTCTCCGCATTTCATTACAAGGGATTCTGGATGAAGACGCTTACAGAGAAGCACGTCTTTCTCAACTAGAAAGCCTAGATGAAACTAGGTTAGATGCTGAACAACGACATAGAATCTATGCTGACCGGATGTGCCGGCAGTACAACAAGAAGGTCTATGAACGTGACATATACAAAGGGATCTAGTTCTAAGACTAGGCAATTTGGATCGACAAGAAGACCGGCGAAGGAAGGAAATTCGGGCCCAAATGGTTGGGCCCATACCAAGTCATGAAGGACTATGGAAATGGTGCATACCTCTTATGTATGCTAGAAGGTGAGGAATTTGGCGAAATAGTCAATTCCCTTCACCTCAAGCGGTTCTACGCATAAGCAGCTAGCACTACTTATACATATTTACATTGCATCTTCATATAGATTAAGATCATTTTGTCCACCTGTTTCTTACATAAATGGTGATCATGGATTCTATTCTCAAAGCAATTCATAGCAAACTCATGATGTTGTTGGCAATAAACTCTTTAATCATACCTCTCCATT
The DNA here is from genome assembly GCA_018340775.1 of Taxus wallichiana var. yunnanensis. Classification (NCBI taxonomy): domain Eukaryota; kingdom Viridiplantae; phylum Streptophyta; class Pinopsida; order Cupressales; family Taxaceae; genus Taxus; species Taxus wallichiana. The sequence goes on from CM031244.1 coordinate 699,309,249, forward strand.
TTCATGATATCATCAAATTATCTCAAAATCTTTAATCAAATAAAGTCGGACATGACAAATTCTTAACGGTAACCATACCAAGTTTTGCAAGTTTCTTCTCACTTTGATTTCTTCTTAGGGCAGGTGTCTTGCCTATGGTCTGTTCTAGAAGCTTCATGGTGTCACATCTATCCCATATGTATATCTCTTTGGAAATAAACACATACTGACATTTTACTCAAATAAACAAGTCAAAAAGTGATTAAACAGAAAATTTTAATTTTACACATTTCCTTGCCCCACCAACCTTCGATGATGAGCTTGCGTCTCTTACTAGTGACGTAGGGTTGGGAAGGGATGGAAATGCCCTTACTGCCTATACCTTGCCCACGGTGATAAACCCACGCTTCTTACTAGTAGCGTGGGGCAAAGTGTAGGGGGTCCTCTTGACAAATAAATGCAAATGATCATACGCAAACAATTCAAACTTTGAAACTTTGAGTCAAAAACAAATGAATCAGATGTTCAAAATTCCAAGAGTTAAAATCCTAAAAACCCAGATTTTGTCTACTATGTGGCCATCTACGGATCTAAGTCTAGATAAACCGCAAAGTAAGTTGCATTCTAAACTATGAAGTCACTCGGGTAGAGTAAGCTTGTAGCTTCCAATTTGGTTCCACTAAAGCTTTGTCTGTCTTTCATCACTATCATTTCAGCTACACCTCATAACTTGTGCCCTTTCTAGCTCTTGGTGATGAGCCCTCGCATCTTACTAGTTGCGTGGAGTTAGGAGTGGGGCAAGTTAATCTGTTCATCATATTGGTTATATTCATCACTTTGCAAAACAAACATGAGATATCAAAAATTGCTTACGGAAGCTAAGATTCAAAATCACATTATATCTACATATATCAGCATCATGAAATACACAAAAGGAAATAAACATTTGCATCATTTGTTCTCCATTGCATACATTCTAAAAAGTATATAAACATACATCGTAGTATACATAGAAAAGCTGGAAATAGAAAGGAAACCATGAGTGCCAAGATTTTGATCCAAAACGAATGCATATATATAAATGATCAATGTTTATATACAATGCCATCATGCACTAAGCATGGTCAAAATGCTCAAAGAGCCCGGGATATACAAAGAATATATAATACAAAATACACGAAAGCCAAGTGCCTCTCAATCCCTACGGACCCCTCGGCAGTGCACGCCGCACCTAGGACTCGGCTACGCCGGCGCTCGAATGTATGGAGGGCTCGGGATCCCGAGGAGTAGCCGCGATCTCACCACAGAACGGCTCCTCATAAGATGCTTAGCTATCCTGTGCCCGCTAGCTCGGTGCGCGAAGGGTCAATACCATCCTGGCCATATATGCAGATGGAGCAAAGCGTCGGTATGCCTACCAGTGCTTTGAAGGCTCCCAAAGCATCTATGGATAGCTCTGCGCGCGTCCTATCCATGGGGATCATCAAGGAATCGGTGCATACCTGCTGATCAAATCCGCCACTCATCAATAGTCTCTGCAAACAAAGGAGAAAACAAGTTAGAAACCAAGCATGAAATTAGGAATACAAGATACAACTAAGGAGAGCCTAGAAAAAACATTAAAAGGAAGAAAGGGTAAAGTACTCGGATCACCGGGCCTCAGGATGGGTCATTTGGGCCGGCACCTACCACGGATGCCACCTTTGCCATGCGAGGGCTGCTCTGTGGAGGGGCAACATGTCACCCCGCAATAGACTCATCCTCTCCACCATGGCCCTCAGAGAGGGGCTCCTCTGAAACTAGAGTATCCCTCTCTGCGCTCTGCTCAGCCCTCTCTCTGCGCATGATATCCTGAGTGTCATACCACTCAGGATCACTATCATCGGTCTCCTCCTCTGTTCCTCCCTCTGTGAACTCCTCAGACTCGGAGTCAATATCAATAGGGTCATCATTTGCTTATGAGCAGGACCCGGCAATCTGAAGCAAAGGTGCCGAGGCGCACCGGCTCTCCCTCTAGCACGAACTATCCTCCTGGCTGCAATGGGAATGCCAAGAGTGACCACTGTCCAACCTCGGCCTCTAGGCCCCCCTCTGGCCTCGCGAACTGATCTGTAGACTGGCGCCACTGGGGGAAGCATACCCGTATATGGTAGGCCAAACTGCTGAGGAACCCGGCCAAAGGGGTGCACCTCCACTCATCCCACTCTATCAATGAGCTGCCCTGTGGTGGAGCAGGAGATCAAAGTAAGAGTCTCCTCGCCCCATATGCCCGCCATGGTCTGATATGGTGTCGCCTCCATGTCGGCAGTAGTCAGGGAGGCAACTGGCTGATGAGGTGCTCTAAGCACCAACATGTCTATCCATCTCGCTGCCCTAACAACTCCAGGATCTGCCACCTCCACACCCCTGCCATAGGGGATGAAATGCTCATAAACCCAACTCATGACTAGAGTTGGGTGGCTCAATGACTGCCCCTATAAATGGACCACCCTGTATAGATCGTGGTAAGTGGTCCCAAGAATGTCTGCTCCCTAAGCATATATCCGACCGTGCCCCTCTATCTGTGCAATAATGGGGCCCCAGCAGTATAACAATGTGTCCCCTCCCTTGTCCCCGATCAATCTCGAGGCAAGGATCGCCATGATGGCCTGTCGAAATACGGGGATGGGCAAAGAAGGAATGGATCAAACTCTCACCCCCTTCTTCGACCCCGTGGAGATGGTTGCATCTCCCATATAAGTCACCCACTGTGCAATCTGTGCCCGTGAGCCTTGTCTCCAAAGTGAGTCGCCTCCCGATGATCGGGACCCCCAGAATGCGGAAGACGTCCTCCAATGTAATGGTCCACTCGCCACGGACCCCAGCATCGGAAGGTGTTCCGATCTGCATCCCGGTAAGAGAACATGTCACAAAGGATGTGACTAGATGGTGCAACATGGGGCACGCGATATGTACAATATGCCAGCCCTCTGAAGTGTGTCCTCCTCATCCTGTGAGAGGGCATCTAATACCCCTGGGAGCCAATCACACTCCCTCTCTCTACTCCATCGGATGTACTCCTCTCTAGCCTACATACACCCAAAAACACACAAAACAAAGTAAGTTAGCATCCAGAAAATTGAGAAAGTCATAAAAACACGTAGAAATGCTAAAAATACAAACACAATCTCAAAAACAGGTTCCTTTTGCATTCTGTGCAAAACCGCCGCCCTGAGCAGGGAGGCGGTTTTGTAACCGCCACCTTAAAGGTGGCGGTCGTGTAATGCCGCCACCTTGAACGGGAGGCGGTCATGTACCTTGCCGCCCTTGCCAGGCGGCGGTCGTGGTCCGAAAACCCACGTGGGTTTTTAACCTAAAAAGGCCTAAAAAGTGCAAAAAACGGCCATTTAACCTAAAAATAGAACCTACCCAGTAGGCCCCCCCTAGGTGGACCTGTTAACACTAGCATTTTCAAAAATACCCCCATTGCAAAGAATTTAGCATTTCAAATTTAAGGGGGTAAAAACAATAAACTGAAGAAAACTAACCTGTGATCGCTGAGGTCGATGTTCCACACGTGGAGGCATGATCACTATCTCGCTGCGAACATTTTGACTCTACTCACGCAAGAAACCGTCACCGTGGGTCCTAGAGCTCAAAATCAATCAAATCAGCTCGTGCAAATGAATAGGAAAATGGGCCCACTTTCATATATATAGCACTGTTTTGTTTTAAAATGAATTTTCACGAGGTTTGGAGCGCTGATGGAGGTAAGTTCCTATCCCCGCACAAATGGTACATTCTCATTCCCTATTATTCTTAGCGTTTATTTTTGGAACTATTGTATCTATCTGCACTTGAGTTCTCTTTTCATTTTGCGGAGTAGCGGGAATTTTTGATGGTGTCATTTCAACATACGGACGTGTCGGTATAACTTTTAACTTCCCATTTCGGGACTGTCATACTTGGACCCACCGTTTTACGCCCCTTCATGGCTAAAATGCTTCTCGAGGGGGCAATATGTACATACCCAAAATTGTAAGGTCTTGTACTACCAAACAAGTGTAACAAGTGCTCCAATGATGATACGAGTCTCCTCGCGAGGTGTTCGGGATCCGGAAAAGCTCTCGAGTGTGCGTTAACATCCCGCATGCCCCGCTTAAACCCCGCGTCCTTTTTTTCCCTTTTTCCCCTCTTTTCTTGGCCTTTTCTCTCTTGGTGACAATGGGGCGGCCTCGCTGCCCGATCGGGGTGGCGGTCTGTAACCACCCACCTGCTCAGGCGGTAGTCCTTTACGTGTTTTCCAAAAAGTGTTTTAATGTGACTCACGTAAAAATCAACATTTCACTGACTTTCCTTGCCGACTTAGGCTTGCATTTATGTTTTTGGTCCCCTGGAATAGTGTTTGGCCATTGTTTATAGTTTTAGAGTTAAGTTTGGTTTTGATTTTTGGGTGAATGAAAAGCTATAAATAAATGGTTTGTGCACAAACAAATGGTCTGGCCCCTCATTCACTTTTCATGCTCTCACTTTCAGTAGTTCAGTCTTTTATTCTGTTTAGAAGCCATAGTTTTAATTCTTTGCATGCTTAGTTAGCATTGTTCAGCTGTTGGTAAGCCACATATCCAGCTTGTGCAAGCAGTGTTGTTGTTTCACCCAATCCATTGGAGTAGAATAGCTTAGGAAGCCATTAAAGTTGCAGGTTTTGCTCCTCAAACAGGATAGTTTCAGGTTCTGGATGCTTTATGTTACATGACTCGCAATAAATCCCGCTAGGAATTGCATAAGCCAAGCTCTGTACTCTTGCGCTATCCCTCTCCTACTCACATTATATTCAGTCTGCATTCTGAGCTACCTTTGTCCCAATATCTACTTATTGATGCTAGCATTACACGCTTTTTACGGATCACGTGAACACAAAGGAGCGAGAAGATCACACTAAGGGGACAAGATCACACACACCATTAGATTCGCCACTGTTTTACGGAATCTAGGTTCTAGCTTTCAAAGTTCTAGTTAGAATCATATCAAATAGAATAGTTAATTGCTTCATTTCAGTAAATTCTATTCTCAATATTGCCAGGGAAGTTGTGGGGATTGATAGTTTCTGAGAAACTATGATTCACTCCCCACTTCTGAGGTAGGATCGAGAATCTTGCAAATAGATTAGCAGAGCTATTTTATTATTTAGAATAGATCTACAAATTGCACAGACAAATAACTACACTCGGTTATTTTGTTTGTTTTAAGTTTTATCTTAGTTGTCAAAATTCTAGATACGTTTAAATAGCTAATTTCTTAAAATCATATAATTAGAAGTATTAAAAAAATAGAAGTTATATATGTTTTAGATTTATTCCACATAGTTAAAATTTGCTTTGTTGCAGTTAGATTTACATTTTGTTTTGTATGACAATCATGGGACCTAGGGAGCCCAGGGAATACGTATTTGAGCCAATCGTGCCTCAACCCAACCTCGTCACAGCAATAGTTGACATAGACCAGAACCTTAGAATACAAGTCTTCCAAACAACAACAGATTTACAACTGATCAGCTCTCAGTTGAGAGGATTAAATATAGAAGCGACCAAGCACACACGTTTTGGTCAAATCAACCGAACTACAAATTACCCTAGGCAAACATTCACATGATTTGTAGAAGGGTTAAAAGAGAACAAACCTTTGGTTGTGATCCTTTGGTCCCATGACTAGATGCGGGAGACACTCTTCAGACATAGATACTAGTTTAAGGATCCAGGTTACACGACGCTTTGTGAGGTACTCGAGAAGATCACACGTTTTTGATCCTAAATATAGAAGCTGAGAAAGCATATGATTATTGGATACTAGGGATTAGGACTTGATTTCGTACATGACCATAGTAGGACCGCAACAACCAAGAGTCTATCGGTTGTGATCCACAAATCCCACAGCCTAACGAATCCATAAGTCAATCAGATATAGACACTGGCCTACACACACTAATATTCAGATCCACTCCACTTCCACCCATCATCATCAAACAATTATCCTTACTAGATATAGTGGCTAACAAAGCTAGAGAATTCTAGACTAGGCCAGAGAATCATCCGTAGAGTCGATTGTATTCACCATCCACCATATGACCTTATCTGGAGACATACACGAAACTATCCCAGGTCATTTTCCACGTATTCCACAACCCATAGATCGAATCACGCTAGAACTCGATATTGATTGGAGCCTTCGAGCAGTCATCCTTGTTGATCGATCTATCACACCAGTCCAAGTTAGAAGGGCCTTCTTTGCCTTAGATTCACAAATTCCACTAGTGCGTGTCGAAGACATTAGATTACCTAACTAGTTTATCTGCATCCCACGAATATTCCATCCCCACCGGCTGTCTCGGCATGACCTCGGGAGGTCGGGTACGTGGAAGAGTTACCTGTAGATTCCCACGCTCGCTTGTCACTTTTCCGGCGTGAAACAAAATTGGTGAACCAACGTGAACTAACAACTGTTTCACCTTCTCTTTGAGAAGTTTCATCTTATCTCATCCACCTTCGCTCCTTCCCATTATTCTGCGGGTATTCATATACCCCCCGAATATGTCGGGATTCGATGCATATGGCAGACCCCTCTTGGGTCTTGAGGCGTACTACACCCAGCAAAATAGGCAATCATCACCCTCACTCTCAGTATGGGGGGACAACTACTCAACTAATCAGTTGTCAACACAAACTCCAAGAGTTAGATATAATTCATCTTTTCAAACTGGGGAGTTAGATCAACCCCCTCAAAAACAACAAACAGAGCTTTCAGGCTCGAATAATATGACGTTCACCGGAGAATCTGGATCATCTCCTCAGATGCTACTTAGACCACAAATTAGTAGACAATCAGACTCATACCTGGTCTTAGATGATGAACAGTCAATACGTTATCCTAGGAGTGAACAGCGCTCTCAGGGTATATACCCACCTGTAGGAGGTTTACAAACGCAACCCGAGGTCTCTTTTCAAGAAAATACCTCTATACCATTGCATATAGGAAATACTCTCGGAGAAACTTGGCAAGATAGCGATCAGTTCATAGCAGGATATCACATGCCTATACAACACCAGGGTATACAACAAACACCACTAAGGCAAAGCACCGTGACTTCACCAAATGAAGTCATTTCAACGTTAGTAGAAAAAGTGAGAGGGTTAGAACTTGCTCAAGCAAGTCAAAATTCTCAATTCATGCAAGTAGGAAGTTCCAATCCTCCACGCTATCCTAGCCAAGTAGATCTCCTCACAGGAGTAGGCACGTTAGGCATGCCTCCTCAGTATCCACAACAAACGCCAACTAGGCCCATCATCTCTAACACCATTCCTCCCGGTCTAGTATCAAACAATCCATTCCTAGACAATACCCCATCATACTTAAACATGTACTCCAAATCACCACAAGGAGATATGTTCTCCTCTCCCGGCATGTTTGCTCAAACGCAGGGACTTCCCTATGCCCCTGCCAATGCATACACTATGCCTATCAACAACCCATCCCACCACCACTCCTCGTGACCACCATCGATGGTGAAACTGTATGCGATAGGGACTTATTCAGAATATCTAAAAGCCCTTAGACTTTGCCATATGAAGCGTCATGCTTCCAAGACCCCTTCCCGATTTACCCAAGTACAAAGGTGAGGGAGATCCAAATGCACATATCAAAGCTTACGCTACAGCCATACGCGAACTACTCCCTTGGGATGGGGTTGTTGCTAAAATATTCCCCAAAACCTTGGAAGGCATTGCTCTCGACTGGTATTATAGAATACCTGAGGCTTCCATCCATTCATTTAAACAACTTGTATCAGAGTTCATTAAGGCATTCGACATGAACAAGCTATTAAGAACAGGAATCAGGGAGTTCTTACACATCAAACAAGAACACAACGAATCTGTCGCCCATTTCATCCAAAGGTGGCGTACAGTCCTTTATTCCTCGGCAAGTGCTCCAAATATGGATCAGATGGAACTATGTGATTTATTCCTTCATTCTCTCAGCAGAGAGGTGAAGGAAGAAGTCCAGAAGTTCCCACTAAGAACTTACGATGAAGTACTTGAGAGCGCTCTTCGAATAGATCAAGCAGCGATAGATAGTGGCCATAAAACATATGGAGCAAATGGGAGGTTAATCACCCCAATCAGAACACTACAAATTATCCCACTACCACAAACGTCAATCAAGGACCTAAAATCCTTAACAAAAATCGGGGTGTAACAACGGATGGAGTAACCGACCAGCCCAAGAAGGTAAATGTTGTCAATACTCCATCACAAACAAACAACCAACGAAACAACAACTTTACCCCGACAATCAATACAGTGGATTTTAACCATCCACAACAACAACAACAACAATGGAAATCCCATACAAGGGCCAAGCCAAAACTCATTTGGTTATCAAAACCAAAGCCAGAAACAACAAATACAAAACTTTAATCCTAATAGGCAACAGTTTGATCAGAGTTTTAGGCCACAATATACACCAAACCAACAAACCAGGAATTACAATCCCAATTCATATTGTGGTTTCCACAAGATTTGAGGTCATGATACTAGAACATGCCGTGACTACAATAAATTCATGCAACGTTTTCCAGAAGAACAAAGACAGTTCTTCACAGATTTGTTTTTGGTAGATCCCATGTCACCACCACCAAACACGCTCGCAGGGGCAGTTTCCCCTCAGAATGCTCCCCTCAAGATCTTTAACGATCCACTCCCAAATCATGATAATAACAGATTAAATCCAATTGGGACGAACAAGGGTGCAATGATGGGAAACAATGATCATGAAGCCTCGACTTCACTAAATCCATCAGTTGCGCCACAATTAGGAAATCAGCCGAGACCCAAGATAGTCAGCTTAGTAGAACTAGACGCTGAACTACCTATCGAAGCTATAACAAGAACATGAGAATATTTCTCTCAACCAAGCCCAAGTCATCTGCCAGAAACAGATAAGAGTCAACAAATAGTAGAAAAACCCATGGGTGCCTATGATTTAATTAGTGACCTAACAAAGACCTTCTCACACATTTCATTTTTGGACTTACTAAAGAACTCTCCTGCTCACAGAGCTGCTCTTTTAGAAGCATTAGGTTTAGGTCATCTAATTAACATCACTCCACCTCCTGAAACACAAGTAAACCACGTAGATTTTGATATCCACCCTCCGGGGCAGCCAGACAAGGATGTCGAATTCATATTCGAAATAAGTAAAATGCCTACGAATCTTTGAGATCGCACGCCGAGGTGATCCAACCTTACACTTACAAGTATGGGTTTATAATAACTACGTAAAACGGGCAATGGTTGACGATGGGGCCGTAGTTAACATAGTCCCCTTCTCTTTCCTCCAGAAACTAGGATATGGGGAAACAAACTGTTCCACCACTCGAAATACATTGAGAGGCTATGATAGCCTTAAAGCCACTTCGATAGGAACCATAATACTACCAGTCACCTTAGGACCCAAAACCATTTTGACTGAGTTTTATATTATAGATCGGGAAACTAATTATAATATGATCCTCGGCCGGCCATGGATACACCGAATGAAGGCAATCCCTTCTACGTTATTCCAAGAAGTAAGATTCCTGCATCTAGGAAAGGTATTTGTAGCCAAAGGCGATCCAAAACCTTTCGATATACACCTAGCCGACTTAAAGAAAAGACCAGGTGTGCACTCGGAATTTGAACTTCCAACAAACCAACTTAATAAACCCACTGACGCAAAACCAGAGGAGAAGTTGGTACCTACAACGGATCTTGAAACTATCAGCATAGCCAAAACAACCCCAACCCCCAAAGATAAGGCTAAAGAAACGGTATCATTAGGGACTACTACAAAAATCGTTGAGTTAATAGAACAAGATTTACCAATGTTCTTACCATTTGATTTAGTAGGCATAGGATATTCACTAGGTGTTGGTTCCCTTCCATCAGAGGATCTCTGCATGGTAGAAGTGGAGTGCACAAGCGTAGCAGATACCCCAACATCTATACTCCTAGCTAAGTATTGGACTCTCCATTTTGATGGAGCTAAATGCCATTATGGAGCGGGGGTAGGTATAATTCTTACTTCACCCGAAGAGAAAGTCCTGCCATTTGCCTTTAAGCTAAATTTTGAATGCACAAACAAAACGGCTGAGTATGAAGCCCTCCTCCTTGGCCTCACCTTAGCCAAAAGAATTGGTGTTGATGACATCAGAGTCTTAGGAGACTCGCAATTAGTGACAAACCAGGTTTCTGAAGTATACGAAACCAAAGCCGAACACTTGCTTTGAAGCCATATTAGATTTAAGCAAGGCGTTTAACTTCATATCCATTGAAGCAATCCCGAGAGAAAAATCTTCTCGCCGATTCAATAGCAACTTCAGCATCGCGTTTTACTCCAAGAAATGAGTTAGAAGATACCCATTTCACGGTGTCCATTCGTGATGAACCATTGATAAAAACAATGACAAATCCCCTTTCAAGTGGAAGTGAATCTACCATCCTAGACCATGTTGATAGTGATATGGCCACTTTGGATTACTTAAACACCTATGCAGCACTACATCTCTCCTATCATATGCTAGATTTGTCCTTAATTCCACATTCGTCTTCCTATTTCGGAAATCCCATGATGGATCTCCCCTCACAAATGGAACCTAGCATATACGCAGTAGAAAATGGGGATGATTTGGATTTACCTCCAGCACCACCTGAGTTTGAAGAAGGTAACGCCTCTTTGATCGAAGAAACAATCGATGTCAACATCGGAACAGAAGATGAACCAAGGATTTTGAAACTAGGATCCTCGTTAACCCCAGAAGAAGTAGAAATACACACTCGGATCCTCAAAGAACATCAGAAGGTGTTTGCATTTAATTATAAGGAGATGACAGGAGTCGCACCCCACATTGCGGTGCACAACCTCATCACTAAATCAGATGCAAAGCCAGTTAAACAAAAATCAAGACCCATGAAACCCAAGGTAGCTCTCATGGTAAAGGAGGAGGTAATAAAACTCCTCCAGGTAGGATTCATCAAACCAGTCGACTACTCCCAATGGGTATCTAACATTGTTCCCGTTCTCAAGAAGAATGGAAAGATACGCATCTGCATAGATTTCCGAGACATCAACAAAGCATGTCCTAAGGACGACTTCCCGTTACCATCTATCGATGTCATTGTTGATGCAACAACTGGGTTTGAACTTTTGTCTCTCATGGATGGATTCTCGGGATATAATCAAATTAAAATATCTGAGCAAGATCAAGCTAAAACCACGTTTATAACTCCTTGGGGAACCTATTGCTACGTTGTTATGCCATTTGGCCTCAAGAACGCTGGTGCTACGTACCAGCGAGCTATGACATATATATTCCACGATTTAATTCATAAAATCGTGGAATCCTACGTTGATGACTTGTTGGCTAAGGCCAAGAAGCATTGTGACCATCCAGAAGTACTCCGCGTCATTCTTTCACGCCTAATAGAATACGGAGTCACACTAAATCCAGAGAAATGCGTCTTTGGCGTAACGGGGAGAAAGCTCTAGGTTACATCATATCGTCACGAGGATAGATGTTGATCAACCAAAATTTGGGCTGTCCTCGAAATGGTCCCACCTTCGAATGAATCTGGAATCAGGTCATTTCTCGGAAAGCTGGGTGCAATACGAAGATTCATCCCAGACTTGAGCTTCGCCATTCATCCAATCAACAATTTACTCAAGAAAGACTATAGCATTGATTGGACCGAAGACTGCAATGAAGCCTTTGATGCAGTTAAGCGTTTCCTATTGTCACCACCTACGCTAATGCCACCTAAGCTAGATCACCCGTTAATTCTATATTCACGAGCTACCAATGTCTCATTAGCTTGTATGTTGGCCCAAGAGGATGATGACAAGAGAGAACGTGTGATTTATTTCATTAGTCGAATGTTACTTGACTATGAAACATGTTATACATAGGCAGAACGAGAATGCCTTGCTATAGTCTTTGCTACTAAATGCTTAAGACACTATATGCTGAATCAAGAAATGAGGGTCATGGTAAAAACGGACCACTTACGAACTTTCCTCACACAAGGGTCATTGTCTAAAAAGGCTGGACATTTTATAACCTTAATGGGAGAATTCGAATTAACGTTTGTAAATCAGAAGTTAGTTAAGGGACAAATCATTGCGGATTGGTTAGCTGATAACCCATTAGATGGAGGTGATCTAGTAGATTTAGATTTTCCAGATGAGTGCGTATACTACATCAAAACCCGACCTTCTATCTCTGAGTGTCCCTGGTACACTGATATCATTAATTATATCATGGACCATACATACCCAGAAGGAGCTACACCGCAACAAAGAAGGCGGTTACGTATTATCGTAGCCAAATACGTCATTATAGAGCAAGTGCTCTATCGAAAAGCGTTCGATGGAATGCTCCTAAGATGTGTCGACACAGAAGAATCCAAGAAGATTCTCCATGAATCCCACAGTGGAATATGTGGAGGCCACTTCGGTGGCCATGCCACCACTCGAAAAATACATCGAATGGGCTATTTCTGGCCCACTCTAGAACACGATGCAGTAGAGTTTGTACGCAGGTGTCATAAGTGCCAAGAATTCTCCCATGAGATCCACATGTCGGCACAACCTCTGCAACCAATCGCTACTCCATGGCCCTTTTCTACATGGGGCCTAGATTTGATAGGGAAATTCTCTCCCTCATCTACAGATGGCCATAATTTTATAATCACGGCCACTGAATATTTCACCAAGTGGGTAGAGGCTATGCCTCTTACTACTGTACCTAGTTCTGTAATCGCCAAGTTCATTTTAAACCAAATCATTTACAGATACGGTATCCCGCAAATCATTATCTCCGATAATGGAACTTCTTTTAAGAATGAAGAGGTTCATGAACTATGCAATAAATTTAAGATAAGCCATCATACGGCTTCCTTGTATTACCCTCAAGCCAATGGACAGGCTGAAGTGACAAACAAGACACTGAAAGCCATTCTCCTTAAAACTGTGAAAGAAAACAAATGAGATTGGCATTTGAAGTTATATCCGGCCTTGTGGGCCCACCGAACCTCAATAAGAACACCAACGGGAGCAACTCCTTTCTCACTAGTGTTCGGGGCAGAGGCAGTTCTCCCACTCGAGGTTGAAATACCCAGTCTCCGCATTTCATTACAAGGGATTCTGGATGAAGACGCTTATAGAGAAGCACGTCTTTCTCAACTAGAAATCCTAGATGAAACTAGGTTAGATGCTGAACAATGACATAGAATCTATGCTGACCGGATGTGCCGGTAGTACAACAAGAAGGTCTATGAACGTGACATATACGAAGGGGATCTAGTTCTAAGACTAGACAGCCGGATCGACAAGAAGACCGGCGAAGGAAGGAAATTCCGGCCCAAATGGTTGGGCCCATACCGAGTCATGAAGGACTATGGAAATGGTGCATACCTCTTATGTACGCTAGAAGGTGAGGAATTTGGTGAAACAGTCAATTCCCTTCACCTCAAGTGGTTCTACGCATAAGCAGCTAGCACTACTTATATATATTTACATTGCATCTTCATATAGATTAAGATCATTTTGTCCACCTATTTCTTACATAAATGGTGATCAAGGAATCTATTCTCAAAGCAATTCATAGCAAACTCATGATGTTGTTGGCATAAACTCTTTAATCATACCTCTCCATTTTCATGATATCATCAAATTATCTCAGAATCTTTTATCAAATAAAGTCAGACATGACAAAGTCTTAATGGTAACCATACCAAGATCTGCAAGTTTATTCTCACTTTGATTTCTTCTTAGGGCAGGTGTCTTGCCTATGGTCTATTCTAGAAGCTTCATGGTGTCACATCTATCCCATATGTATATCTCTTTGGAAATAAACACATACTGACATTTTACTCAAATAAACAAGTCAAAAAGTGATTAAACAGAAAATTTTAATTTTACACATTTCCTTGCCCCACCAACCTTCGGTGATGAGCTTGCATCTCTTACTAGTGACGTAGGGTTGGGAAGGGATGGAAATGCCCTTACTCGCCTATACCTTGCCCACGGTGATAAACCCACGCTTCTTACTAGTAGCGTGGGGCAAAGTGTAGGGGGTCCTCTTGACAAATAAATGTAAATGATCATACGCAAACAATTCAAACTTTGAAACTTTGAGTCAAAAACAAATGAATCAGATGTTCAAAATTCCAAGAGAGTTAAAATCCTAAAAACCCAGATTTTGTCTACTATGTGGCCATCTACGGATCTAAGTCTAGATAAACCGCAAAGTAAGTTGCATTCTAAACTATGAAGTCACTCGGGTAGAGTAAGCTTGTAGCTTCCAATTTGGTTCCACTAAAGCTTTGTTCTGTCTTTCATCACTATCATTTCAGCTACACCTCATAACTTGTGCCCTTTCTAGCTCTCGGTGATGAGCCCTCGCATCTTACTAGTTGCGTGGAGTTAGGAGTGGGGCAAGTTAATCTGTTCATCATACTGGTTATATTCATCACTTTGCAAAACAAACATGAGATATCAAAAATTGCTTACGGAAGCTAAGATTCAAAATCACATTATATCTACATATATCAGCATCATGAAATACACAAAAGGAAACAAACATTTGCATCATTTGTTCTCCATTGCATACATTCTAAAAAGTATATAAACATACATCGTAGTATACATAGGGAAACTGGAAATAGAAAGGAAACCATGAGTGCCAAGATTTTGATCCAAAACAAATGCATATATATAAATGATCAACGTTTATATACAATGCCATCATGCACTAAGCATGGTCAAAATGCTCAAAGAGCCTGGGATATACAAAGAATATATAATACAAAATACACGAAAGCCAAGTGGCCTCTCAATCCCTACGCGACCCCTCCGAAGGTGCACGCCCACGCCTAGGACTTCGGCTACGCCGGCGCTCTGAATGTACGGAGGGCTCAGGATCCCGAGGAGCAGCCGCAGTCTCACCATGAGAACGGCTCCTCATAAGATGCTCAGCCGTCCTGTACCCCGCTAGCTCGGTGTAAAGGGTCGATACCATCTTGGCCACATGCTGGGTGGAGCAAAGACGTCGGTATTGCCTACCAGGCTCTTGAAGGCTCCCGGCATCTACGGATAGCTCTGCATGCGTCCTATCCATGGGGATCATCAGGGAATCAGTACATACCCTGCGGATCAAATCCCGCCACTCATCAACAGTCTCTGCAAACAAAGGAGAAAACAAGTTAGAAACCAAGCACGAAATTAGGAATACAAGATTGCAACTAAGGAGAGCCTACAAGCAAACATTAAAAGGAAGAAAGGGTAACTTACTCGGATCACCAGGCCTCCAGGATGGGTCACTGGGGCCGGCACTGCGCCGCGGATGCGGCTGCTGCCAGGCGAGGGCTGCTCCTGTGGCAGGAGCAACATGTCACCCCGCAACGGACTCATCCTCTCCACCATGGCCCTAGGAGAGGGCTCCTCTGAAACTAGAGTATCCCTCTCTGCGCTCTGCTCAGCCCTCTCTGCCTGCATGATATCCTGAGTGTCATGCCACTCAGGATCGCTGTCATCGGTCTCCTCCTCTGTTCCTCCCTCTGTGAACTCCTCAGACTCGGAGTCAATATCAATAGGGTCATCGCTGCTATGAGCAGGACCCGCAGCAATCTGAAGCAAAGGTGCCCGAGGTGCACCGGCTCTCCCTCTAGCATGAACTATCCTCTGGCTATAATGGGAATGCCGGGAGTGACCCTTTGTCCGACCACATCCTCTAGGCCCCCTGCGGCCTGCAAACTAATCAGTGGTGGTGCCACTGGGGGAAGCATACCCGTATATGGTAGGCCAAACTGCTGAGGAACCCGGCCAAAGGGGTGCGCCTCCACTCATCCCACTCTATCAATGAGCTGCCCTGTGGTGGAGCAGGAGATCAAAGTAAGAGTCTCCTCGCCCCATATGCCCGCCATGGTCTGATACGGTGTCGCCTCCATGTCGGCAGTAGTCAGGGAGGCAACTGGCTAATGAGGTGCTCTAAGCACCGACATGTCTGTCCATCTCGCTGCCCTAACAGCTCCAGGATCTGCCACCTCCACACCCCTGCCATAGGGGATGAAATGCTCATAAACCCAACTCATGACTAGAGTCGGGTGGCTCAATGACTGCCCCTGTAAATGGACCACCCTGTATAGATCGTGGTAAGTGGTCCCAAGAATGTCTACTCCCCAAGCGTATATCGACCATGCCCCTCTATCTG
Source organism: Taxus wallichiana var. yunnanensis (assembly GCA_018340775.1). Classification (NCBI taxonomy): domain Eukaryota; kingdom Viridiplantae; phylum Streptophyta; class Pinopsida; order Cupressales; family Taxaceae; genus Taxus; species Taxus wallichiana. Next base: position 699,325,507 of record CM031244.1, read on the forward strand.
TGTAATAATGGGGGCCCAGTAGTATAACAATGTGTCCCCTCCCTTGTCCCCGATCAATCTCGAGGCAAGGATCCCCATGATGGCCTGTCGAAATACGGGGATGGGAAAAGAAGGAATGGATCGAACTCTCACCCCCTTCTTTGACCCCGTGGAGATGGCTGCATCTCCCATATAAGTCGCCCCCATGTACAATCTGTGCCCGTGAGCCTGTTGTCTCCAAAGTGAGTCACCTCCCGATGATCGGGACCCCCAGAATGTGGTAGACGTCCTCCAATGTAATGGTCCACTCGCCACGGACCCCTGGCAATCGGAAGGTGTTCCGATCTACATCCCAGTAAGAGAACAAGTCACAAAGGATGTGACTAGATGGTGCAACATGGGGCACGCGCGATATGCGCAATATGCCAACCCTCTGAAGTGTGTCCTCCTCATCCTGTGAGAGGGCATCTAATACCCCTAGGAGCCAATCACACTCCCTCTCTCTACTCCATCGGATGTACTCCTCTCTCACCTGCATAGACCCAAAAACACACAAAACAAAGTAAGTTAGCATCCAGGAAATACTGAGAAAGTCATAAAAACACGTAGAAATGCTAAAAATACAAACACAATCTCAAAAATAGGTTCCTTTTGCATTCTGTGCAAAACCGCCGCCCTGAGCAGGGAGGCGGTTTTGTAACCGCCGCCTTAAAGGCAGCGGTCGTGTAACCGCCACCCTGAACAAGGAGGTGGTCATGTAACCACTTGCCACTGGCCGGGCGGGCGGCGGTCGTGGTCCGAAAACCCACGTGGGTTTTAAAACTAAAAAGGCCTAAAAAGTGTAAAAAATGGCCATTTAACGTAAAAATAGAACCTACCCAGTAGGCGCCCCCCCTAGGTGGACCTATTAACACTAGCATTTTTAAAAATACCCCCCCCATTGCAAAGAATTTAGCATTTCAAATTTAAGGGGGTAAAAATAATAAACTAAAGAAAACTAACCTGTGATCGCTGAGGTCGATGTTCCGCACGTGGAGGCATGATCACTATCTCGCTGCGAACGTTTTGGCTCTACTCACGCAAGAAACCGTCACCGTGGGTCCTAAAGCTCAAAATCAATCAAATCAACTCACGCAAATGAATAGGAAAATGGGCCCACTTTCATATATATAGCACTCTATTTTGTTTTAAAATGACTTTTTCACAGGTTTGGAGTGCTGATAGAGGTAAGTTCCTATCCCCGCACAAATGGTATGTTCTCATTCCCTGTTATTCTTAGCGTTTATTTTTCGAACTATTATATCTATCTGCACTTGAGTTCTCTTTTCATTTTACAGGTAGCGGGAATTTTGGATGGCGTCATTTCAACACACGGATGTGTCAGGTATAACTTCTAACTTCCCATTTCGGGACTGCCATACTCGGACCCACCATTTTATGCCCCTTCATGGCAAAAACGCTTCTCTGAGGGGGCAATATGTGCGTACCCAAAATTGTAAGATACTGTACTTCTTAAAGCAATGTAACAAGTGCCCCAATGATGATACGAGAGTCTCCTCGCAAGGTGTTCGAGATCCGAAAAAGCTCTCGAGTGTGCGTTAACATCCCGCATACCCTGCATAGCCCCCCCGTGTCCTTTGTTTTCCTTTTCCCCTCTTTTCTTGGCCTTTTTCTCTTGATGTGAAAATCGCCGCCGCCTGGATGGGCGGCGGTCTTGTGACCGCCGCCGATCTAGGCGGCGGTCTGTCTTGCCGCCCCTACTCAGAGCGGCGGTCCTTTACGTTTTCTAGAAAGCGTTTTAATGCGACTCACGTAAAAATCAATGTTTCACCAGCTTTCCTTGCCGACTTAGGCTTGCATTTATGTTTTTGGTCCCCTGGAATAGTGTTTGGCCATTGTTTATAGTTTTAGAGTTCAGTTTGGTTTTGATCTTTGGGTGAATGAAAAGCTATAAATAAATGGTTTGTGCACAAACAAATGGTCTGGCCCCTCATTCACTTTTCATGCTCTCACTTTCAGTAGTTCAGTCTTTTATTCTGTTTAGAAGCCATAGTTTTAATTCTTTGCATGCTTAGTTAGCATTGTTCAGCTGTTGGTAAGCCACATATCCAGCTTGTGCAAGTAGTGTTGTTGTTTCACCCAATCCATTGGAATAGAATAGCTTAGGAAGCCATTAAAGTTGTAGGTTTTGCTCCTCAAACAGGATAGTTTCAGGTTCTGGACACTTTATGTTACATGACTCACAATAAATCCCGCTAGGAATTGCATAAGCCAAGCTCTGTACTCTTGCGCTATCCCTCTCCTACTCACATTATATTCAGTCTGCATTCTGAGCTGCCTTTGTCCCAATATCTACTTCTGTTGATGCTAGCATTACACGCTTTTCTAGATCCACGTGAACACAAAGGAACGAGAAGATCACACTGAGGGGACAAGATCACACACACCATCGGATTCGCCACTGTTCTACGGAATCCAGGTTCTAGCTTTCAAAGTTCTAGTTAGAATCATATCAAATAGAATAGTTAATTGCTTCATTTCAGTAAATTCTATTCTCGATATTGCCAGGGAAGCTGTGGGGATTGATAGTTTCTGAGAAACTATGATTCACTCCCACTTCTGAGGTAGGATCGAGAATCTTGCAAATAGATTAGATGAGCTATTTTATTGTTTAGAATAGATCTACAAATTGCACAGACAAATAACTACACTCGGTTATTTTGTTTGTTTTAAGTTTTATCTTAGTTGTCAAAATTCTAGATACGTTTAAATAGCTACTTTCTTAAAATCATATAATCAGAAAATAGAAAAATAGAAGTTATATATGTTTTAGATTTATTCCACATAGTTAAAATTTGCTTTGTTGCAGTTAGATTTACATTTTGTTTTGTATGACAATCACGGGACCTAGGGAGCCCAGGGAATACGTATTTGAGCCAATCATGCCTCAACCCAACCTCGTCATAGCAATAGTTGACATAGACCAGAACCTTAGAATACAAGTCTTCCAAACAACAACAGATTTACAACTGATCAACTCTCAGTTGAGAGGATTAAATATAGAAGACGACCAAGCACACACGTTTTGGTCAAATCAACCGAACTACAGATTACCCTAGGCAAACATTCACATGACTGTAGAAGGGTTCAAAAGAGAACAAACCTTTGGTTGTGATCCTTTGGTCCCATAGCCAGATGCAGGAGACACTCTCACAGACATAGATACTAGTTTAAGGATCCAGGTTGCACGAACACCTGTGAGGTACTCTGAGAAGATCACACAGTTATTGATCCTAAATATAGAAGCTGAGAAAGCATATGATTATTGGATACTAGGGATTAGGACTTGATTTCGTACATGACCATAGCAGGACCGCAACAACCAAGAGTCTACGGTTGTGATCCACAAATCCCACAGCCTAACGAATCCATAAGTCAATCAGATATAGACACTGGCCTACGCACACTAATATTCCAGTCCACTCCACTTCCACCCATCATCATCGAACAATTATCCTTACTAGATATAGCGGCTAACAAAGCTAGAGAATTGCGGACTAGCGAGAGAATCATCCATATGAGTCGATTGTATTCACCATACACGAAACTATCCCGGGTCATTTTCCATGTATTCCACAACCCATAGATCGAATCACGCCAGAACTCGATATTGATTGGAGCCTTCGAGCAGTCATCCTTGCTGATCGATCTATCACACCAGTCCAGGTTAGAAGGGCCTTCTTTGCCTTAGATTCACAAATTCCACTAGTGCGTGTCGAAGACATTAGATTTCCTAACTAGTCTATCTGCATCCCACGAATAATCCATCCCTACCGTCTGTCTCAAAGCATGACCTCGGGAGGTTGGAGTACGCGGAAGAGTTACCTGTAGATTCCCACGCTCGCTTGTCACTTTTCCAAAGATACAGAACCATCTACCCTTCCCAGGTGGATTGGATATTGAAGGCCCACCCATCAAGGTTCTATTCAATGCAACTTGTGAAGTTGAAGAACCTAATGATGAGGAGTTTATGAACTTTGTGAAGAACCAAAATAAGAGGTTGATGAAGAGCTAGAGGAGCTTTGTGGATCTCAAGTTCATTTCATCACCAATGAAGGTATGGATGATGAAGATGAATATGAGGAAAGAGTGGAAGATATGAATAGTGAGTCATATGTTGTAATGACTCGAAACAAATGAATAGAAAAGATAAATTGGTGTAGCCTGCTAAGAAGTCCAAGGAGATTCCTATAACTATAGTAGTGGTTGCAAGAAGAGGAGCTCATATTCCCATCACCCCCACACTAAAGGTGAGTAATGTTAATCCTCCTCCTTCTACTTCTATTTCTAAAGCTTCTTGTCCTTAAAATCCTAAAATTGATAGATCTGTAGTCTCTCAACTTTCTAGCAATGATTCCCCATCCACCTCTGGGTCTTTTGATATCATTGATCACCTCAAAAGGACCAAAATCCAAATTTTAGAGGTAGAGTTTGACCAAACATATCCAAAAGATTTTGCTAAAATGGTAAACTTTGTCAATTCTAAATCCAAAGCCTCATCCAATACTTCTAAAGGTCTTTTCCCACTCCCTCTTCCTCACCTCAATCAAGCCTTGTGGTTGCAGTCACTTCCCCTAATGAAAAAATTGAACCATTCTATGTGACTCTTCTCATAGCTGGCCACAAACTCAGTAGTTGTGTTATAGAATTAGAGCATCAAACAATGTAATGCCTCCCAAAGTAGCTCATGCTTTTTCCTAAATTTAACATGTGCCTTTGTTTCCTACTATTCCATGGAAAGTTGGAAAGTGCCTTTGGTTGGAAGAATTAAAGATGCACAAGTAGATTTTACTAATTTTCTAGAGAAAAATGTCGTAGCCACCATTTTGGTAGATGATATTCCTCCCTCATATGGGATGTTGGTGAGTAGAAGTTTCTGTAAGGAGGTAAGAGGTTAAATTTAGATGAATTGGTTAGGACGCTTTGATCCCTATTAATGGAAAAATGAAGAGGTTGCTACTAAGAAACAAACCTGAATACATTGTGCAAAAATCGATGATCTAAAAGCATAGATACTCTATAAGGATACAAGGCATGGTAACTACATGATCATGTCACAAGATGAGGCAAGGATTCCAAAGGGAGTGATTCTTGACCCCAATGGAATTTGGACTCGTAGTTTGATGGAAGTGTTCTTTAGCTATTTCTAGAGTCGGAGTGGTGTTCACCTCTCTAGAAGGGAACATTCATCCTTTTTCTTTCAAGCTTTGTTTTGAAAATAAAAACAATACAACTAAATAAGAGGCACTTATACTTGGATTGAACATGGAAAAATAAATAGGAGTGAATAATCTTTGTGATCGTGGTGATGCAGAGCGACTATGAAATAATTCAAAGTGATCTTTTTAGGTCAAGAATAGGAGATTGAAACATTATAGAAATCTTGTCTGCGGGATTCCATTGATTTTCTTGATGCTTTCTCCATTGAAGTTGTGTTGTTTAAAGGAACACTAGAGCGATTCTCTAGCTATCTCAAGGTCTTTATTCATTCCTCACCCATATTCCACTCAACAAAAATTTACGATTGAAATGATTCATAGGCCCAAAGTGTTCCGGATAACACAAATAACTAGTAGGTTATAAATGATGATCAACACTTTCTCTCATTCTGGAGCTTAAGGATAATTTTTATCAGTTGTATTTTGAAGTGAGACCTTTCCTAGAGAGTGTGTATCCTCTAAAAAAGGAGATATCAAGGAAGAGATGGATCAAGATGGCTGCATAAAATTGACAGTAACAAGATCCCTAAAGGACTAGTGAGTTTGGAGGATTTGTTTAATAAGCATGATAGGTACATAAACTCTAAAGCTTACCAAGGAGCTTGGTAGTCTTTGAATGTGAAAAGATTAATATTGCGAGTCTTGATGAACCCAAGATGGTGAACATTGGAAAATGCTGCACTCAAGAGGAGAAGAATAAGGTAGTAAATCTACTAAAAAGGTATGTTGATGTTCTTTCCTATTCATATGATGATCTCAAGGCTTTCCAACCAAAGGAGATGCAACACTTTATCCCTCGAAACACGGGATCAAACCATTCAAGTAGAAACAAAGTCAATATAATCCAAGGTTATTGGTACTATTTTTTAGGAGATCCGAAGTTACTAAAGGCAAGGATCATCTTCCCTATACATCATTTAACATGGATTGCCAACATTGTGCTGTCGGGAAGAAGAATGGTGAGATTTGCATCTATGTGGATTTCAGGAATTTGAATCAAGCTTCTCTGAAGGAAAACTATCCTCTCCCCATCATGGATAAAGTTTTTCAAGCTATCATAGGATTTGAGATGTTTTCTATGCTTGATGGATTCTCTGGATACAATCAAGTGTAGATCAGTACCCTGATCAACACAAAATTGCTTTCACTACTCCTTGGGGCACATTTTCCTACAAGAGAATGTATTTTGGTCTTATTAATGTTGGTGCCACCTTTCAAAGGAAATGAACTTGGCTTTTGGAAGTTTGAATGGAAAGTGTGTGGTTGTGTACCTTGATGATTTGACTATTTTCTCCAAAACAAGGGCAGATCACTTTCAACATCTTAAAGCGGTCTTTCGAAATGTAGAGAACATGGAGTTTCTCTCAATCCAAAGAAATCTATATTTTGTGTCACTGAAGGAAAGTTGTTGGGGAATATTTTCTCCAAAGAGGGAATCAAGATAGATCCATAAAGGGTTTAAGAAATCCAATATAATCCTCTTCCCATGAGAAAAATGGTGTTCACTCTTTCTTTAGTAAGATAAATTCCCGAGGAGATTCATTCGTAATTTTGCAGAACTAACTATGAGCATTGCTTATATGATGAAATGAAAGAAAAAATTTGGTTGGAATTCCAAGGGTAAGGAAGAATTTGAAGGTATCAAGAAATCCATTGCTAAAACTCCCATCTTAGCATGTCCTGATTTCAGCAAGGATTTTATCATCTATTGTTATGCTACAGAGAGTACCTTAGCATTTGTTGTGCTAACTCAGAAGGATTATTAGGATCATGAAATTTTAATTGCATTCATGAGATATGTTCTAAAAGCTCATGAGTTGAAATATAATATGATGGAGAAACATGATTTTTCATTGGTCAAAGTCATCAGCATTTCATTTTATATTCTTAATTCTCAATATGTTGTGCTTGTTCTCGATACAACCTTCAAGTCCATTCTTACACAACATGAGTTTATAACTAAGAGAGGAAATTGGGTAGAAAAATTTCAAGAATATGACTTTGATATCAAGCCAACTAAGCTAGTCTAGGGTAAAGGCTTGTGTGAGCTTATTCCTAAAGGAGCTAATGTAACGTTGTCCAAAGAAGCAATTGATGTTCCTGTTGTCCTCTTCCTTAGTTCAATAGATGAATGGTATGTTTATATTGCAAATTTTTGTAATTATGGATATTGTCCAAATGCTTTGTTCAAATTAGACATAGATGGAATATTCTTAAAGTGTGTAGACAAAGAGAAACAAAATAAGTTCTTCTCATCTTTTCATGATCAATCTTGTGGAGGCTAGTTCTCTTTTGTTGTCACTTCCCATAAAATCCTTTGTGCTGGGTACTATTAGCATACATTGTTCAAATATGCATCTAAATGGGTAGGCAAGTGTGAATATTTTCATACTTTTGTTGGGAGACCTAAATTGGTTGCTTTTCCATTAAAGCCGTGAGTGATCGATGAGCCTTTTCAGCAACAGAGATTGGATTTTATTGGGACTCTTAACCCACCTTCCAGTGCTGGGAATAATCATATGCTAACTACTACAAACTACTTCAAAAAGTGGGTAGACATTATTCTAGTCAAAAGAACTACTTCCGAGGTGGTGTGTAATTTCATTAAGGAGCACATATTGATAAGGTTTGGGGTACCAAACAAGATTGTGACTGATAATGCTTCAAATTTTTCTTCTTCTAAGATGATGGATTTCTTCTATGGTTATGGAATTTCCCTTGCTCATTCTTCAAACTACTACCCCCAAGGGAATGGACAAGTAGAATCAACAAATAAGAATTTGGTAACCATCATTCGGAATATTTTCAATGGCTCTAAGAGGAATTTACACAAGAAAGCGTATGATGTTCTCTGGGAAGATAGAATTACACCAAAAGAGAAATTGGAATGTCTCCATTTCAAGTGGTGTATGGTGTTAAAGCTCAGTTGCCAATAATAGTGGAATTACTATCCTTGCACTTAATGAAGGCTATTGAAGATTCAAGTTTTACCAGTTCCTTGGACAAGAGGATCATGTATCTCTGAAGCTAGATGAAGATAGGTTATAGGTTTTTGATAGGATATCAGCTCATCAACTGAGGGTGAAAGCTTTGTTTGACAAGAAAGATAGACCCAAAGATTTTCAAGTGGGAGACATTATTTTGTTGTGGGACAAAAGGCATGAACCTTGAGGAAGCCATGGTAAGTTTGATTCCCTTTGGCTTGGTCCTTTTAAAATCAGGCACTTTGCTGGAGAAAATTCATTCTATTTGGATTATATGGATGGTTCTCCTCTCCCACTTCCTTATAGTGGGTAGTATCTGAAGTTTTTCAAGTCCTAGGTGACTAGGTGGTCCTTCTGTATATTGTGTAGAGTGTTCTAGTTTTTGTCATTCCTTTGTGATTTGTTTTTTCCTTTCCTTTTGGTTTGTTTTCTTTTCATGTGTTGTATTCTTTATTGGATTTGTCTTTGACTCTATTTTCCTAATGGATAAGGCACTAGTTTTCTTTCCCCTGAGTTTTCTATGGTCCTTGATCTTACCTCGCTCCTCTATCAAGTCATCCCCAAAAAGAGCCAGCTATTGTTGCCCTCAAAATTTCCCTCTTTTTAAAGTCAAGTTTTAAAAATTTTGAGTCGGTACCTTGGAGTAATGGATTGCATCGAGCTCTGGTATTGTTTGCAGTTTTCCATTCCATGGAGAAAAATTTGAAATTTAGGCATAAAGGTGGAGTTTTTCCTTTCTTTTTATTCTTCCACAGGAATGATGGGCATATCTTCCCTGTCAATTTTTTCCCCAACATCCATGGGTAGTATGTGGACATCTCAGATTGGATGCGGCATGACCATGTTTCAAGTGATAGCGGAAGCCTCCATGCATCCAAACGATGCAACTCTAAGGGTAGGGCCCAAGGGACAATCCTCAAAAAAAGTGTACGCTTTCCACATGTCCCAGGTCCAAAATGAAGATAGAACAAGCCTAAATCAGCTAAGTATGGAAGGTTCAGTAGATGGCGCCACATGTCTCATCGGTGCAACTTCAAGGGTCAAAGCCAAAGGTGGTTCCCCAAACTTGCACTAGCTCTCCATGTGTCCCAGGTCTAAAAGGGGACAGAGCCAACTATTTAATTGACTAAGTATGAGAGGGTTGACGGAAGCCTCCATGTGCCTCAACGACGCAACTTTAGAAGTGAGACCAAAGGGCCAATCTTCAAATGAGCACCAGCTCACCATGTGGTCAGAGTCAAAGGAGAGTCTAAGATCAAAAGAAGGATCCATGCATCATCTCAACGTCCTTTCAAGGGGTGAATCCAAAGCGAGAAACTCAAATGAGCACTAGCTCTCCATGTGTCTAGGGTTCAATAGAAGTCAAGTGGGCGGCAGGCCCAAATTAGCTAAGTATGAAGAACCGATGGAAGTCTCCACATGTCTCTTTAGTGTAACTTCAAAGGAATAATAAAGAGCAGGTCTCTACGAATTAGCATGAGATCAGCACATGATTAGAGTCAAATAAGGGATAGAGCCGGCTGTTGAATTGGCTAAGTATAGAAGAGTTTGTGGAAATCTCCACGTGTTAGCTCGGCGTAACTTCAAAAAGAAAACTGGAGGCAAGTCCCAAACTTGAATCAGCCCTCCACGTGTTAAGGATCGACATATGGCACCACCAAATGAAAGATACTTAGTGAAAAATGTAAAATATTTAATTGTCCCAGTAAAGGGACACATGGACGCGTTTCAAGTGAAGGCGGGGAGGCGAGCCCTTTTTGTGTTTTGATGCCATTGAAAATTCAAGGTAGGGAGGTAGGTTGGTGGAGCAATTTGAGTTTTTGAGCCCATGTTGAAAAGAGGTAAAAGTATAAAAGTGACCCACGGCTCCATCACCACTCAAGTAAAGCCACGTGTCAAGCCTATATCAAAAGCGGGTGGGTGGGCCAAAATGTTCCAAAGTGCCATTTCTCTAAGAGGCACAAAATACAAAAGGCGTCCCCACGCCCACCTCATTTTCAATTTTTCCCACGTGGACAGCCAAAATTTAAAGTTCACAAAGGTATAATAAATGGCTACAAATCTGCATCTGGTTTTTCTATCGGTATGGAAATAGTCGAGGTGTTGGAGAAGTTCAGACGTTAGTTTCTTGAATCAGTTTCATCATTTTTATAACTAAATGTAACCATTCTTGGAAGTTATTTAATGGCTTCTCCATGTCATTGTTAGGGTTGGATCTTGGTACTCTGTAGATGTAATAGATTCAAAGTAATCAATACAAAAGTTTTCCCTTTTCTTCCTCTGTTACTCCTTCTTTCCTTGTCTGAAAATTTGTGAATCATCCATCTTTGCATGCTAAGAAACTTTGTGTTCTTGTTTCTATGATTTCTGGAACTTTGTGTCTCGTGAAATTATATCTATTTTGAAAGTGAATGATTCTATTTTACATCTCCCTGGCTCAATACTTAGAAGGTTATACTCTTCTATCTATATTTCTTAAAGGTATTGTTATGTTCTTCCTCCCCATCTCCTTAATTCTTCTATTCTTTCGTATTGATGATCTTTGGGCATAAACATTTCAAAGTATCAGGAATCCACACTTTGAAAGTTGTATATTTGTACATAAGTTTTACTACTTTCTTTCAATAAGGGAACCTCTCCCATTAAAGAGGAGGGACTTGCTTTCCCCGACTATGGTTTGTTAAAGTTCCATTTAAAAACCCAACAAGTGTGAAGTCCTTAGAGAAGTATGGATTGACAATATTTGGAGCTTGGGATATAGCCTCTTTTATTGCTTCGAAACTCACTTTGCTTTCAATTGTCCACCTGAATGCCATGCTCTTCTTCAACATCAACATTATTGGCTTAACAAGAGTGGAAAAATTTGGTGGAAACCTCGCGAACAAAATTGATCCTTCCTAGAAAGCTCTAAAGAGTCTTCTTATGGCTTGGCAAGGTGATGCTCGAATTACTTCAACTCTTTCTAGGTCGATCATCAACCCTTCCTTTAACACAATATGGCCTAGGAGCTTGCCTTCATGGGCTAGGAATATGCATTTTTTGGGTTTTAATGATATGCCAAATATCCTATATCTTTGAAATACCTGTCTTAGATGAAAAAGGTGATCCGTTGCATTTTTAGAGAACATAGTGATATCATCAAGATATATTAGCATTGTTTTGTTGATCTATGTTCCTTTATTCCTAGTAAATTTGGATTCTAATAATGGTGGTATTTTTTTTTGCTTGAATCTGGAACAATTCTAGATTTAGTGAAATAAGTGTTAAAATAATTTAGTCATATCTTGCATTTCCTTGTTTTCTTTTCTTGCAAAAAGAACACCCTCAAAACAAAAATTCTACCTCATGGATACATCTTCATATATCACACATAATTGCATAAAATCATGGAGAAAAAAGTGGGACTTTTTCACCTTGTTTTTCCTCAGAAAATGGGAAAGACTATGTTTCTTTATTCCTTTTTGCCTTCAATTAGGCAGTCAAGCCGTAACAAAACTCATGAATTGTGTCAAATTCAAACAATAGCAAATCAAACCCTGGATTTGAAATTTTATTCACTTTATAAGTCAAGTAAGGATATTTTCTCAAATGTCGGGAGAAAATGTTTTTTTAAACATCCTGGGTAAGGCCCAAAAATAGATAACACCTATCTATTTTTACTATGGAAGATATAACCCAGATCAGATTTCGAGGGAACTTTAGAGTATACTTTTAGGTTAGGCCATACAACTCGGAGATACCTAACCTTTGGGCTTTGGGGATAAATTACACTCACCATACTCACACTTAGCCAAACACATCCGAAATCCCAACCTTGTACAAAAATACAATATTTTCTGTACCTCATGTACATGTGGAAATTTAAGAACCTTTATAGCAGCGATAAAACCAACTATATGCTTGACCACCCCATTTTCCAACGATGAACCGATGTACGAGAGATATAACTCAAAATCAGTTCTCATCACGTATTTCTCCTAAAAAAGGATTTAGAGAATAGAATAGTTAGAAAAAACAACACGAGACATGTGTGGGCACCAACATAATCTACTAATTTGAGTAATTTATTCAATTAGGATAGATGAAGAGGCATTCAATTCCATGAAATTTTATGCATACGAAGTGAGATTTTCCACATGATACTCTAAATGATCATTTTTCTCTTTGTATCATTGATTACTTGTGAGAAGATGAGTGCAACTACAAGACTCCTTGAACAAATGTGCATCTCTTTCATAAGTTTTATGCCTTAGGAAATGGTACTCATCTCATAGTCAGTTGGGGTCATTTCTTTAATGGGCTTGATTACCTTTTTTTCGACTACTTGTTATCCAAAATTTGCCTCAGAAAATTTGGTCAAACAAGACCCCGCACATAAAGAAAATATGAAGGGGATGATTCAAAACCACGAGCTCATAGTCCGTAATGACAAATAAAGAGACAGAAAAACTTGACTCAAGGAGTGTAGGGTCAAAATGAGGCTAAACAACATAAAAGAAACCAGAGGCCCACAGGAGGCAAACATGACCCTGGACAAGAATAAATCAAAAGGCCATTTCGGTTTAATAGCATACATTCCAAATACCAACAGTGATCGGGTTGTAGGTGGACTCCAAAATGAGGAGTAGGGTTGATAAGGAAATAAACACTGTCAAGGAAATTGAGGGGTCAGAAGTGAGAAACAGAGAAAGGTTTAAAGTCTTTGGGCTTTACAAATGAATCTAGAGAAAACCCAAATTGGTTAAGTATGGAAGAGCCTGTCGAAGAATTCATGTGCCCCATCGTCACTTATCCAAAGGTTAAGTCCAAGGAGGAGACCCCAAACAAGTGCCAAGCCTCCACGTGTCCTAGAGTTAACAAAGGGACAAAGCAGCCAAAATGACTAAGTATAGAGGACCAGTGGAAGCCTCCATGTGTCTTAACAACGTACCTCCAAGATTCAAAGACAAAGGTAGTCCCTAGACGAGTGTGGAGCCTCCATGTGTCCCAAGCCCAAAATGGAAACAAAGCTAGTCGTTGAAACTCCAAGCTTGGGATAAGCCATCGAAGCCTTCATGTGTCATCTTGGCGCAACACCAAAGTTATGTTTGAAGTATGGAGACTCAAATGAGCACCAAATCTTCATGTGTCTAGGGTCCAACAGAGTCAACAAAGGGAGATAGAGCGGGCCCAAAATTGACTAAGTATAGAGAACCAATGGACGATGCTATGTGTTGTATCAATGTAATTTGAAAGGCGTAGCCCAAAAGGAAATCCCCAAATGAGTGCCAGAAACTACTTCGCATGTTCAAGGCCCAAAAATTAAGAGCATTTATTGAAAATTCCAAGAGCCTATGGAAGCCTACATGCGTCTCAACCACACAAATTCAAAGGTAAATTCTAGGGACAGCTTTTTTCAAGCATGCGCGAAGCATCCACATGTCTCAGGTTAGGCATAATACCTTCGCACAGAAAAGACTCAAGAGAATTACAAGGGATCCTAAGGAGCTCATGAAAACTACCACATGTCGATCTGGTGCAATTTCAAAAGCATAAGGAAGGAGCCATATCTCCAAGATGCACGAGGCTTCCACGTAGACCCTGTGTGGACAGACTCTTTAAAAATTAAGCGCCCGACCTAAGGAACTTCAGATAGCCATATCTTTTGAATTGAAACTCAGATTTGGGTGGGAGAAGACTTTTGGAAATATCTGAACACCCTCTATACTATGAAAGCATAAAATACTATTTTTAGTAGGTTTTGTTGGGTTAAAATTAGGAAAATGTCTCTCCATCCATTAACGTAGAATCTGATTGCTTCAACCACCAAATTAGATTTGATTTTATCCGTCATTCATCTTCCTCAACACACCAAATAGGCATAGGGAACCAGAATCGACATATTGTAGGTGGATTTGAAAGGGGCATTGATTGATGGTGGTTGAGCTTTCAAATCAGGATTCAATGCATATCTCAAGGTGGTTGAAGCGGATTCGAATTCTTCCCTCCTCTCTCTCTCATTCTTCCTATATATTGTAATGAAGGGGCATATTCAAGGGTTGGTTGTTGTTTCTCCTCTTCCCCCTCTCTCTTTCTTCCTTAGGGTAGAATGCAGAGTCTAAGCCTCCTCCCATGGCTTTGTAATGGTGTTTTCTTGCCTCTTTCCCACTGATGATGTACCGTGTAACATTTTAGAGCAATAAAATATGTTTCATGATGCATTTTTCCATCCTTGGCTTATTTCATTCTCTATTCTTACCTCTCATCATTGCATGGTATGTTTGTGCATACTATGATGTTTTTTGAGTTCAGGATTTGTGCTTAATGGATTTTGAAGTGGTGTTCTGTGTGAAAACTATCTCTAGTATGTGGTGTATCTTTTCCACCATTTCTTCTTCTCACCTTTCTCCACTTCAGGCAGTCAGATCGGTGATTCAACCACTTCCTTTTCTAGTGTACCACCACTTAGTGTAGGCTCTTTCACCCTCTCTCTCTCTTTATACCCTTAGAATGGTTATTTTAGTATAGAATAGGTTCTACCTCACCTGGACTAGTTTGTGGCGGGTAGATTAGGAAGCAAGAACCGACTTTCTTCAGAGGTTCATCTCAAGTATTTCAAGTCCCACAGCTTGAGAGATGGTCCCATGTTTTGAAATCACACCGAATGCCCCACTTCACACCCAGGCCATTCGGGGGTGTTGTGATGTTGCACTAACAATTTTGGCACACCAAGTGAGACATTTCAGAAGCACCTTACCACTTCATCTTAGCAAGGTTGGTGTGTTCCTGTTAAGGTTCAGCCTTTTAAGGCACATGCAAGCACATATAGTGACTCTATTTGGTCAACAACCCCATCTCTAAAGTTACAAATATTTTCCATCCATTTCCACCCATATTTATTCACTTTTCTTCCATTTCATGAAGTTGTGTAGTCATTAATTCATTCCTTCATGGAATTCACACCTACAGGAGTGCAATCTGCCTCTAATATTTTTCCCCAATCCTCCAAATCAACATTATAATAAAATCCGAATGATTATGCTTACCCATATGAGTAGGATCATAGTCAGTTTGGAGCTTATCAAGAACAAGGGGATGCATACAAATGGTGATACGTACATTGAAGATATTGATCTTCTGGATAAGATTCAAGGGATGGAGGCTAGCATGGTGCAGTCCAGGGCTACAACATAGATGAAGGCATTCAAGATTGGTTTCAGGGCACCTTTTCCATGGGGAGGCCCTTTTCCAAGACATTACAACCCTTAGGAGAAGATTGACTTCATGGTTGAAATGCTACCTCAACTTACATAGTGGATTGAGGATATTGAGGCTTATGAGTTGGACACAAGACAACCTTGTCAATGGGTAATTCCACCACCTCCTAGCTCTTCATTTTCTCTTTCTCAAACTTTATCATTTCAGCATGATCAAGAGTCAAGCCCCTCATTTGCTTCCCCAAGTGTTAATTTATTTTCTCCATCTCCTGATCTTCCATCCCACCTCAGTTCCTCCGCCTTTTCCCTTCCAAATAGTCATCCCCTCCAAACAAACAAGAAGTTCCACCTCCTCCTCACCACAAACAATTGTAAAGTTGGTTGAACCCCAACCTGTCACTCCTCTTTCCTTCCCAATTCCATATGGGGAAGAGATTCCAAAGACCAGTCAAGGAGAACAACAAGAGGAGGAACCCAATAGAGAAGAAATGATAGAAGATTTAAAGAGTTGGGTTTCCAGATTTGGGTTTACAAATATCCCCTTGATGGTCAAGCCAATAGAGGAGGTCAAGGTTGAAGAGATGGTGGTGGCTGAGGTTTCGTTTGCAGTAGAGGAGGAGAAAAAACATGAAGAAGAAGATCAACAATCTGTTTGCTCTTAATGCAGTTTCATAGGCTACGAGTGTGGAGCAGGTGACAGAAGAACCTTCAGTTCTTCCTCCCACTTCATCCCCTTTAATCTCTAATGTTGAAGAGGAGTTTGAACTTTCAAACTTCATGTTGGAGGATGAAGGGAACCATGGTGAGAAAGTTACAGATCAGGAGGACACCATGGAGGAGGTTGAGCACATGCAACAAGACAACAAGGAGACAGATTATTTGTCTGACTTGGAGGATTTCTTTGATAGAGAGGAGCTTGAGGAAATTACATCATTTACTCCTCTATCACCCACCTTCCAAGCATATGAGCCTACTGCCATAAAGGAGGGCATTCAAGAACAACAACCTATGTCTCACAACATCCCTCTGGAACCAAGGTTGGAAGATATGAGTCTTCCATGTTCTTCACAGGAGAAGGAAGAGAAAAGGCAAGAGGATGTCATCATCCCTCTCACACCATCCATCCAAGAAGGTCCACAAAAAGACTCCATTTTTGGAGTTAAATTTCAAAACAAATGGCACATTCAAAGGGTCAGACCATGCCCAATCGTACTTGGCTTCATTGGAGCCAAGAGAGAAGCCAAAACTATTCATGCCCATTTCAGGGCATGAGGATGAGCTTTAAAGCACCAAGGGTCACCATCAGCACCTCTAGGAGTCTAATACCAATAAAATTGAGGAGGTATTTTTGATTGATGTAAATACCTTGATGATTTAGGTGGAGGACCAGCTTATAGTCATTTTTTCACTCATTCAAGCAGCCATATTCAATGTCAAATCATTTGTATGGCTGCCCCTCTTGAGGAAGGGAATCTAATTCTTCCCGCCGGTTGTAGAATTTGTTTGAGTCCCTTTTCTATCCGGTTAGTATAGAAGTAGGATTAGATTTTTTTTCAGCGGAAGAAGTTCTTGTGCATACTCGCATGTCTCATTTGAGACATGTATGATTTGATATTTTGTACATGGTGAGTGTTGTTGTTTTTGTTTTCTCCGAGGTTGTATCACCATGTAGTGTGGTATGCTTATATTTCATTCGGGGATAGGTGAAAGCCCCAAGTCAAACAATTTTCTACTCTCCGAAGCCTTGTTCAAAGATTTCTTATGAAAATAAAGAGTGTAGACATGCGGGGGTGGTCGTGGTCACCATGTGCAAATGGTCGAGGCTCATGGATTAGAGAAAAGATTAGTATCAAGCTATCATTCTTGACTCCATTCCCAATGGATGCTTCAAGGCTACTGGTCTCTTCATCTAGTGGGCATGTCCCGTGAGTCGCCAAATTTTTATCCCAAATTCCCCCTGGGAAATTTGGTCAAACAAGACCCCGCACATAAAGAAAATCTGAAGGGGACGATTCAGACCCACGAGCTCACATTCTAGAATGAAAAATAAAGGGATAGGCAAGCTTGACTCAAGGAGCATAGGGTCAAAATGAGGCTGAACAACATAAAAGAAACTAGAGGCCCAAAGGAGGCAAACACAACCCTACACAGGAAGAAATCAAAAGGTCATTTCAGTCGAACAACCTATATTCCAAATACCGATAGTCAGGTTGCAGGAGGACTCAAAAATGGAGGAGTAGGGTTGACAAGGAAGTAAACATAGTGTCAAGGAAACTAGGGGCTCAGAAGTGAGAAATGGAGAAAGGTTCAAAGTCTTTGGGCTTTACAAATAAATCCAGAGCAAGCGCAAATTGGTTAAGTATAGAAGAGCCTCGTGGAAGACTCCACCTGCCCCATCGGTGCTTATCCAAAGGTTAAGTCCAAAGAGGAGACCCCAAACAAGCGCCAAGCTTCCACGTGTCCCAGAGTCAACAAAGGGACAAAGCGGGCCCAAAATGACTAAGTATATAGGACCAGCAGAAGCCTCCACATGTCCAAATGGTGCACCTCCAATATTCAAAGCCAAAGGTAGTCCCACAGAGGAGCACATAACCTCCACGTGTCCTAGGTCCAAAAGGGAAACAAATCAGTCGTTGAAAATTCTAAGCTTGGGATAGGCCAGTGGAAGCCTCCACGTGTCATCTTGGTGCAACACCAAATTTGGGTCTAAAGTGTAGAGACTCAAATGAGTTCCAACTATCCACGTGTCTAAGATCCAATAGAATCAACGAGAGGGAGACAAAGCGGGCCTAAAATCGAATAATTATAGAGAACTAGCAGATGACACCAAATGTTGCATCAAAGCATAATTTCAAAGTCACAACCCAAAAGAAAATACCCAAATGAGTGCCGGCTCGCCACATGTTCAGGGGCCCAAAAATTAAGAGTGGTCATTAAAAGTCGAAGAGCCCGTGGAAGCCTCCATGTGTCTCAACCGCATAACTTCAAAGGTAAAGTCTAGGGGTAGTTCTCAAGCATGCATGAAGCCGCCATGTGTCTTAGGTTAGGAATAGTACCTCCACTAGGAGAAAAGACTCAAGTGAATTACAAGGGAGCCTGAGGAGCTCATAGAAACCACCATGTGTCAATCTAGTTCAATTTCAAAAGAATAAGGAAGGAGCAATATCTCCAAGATCTACGAGACTCGCCACATAGACCTTGTGTGGACAGACTCTTAAAAAAATTAAGTACCCGACCTGAGGAACATCAGACAACCATATCTTTCAACTGGAAACTCAGATTTTGGTTGGAGAAGAATTTTTGTAAATGTCTCAACACCATTTATGCCATAAGAGCATAAAATACGATGTTGATAGGGTTTGGTGGGTGAAAATTAGGAAAATGTCTCTCTAGCCATTAACCCAGAATCTGATTACTTCAACCACCAGATTAGATTTGATCTTATCCTCCATTTTTCTTCCTCAACATGCCAAGTAGGCATAGGGAACTAGAATCAACAAATTGTAGGTGAATTTGAAAGGGGCGTTGATTGATGGTGGTTGAGCTTTCAAAGCAGGATTCAATTCATATCTCAAGGTGGTTGAATATGGACTTAAATTCTTCCCTCTCTCTCTCTCTCTCATTCTTCCTATATATTTTAAGAAGGGGAATATTCAAGGGTTGGTTGTTGTTTCTCCTCTACCCCCTCTCTTTCTTCCTTAGGGTACAATGTGAAGTCTAAGCCTCCTCCCATGGCTCTTTAATAGAATTTTTTTGCCTCTTTCCCACTAATGATGTACCGTGTAACATTTTGGACCAATAAATTTTTTTGTGATGTATTTGTCCATCCTTGGCTTATTTTTTTGTCTCTTCTTACCTCTCATCATTGCAAGGTATACTATGCATACTCTAATGTTTGTTGCAGGTTTTGGGAGCTGTGCTTAATGGATTTTAAAGTGGTGTTCTATGTGAAAATATCTCTAGTCTGTGGTGCATCTTGTCCACTCTCTCCTCTTCTCACCTCTCTCCACTTCGAGGTAATTAGATCGTGATTCAACCACTTCCTTATTTGGTGTAGCACCACTTAGTGTAGGCTCTTTCACCCTCTATCTCTCTCTGTCCCCTTGGAATGGTTAGATTAGGATAGAATAGGTTCTGCCTGCACTAGAGTAGCTTGTGGCAAGTATATTAGGAAGCAAGAACCGACTTTCTCCAGAGGTCCATCTCAAGTTTTACAAGTCCCACAGCTTGAGATATGGTCCCTTGTTGCACAATCAAATTGAATGCCCCACTTCACACCCAGGGCATTTTGGGGTGTTGTGATTCCGCACTAACTCTAATTTCACATAGTTGTTGGCGAAGTATCACCGAAGAAGTGTAAAGTTTCTTGAGTGATAGTTTTATTCCTTACCTTGATGACTAAGGCTATAGTTGAGAAGTTAAGGACTCTCTCACATGTGGAATTGTGTGGCTTCTTTTGTGATTATTTCTTGCACCCAAGGAAATATTTCATTCATCTTGGTCTTGATGAATGACATTGCTTTTTTCTCTTTCTTGAAGTTATAAGGAACATCTTGTGTAGGATGGTCTAGTTCAACATGATGAAATATGAGAAGCCTTGGGACTACTAAGGAATTCACTCACTTTCCACTAGCACCACTTCTAACATAGGATCATCGATTATTATTACCTATTTTTTAAAAAAATGTAGTATGGGGCCTCTAGTTTTATTGCCTTGTGTTTTGAACTCTCTCCTGAGTGAGATGAACCAGAAATTTTCTCTGTGACCTTTGAAAATGTACGATGGTATGATTTCCTTTGAAGAGTGGGGAAATTTATGGACACAAAAAGGGAATTTCTCTTCCTTTTGAACCATTCTCTTAATATTTTGATTATAGCCTCGGTATGCTAACTTATATCTCCCGATTCATGGATGGTCTATGTCACCTTCGGAAGAGGTGAGGCCTTTACTACTTGACATTCTGGGTCATACATCTCTGTGACATCATCTTAGATAAATTCATCATACCAGTCAAAATTGAATCTTTTCATTTTCCCAATGTTCATTCTCATGTGATCTCATTCTGTGAATTTGAAATCATCTATGTAAAGCGGCTAGTAGTCTTTAATTTGTGCAACATCATAAAACTCAAGGAGGTGAAATGACTCTGGATCACTCCAAATATCAAAGTCCACTCTTGAGTTTTATAAGTATAGAATCGAGAGGGGTAAAGGAATATTCCGGGTTAATAACATCGGTGACACTTCAATAGGAGAAGTATCGAGGAGATGGGGAAAGAAATGGCCTTCCTTTTCTAGTGCCTAATATTACCATGAACATTGGAAATATGCTTACATAGCTCGAATATCATGATATTTTTGTTGAGATATTGTAGAAGATCTCATGTAGTGAGATAGAAACCAAACACTCGGATGTAGGAGAAGGTTACAACTTTGTATGAAGTAAGACTCGTATCTCTTGATCGAGAGAATCCTCTTGAGGAGACAACCTTGAATGAGGGTTTCCTACCAATTATCTAAGGATAAAAGTATGAATTCATTGTTCAATCTCATGAAATGTTTGTTGCTTTCCTTCAAGATCAGTTGTCAGGTAATTTTCAAATGTTGGAGCCTTACAAAAACACATGAAACAATATACTTTTACATATCTTTCTCTTATCAACTATTTTATTATCTCTATTTACACACTTACAATTTTATTTCCTATCATTGTCTCTTTCACATGAGATCAAAAGAAATCATTAGACACTCTATAATTCCTATAGGTTACATTGCAATATCTCTCAAGTATTGATCATTTTCTTCAATTTCACCTCAAGAAATTATTTTTACACTCTCCTTTTCACCGAAAGGTGAGAAAATATATGGGGTTGAATATAAAATGTCACCCCATATCTCATTTAACTATAAATAACTAAGCAACTGTAATGGGTTAGTTATGCAAGGTTATCCTCTCCCACATAGATTTCATATCAATTTATCAATGAGTTTATGCAAGGAAATTTTTTCTCACCCATTGAGAAAATAATTTCAACACCCAAGTGTTTGCTCATGATTACCTAAATAAACTAATTACCAAATTTAATTGTATCTATTATGCATATAAGGGTAATAAATAAATATTGAAAAATAATATGAGAACCCATATCAACATATGCACCTTTATAATGCATGGTGGGGAAATGAGATTTCATTCCCCTTCACCTTCTCGGGGTATTTACAAAATTTTAAGGCCTAGATCTGTCTGCAGATGTATGGTCCCATTATTAGGAAGTGTTGTTGGGGGAAATATTGATGAGTATTGTCATTGATGTCAAAGGTTGATGATGTTCCTTTTTTATGTCAAAGTTTTATAAGTAATTGATTTCAAAGGTTTATGATTTCATCTTGAGGAGAAAGAGATAATTTGAGACAACTTGAAGGTTATAATTGCAAAATATAAGTCATTGTTGAAGAAGTGTTGTCAAGGTCAAGTGCATAGGAATCCTAGTCATGAGGCATGAAGAGAGATGGAAGAGGCATGGATGGTCACAGGCATGTGAAGGATGTTTGAGCATTATTTGATCATGGTAGTGAGGTGGAAAGTCACTCAAATTCCACATATAGGGGTAAAACCTCCATTTTAGGTCTGCACCTAGACCCCTCCTAAACCCTGCTTGACCTAATGAGTCATGATGATAAATTTTTAGAGAAATAATTCATTTTTATATTATAAATAAGAAACATAAGTTGTATTAGGCATGGTGATGTAGTTTGAAGTCATGGTTTGAAGGATTTTACAAGAAAGTGCATTTTAGGCCTTCTCGAGCTCACAGAATGAGGGTTTCAAACCTAAGAAGCACTTTTAGGTGTTCATAGGCACATAAAGCCTCTGCATGGAACTTGAAATGTTTAGGTAAGATGGGGAAGGGTCCTTGCTAATAATTCTAGGCATTATTTTTGGATTCTAATTCCTATCCTTTATGAATAATCACTAAAACTAAAACTAGTCAACAACATCCCTACAACCCTAATAAGGACTTGATAGGAAATATTTTGTACAAAAAAATCAGAATGGATTCGAAATTCTAAATAAACTATTAGATTATGTAGTCAAATCTCTATGGTACATCCAAGTGGTGGTGGTTAGTCAGATCAGAAAGAAAATGTGCATGTATATGCATATTTTGTCAAGAAGTTATTATTGTTCTCAAACTTTATATTGGAAAATATGAATAAATATATTAAATAAGGTTTAAGAGAACCATTCTTCATGTTTTTGGGGTTTCTATACATGTTAAACTCTCTAAGTAATCCTATAAGATCAATTTTTCATGATTGGTTTTTTAGGACATTTGATAGTTTTGTTATTTAAGAGATGTCATGGCATGCATGCAAGGTGAAAATATAATCAAGCATGAAGGAGGTTATTAGAGTTAAATTACAAATTCTTTGAAATGTTCTTCAGTTTGGAGAAGGCTATGTGATCCCAAGAAGATCATGTTGTGTTGTTATGCGCAGAAAACCTAATGCAATTAGGTCTTCATGAGACCTAAAGGTGAAAAAGGCCTAATTGAGTTGTGGAAGACCAAAAGAGGTTTAAGTTTTGATTGATTAATGTTTTCTAATATTTTATAATACCTATGGCATGCCATACCTAATTTTTTTGTGTGTGTGTTTGGCCAACCAAGTGGTGTATGTTCATAAATCATATATATGCAAGGTATTTTTTTTTTTTTTTTGTGTGCGTGCGTGCGTGCGTGTGTGTGTGTGTGTGTGTGTGTGTGTGTGTGTGAGAGAGAGAGAGAGAGAGAGAGAGAGAGAGAGAGAGAGAGAGAGAGAGAGTGAAAAATAGTGCATGTGTTGAGTAGTAGGATGTATTACATACCATAGGTAGAGGTTTTATGTTAAATATAATAAATTTGGTCATCCTATGAAAGTCAATTTATACATGCTTATATCAAGGTGAAGAAGATTGATGAGCAAAGAAGCATAACATGTAGTTTGAAGAATGATCAAGAGAAAAAGGAAGAAATATGGCCATCATTTTTAATCAAGAAATAAATAATTAAGAAGGTGAAAAAAATATAGAGGTGGATGAGTTGGTGTTGAGTCACTTAGGGATTTTTTTCTTCCTTACAAGTTGGTGCTTGCTAAAACCTAGTTAAGTAGGTGCTTAACTTATTTGGGGTTGGTGCTCCAAGTTGAGTGGGTGCTTAATTAAATTTTATCTTTTGCAATCATTTATAGGATAGTAGTCCATTTGTATAATTTTTATTGGTTTTTCTTCCCCTTTAGGGTTTCCCACTCATATATGTGTGTTCTCTCTTGTTTCATGTTCTTGTGAATGGTTTTTATGCATTATAAGATCACTATGGTTAATATGTATTGAATGGTAAAACATAATTGAAATAAATTTTTTAAGGTCATTGATTCACCCCCTCTTAGTGAATTGTGATTCAAAAAATTGGTATTAAATCTTGGTCCTTTGGAGTAGGCCTAACAACTTAAAGGAGATCCTAGAAGCACAAACATGTCTAGTCAAGTTCAAGGAGGCTTCTCAACCAATAAGGATCCTCTCTTCAATGGGACTAACTATGCATTTTGGAGCATCGAATGAAGACCTATCTAATTTCATTAGGTTTTGACATATGGAAATCAAGTGGTTGATGGATACACTTCACCTCCTACACCCCCAACTGATGCAATAGGAAAAAAGGCTAGTGAAAACAACTCTAAATCAATGAACACCATCCTATGTGGTCTTTTAGAGGAATAATTTGTCAAGGTCATGCATTGTAACATAACTAAAGGGATTTGGGAAAATTTATAGACCATATATGAAGGAGACACCAAAGTAAATTTGGAAAAGTTGCAAACCCACTGAAGGTAGTTTGAAAGTCTGAGAATGAAGGAAGATGAGAACATTGCTTCTTATCTATTGAGAGTAGATGAAGTGGTAAATGTCATCAAAGGTCTAGGAGAAAATTTGGAAGAATCAACAGTGGTACAAAAGGTATTGAGATATTTGACATCTAAGTTTTATTCAAAGGTCTCTGTTGTGGAGGAAATCAAGGATCTAAACACATTACAAATGGATGAGATTCATGGCATCTTGAATGCCTATGAAATGAGAACTAGTGATGGAAGACCCTCCAAGAAGGAAGTTGCATTCAAAGATGAGAATAAATGACAAGGTTAAAGGGTATATTATTATACGAGAGACAAATATTGATGACAAGATAGAAGCCATGTTTTTCAAAAAACTAAGGAAAGGATCAGTAAGTATAAAGGTAAGTTTCCATTTAAGTTCTTTAACTATGGTAAGGTTGGTCACTTTTCATCCAAGTTCCCTAACAAAGATAAGGATGATGGAGAGCATGATTAACATCATGGTGAGGATAAGAATTCCTATAAGCATGATAATAATAAAAGGAATTTCAAGAAGTATGAAGGAAAGAAAGGGTCATTCAAGAACAAGAGAAATTTTTATACCAAAGAAGACAATAACTCCTTTGATATAAGTGACAACAAACATTTGAGAGTGATGATAACAGTGATAGAAATGAAACTCTATTCATGGCCATAGAAATAAGTAGTGAAGGTTTTTCAATATTGAAAATCCTCATGGAAGATGAATATTCAAATGAAGAAGATTAAGAAATGAATCTTGAGGTAGAATTGATGAGTGCTCTAGATGAGTTGAAGAAACAAATAATGAAGAATCAAAGATTGAGGTCATTGATCAAGGATTATGAGGAACAAATCAATAACAAGGCTAATGGACATGATGAGATCATCAAACAGCTGGAAACTCAGGTTGAGTTTGTAACAACAAGTCTTAAGACCAAGGAGGAAGAATGCACCAAGTTCAGAATAGAGATGGAGTCCTTGAAGGAAGAATTGGATCAGGAAATAAAAAAGTTGAAGACACATCAGAAGTTTGAAAAGAGAAATCCAATTCTTGGTTTCAGCTTGAGTAGTCAAAGGTATACACATGATAATGTAGGTCTTTGTTTCAAAGTGGACCAAAAGAAGAAAAAGGAAAATTAAAAAGTAGGTCTTGGTTTCAAAGAAGACCAAAAGAAGAGAAAGGAAAATGATAAGGCATGTCTTGGTTTCAAAGAATATCAAAATAAGAACAAGGATATTCAGACTCAAAGGATATTGGATCATCAAGGAGTGATGGAACTGATAGAGTAAAGAAAATTCCTATAAAAAAGAAAAGGTATGTAAATTATTTCAAAGGCTATTGTTTTTCATGTAATCAATATGGACATAGAGATATGGATTGTATAATTAATCCCTTATGGAGGAATGGAATGAATGATCATTTCAACAATAGAAGTAGAATTTTTTGCTACAAATGTCATTAGAGAGGACATATTACAAGATATCACAATATGAGAAAAATAAGGAAGGTTTTTCAAGGAAAAATGATGTACATCATGAAGTTAGACCTTGTGGATAATGTGAATGAAGATCAAAATAATAAAGGAGAAGAATCTTTGATAGCTCAAATTTCCTTTCACATCCAAAATGAAGATATGATCTGGTATATAGATAGTGGTTGCTCAGACCACATGATAGGAACAAGAACAATGAAGGAAAATGCATCAGATACAATGGGATTTGGAGATAACACATCTACCAATATTATTGGTAATGGTATCTTGAGTTTGGAAAATGGGAAGACCAAGAAATAAAAAAATTTATATGTAGAAGGATTGAAATGCATCTTGTTAATGGTAAGTAAAATGTGTAGGAAATGTGACACACTGATCTTTTATGAAAAAGGGTGTGATATAAGAAGATCCAATTGAAGAAAATGTGTAGGCCAGCTAAGTTTTGATAACTTGGTCAAGATCAGCTCTAAGAATTGTGTGAAGAACATTCTTAAAATTAACAAACATGCAAACACAATTTCTAAGCAATGCCAACATGGTAAGAAAATTAGAAGGATGTTCAATTCTAAGGAATACTCTACTTTAGGACCTTTAGAGATAATTCACACTAATTTTTGTGGACCTACAAAGATTCAAATAGTTCAATGAGATATCTACTTCATGTTACTCATAGATGACTACACAAGAATGACTTGGGTAGCATTATTGAAAGAAAAGTTAGAAGCTCTTGATAAGTTCAAGGCATTTAATTCTATAGTTGAAAATGAAAAGAATGTAAAAATCAAGTGTCTAAGGTCTGACAAAGGAGGAGAGTTTTGGTCAAATGAATTTGATGAATTTTTGAGGCTCATGGAATAAGGAGACAATTTTCAGTAGCTAGGATACCTCAGCAAAATGGGGTAGTTGAAAGAAATAATAGGACAGTTCAAGAAATGGCAAGGAAAATGTTAAATGAGTCAAGGTTATTTGATGTCCATTAGAGAGAAGTAGTATGAACTACCTTTTACATTTTGAAAAGAGGACAGATAAATATTAATGGTTATAAACCCTTTCCAAGATGTACGAAGGCAAACCTACTAATGTGGAGCATTTTAGAGTGTTTGGAAGAAAATTATTCATCAAAAGAGATGAGGAATACCTAGGTAAGTTTGATTCAAGGTCTGATGAAGGAATATTCTTAGGATATTCATCAGTTAGCTCATCTTATAGATTCTTCAATAAGAGATTGCAGAAGATAATGGAAAGCACCAATGTGAAGGTTGATGAGACTGTTCTAAGAAGTCACATTTTCAGAATTTGGACTCCAAGAATGAAGAAGAAGCTATAGAGACAGATGAAGAAGAATAATAAGTTGAGGAAAGAGAAGATTCAAAATTCCCTCCAAGACAGATTTAGAAAGACCATCCTAAAACATAAATCATAAGTGACATGGATGTAGGTGTGTAGACAAGGAAAAAGTTGGTAAGTAACCTTAACCAAGAAAATGTTGCTCTATTGTCTAAGATTGAACCTAATAACATTTTAGAAGTAAGTAAAGACAATTTTTGGATAAGTTATATGAATGAGGAGTTAGACCAAATAGAAAAGAATGAGACTTGGGAACTAGTTCCTAGGCCTAAAGAAAAGAATGCTATTGGTGAAAAAATGGGTGTTTAGGAACAAATTAAATAAATATGGAGAAGTCACTAGGAATAATGCCGATCGATATACAAGGGATATGCAGAAGTTTAGGGAGTTGAATTTGAGGATACCTTTTATACCATATCAATATTGGAGGTTATCAGATTGTTTCTATCTTATGCAAGTTTCAAAGGGTTCAAGGTATATCAAATGGATGTCAAGTCATCCTTCCTGAATGGGAACTTGGAAGAAGAGGTATACATAGAGCAATATGAAGGTTTCTCATTATAAGATGACAAGGACTATGTTTGTAGACTGAGAAATGATCTTTATGGTCTAAAGCAAGCTCTTAGAAATTGGTATGCTAGATTGGATAAGTATCTATTAAACCAATGATTCAAAAGGAGTTACAAATAAAAACTTGTATGTAAAAACAAAAGGTGATCATCAGTTGATAGTTGTTGTCTATGAGGATGAAATATGTTGACTTGTTATTGTACTTTTCATTTATGTCAAAGAGTGTTGTTGTCATAGTTGTCATTGGGTGACATTGATGTCAAAAGGTATGTGCAACATGAAGGTTGATTGGTAGTGTCAAGCCAAGGTTAATCTTGTTGGTCTTGCATGGTGATTCATCTTGAGTAATTTTGAGGGATTTTAGAGGTGATGAAGTGTTTTGGTGATGCTAGGATGATGTCATGGAGTGTGATGAAGGTCATTGAATATGTTCAAGGTTGGATAAGTGATGATGAGGTCAAATTTAGTGAAACAAACATGTTTAAGGTGACTATTTGTGAAACCTAGTTGGTAGGTATGATGTGGTATGATGGAGTACAAGTATGTATGATCTATATGAGCATGCGAATGGTAATAAAATTATAATCATGTGCAATAGGTGCAGGACACTCAAAAGTGTCTCGAGTTCGATATGAGGAGAATTCGTGGTTTTTAGATCTAAACTAGACCTAATCCTTGAGAAAAAGGTCTTGGTGTGGTTTATTTAATACTTCAAGGAAATTTGGGAAAAGGTGAGCATTAGAGACACATTCAAATTTTTTTTTATGGTTTGGTCCAAATTTTAGGACCAAATGTTGAATATTTTGTAAGATATTTCATTTTTACTAGAACCTAGTTGTGAAGGTGAGAAACAAAGGGTAATTTTTGAATTTTTAATACTCATTGAAGAGTGAATGATTTACATGGGGACCTAATCTCTTGGAAATAGTTGAATATTTCCATCTTAAATATTTTCCAAGTCGAATGAGGTTGTTTTGATCATCAAGTTTTTATGAACAATTTGTTAAGATGGTAAAAACTTTTAAACCCTCTCAAAACCCTAGCTAAGGAGTTACTTGTGAGAAATTGATTGTTTTGACATAGAATTGATTTTATTTTGTATAGGAATCCTCTAGATTTATCTAGGTTTGATTTATAGGTTTTGGTTGTATGTGGGCCCCACCCAAAAATGATAGTTTCTAAATATGTTGAGTTAACTCCAAAAGTGTGTACATTGTATCTAATGACTAAATTGGAATTTATTTAAGTATGGGAATTTTTTTATTCATTTCCATGATGGTTTAAGACCATGGTTGAGGTATTAGGAGGTAAATTTTTCCTTATCCTACATGAATGGTTTTGAGCAATTATTAGCAGTTTGGAGAAGTCAAGGTTTAGAGGTTTTTTTGAGGTGTTACATCTTGTTTTTGGCATGGTCTCATATTTTTGTGATGTTGAGGTCATGATATTTCAATTTATATATCATGCATGATTTTTTGTTTATATTTGAGGAATTTATGGCATGTTTAGTGAGGACTAGTTTTTGGGTTTCTTATTTGTAGAGGCTCTTAAGTGGCTTCACGAGGTGAGATCGTTGTTCCAATGTGTTTCATGGTTTCTTTTATCACAAAATCACAACACCCCCTAAATTTATAGCTTTTTGACTAAGGAATTTAGTGTGATTTGGTAACATGGGTGTCATATCTCAAGTTGTGGGAATTTTGAACTTGAGATGGACCTTCGGAGAAGGCTCACTTCCGCTTCCTAAACCTAGCACTACACTACTACAAAATGCAGAAAATAACCTAATATAATCCTATCCTAAAAAATTCTAAAGAGACATGGATAGAGGGAGATGGCATGAAAAATAAAACCTACACTAAGGGGTGGTGATGGAACTAAGAAAAGGGGTGTTGAACAATATTTTCTGCATGAGAATGAAAACAAGTGAAAATGAGAAGGATGATCAAGCATCACAGGTCATAACACATGCAATAAACTCATTTCCATTAAGCATAATCACATTTGAACCTGCAATAGACACAATGAAATGCACAATATACCCATAAACATGAATAAAGGTAAGTTGAAGTAGCAAAACCAGACTAGGATAAAGAACAATCACAAGATATGATTTTTATTTCTCCAATGATTTTACACAATAACTCATTACAAGGAAAGAGGCAAGATTTCTATTACAGAGATCCAAAAATGGAGGCTTGAGATTCCACAAATTTCTCACAGTTGAGAAATAAGGGAGGGGAAGATATAAGAATGTCCAACCTTTATAAAAATTCCCCTCCTTACAATTTCTAGGAAGAAAGGATGAAGAGAGGAGAGAGAAGAGAGTTCCAAAATTTCTCCAAAAACCCACAAAAAAAATTATTTTTCCCTGCAATGAGTATGGGAAGTTATACAAATCCCATGATTTATTATACTTAGGATTGTGAAGAAAGAATAGCCTCCATACTTCATTTGCATCATCCTGGGTACCGGGTATGGACCTAATATCCTATAACTTCACCTCCATTTTTTCCCACCTAACTCCATGATCACCAAAATTTAATACCTCAATTAGATTCCCCTCTAAAATCTCTTTCCAATGAGTATAAATTTGTTAAATTTGGCTAAGTATGGTTAAATCTAGGCTATATTTTGTTGAGGTCTCTTAAACAACTCATCCTCCACCTACCAAGCTCCATACTTCTTCAATGTGGCTCACCACCTACCTACTTCCTAACTCTATGCCATATGCAACTCGGTTCCTAAAAATGACTTAGTGGATTAAAAATAATTTGGAGTTCAAACATTTTGGTTGGAAGAGTTCATATTTTTAGCGCTTCTAACATTACACCAATGAGCACAATTTTGAGCCCAGTCTCAAATCATGAAACCCAAACTAGTGCCTCGGTGAGCTAACATTTCAAAGTCCACGACTCCTTTGCATCAAAATTTACATCCACTTTGAAATCTAATGCCACATGCACCTCGACCTCTGAACCTTTGTGACTCTGATGTCCAAAATATTTGAACTCTAAGTTAACTTCAATTTTATTCCCGCCCTCCCAAACAAACCACCTTACTGAGTTTCAGGTTTCAGACCCCAAGCTCATTAGAGATCCCAATTGCTCTAATGCATTTTTACCCCCACCAACTCCAAACCTTCATGACTTTGAAGTCCAAAATCTTCGAGACTCCAAAACCACCCACTCACCACTATTCTTGTGAACTCTCTCGACATCTCAAGCCTCTTCCTCCAAATTCGTGGGCCTAATCTCCCATCAATTTTGACTACGTAATACTTGTCATTCTTACTTTCTCCACGTTACACTCGGCTGAATCAATCAGTCCACCAACCTATCCTCCTTACACCGCAAAGTATCCTTGATTTCATAGCTCAATGGAGCCTCACCAAGCTAACACTTCTCCCTATACACAAGAAATTTGTATGGCCTTGGCTCATTCCCATGGGCTTAGCCCTTTATCCATCGTAGTTTGGCTCCCGAGATCACTATGCATGAACCCCAAACTCATGCACCGTGTTAAGCCCGCCGAACACCCCGATCCCGTGTTGAGTGGTCTCCATATTCCCTCACAACTATACCCCAAGATAATTCTCCCACATTTCAAAATCCTTGGGTTAGCTGACCCGACTCTGGTGCCGACTCAACAACTTGACTTGTTGAGCCTCTTAAAGAAGTCACTTTTCATGTCGAGCCAACATTCGGACACTCATCTTGATCAGCCCCAAAATGAGTTTGACCTATAACTAACTCACCCACACATATCTAGTTATCTCACCCAAGCTACTTTGGAGCTCATCCCATTCTATGCATGCTCGGTTTCCGAGCTACTCGTCGATCAACTCGGTGAGCCGTTTTCTAGCTTGGGGCTCCTTTAGGCCTTTTTTTCAAAATTTTCCCAAAAATGTCATATTTTTTAGGATTTTTAGGATTTCCAAGGGGCCATGGGATGCATCAAGGAACTCGAGGTTAGATTTTGGGTCTTTCCATTTTATACCCATTTTTTTCCTCATTTTTCTTGTTGTGGCCCGTTAGAGCCCATTTCACTTTAAGTAAATTCGAGCCTTTTCAAAACCCGGGAGAGGAAATATTTCTTCAAATGATCCTAATTCTTCCAAAAACACATCAAATTCTCTTGAAATGTTAAATTTTACCTTTGGATCCCAAATTCTTATGTGAAGTCCCTATACAATTCTAGGGTCTGGTCCCTCTTTGTTGTCCATTTTTACCAGAGGGAAAAAATGGATAAGAATTTTGGGGACTTGTGGGGACATCTACTTGCTTGATGTTGCTGAGAAGTAGTCCAAATGTGTTCAATAGGCATGGTGTCACTTAGATAGCATTACCTGACCTAAAACCCTAAATTTTCACCCTGGAATATGCTTAAACACTATTGAACATGGACGTGTCCTTTAAATCTTGAATTTTCCAATTTTCATAAAAACTATTCTAAATTTGATTTTAGTACACAAGAAAATTGTTTGAATCGGGTTTTCTCTCTAATTCTCTATTAATTGATCGGTGGGATTGTATGATAACACCTGTGAATATCATAATAATCTAGTTTTTTCCAAGTCTATTGGATGATTCACCGAACTAGTTTCTTGGTTAATACTTGAACCGCAACACTTGGGAACACCTACTGATTTGGGAGATAATTTTTCCTCATTCTAAATGTTGTCGAGCATGAAAAAAGTTGGAGATACCTATGAATTCATACGATTTTGATTGAACCATATCGAAAGGATGAGTAAGGAAAATTTGAGGTTGATCTTCTGCTCAAAACCTAAGAGGATATTGAATGAATTAAGGGAAGGATGCCTTTTGAAATTGACTATCCGATTTAGTGGAGGCACTAGAAGCTCAAACCATGAGTAATCTGAAGGGACATTAGAATGTAACCCTAAAATTGGTCCCTAAACCTGATTTTAGTTGGTTTAGATTTGAAATTCTCTCGAGATCTACAACTGTTTCCTGCAACTTTAATCTTTTATATCATTATTTTCGAGAGGTATGTTGAATTTGTACAATGATACAACAAGGAGAAATAAAACATGTGCCTGAAGCACTTAGGGAAACTGAAACCTATTATACAACAAGACACCATGCATAAGCACTTAAAGGAATTAAATATCCTAAACTAATATGTACAAGGGTGAGAATTCTTCCTTTCAGTAACAATGCTTGAGATAGATTCCACTGATTTGAATCAGTAATTCTTCTTCGTCTAACTTGGATAGTCGAGAATGCATTGTTACTCTTACATCTTATGACCATGTAGGGGCCACTCCATATGGCATAAAATTTGGAGTGCTTATCTAGCTTATCCCGATTCACATCCCATTTTAGAACTAAGTCTCCCTCTTAGAAGATCCTTACTTTAGCTTTCTTGTCGAAGGATCTCTAGATCAAGTTTTGATCCTTCTCCATGGTTTACATTACATGTTATTTTATTTCTTCTAAATCCATGAGTTCTACATACTAGGCTTCCAAAGGATTAAATTAGGATAATTCCAGATGTTTAAGGAGCTCCAAATTTGACATTTTAAATGATATGGGAAACCTAGCTTATTTTCCATACACTATCTTATCAAGAGAGCTATCATTTAACCTTTTTGGTGTGATTCGTGAGCCCACAAATCTGATTTGGTATTAGTGTGCCACATCCTCTTATTATCATCTAGATTCCTTTGGATAAATCTCAACAAGTTCTTGTTTATGGAATCAACTTGTCTATTACCCTGGGGGTAATAGTTAGAGGAGGTGCTCAAGTATATCCCATTGTTAATATCCCATTCAGTGATCTTGGTGTTGAGGAATGCTTGAGCATTTTCAGATATGATAGTAGCCAAGACTCGAATCTTATTACTATCATCTCGTTAAAGTATAGTATGCTAGACTCATTTTCCTCTTTTAGTGTCACTACTTCAGTCCACTTGGTGAAATAATCGTAGTTTTTAAGATCCACTTGTGGCCTTGGCTTGAGTTCATATTGATGAATCCAATGAAGTCTTATCCCCACCATATGAATGGTTGATCAAGCGAGATTAGGTGGAGTGGTAGTGATGCTATTTTTTATTTGCCTTTAAAGAATACACTCTTTTAGAACATTTTGATCCATTCATAGCAGTCACTAAACATTGTGGCAAATGGTAACAATCCTTTATGATTTTGAGGGTTGTTACTCATTGAGAAAAATTGTCTCCAGATTTTCCATCATGGAACTCACGTAGCACCTTTTCAATATGATTTTTTGGGACACACCTAAGGAGAACTTTTTTCTTATTTGTCTTTAACAAAACACCATTAATAAGAACATACGAAATGGCTTGGAGTCTAAAATATCTTCTCTTTTCTTTTCTCAACTCTTGAGGGCATATACTTGTTTATAGAAAATGCATCATATCTTGGGTCAAAAATAGCTTCTCCTTCATCACTTATCGCAACATGTTGACTGCAAGCTACTTGTTCACATAATCCATCGCCATGAACCAATTTGGTCACTTTCATTTCTATGTCATATTGCATGACACGAGTAATCCAACTTGCCCTTTTCTTGTTCAAGTCCTTGTTTAGGAGGAAATCCTTAACCTTAGCATGAGACACTAGCAAAAAAATATTTTTATTTGAAACCGAGTGCCTAAAATTCTTCAAACTTTTATAACAATGAGGACATGTTTCTCAATGGAGTACCTCTCCTCTTAATATTTCAAGCTTTGGCTAAAGAAAGAAACTAGTTTTTCAGATCCCTCCTTGTTCTACTACACCAAGATTATAGATATTGTGTCTAAACCATGAGAGTCATAGAGAATGGAGTCTTTGAAGAAGTCGAGGTTAATGAGAGTTGGAGCTTTAGATATCACATGCTTGATAGCTTCAAAGGTCTTATTACCCTACGATGTCCATTAGAATGTCATAATATTCTTCAACATCATTGTCAATGGCTTCATAAGAGTGGAAAAATTAGGAATGAACTTGTTGGTGCTTAATTTGGTCTCACCCCGTTTGTCCTTGAAATTCTCCGGTTTGCGGGCTCAGTCATGTTTTCTATTCGCCGTATTGATGCATGAAAACTATGTTCTCCATTTTTTCCATGATCAGTCCCTTCCTTTGGTTGAGGATCACTTTAAATCCATAGTTTTGTTTTTCGTTCCTCTGTCCATGAAAAGGTCTATAACTTGGGCTAAAAATTGGGCCTTTCCCTTCCTACCATTTTCCACAGTCACATTTTTTTGTCCTCGTAATTTTTCTCTAAAATATATGTGGAAACATGATTGGAAGTGACTTCGAGGATCAAATTTGGGCCTTATATTATTTCCAAACTCTCTGTCCGTGAAGAAAGATTCATTTTCGGGCTCAAATGGTGATTTTCCTACATTTTACGGTTTGACGGGTGATTTTCCCCATCAAATTTACATCTCAAGCATCTGTGGAAATGTGGCCCTTTCTGGTTGGATGTGGATCGATGGGGCACTTTGAAAACTCTAAGGCCTGATTAAAATCAAAAATTTTCCACATGGAGGTCGGCGCTCATCGACAATTCACATTTTAGTTTGGCTTTGGAGTTACTGGCTGGGAGACACTTGGAGATTTTTGTTGCATTGCCTAGAATTAGACATTTTTTTCATGTGGTGGCATACAACTTTGGTAGACCATGGAAATGTGGAGGGCCAACGCTCATTTGAGGATCTACCTCAAGGCCCTACTTTAACAATTATGATAGGGAGACACGTGGAGGCTTTCGCCAGCTCCACTCTATACTTAAAATTTCCAAAGAAATTTTGAAACACTTGGGAAATGTGGAGGGACCACGCCTATTTGGGTACCGGCCTCTAATTTTTATTTTAAAGAAGTTCCAGGAGGACACTTGGAGGCTTCCGCTCACTTCTTCCCTTTCTTGGTCTTTTCAACGGCCAAGGAAAATTGTCTCGAGACCCTATACACATGGCACCTTCCACTGATCCTTTAACTTTCTAAACAACTATGCTAGAATGAGACACGCGGTGAGCCCGTGCTTGTTTGGGGTCTCTTCTTTTGGGGACCATCTCAAAGTGCTCCATTGAGACATGTGGAGGCTTCTACTAGCTCCTTTTTACTAAGACTTTTCAAATGCCAAAAGGCATTTTTCTTGGGCCCATGACACATGGAAGGCCCGCGCTTGTTTGGAAACTTGCCCCTATACTTATCCTTTATAGTTGCACTAAGGAAACACATGGATGAATATAATATAAAGAAGATAAGGGATAAAATCAATGGTTGCTATGGATTTTACCTATTTTTTCTGCCATTTTTGCTCTAAGACTCCTAGAGATGTGAATACGCATTATTTTTCATCATTTTTGATGAAATTCCATATCATTTTGGTCTATAAAGTGCCATTGAATGGATTCAGAACTTAATTTGTGAGTCCAAGGTTTGTTAAGGTTGATATATTGAATTTGGAATTGCTCGGGCACTTGAAAAATAGGAATTACAAGAGAATATGGATACAAGATAGAATTGCACGGGGAAGAGAGGGAAATGAATGAAATGATGGAGGTTATAGGCACAAAGGATGAAAAAGGTGTTGCCTCAAGGCGAAAAGGATTACTGTCGAGATCTCTTGAAAATGATTAAAAAGGGGGATTTCTCACATAATAGAATCGGAATGATTAGAAGGATCACCAAAATTTATGGCATGGCATCCTAGTCATTAGTCGAGGGCCCAAGAAATGTAATAAATTCACAATTGGTCTACCTGGATGCTTTCGGATGTAAATTTGTTAAATGTCACTTTCTGAGGCAAATTGGTAACAACCAAATATCCCTCAAATATTATTCTCTTTTGGGGGGAAAATTGAGTGAGTAAAATGTATAAATGTAATGAGAATACTATCACAAATGGTTAGGAGTTGAATTCATAAGAGAAAATTTGAGAAAAGTTGTCTTCCTGAGAGACCAATCTGAGATGATCTGTTAATTTCTTATGTTTTAGATTTTATATCATGTCAAATTGGTTACAGATGTATAGCCATTGATGAGCACTGATATTTCTCTGGAAGCTTTCCCCTGTTGATGAATTTAAGCAATTTTGAAATTAATTTGTGTCAATCTTGGAGCAATTAGTGTCTGCTTTGTTTCAGAATGTCTGCAAATGGTTTCTTTCATTCCTATTGCAATATTACATTGAAATATTTGTGAAATCACATAAGATCTCATCCATGTGATAGTTTAGTGGCATCTGCAATTTAATTTCAAGAAGATCCTTCATCTTGTGATGAGATAAACAATTTAAAATATCTCCACTATCATTTGTTGATAAAGATTGTCTATAAGTCTTTGGGTGTACCTTAGGCATGATTGATTAGAGATTTTGGTGTTTAATTGAGTCTTTTAACTTGAGCCTTTGTGTTAGATTCTCAAATATTGTGTGAAAACGTGCTGATCTGGGCCTCCATTGAAGCACACCTTCTAGTTGAAGGAATGTCTTAACTATTATGAAGCTTTTGTTGTTGATTTATCCATTATTATGATTTTTCTCAAAGATCTTGTATAATCAACTTTATCCTGCTTAATCTCCCACAAAAATTATTCAAAAAACCATGAATCCATCCATAACTACCCCTTTTTCCCTATATATCCACAAAGGAACAAAATCTATTTACTAAAATATGTAAAACAATCAGGATTTCATAATGTCTTCAGTAACCTTAGCCTTGTTTTGAAAGTATCTCCATCTTTTAGAAGTGACAACTCTTGAGAGTTAAATTATGGAGTATTGATCATAATTTCCCAAGGTTTTCTTCATAAAATTTGTGCAAAAGAAGGATATCTCCATATCCTTCATCAAATAGAGTGGACACTACAGGTCCTCTCACTCTAGTCAAAAGGAACGACCTAAAGTAGTCAGGATAGGTGAAATCCTCTTGAAGGTGTTATCCATCTCTCCAAAATCTGAGTGACAAAGGGCTAGTTAGATCTCATCCCCATCTATAAAATGACACACACCATGATTTATCTATCTCTAAGCTCTGTGCCAAATCTATGATGTTGCTCAGCTTGAAAGGGAGAACAAATTTGGATAACAATACTCTTGGAAACAATGCCAGGGAATAATCTATTGATTTTTTCCCTATTCATATCCATTTGGCCCATCAACAACACCCGTGCCACCATTGCGGGAATAATTTTTGATTTGTTTCATTCATATCCATTTGGCCCGTCAACAACACTAGTGTGCCATTGCCATTGTTGGGGGAGTATTTGAAACAAAGGTGTACGCGTACAGACCTGTAATGTCTCTTACATGATCTAAATGGTAATACATTGTTGAAACATCATTCTTTGTTTAGATCTGTAAGAATTTTTCAAAGTTGTAAGTTCTGAGTGCAATATTTCCATCTTATACAATTATTGCATTAAATTTTGTATCATCATTGATAAATTTGTGTAGAAGAAGAGTAGATCTTGTAATCTTTACATGAATCTGGTATTGATAAACATTTGGTAGGTATTTCATATTGCATTTGCATAAACTAAGGTGAAAATCCTTAGTGGCAAATTATTTAGATGCATTTGATAAGAAAGTTATTTACTATTTGAGGGATAAGAACGGTGAAACTTTGAGGCGAGGCCTTTACCATGGATTTGCAAATTGAGAACAACATTAAAGTAGTTGGAAAATCTCCTAAGAGGGAGGGTGTTAAAACTGATTAACCTAGATAAGCCTCAATCAAGTAAGGTTGTGGATCTTGAGGGAGTTGTAAAGACTTTGTAATGGGGCTATCAAAGAAATCTCTTCCAAGCTAGCCAAGGCAAGGAAAGGAATTGGAGAAGGTTATTAGCATCAGCATAGGCAACAAGGACAACAAAGATTCACAAATCATCTTATAAATGATCGGAGATATGATGATAGAGGTAAAGGACCGATGGGATCTAGACAACCCTAAGCTAGGGAAAATAGAGTAGTGCTTGATCCTCTAAATGTCATAGTTGTTGTGTTGAAGAGACAAATGAAATTTATTGGTGTGATAAGTGTTTCTTTCCCCACCCGCCATGTGAAGTAGATCAGCAAGAAGAAGATGATGATGATGATGATGCATGCATGGTGGACTGCTCTATAAGCTCACAACAAGGAGAAACTTCAACTAAAGTAATAAGTGCAAGAACTGCTACAAGTTTTTGGGATTGCATTCACTGGGTACCTCTTCTTCCTCCCTCTCATACTTTATAAATAGATATGGTACAAGCTTTTGAACTTCCTAATAATGATTTTTAGTACCTAAGAGCTCTAATGATTAAGAAGTATGATGGAGGAATCCCATTAGAAGAGGATAGATAGTTGTTAATGAATGTTGTTGTTGCCCAAGAAAAGAGTATAACACAAGAAGTAAAGTTGTCAAAGGGGTAGGGCCTCAAGCCAAACCAAAGACCCCAATTCTCACCAATATCCCAAAAGAAACTCTAAAGAAAGATGCATCTGGCAAAGGCCTTGTTGTCTCAAGTAGAACTAGTGTTCCCACCCATGCCCAAAATGTAAAAAATCTTGTGCCATCCGATGAGTTTGTCAATCTTGTCCAAATTTTCTTTGCCCAAATACATTCCTTATGACATTTCCCAAGTCTTGAGTCAGATCAATATTTATGTTCCAATTTTTGAATTGCTTAGGATTCTTGAGCACAAGAAGAGGGCCTTTGAGTATTTGGGATTGGAAGAAGATAGGAGTACCCAAGGTAGAAATATAAATAATGTAAACACTCCTCCAACCATTGTCAGACCTAGAAAAACCACTACAATTGGAGGAGATAGGTGAAGCACATGAATTTTACTTGGAAACATCTTTGTTTGAGTCTCAATTAAATGTTGATCAATTTTTATAGCACTGATTATTAAGAATAGACTCTTTGCACAATTATATGTTTGACTCCAGAGCATCATGCAATGTTATGCCTCTAGAATTCATGAACGAATTGAACATTAAGGTGACAAAAACTTATGGTAATTTTACTTGCAATGGATTCTAGAGAGGTGTCGGGATTGTAGAATGTGTAAAATTTTTGGTGATACAACTTGTAGCTTATTGAAGTAAGAACTTGAAACTTGATGTTGTTATTTTTGATTTCCATGCCAAATGGGGCATGTTGTTATCAAGAAAGTGGGTTGTAAGTTGTAGTGGAAGGGTTCATATGGATATGTACTTTTCCACCATTCCCATTCAAGTCAGCCTTGTAAAGTTGTATGGAGAGAAGAAGATGTTGCACCTCATTGAAGATCCCAATAATGTTTCTTATGAAGTGTTGTATGCTGATGTAGATGTTGATAACTTTGTTGGGTTTATGATGGCAAAGAGCACAAGATTGATCAATATAAATTTCTTGAACAAGTAGGTTTACCTTGGACCTTGTTATTTGATGGAGCTTGTTCCAAGTTTGGAAATGGTGTTGGCATTGTTTTGATTTCCCCATGCCGGGAAGAGTTTGTTTTTTATTTCAAACTCAACTTTGAATGCACTAACAACATTTTTGAATATGAAGCACTATTATTAGGCTTGATAATTACATGGAAATATGGTATAAAGGATATCATTGTCAAAGGGGATTTAGAACTAATTGTCAAGCAAATTAGAAAATTGTATGCTACTAAAAATCAAAGAATGAAACAATACAAGCATGTAGTCTAGGATTTGATTGAAATGTTTGACTCTTTTAATATTGTGCACCATGATAGAAAGTTTAATGTTTTGCGAGACAAGTTAGCGGTCTAGGATCCAG
This sequence comes from Taxus wallichiana var. yunnanensis, assembly GCA_018340775.1. Taxonomy (NCBI): domain Eukaryota; kingdom Viridiplantae; phylum Streptophyta; class Pinopsida; order Cupressales; family Taxaceae; genus Taxus; species Taxus wallichiana. The sequence continues at coordinate 699,365,998 of CM031244.1, forward strand.
ATTTGGGAATTGTACAGTGTCTCCTTTTTATGAGTATGATGCTGAAATACTAACATGACCATCTATCCACGACAACATTAAAAATTGGCAAGAGTTCGATGATGATGCCCAAGTGAAATGGTTTCTACAAAACCAAAGTGAGTTTCTAACCAAAATATAGATTAGGAACCAATGGTGTGTCTTGCTGAAGGAAATGAAACTTTATTTGGAAAATAAATCATCCAGCTGAAGACAAACACAATTCCTAGAGGTTTGATGGCACTTGAATAAAACTTTGATAATGCTGATTGCATTATTGAAAGAAGAATGTTGGTTTTAATAGATGTGGAAGAGCACGACCTGGGAACAAAGGAAAAACCAAGTAAACTATGTTTAGGAAGCAATCTCAGCAAGGAAGAGAAGCAGTCCTATGTTCAATTGCTAAAGAAATATTAAGACTTCCTAGCTTGGTCTTACTCTGAGTTGAAGGCATACAAATAATATTTGTTCCAACATGAGATTCCTCTTGAATCTAATGCCAATAATTTAAGGAAAAAATAGAGGCCAATCAATCCATTCCATTCTTTGAAGATGTAAGAAGAACTGAAGAAGTTGAGAGATGGAGGGATCATTCAGGTGACAAGGTACTTATCTTGGGTTGCAAACCTAGTGCCATCGAGTAAAAAAATAATGGTGATATAAGGTTGTGCGTAGCTTTTAGAAACTTGAATAAAGAATCATTGAAAGATAATTACCCTCTTCCGAACATGGAGAATATGCTACAATTGGTAAGCGGTTTCTGAATTTTTATCCACTTTGGATGGTTTCTCCGGCTCTAATCAAGTTGTTGTGAAGGATTCGAAAGAATAAAGACTACCTTTACCACTCCTGGGGAACTTATGTCTATGTCGGGATGCCTTTTTATTAATGAATGTTGGAATAACTTTCCAAAGAGCAATGAATGTAGCGTTTGCTAGTTATATCAATGATTTCATTGTTGTTTATCAAGATGATGTAACCGTGTTTTCAGAAAAAGAAATGATCACTTGGAACACATGGAGAGAATTTTGTTAAGGTGTAGAGAGTATGGCATATATCATTGAATCCCAAGAAGTACCATTTTGGAGTGAAAAAGGAAAAATTTCTTGGTCACATTGTATCAAAGGAAGGGGTCATGATTGATCTAGAAAGAGTGGAAGCCATCAACAAGGCTCAAATTCGAGAACTAAGAAGGAGTTAAATCCTTCTTTGGACAAATAAAATTTATCGGAAGATTTGTGTCTAAATTTTTACGAGTGACCATCCCCATTACTAGCATGCTGAAAAAGGACCAAGTTATCAAATGGGAAGAAGCTTGCATTCAAGATTTCAATGGGATCAAGGAAGCACTAAATCATGCCCCTGTTTTGGCAGCTCCAAATTACAAGAATCCTTTTCAAATGTATTCTTTTGCTTTAGAAACCACCATTGCATCTATTTTGTTGCTAGAAGGATGATGAAGGGGTGAGAGACCAATTACCTTTTTCAGCAAGGCATTGCAAGGAGTTGAGTTGAAATACACCATCATGGAGAAGAAAGAATTTTCCTTGGTGAAAACAACAAAGGTTTTTAGACCTTACATCTTAAGCTCTAAAGTTGTTGCTTATACTACCCACACCATGGTGAAAGATATTTTATCAGAGATGGAGGTCTCAAGAAAAAGATGAAGATGGGTAAACAAGTTACAGGAATATGACATGGATATACAAACCACGAAATTGATAAGAGGTTTGGGCCTAGCTAAGATTATGGCTGAGATCAACTTGCAAACTATTGAGGTGAATGAAGTACAAGGAGAAAGGATGGATTTCCTTAAAAATTTGGTAAGCTTTGAATGGTACAAAGATATAATCTTTTATCTCAGACATCTATGCTGCCCTGAATATTTGAGTAAAAATCAGAAAAGAGATCTTAAGTTAGCCTCTCAAAAATATGTCATTACTTATTTTGGGTTATCTTGGAAGAACCCAGAGGGAGTGCTCTTAAGATGCATTGTTGAGGATGAATCCCCAAAGGTAATTGTTGATCTCCATGGAGGATTTTGTGGGGGACATTTTGCTGGAAGAGTTACAACACATAAAATCTTGAGGGCTAGTTATTGGTGGCCAACTCTCTTCAAAGATACAACTCTATTGGTTAGGAAATGTGAAATTTGCTAGCATTTTTCTAGAAGAATGAAAGCTTCAAGCTCCCTTCCTTTGCATCCTGTGTCATTTGAAGCCCCATTTAGACAATGGGGAATGAATTTCATTGGGGAAATTTATGATCCTTCCAGTGTTGGTCATAAATGGATTCTTGTAGCCACTGATTATTTCACTAAGTGGGTGGAAGAAATCCCCACCAAGAAAGAAACACACCAAGTTATCATGGAATTCATGTTGAATCAAATCATATGCAGATTTGGAGTGCCAGTTAAGATTGTTGCTTATAATGACATGAGTTTCAGAGCCAAATGTTTGGTGGAAATGTGTAAAAAGTATGGAATCAGTTTAACATATACTTTTACCTATAATCCCCAAGGAATGGACAAGCTGAGTCCAGAAATAAAAACTTGTTGAAGATCATTAGAAGAACGTTGAAGCTAAACAAAAAGAATTGGGGTGAGTAACTGAAGCTTTTTGTTTGGGCTAACAAAATCACTATCAAAAGAGCTACTGGTAAGAGGCCATTTGAGTTGGTATATGGAACTCAAGCTTTGTTGCCCCTTAATTTGCAATTGTCTTTATTTCAGTTTGTTCAACAAATTGAAGATCAAGAAGTTAGTCCATATGATGCTTGAATCAATCAGTTAGATTGAGAAAGAAGAGCATCCCATCAACGACATGTGAAGTTCAGATAAAAGTTGAAGAAGTTATTTGACAAGAAGGTGACTCCAAGAGCTTTTAGCATTGGGGATCTTGTGCTATTATGGGATAGCATACATGAAGATAAGGGAAAGCATGGTAAATTTGATGCATTATGGATGGGCCCTTATTCAATTAATATTTGAATTGGTGAAAATACCTTCTTCCTAAAAGACTTAGACGGGGAATTGCTTGAATTTACTATTAATGGTAGGTATTTGAAACATTTCCTTGATTGATTTCTCATAATCAAGGTATACTCCATTATATAGTGTATAGTTCTTTGTTTTTTTCTACTTTTGTGTTTTTGTTCATTCTGGTCCTTGGTGACCTAGTTTTACTGGTTTCTTAGTTCATTTTTAGAGGGTGGTTATGGTTTCTCTACTCTGTAAGCTTATTCTTTGACTCCATTTCCCAATGGATGTTTTTGGCACTTGGTCTTCTCTATTTTTTCTTGTGACAACGTAGGAGTGCCCATCCCTGAGTCGGAGCCGATGTTGGTGTTCAATTTGGTCTCACCTTGTTTGTCCTTGAAATTCTCTAGTTTGCGAGCTCTGTCATGTTTTCTATCTCCCCATATTGATGCATGAAAACTATGTCCTCCATTAGGTTTCCATGATCGAGTCTCTTCCTTTGGTCGAGGATCACTTCAAATCCAAATTTTTTTACAGTTCCTCTGTCCATGAAAAGGTATGTAACTTGGGCTAAAACTCAGGTCTTTTCCTTCCTTTCATTTTCCACAATCAAATTTTTTCTCCTTATCATTTTTTTCTGAAATATATGTGGAAATGTGATTAGAAGTGGATTTTCGGATCACATTTGGGCCTTATATCATTTCCAAACTCTTTATCCATGAAGAAAGATTCATTTCCGGGCTCAAATGGTGATTTTCCTACATTTTACGATTTGATGAGTGTGTTTTTCCCCATCAAATTTACATCTCAACATCTATGGAAACATGGCCCTTTCTGGTTGGATGCGGCTCGATGGGGAACTTTGAAAAATCTAAGGCCCGATTCAACTCAAAACTTGTCCACATGGAGGGTCGGTGGTCATCTAAAAATTCACCTTTTGGTTTGGCCTTGGAGTTACGCCTGGGAGACACTTGGAGATTTCCACTACATTGCCTAGACTTTGACATTTTTTTTCATGCATCCAGTACAAATTTGGTGGACCATGGACACATGGAGCTCTAACACTCATTTGAGGATCTCGCCTTAGGGTCCCACCTTAACAATTGTGACAGGGAGACATGTGGAGGCTTTTACCTGGCTCCACTCTATACTTAAACTTTCCAAAGCAATTTTGAAAGGCTTGGGACACATGAAGGGACCGTGCCTATTTGGGGACTGGCCCCTAAGTTTTATTTTGAAGAAGCACCAGGAGGACATTTGGAGGCTTCTTCTCACATCTACCCTTGCTTGTAATTTTCAACGGCCAAGGAAAACTATTTTGAGACCCTAGACATATGGCGCCTTCTGCTGATCCTTCAACTTTTTAACAACTCTATCAGGATTGAGACACGTGGTGAGCCCACGCTTGTTTGGGGTCTCTAATTTTGGGGACCATGTCAAAGTGCACCATTGAGACATGTGGAGGCTTTTGCTAGCTCGCTTTTTTTCGAGATGTTTTCAAAGGCCAAAAGGTGTTTTTCTTGGGCCTAGGGCACATGGAAGGCTCGTGCTTGTTTGGAAACTTGCCCCTATACTTCTCCTTTGCAATTGCACCAAGGAAACATGTGGATGACTATAATATAAAGTAGATAAGGGGTAAAATCAATGGTTGTTGTGTATTTTACCTATTTTTTCCACCATTTTTGCTTCAAGACTCCTTTAGATGCGAATACGCACTGTTTTTCATCATTTTTGATGAAATTTCTTGTCATTTTTTTGCAAAGTGACATTAAATGGATTCGAACATAATTTGTGAGTGCAAGGTTTGTTAAGGTCAATATTTTGAAGTTGGAATTTCTTGAGCACTTACAAAAATGGGAATTACGAGAGAAGATAGATGCGGGAAGAATCAAAAAGAAAAGAGAGGGAAATGAATGAAATGATGGAGGTTGCAGTGTAAAGTATGAAAAGGTGTTGCCTCGAGGGTGAAAAGGATTACTATCATCCATATTTCATCCTCTGGGTAAAGTATTGGATCAGCCACGACCCCACATAGAAAGAACCAGAGAAAACATGTTTAAATCTTACAAACAGGTCGCAGAAGGACTCAACAATGGAATGGTGGGGCCTGTAAAAGACTAAACGACCCTATGCAAGAAGAAAGAGAAGAAACAGATCTATCGAGTGAATTCGTGTCTTAAATCTATTTAACATGTTACATGTGGGATTGGAAATAGAATAGTAGGGTCATAGAAAGAGGAGCAGTGTCACAGAGAAGCCAAGAAGAAAGAAAGAGAAGAAATGGTGAAGATTTGAAGTCTTCGGGCTCAAAACAGTTCAAAATGAGTCCAAAAATCAGCTAAGTATGGAGGAGATAGTAGAGGGAGCTACATGTTAGTATGACACTTCTCCAAATTTGAATCCAAAAAGGAAAGCTCAAATGAGCCCCAGGCTCCCACGTGTCCAGAGCCCCAAAATTACACGGCCACTGAAAAGTCTTCGACTCAGTGGGAGAGTGCCAAGTGTCGGCTCAACGTAATTCCAAAATGGGAGCCCAAGGTGGAGACTCAAACTTACGCCAGCCCTCCATGTAGCAAATAGTCAATAGAGGTCAAAAGGTGGATAGGGAAGGCCTTAAAAAAGGCTAAGTATAGAAGTATTGGCAGAGACTGGCACGTGTTCAAGCGGCGCATTTCCAAAGGTAAATCATAAAATCGAAGGCTCAAATAAGAACCACTTACCACATAGCCTAGGGTCTAAAAAGGTAAGATGAGTTGTTGAAAATTCTAAGAATCTACGAGAGGCTTCCAAGTGTCAACCCAACGCTCCTTCAAAAGCAAATCTTGATAGGATTTTAAGTGAGCACGAAGCCTCCACACGTCTAGTCTCAAAAAGGGGACAGAGTCAAGTTGAATAGTCAATGCATGATGGAAGGCCGATGTAGAGTGAAAATTTTCCAAAGCAGCGCTAGTTCAAGTAGAAGATTAAAAGGGGTTTCCAAGCAAACGCCAGTGCCGCATGTCCTTGGTCAAATAGATGATCCCGCCGAGAAAAGGACTTAGGAAAACAACATAAGGAAATTGAGAAGGTCATGGAAGAAGCCACGTGTTAGCCCCATGCCACTCCAAGAGAAAAATATAGAGGCTGCCCTCAGACATGTGCCAGCCCTCCACATGTCTCATATAAAAAATGGGCCTGCTTTCAAACTATTTTTCCCACCTTTTTGTATGGACCCGATACAAATTTCGAAGGGGCATATCTTTCGACTCGGGGCTTGAAATATAGAAAATATAACACTGTTGGAAATATGTTAGCCTCGTCTATGTCATAAAGATATGAAACTTTAAGTTTGGGGAGGTTAGGTGGGATAAAATGAAGAAAAGTTTTCTAGGCCATTAACGCAGAATCGATCTCTTCAACTATGAGATCTGGTTCGATTTTATCTGTTGGGAACAAGAAATGACATATTATGGCTAGATTTATAGAAGGAATTGATATTCAATGGTTGAGCTTTCAAAAATAGGATTGAATGTGTATCTCAGTGTGGTTGGAGTAGGATTCAAATTCTTCCCTCTTCTCTCTCCCATTCTTCCTATATATTGTAATAGAGGGGCACATTCAAATGGTTAGTCGTTTTTTTTTTTTTTTTTCCCTCTCCCTTTCTTCCTTAGGGTCGAATGCGGAGTCTAAGCCTCCAATTATGACTTATTAATGGAATTTTCTTGCCTCTTGCCCATTGATGGTGCACTATGTAACATTTTGGAGCAATAAAATCTATTTTGTGATGCATCTATCCATTCACTTATTTTGTTGTCTCTCCTTACCTCTCATTGTCGTAGGGTATATTGTGCATAATTTTGACATCTACATTACAGGTCTTGGGAGTTGTGTTTAATGGGTTTCAAGTGGTGTTCTATGTGAAATCTATCTACGGTCTATGCTACATTCTATCCACCCTCTCCTCTTCTCACCTCTCTCCATTTTAGGTAGTTGGGTCTGTGATCATCCACTTCATTTTTGGTGTATCACCTGCTAAGTCTAGGCTATTTCACCCCCTCTCTCTCTCTATCCCCTTAGATTTATTAGATTAGGATTAGATTAGCTTTCTGCATGGAGTAGCTTGTGGCAGGTATTTTAGGAAGAGGAACCAACCTTCTCTGAAGATTATTTCCATTTACAAAGTGCCAAATGTGGGGAAAAAACTCAATGTTATGCGAATCACACCAAATGAACTTGCCTTAGAAAATTAGATCTGACAACTCATTTGGGGGTGTTGTGATTTTGCACTAAAATTTTTGGCACGTCGGGTGGGACAAAATTGTTAGTGTAAAATCACAAAAACCCAAATGATTTGTCAGATCTACTTTTTTAAGGCAGATTCATTTGGTGTGATTCCAATAATATTGAGTTTTTTCCAAGTGTGGGACTTTTTAAATGCAAAAAATCTCTAGAAAAGGTTGGTTTTTCTTCCTAAACTACATGCTACAAGCTACTCCAATCAAGGCATAAGCTAATATAATCCTAATCCAACCATTCCAAGGGGACAGAGAGAGAGATAGAGGGTGAAAGAGCCTACTCTAAGCGTTGATACACTAGAAAAGGAAGTGGTTGAATCACAGACATGTTGCCCCTTCAAAGGAAAATCTTGATTGGGTTTTAAGTGAGCGCAGAGCCTCCACGCATCTCATTTCAAAAGGGAATAGGGTTCGAGTTGAATAGTCAAACACTGAGGTAGACCAGTGGAGGGTGTCAAGTGTCAACACGAAACCAACTCAAGAGAAAAATAAAAGGAAGGTTTTCAAACAAGCACTAGGCTGCTGCACATCCCCATCAAGATATATGACCCCACCGAGCAAGGAACTTAGCCAAAAATATAAGGAAATTGAGTAGGCCATGGAAGAAGCCAAGTGTCAACACCACACCACTCCAAAATCAAAATGTAGAGGCCACCCTCAGACATGCGCTTGCCCTCCATGTGTCCATTTAAAAAAGGGGACCCACTTTCAAACTGTTTTCCCACCTTTTGTATGGACACGATACAAATTTTGAAGGGCATATCTTTTGACTTGAGGCTCAAAATATAACAAATCGATGCCATTAGAAAGATCTAAAATTTTAAGTTTGGGGAGGTTAGTTGGGAGAAAATGGAGAAAAGCATTCCAAACAATTAACATAGAATATGATCTCTTCAACTACCAAATCTTATTCAATTTTATCCGTCGGGGAACTAGAAGTGACATATTGTGGGAGGATTTACAGAAGGAATTGATATTCAAAGTGGTTGAGCTTTCAAAATGGGATTCAATGCGTATCTCAGGGTGGTTGGAGCAGGATTCGAATTCTTCCCTCTTCTCTCTCCCATTCTTCCTATATATTGTAATAGAGGGGCACATTCAAATGGTTGGTCATTGTTTCTTTTTGCCCCCCTCTCCCTTTCTTCCTTAGGGTCGAATGTGGAGTCTAAGCCTCCTCTCATGGCTTTGTAATGGAATTTTCTTACCTCTTTCCCACTAATGGTGCACTGTGTAACATTTTGGAGCAATAAAATATGTTTCATGATGCATCTATCCATCCTTGGCTTATTTTGTTGTCTCTTCTTACCTCTCATCATTGCAGGTATACTGTACATATTCGATGTTGGTTGCAGGTCTTGGGAGCTATGTTTAATGGGTTTTGAAGTGGAATATATGTGAAATATATCTCTGGTCTATGGTGCATTCTGTCCACCCTCTCCTCTACTCACCTCTCTCCACTTCAAGTAGTCAAGTATTTGATTCAACCACTTCCTTTTCTAGTGTATCACCGCTTAGTGTAGGCTCTTTCACCCTCTCTCTCTCTCTCTCTCTCTGTGTCCCCTTGGAATGGTTAGATTAGGATTAGATTAGCTTTCTTACACTTTGGAGTAGCTTATGGTAGGTAGTTTAGGAAGAGGAATTAGGATTCTCTGGAGAGTATTTCCATTTACAAATTCCCACACTTGGGGAAAGAACTCAATGTTATTAGAATCACACCAAAATAATTTTCCTTAGAAAAACAAATCTGACAACTCATTTGGGGGTGTTGTGATTTTACACTAACAATTACCTGTCAGATCTAGCTTTGCAGAGCCTCCAGAAAATGATTAAAAAGGGGGATTTCTCACATAATGAGAATCATAATGATTAGAAGGATTGCCAAAAAGTTGTGGCATGACACCCTAGTCATTATTCAAGGTCCCAAGAAATGTGATCGAGTTCACAATTGGTCAACCTAAAAACTTTCGGATGTGAATTTGTTTAAAGTCACTTTCGAGGCAAATTAGTAACAAACAAAGTTCCCTCGAATATTCTTCTCTTTTGGGGGAAAATTGAGTGAGTAAAATGTACTAATTCAATTAGAATACTCTTGTAAATGGTTGGGGTTGAATTCTTAAGAGAAAATTCAAAAAAAAGTCTTCTTCTGAGAAACCAATCTAAGATAACTTGTTAATTTATTCTATTTTATATTTTCTATAATGTCAAGTTGGTTATAGATGTATATCCATTGATGAGCAACTGATATTGCTCTAGAATATTTCCCTACTAATGAATTTAAGTGATTTTGAAATTAATTTGTGTCAATCTTGGAGCAATTAGTGTCTCGATTTTTTTAGAGTGTCCGATTTGAGTGTCTGCAAATGGTTTCTTTCATTCCTATTGCAATCTTACATTGAAATATTTATGAAATCACACAGGATCTCGTCCCTATGATAGTTTAGTGTCATTCTCAATTTCATTTCAAGAAGATCCTTCATCTTGTGATGATAAATGATTCAAAATCACTCTAGTATCATTTGTTGATAAATATTATCTGTAAGTATTTGGGTGTACCTTAGGCGTGATTGATCATAGATTTTGGTGATTGATTGAGTATTTTAACTTGATCCTTTGTGTTAGATTCTCAAATATTGTGTGAAAATATGTCTGATCTGAGCCTCCATTGAAGCACATGTTCTGGTTGAAGGAACATCTTAACTATTCTGAAGCTTTCTGTTGTTGAGTTGTTCATTGTTGTGAAGTTTGTCAAAGATCTGGTATAATCAACTTTATCCTGCTTAATATCCCACCAAAATCATTCAAAAAACCATGAATCCATCCTGAACTACCCATGTTTTCCCCTTTATATCCATAAAGGAACACAATCTATTTACTAAAATATGTAGAACAATTAGGATTTCATAATGTCTTCAGTAACCTTAGGCTTTTTTTGAAAGTATCTCCATCATTTAGAAGTGACAACCTTAAGAGTTAAATTATGAAGTATTGATCATACTTTCCCAAGTTTTTCTTCATAAAATTTGTGCAAAAGAAGGATATCTCCATCTCCTTCATCAAACAGAGGTTACACTACGTGTCCTCTCACTATGGTCGAAAGGCACGGCCTAAAGCATCGAGATAGGTCAAATCCTCTTAAAGGTGTTATCCATCTCTCCAAAAATTTGAGTGACAAATGGCTAGTTAGATCTTATCCCCAGCTACAAAATGACACACATCATGATCTATCTATCTCTAAGATCCGTACCAAATCTATGATGCTTCTCAGCTTGAAAGGGAGAACAAATTTGGATACTAATGAGAACCTTTAAACAAAATTGATTCTCCCAAGAAAAATTAGAGATCCTTTTTGTGACTTGGAAATGGTAGAGTATGGATGGCTTCCACCCTTTCTAGATAAATTTTCATCCCCTCCTTAGACAAAATATTGCTGAGGATATTGCCTTTGTAATCTAGAAATGTACACTTCTTCATATTTAGAGACACACTAAATATCCTTCATCTTTGGAACACTTGCTTGAGGTGATGGAGGTGACTTGTTGCATTCTTTGAAAATATAGTGATTTTGTCTAAGTACACAAGAAATATCTTGTTTATTAATCACTTAAACACCATGTCCATAGTCTCTAGAATGTAGCTCTAAAATTTGAAACCCTAAATGACATTTTCCTATAAGCGTATGTGCTCCATTTTTTTAGTGAAGGATATTTAGAATTGGACTTCCTCTTTCACCATGTTTGATTGTAGCCCGAGTAGCCATCTAGAAATAAGAATATTTCTGAACCATCTACTACTTACAAGATTTTCTCTAGGGAAGGAAGTGGATAGTAGTCTTTGAGAGAATCTCTATTCAAGTCCCAAAAATCTACACACAACTCTGAGTTATCATTTTATTTTCCTAACCGACACTAGGTTAGCAACCCAAGAAGATTACTTGATTGGAAAAATAATTCTTTCCTAAATGATATTGTTCAGTTCCTTCTTCATGAGAGGCTCAATATGAGGGTTGAATGGTCTTTCTTTCTATGTAATGGGCTTAGCTTTTGAATCAGTTAACCAAAGTGTGTTGTTCCAACCTTGGTCTAATTCCTCTTAAGTCCTCATAGCTCCAAGAAAGGACATTTGGGAATTCATGGAAAAGATTTATGAAATCATATTTTTCTTGATCAGTACTTACTTTTCCCATTTGGAGTACTTTACCCTCTCCAAATGAAATGGGTTCTGAATCTTCCCCTTTGACTTGAATTTTTTTTTTCTCTTTCAAAAACTATTCATTAGGATTAAAGATTGACTCTAGAGTAACTAGGCCTTTCGGTATTTTTTTTTTCTCAGCTCGACCACTTAATAACCACACTATTTCTCCAATTTATCTTGATTCCTTGAAGATAACTCAAATTAATCTTGTAAGAAATTGATGATTTGATTATCACTTTTAAACACTTACAAACTTGTGTTGATGTCTAGAATAACTGGCCTTAAAACTAAATTTATATATGAGGCTGAGTTTGATATTTCATGATACTATCAACAACATCAAATGTTGCTCCAATTACTGAAATCTGTCTACGGCCTCATTCTTCCTCAGGATGGAAACAATGTTAAAAGCCTCAAAGTCTTGATGAGATCCTATACCTAATTTTTATAGCTCTTAAGAAGGTCATTTTTAGTAGCATTCAATACTCTAACATGATTTAAAATCACCTCACTATCTCTCGAACACCTATAATTTTTTTATACCTCTTTTCCTTGCCCAATGTAACCCATGGATTAATGCTTCATATTCAACCTGTGTTGTTTGAACAAGTGTATTGAAAATTGAAAGATGAGTAGATTTTACCTTAGGGTAACATACGCATTGCACCTCCTCCAACACCTTATATGCTTCTTGAATCATCAAAGAACAATTGTCATCATTCATTGGCATCTTTTTCATCTAGTTTTGTGATGCTAGGGAGAGGTGGGTTTTCTTCATGCAAGTAATAAATACCCAACTCAGTTTCCTCCATCTCCTTGTAATTGTCATATCCATGTCATTTTTTTCCCAATTCATCTAATGTTAAATCTGGAATGCCTCCAACTTTAGTACCTATTTCTGGAGTGCTTGGGAAATCTTCTTGATCAAAAGCTAAGTAATTGTCATTTATTAGACTTGGAACATGGGGTTAAACATGGAAGTTTGCAATTGGGTCCGACCTAATTATAGATTTGGATCCATACCTTGTTTCAAAAAGCATGTGGGACCAATCAGATTATAGGTACCTGTCAAACTTAGCCATGAAATCGGTTGGCAAGCATAAGGCAAAAAGTGGTGGTAGGTTAATTGCGATAAATCTTGTAACACTTCGTGACATTGCGACAAACATACGGTGTAAGGATTAATCCTTTGATGATTCCAACTATTGTCCTTTGTTGTTTTATACAATTGTACCACTCATTTAGACATAGTTTCATACTTTAGGCCCAATTGATCTGTTATTTTCTTCTGCATTACTAAACTTCTCACTCCTGAGTCAATCATGCAGTTGTGTATTAATTTATCCCCGACAATCAAGGATACATTAAAAGGTGGAGGATTTAAATTTTTAATTGGTTGCCCCCTTCTTACTACACTACAATAGAAATAATCTTTTCTTGGTTTTGGATGACATATTTGAAGTGGGCCAATTAGCCATGGTTGCTTGTAATAAATCATGTTGCCCTGTAATTTCGAGTGATTCCCACATGGAAATGCGGATAGTCATCTTCTTCATTTGATAAATAATGTTGAAAGGATGTAGACTATAATTATTTTGTTCTTTACTCGTCACAACCTTTTCCGCACATGAGCTTGTACATGGGATGTTATAACAGTGCCTTGGGCTGATTATGTGGATTTGGGGCTGTTTTTGCATTGTTGCGACTATGGGGAAAAATAAGAGGTTGAGAAACAATTGGATTGGAGAAATCCCCTTCCTCTATTTTTCTCTTCTTAGACCTTGCATTGGCTGCTACACCTTGAGAAGGAGCTTGATTCATATCCTATAAATCGTCAAATTTCTAGTTCACAAGTGAGGTCTTGCTTTGAGGTGTCTCTTGAGTAGGTGTTTGTTGCTTATTTTCTTCTTCATTTGTTTTTTAAGATACACCACCAATTTTCACAATTAATGTTTAGTTTAGAGCACTTTGTTGAATCAGTTTTCCTGATTATGGGGTTTTCTACAAGGGAAACACCATTCATATTCTTGTGCAATGTTATTTTGTACCAGAACCAAGGCCTTGGATGTTGAAGTTGTATTAGGATTGTATGGTTGAAATGGCCTAGCAGTTGGGGCTTGTCCTTGATTTTGAATTGCAGCTTGAGCTGGAGGTCTATTTGGCTGATATGGAGGCCTATTTTGTTGGGCTTGAGGTTGATATGGTCTGAATTTCTAGGCTTGATTCCTCTTAATAGTCACCAACTCATTCTATTGATTTTGTAGTTACTTCATGACATCCTATAGTTCCTTGGAAGTGCTAGAAGAAGTGGAGGCCTCACTGGAACTTTGATTTCTAGGGGCTGGAATGGGATTCAATTCAGGTGCTTGACTGATAGTGGGGTTTCCCATTTCTAGATAAAGAGGCATAGGTGGCCTAGGTGCAAGCACACATGCGAATTAAGTAATTCTCGGCCCTAATAGCAATGATGTAAGCTTCGGGTAGGGTTATTCCTCCCATAGACTAGATCATTATAGAGATGTCAAAATTTAGAGCTTTCAAAAATTATAAGAATGCACCTTACATTGTTGGCCTTACAGAATCGAACCCGGTCCTATGTCTGCTGAAATCAAAAATTAAAATCAGACATCTGTTCATTTGGAGCCCTCTTGATTGTAGTCAAGCTGCTCTAAAAGTGATAGGTTGTTCACCCTTTCTCTAAACTAGTTTCAAAGTCCCAAACACAACCCGTTCTAATTGTTTATTGACCCAATTGTTAGGCCCCTAAACCACTGCAAGGATTTTCCTTTGAGAGAGGAGGCAAGTAGCCTAATGGTGACATCCATTTCATTGATCTCGTAAATGGAATAGATATTTTCAATCTACGGAATATGATCACTAGGAGTTGTGTGGTTTTATCTGGTGAAATATGGGATATTCTTCAATACTATGACTACGATTAGATTTTGGGCATTGAGGGCGAGTGGGATACTACCCGTGAAATTGACAAAGGGATTTGGTGGTGCTTGTTGAGCCATTTTTATTTGCCTAAGGACCTTAGTGGATTGGAGAAAAGGTCTACCAGGTGGAGGTGTTGATAAGGTTATATTAGGTGGAGATGGGGATCTTTGTACTCTTCTTCCTCTCCTTCCTTTTCCTGGAGGTAACTACAAATACTCAAAGATACCTTCTTCTCTTGTCATTGATAGATTTTTATTCTTCTCATGAACATGACAGACTTGGAATACTACACCACTAATTTCTTCTCTTGGGTGTCATCGGATGTGTTGAGATTAAGCCTCCAAAGGCTAGAGTTTTACTTTTGAGCATGGTTTTTATCTTGGGTTTTCTTGATTTTTGAAGGGGTAGCAACCTAACTAAACCTCAATATGATGGGGTTTCTAGGATACACACAGATGTTAATGGATGTTGTGTGATATTGTACTCGTGAGGAAAATGAATAAGGATTATTCCCTGCAAGAAAGCCTATAAATCAAATTATTTAAACAAAATGATGTTAGTTAAATATTTGGGAACATTACACCGGAAAAAGTCAATACGAGAGAAGACCAAAGAATTCCTTCAAAGGATATCAACCTGCTCAAGAAAAATTAAGTTTTTATTGATAATAATAAAGTTGTGATACAATATAGTAAAGTGAAAGTATGACCAACTAATGTCACTTATTTAGGTGGACATATACATAAGAAGATTAATGACAAGCTTAGAACCAAAGATCAGATTCTTGATCCATATACAAATTTTTAGAGAAGTTGGACCCTACAGAACCAACTAGGTCCTCCTCCTCCATGAAATAAGAATTAGGTTTAGAAATGAAATCCTCTACAAAGAAGTCTGAAACTTCTTCCTGGGTATCATAGATATGTGTAAGTTTGGTGTTAGTGTCGAGGATGTTGATAAAACTATTGGTGTCAAAATATGAAGCAATAAAATAGTCCTCTGGTATGTCTAAATTAGATTCATAGTTATGCTCATATTATGCAAGGTCTTCTTGGAGCCTTTAAGCCTTGTAATATGCATCCCAAATGCCTCACTTGCTTCTTGGATATGTTGTGTTTATGCAAAAATGGATTCTAGAAGATCAAAAGGTGTAGCTTGAATTGCATAAAGCTCTAAGTCATGAAGCATCTTGTATTACTCCCAGTAAAAATGATGATAGATAACGGGAAAAGAGACAATGTCAATGAAGGGTAATTACAATGACCTAGGGCCATCGAAATCACCATGCCGAGAAACAAGTTAGAAAATAACATTAAAAAACCAAAAAGGTTAGGTAGATTATATGAAATAAGTAATAAAAGGATATTGGATAGGAATCACCAGCGATCAAGCCAATCACTTTTGGTTGTTATTAATTTTAATAGTCTACAAAGAAAAAGAAAAATACTTCATTAGAATATGATCTAAAGTAATTCTCAGAGCATATATGGTATGATAATTGAAATATGATCAATGTTACCTATTATTACTGACCAAAATAAAAAAATGAAATGATTACCTTGTGGTAGTGATCAATTGGATATAAGATGAACAAAGTTGATTGGACAATGAGAGCGGATGATATGACGATCAAATTGATGATTCTAGAGCATCGTAATGATGATAGAGCTTGATTGAAAGTGATTGGAATCTAAAATAAATAAGAAAGAGAAACATTTACTTGCAACACACAAAAATCCTCCCCAAAAGAGATCTAGAAACAAGTTTATATATATCA
The DNA here is from genome assembly GCA_018340775.1 of Taxus wallichiana var. yunnanensis. Classification (NCBI taxonomy): domain Eukaryota; kingdom Viridiplantae; phylum Streptophyta; class Pinopsida; order Cupressales; family Taxaceae; genus Taxus; species Taxus wallichiana. Next base: position 699,382,175 of record CM031244.1, read on the forward strand.
CCGACGATCGGTCAAATCCTTAGTGATTTTGGGAAATCTTAGTTAGGTTTCGAAAAGGAGTGATTTAATTTCTATTTCCAACTCGATTTTGGAGGATTTCAAAGTGGTTAAGAAAAGAGATGGGAGAGAATTGAACTTAGGCCAAGTTAGTTAGGATGAGGATGTGAGTGATTTTAGAAGGTTTTTATTTTTAAGTTAGTTCTAACTAGTTAAGTGTGGAGAGGTGGTTAGGGATAAGTTAGGGGTGGTCTAGTGATATTTTTGGAAGGTTAGTAAACTAATTAGTTAGTTATAACTAGTGAAGAAGTGTTTGTTAGCATGGTGACATGTGAGGGTGAGATGTGAGGTTACTTATCTATTTTAATTTATTAATTAGACTTAGGGGTATGGTGATACATATTAAATAAATCTAATGAAATGGAACCAATGGGTGGTTTAACATTATGGAGTATCGTAAACCGTTTATTTTTATTGTAAATGAGCTTGAGATAGTGATAAAGAGGGAGTGTAGATTTTGATTTCTACATTTGCCCCTTTTTTCAGGCAATTTTGGAAAATCGTTAGACAAAAGTGATGAGAAGTGTTGTGTTGGCATGGGTGATTCTACTATAGTGCAATACAGTGAACACCAGTGTTTTTTTTTGAAGGTTTCCCGAATTGAAAGGGGGTATAATGCTGGGTACCAGAGAATAAATTGACAGGGTGGCCAAAGGGCTTAATGCCTGTATGCGTATGACTCTTACTAGGTAAAATTGTTGAGCAAGAAAACCAAGTGATGGGTGCTAAAAGGCTCGTCTCCCATGTAGGCGAATAGTAAATCGATTTTGACGATGTCAATTTGGTCAAATGTTTTGAAGGCTAAGACTATTTTGAAAACATGGCACACTTGTGCGAAGAGTGAAAATAATATGGTTTCAGGAAATGTAGACAAAAAGGCCAAAAATAGACCAATTGCAGGTGATTGTAGAAAATTGTTGACTATTAGAGAAATCACCTGGTGATTGCGCCATATTAGAAAGGGTATAAATACACTAAAGTTATTTTGTGTTTACCACATTGCATTTCATTTTTTTGTGGTGACTTGTTAGAGTGTGAGAAAACATGTTTTTGAGGCAAAAGGAGTGTGGAAATGACATCATCAAGTCAGAAGCGGAAGACCATATTAGCTGAGGTGAGTTTTTAACCATTTTTGTTTTCATTTTTGTGATTTTGGTGGCCGGTGCCATATTAGGGCACGCATAAGCCCTAAGTTTTTTTAGCGGGGATCACTAATGATTCATCCAATCACTAGCGATTGAGGTGAATCACCAACGATTCACCTGTTATAAAAATAGTTTGTATTTTGAAGGGAAGGTTTAAAATTTTGGTGAAAGTTTTTGATTCAAGATTTGTTTTTATGCATGATGTATGTTAGTGTTGATGTTTATAAGATGATTTTTTGTTTTGACCTCTTATTTTTCAACTTTATTGTGAAGGTTTTGACGTTTTTAGTGTGTTTGTATTTTATAGGTGGATGCAAAGTTGACCATCGAGATCGTATACCTCTGATGTTAGATGAGGTCTAAGAGGATTTTTCTGATGTGGACTGGGAACACTTAGAGGTAGTGAGGTTTGGTGGCATGAGGTTTTATAGGTAGATCCATAGGTGCCACAATTTGATTCTAGCTTTGTTAGAGAGGTGGAACCCTTCCACCAACACCTTCTGGCTTCCTATAAGGGAGATCACTATTACCCTAGAGGATATTCATAAGATTACGAGACTACCAGTTAGAGTGCGGACTATCTATTACATCTAAGAGGAGGAGAGTGCATATACGATTTAGAGGGTGTATGGAGGGTATGCAGGATGTTAGTTACTCATCAAGATATTTTGATTACCATGCACTATATGATGCTAGGAGAGAAGGTTTTCCAGGGATAACCATGATAATGTTAGGTATTTCATGTTTTTATTGCAGATTCAATAGGTGGTAGGTTCTCTTGGATGACGATAGGTGTAGTTACAGAGATGATGGAGCACCGTACATGCGGTTTTGAGTGGGATCCTACCTTCTTTGGATTAGACTTTTAAAGATTTATTGGTTTGGAATTGCCACAAGCATTATGGGATTAATGTCATATTTTTACTATAATATTAGACACATGAGAATATTTCTATTTCTCGTCCATAGGGGTTTCTAGTAGGTAAGTGCACCAAGATGGTGGGCAATTAAGTGGACATAAAAACCCAAAGTTTAGGTACCACGCTGTACTATTTTTATAGGCTCAGTGATTTCTGAACCTAAAACTACGATCATGTTTTATAAATGCAAGCTTGGTTTAAAACCACTCTCATGGTTTTAAACCATGATCGTGATCCTACGAGACAAAAAATATAGACCGGTGACTCCTTCATTTCCCTCATTTTTTCTTTCCAACCGCGATTTATTCTACACCTTTGGCTCTCACACTTTGAATACCCCCTAACAATTACTCTTCGGACTTGTGGATCAAGATAGTTTCAACCATGCCGCCAAGACAAAAGGGTAAGCCCTCATTTTTTATCAATTTGTTTGCATTTTAGGTTTTTTTGTGATTTTCATGGGTTTTTCAATTTTTTCTTTATGTATACAATTTTTTGTTTTGTTAGTTTCTCGTGCAAGCTTGTAATCTTGCTAACCATCAAAATATTCCTCAAAACCCTTAAAACATTCCAAAAACCCTCCTCCAAACATAGATCCACCTCATGTGGCTCCTTCTATCCCCACGGAACCAAGAGGAACACAAGTTGATATCATTGGAAAAATCTGACAAAATAAAATTGCCATTGAGAACCTTATTTAGAATATAAGACAAAATCATGCCACAAATCTGTCTGGCATGACTTTAGCCAACACATTGCAAACATTGATTGGTGAAGTTGACTCCATAACCAACCAAATAGATACACGGAATACCTTTAGAGGTGATTGTAGGTAGTGGTATGCAAATAAATTATCCCATGCGGTCATAAAAGAATTTTTTTGGAAAAGACCACATTTGTGCATTATTTACTGACCCAAGAACCAATGCCCCCCGTAGTTACTTACAAATGGTTCCCAATCCATTGGTGCCACAATGACTAAATCAAGAATTTTTTTGGGACCGATGGTGGATGATTTTGATTATCCACCATGCAACAACAATGAGGTTCCCCTCTATTTTTTGAATAAATTATATTGCAAGTTCATGCTTAATGAGGTCTCAAATTATTTTGACTTTTTGATTTTTATGGGTGAGGTGGTGGCTCTACATAGAGTAGACCTGGTGCATGTGTAGGTCAACCAAGGATCCCCCATTCCCAAAACCCCCATTGCCTTTAGTTATCCCTCCTACATTGAAGGAGGTTGTGGAGATTGACACACTACATGCATTGAGGGAGCTCACTAACACTCTGACCCAGCATAGTGAGCAAATTGCATCTGGTGATGTTGGTGGAGGTGTCAGTTCTAGCGCACCACACCACTGTGGATCATGTGGTGCCATATGCACTGTGGGCAAGACATCATTTGCTGGATCACATAATTTCCTTTCTATAGATGAGATGATGTTGGATGATTTTGGAACCGGCGTAACGGATCTTGGTCTTTCATAGGTAAATGTCAAATAAATATTTAATATATATATACAATAGTTTAATTCATGTTTGAGATTTTAATATATATGTATTTCATTATACGTTATGTACATACATGTAAAAACTAATTTTTTATTTTATTTTAAATAGCAAAATCCAAAGTGAAGGAAACATTCGGTGTCGACATGCTAGCTCTTTACTTGCAATTTGGGCATGTTACAAATGTAAGTTTCAAGTTGTACTTAAATTTCAAATTTCATTTGATTATGCGCTTTTATTATTATAATGTTTCACTGTACATGCACATATTAATATATGTTTGTCTTTTATACGTGTAGGATCTGGCGGGTCATCATCTACTCTGCGGGAGGCGAGGCTATTTGCAAGTTGAGGCCTCACATGACTTTTACGCATGTTAGTTTCTCTTTACACTTTGGTTCTAATTGTGGAAGTTTCCGTGGATTATGCTTTGACTTTGTTATTTGGTTTTCATGTAGATTAATATTGATTTGTACATGTTTTTTGTATAGCTTATGACTGCCAAAGAGACTCCTCCATATATGCAGACTATGGAGGCTGTTGTATATACTACCATAACATCTGCAGATCCACTAACTAAGGTACAATTTTTCAAATTTGTTAAATTTATTTAGGAATTATTTCTTATTACTTAAATCTACAATATCAAATTTTGTACATGAAATATTTAATTTGAAATTTAATTATTTGTATGTAGCTTACCTCTCACGAGTCTACTGTTGTCCCTCATGCCATGCATCAACAAAAAATTCATAGGGATCATGCCATTGCGGTAAGATTTCACATGCATTTTAACTAAATTCTAAGTTTCTAAATTTTGAATGTATATTAAAAATATGGGTGTTAAAGACTTGTTGTTTATGAATAAGTAGGTTATCTTGCAAGCCTACTTAGAGACACCTAGGACCACATGGATGAAATATGTAGTGGCATCTCCCTCCACTACATCCCCAAGTCATGGACATGCTACTTCTAGCAGGCGAAGAGAGGGAAGATGTTTCATGATTTGATTCATAGGACGTGGATGTACATAGATATATATATAGGCCAGCCTGGACCTAGTTCATGATTCTTCATAGGACATTCTATATAGCCTTATGCAGCCGCGTGTGGTCTTATATGTACGACACACTTGGTTCGAGATGTACACATGTTATGAACTTATATTTTTAGAGATGTGTGTTCAACACACTTAGTTTGATACATTATATATCCATGTGTTGGTTTTCATAATGATATTACTTCTATGTTTGATTCGAATTCATTGCACATGATATCCTTCTATGTATGTATATTCTATGTAGATTAATTCTATATGTATGTTTGATTTAAAATTAAAAAACTATGGTGCAACATTAAGAAGAAAATAAGCATATATCTCATGTACCATATTCTAATGCAATAATAAGTTTTATGTATGTTATGACATGTGCATGTCAAGGACTAAAATTTCACATGTTGTTGGAGTTGTCGGTAGATTTTAGGAAAATCTAAGTAGAGAACATTGTTCAACGAGTGAAGTGGGAGTTTCACTACTTGTGAGGAAAAATAAATTATTGTATCACCTATAACAATATTGGTGATTCAATTTTGGATTTTGATTCATATTTTGTAAGTGATTTGGAAAAACAAAGATCAACTTCTAGTTATGCTATTACACTTGTAACTGGACCTATCTGTTGGATTTCAAAGCTTCAAAATATTACAATTTTTTAAACTACTGAGGTAGAATATGTAGTTTCCTATCATAGTTGTCAAGAGGTAATTTCGGTAAAAAATTTATTGGATGATTTTTGAAGATATCAATAGAAGATGAAGGTATTGTGTGACAATCAAAGTGTTATTTAATTATCCAAGAATCTAGCTTATCACAATAAGACAACATATTTTAGTTAAGTATAATCTGTTATACATGTTATTGATGAAGGGATAATAGCACTTGACAAGGTACAAACCATAGAAAAATTTGTTGATATTCTCACAAAACTAGCATTATTATAGAAGAAAAAATGGTGTTTATCTTCTATTCATTTACATAAAATGCTATGACTTGGTCGTGTAATATATAAAGTGGATTGGTTATCAAGGTGGATATTATAAGATATGTGACAACAAAGTTAAATTTTATATCCCTTTGTACGAAAATAATTTTATCTCACTTTCCAAAGTTGAAAAAGTTGTAATTGTTGAAAAAGTTGTAATTTTTGAAAAATTTGTAACTGTTGAAAAATTTGTAATTGTTGAAAAAGTTAAAAAAGTTGTAATTGTTGAAAATTTTAAAAATGGTGGGTTGTGGCACCAAACCGACTGCATGGACACATCAGGTGGCCAAGTGAATGCTAGAGGAGGTGTCGTTTTGGTGCGCAACAACGTCGTTTCTTCCGGGTTACCTCGTTCGGGCATAGTCCCTCAAGAACCCTGAGACCAAAAAATTGTTCAACTTCGACGGGTGACTACACACACTCCGTGGCACCTAGAGATGTCTCATCTGATCCTACACCTTAGCGTAGGGACCCTATACAATAGCTTGTCTTAGATTTTTTCCTTCTTAAATTGGTGCTCTCACTGCCCTATTGTTTGTAAACATTTTGAATAGTGTAGTTTGAGACAATATAATTTGTCACAAACAATATATTTTATAAATGGTGGGTCATGGAACCAAATTAACTATATAGAAACATCCTGGGTGGCTAGGTGAATGCTAGAGGAGGCATAATTTTGGTGCATGACAACATCGTTACTTCCAGGCTACGTCATTTGGGTGGAGTCCTCAAGAGCCACGAGACCAAAAAATCATTCAAATTCGATGGGTGACTACGCACACTCCATGACACCTAGAGATGTCTTGTCTAATCCTACACCTTGGTGTAGGGACCTCTACAATAGCTTTGTCTTAGTTTTTTCCTTATCCAATCGGTGCTCTCACTGCCCTATTGTTTGCAAACGTGCCAAATAGTGTAGTTTGAGACAATGTAAGGCTGTCAAACGATATATTTTGTAAACAGTGGGTCATGGCACCGAACCGACTATGCAGACATGTTTGAGTGGACAAGTGAATGCTAGAGGAGGCATCATTTTTGTGCGTGACAATGTCATTTCTTCTGGGCTACCTCGTTGGGCGGAGTCCCTCAAGAGCCCTGAGACCAAAAAATTGTTCAACTTCGACGGGTGACTACGCACACTCTGTGGCACCTAGAGATGTCTCATCCAATCCTACACCTTGGTGCAAGGACCTTATACAATATCCTATCTCAGTTTTTTCCTTCTCCAATTGGTTCTCTCGCTGCCCTATTGTTTGCAAACGCGCTGAATAGTGTAGGTTGAGATAGTATAATTTGTCAAATAATATATTTTGTAAACAATGGGTCATGGCACCAAAGCAGACTATGTGGACATGTCCAAGTGGTTAGGTGAATGCTAGAGGTGGAATCATTTTAGTGTGCAACAATGTCATTTCTTCTGGGCTACCTCATTCAGGAAAATTCCCTCAAGAGCCCTAAGACCAAAAAAAGTTTCAACTTTGACGGGTGGCTACACGCATTTTTGACACCTAGAGATGTCTCATCCGATCCTACACCTTGGTTTAGGGACCCTCTATAATATCATATCTCAGTTTTTTCCTTCTCTAATCGGTGCTCTCGTTATGCTATTGTTTGTAAACGCACCAAATAGTGTAGTTTGAGACAGTGTAAGGTTGTGAAATGGTATATTTTATAAACGGTGGGTCACGGCACCGAACCAACTACGCGTACACATCTAGGTGGCTAGGTGAACGCTATAGGAGGCATTTTTTTAGTGCATAAACGCGTCATTTATTTCAGACTACCTCATTCGGGTAGAGTCCCTCAAGAGCCCCGAGACCAAAAAATTGTTCAACTTTGATGGATGACTATGCACACTCCATGACACCTAGAGATGTCTTGTCTAATCCAAAATCATGGCGTAAGGACCCTCTACAATATAATGTCTTAGTTTTTTCCTTCTCCAATTGGTGCTCTCACTGCGCTATTGTTTGCAAACGTGTCGATTAGTGTAGTTTGAGATGGTGTAAGGCTGTCAAATGGTATATTTTGTAAATGGTGGGTCGTGGAACCAAACCAACTGTACAAAAACATCTCGAGTAGCTAGGTTAATGCTAGAGGAGGCATCATTTTGGTGTGCAACAATGTTGTTGATTTCGGGCTACCTCGTTTGGACGTAGTCCCTCAAGAGCCCTGAGACCAAAAAATCATTCAACTTCGACGAGTGACTACGTGCACTTTATGACACCTAGAAATGTCTTGTCGATCCTACACCTCAGTGTAAGGACCCTATATAATAGAATGTGTCTATTTTTTCCTTCTTCAATCATTTCTCTCGCTGCCCTAGTTTTTATAAACACATTGTATAGTGTAGTTTGAGACAATGTAAGGCTATCAAATGGTATATTTTGTAAACAATGGGTCATGGCACCCAATTTGAATGAATGGACACATCTAGATGGCCGGTGAACACAAGAGGAGTGATTGTTTTGGTGCATGACAACATCATTTCTTCCAGGCTACCTTGTTTGGGCATAGTCCATCAAGAGCCCCGAGACCCAAATATCATACAACTTCGACGAGTGACTATGCACACTTCGTGGCACCTAGAGATGTCTCGGCCGATCCTACACCTTAGATTAGGGACACTATACAATATCCTATCTCTATTTTTCCTTATCCAATCGGTGGTCTCACCGACCTATTGTTTGTAAATGCGTTGAATAGTGTAGTTTGAGATGGTGTAAGGTTGTCAAACAATATATTTTGCAAACAATGGGTCATGGCACCAAATTGACTATGAGGACACATCCGGGTGGCGGTGAATGCTAGAGGAGGCATCTTATCGGTGCATGATAACGTCATTGCTTACAGGATTCCTCGTTTGGGTGGAGTACCTCAAGAGTCCCGAGACCAAAAAAATGTTCAACTTTGATGGGTGACTATGTGCACTCCGTGGCACTTAGAGATGTCTTGTCTAATCCTACACCTCAAAGCATAGGGACCCCGTACAATAGTCTATCTCAGTTTTTTCCTTCTCTAATCGGTTCTCTCGCTGCCCTATTATTTTGAAACGTGCCGAATAGTGTAGTTTGAAACAGCGTAAGGTCATTTTTGTCAAATGATATATTTTGCAAACAATGGGTCATGACACCGAACCAATGCATGCACACGCGTAGGGATGGTCTTATAAAATCTTGGGAGGCATCATTTCGATTCTCTAAGCTCCAGGTCCTTGGGCTACCTCCTCTGGAGCCAAGAACCCCCTCCACAGGTATATAAATCATTGTTAATTTCTTCTCTTTTCTTTTAAAACAATGAAAGCTTCTCTTAGCTTTGAGAATTTATAATTCTCTACTAACAAAGATTCAAGCACATGAAGGTGTAAGCTTTTCGGCACCATTAACCTACATATAAAAGTGTTAGTCAAAGAAATTTAAGTTTCAAATCAAAACCATACTAGATATATACAAAATACACAAATTAAATAAAATATATGAACTTAAATTTATCTAACAAATTTATATATACCAAAAAAATTATATATACTAGACATGAGCATTGTAAATTCATTCCAATGAACCATCAGGATCAAATCTACTCTGAATAGTAGATAGGATTGCTTCATGATCTAACTCTTGAACCTTCTAAAGAATCTTGTTATTAGGCCTTCCTTGATATCTATACAGCTGAATATTTGTCGCTAGAACTAGATGCGAATATAAGAGTATTTTCCTATGTGTCTCAAAGTCTTCAAACACCCAAATAGAGGAGTTTTTTAATGGATACCATGAAGTCAAGTTCCAGTAACTACCACTGACCTTTTAGGGTACTCAATATCTTCGCCATCTATAACAAGAGAAGTCAACTTCTTTCTTTCCTTGATGTAATGACATAAGAAATAGTCTTTTCCTTCTTTATTATCTTCTATCGCAATAACTACAAACACATGTCCTACAAAAAAAAAGGTTTCAACTCAAATTTAAATTGTACATATTAAAATTTCAATCAACATAACTCAAGTACAAAAATGTAAATAACAATAAATACCTTGTTGCACCAAAATCAAAATTTCATCAAAGTCCTTGGATGTTGTAACTTCATCTACAGAAACAAGTCATAATGTTTATGGAGGTTGATAACTACTAAGCGGAGGTAGAGGCCTACAAATCCATCAATCGACCCATTCTTGTGAATCACACTCAGCAGGTGACAAATTTGATACAAGATGCACAAAATCATGTCAACTTTATTGTCCATGTGGCCCACAAAGTAGCGTGTAATCTACAAAATGAGTGCATATCACTTTGGACCCAAAGTGAGTGTCATACAATCCTCGTAGTTAACAATTTGTTGTTCCTCTATCAACCAAAAATATCTGCAAACCATGGAAATTTCTTGAAAACCTAAGGCCATGTTGTCAATACACCATTCCACTATGATCTTTGCATCTTTCAATTTAGCGCCATCTTTGTACTTCAACTCTTCTCTTGCAATATCTCTTTTCACACATGCCCCTGAACCGTCATGCTCTCCTTTTCCATGTCCAACCCTAGTGAAACTCCAAATATGTTGCCCACCCATCTTGGCATGCATCCTTTCTCATCCAATAAAACATTTGTGCATTCTTAAATTGAGACGTGTAATTATTTGACCACATATAATGTTCTTTGAAGTGGATGTCCCTATCATAAAAGTTTCCATAAAATAACTGGAAACACCCTTGCATAAATTCAGTAGAATGAGTATGATCATCACCGATATAAAAGTGGTACTCTCTTAAAAAAATTCAATCATTCGTTGTACTGTCAGGAGAATGTATAAATGTTATATGCACAAAAATGATAACTTCTACTAAGTTGTAATATTGTGATTAAACCTCCATTTGTGGTTGCAACGTGTAATTCTCTACAAAATCGACTACTGGAACAATAGTACCAATAGGAAATGTGTCTTTACATATCTTGAACTATTCATCCAATCGTCGAGCTATGTGTGTATGCCTAGCATACTCATAAACAATTTCATCCATAAATTTTCTCATAAATTGAAAAACAGGCATATGTTCTGTAACTAGCTCACACTGTTTGGACTTTTTTCCAACTTTCAACTGGTATGCAACTGATTCATATTTATTAAACTCAACTAAATTATTTCCTATTGCACCTTGAATTTTCTCATGGATGCAACTTTCCAATTTAGGTAATCCGCCACATGTACCACAACTTCCATCTAAACAATCCTGACTATAAAAAAATTGTCCAACTTCCTTTTCACAAAATATCATAGGAATGAAATCCCTAGAATATTGGTGGAACTTGAATACCACATTGTGATAACATAGTTTTAGAATGCAAAATATAACAAATACATAAAAATTTAGCATAATGCATAGCAAATTCAACATGTTGCCTATAACAACAAGTGAAGTGCGAGTGTGGTTGATTTTCACATAGAATGGTTTTAACATTTCAAAACAATGTTGACTAATTTTATTTTCTAGATGCTCTTGTTCAAACTTACGAAAAATTGAGTTTAAGTCATATCTAAGAAATTTTTAGGTGTGGTTCACGATTAATGGAACCAACTCTCCATTTTACAACATCTCTGTATTAGGTGAAACTCTAGTGTTATCTTGCCAAAATTGAATAGCAACTTCTCTTATAGCATCGTATTATATTTTTCCTTATGTTGTGCTCTATCAGAAAATGCCCAAAAATCGGTGTTATTGAGTGATTGAAGGATATTACATCTTTCAATTGCTTTCATTAGATTTTTCAATTAACTTGTAACATTCAAATTGTTTGCATAATCAAATGTTGTTGTTTTTTCGATTCAATTACAACACTAGTAACAAGTACACGTCTCACAATATTACTATTCCTATTACATCTCTTGACACCAACAATGTGATATGTATCATGAAGGTTTTCAACAATTGTAGAGGTTTGATCACTTATATTAGATGTTGTCAATCCTAAGGTGTTTAATGTAGGTCTAATTTTATTCAATTTCATCAAACTAACCAACAATCGACATCTTTGAGAATCATTGAAAATTTCAAAATGATTATCCCAAATTTTAGTGGCTTTTCTTTTGATTTTCTGTTCAGAAAGTTTGTCACATATTGGTTTCAAAATGTTTTCATCAATTTCAATAAAATAATTAGGTTTCTTATGGAAAATCTTATGAGGTGTTTTTGTCAAATTTTGTTTGTCTGATTTCAACTTGAATTTCTTTATTCACATTTTCATTGTCTCCTTCAATTTCAACATTTTCTATATCATGAGTATTTAATTCTTCTTCAACATTGACGGTAAAGACATCTTCATCACGAGTATTTAATTCAACTTCAACATTGTGATGTAGTAACATTACTTGGTTTCTCATTGCTTACAATAGTAGGGGTTGAAGATGAACCTCTTCTTGATTCATGAAGATTCTGAATTCACTCAGCATTTTCAAATTTTTTTGGTGTTTTTACTTAATGACTTCCTTTTTGACTTTGTTTCTTGTCTTCCATGATGTTTTACTTCCGGTGATAAGAAAAACGTGTAGAAAATGACAGTAATTTTATAGTAATTCGTATGGTAAAGTCAAACAAGAAAATCACATGGTAACTAGAACATTGGGATGAGTATAAATATGATTTATAAACCATGATTACACGTTATAAACAAGTGCTCACGGTTTATAAAGCACAATCGCAGATTCTTGTTTAAAACCCACAATCGTAGTTTATAAACTGCGAACGTGGTCCTATCTCGTATCTTCAAATCTGACCCTAAGGCTCAAGAAATATTTGTTTGTCCCCAACCAAAGCTATGGAAGGTCATTATGAAGTATAAAGGTTAAAAAAACTTCAAATTTTCTCTTCCGAAACTTGAACCATGCTAAAAATTGAAAAAATTTCACAAAAATGGTGTCATTGCGTAGGGAGACTATTAGCTTCATAGAAATATTGATTTCAAAGTGAATAGAATAAGATAAATATCATTTTATAATTTTTACTAACAATAGGTCTTTAAGACATTTTTTCCCGTGAATGTTCATGTCTACATTTAAGACTGCAAATTTTGTTTCGCTTATTAAAATGTTGCAAAAATTATACCATCCCAAGTGTGGAGAAATTCTATACACATTAAAAATATATATATTTGATTTCGATATTTTTTGATATAGTTATGGTGGGCAAATAGAAAGCACTCCATTTTCTAAATCTTTTAGACCACTTTCATGGAAAAAATCATAAAAAAATATTGTTCAAAAAATACAAAATAAAATCCATCCCAAGATAGACAACTACATCTAACTTTTCACCAAAAAAAAAAACAAGATTTGGTCATCCAAATCGTGGGCAAACGAACTACAATCTTATAGGTTTTTTCAAAAACAAAAACCAAGTCATATAATTTTAAGTGTTTAATATAGCTAAACTTGTTCATTTTTTTAAAAATTACTATTTTAGAAACTAGATTTTGGATGCTACGATTCATATTTATATAATTTTTCTAATTTTGAGTGCGCTTATTGCTAATAATCCCTACAAGTTGATATTTCATTGTTTTTTGCAATATGGCGTCCACGTATGACCCCTTTTTTGTCCACAAACTTGGTGCACTTACCCTAGTGTTATTGATGTGAAGCACCCTATTTTTATGAGGTGGACTTAGTGTCTTAGTCGGGCTAGGAAGGAAAAGGTGTATACTTCTTACAAGGGCTTAATATCATGGCTTGGTGGGTGATGTGATCTGGAGGCCATATGTGGATTTTAATGATTGGACTTAGTTCCCTCATGACTTGTGTTTATAGCAAGATATCCTGGATTCAGGGTCAAAGAGTCAGGGAGGATGAGTTGTTACATTTTAGTCGAGTCTGGAGAAAGTTTGGTCTTGTTCAAAGTATACCTACAGATCTAATTTTGTATAGATGAGAGGATGGGGAAATAAAGACCCCACAAGCTATATTCATGAGGCTTATAGTCATTGATGAGTAGACGGGTGCCATATGTCCAGATGAGGATGATCAAATGGTTCTAATTGATGATCTAGGGGTGATCCATATTTTTCTACATGGTGGGCTCGATTATTGAGGTGTTTTGAAAGTGTGTGGGCGGTAGAGAGGGATACACAAGAAGTTAGATGATTGTATGTTCATGGGAAAAGAGGAGCACATGATGTAGAGGAGGTGATAGATGAGAGGGATGATGTTATAGCCACAAATGTTGTATTAATGAAAACCGATAATGCAATAGTGGAGACGGAGAGGGATACCGCTTAGAGAGAGCGAAATGATCTAGCAGGAGTTTGGGATAGCCTCATCACATAACAGGATGGTCTAATAATTGAGCATGATGGATTACAGATATAGCTTATATATGTATCTTCCAATAGATACAGTAAAAGGGACAAATAAATACATTCAAGAAGGTCTTAGGGATCACGGGGCCTTCCATTTCTAGTATAAAATTATCGATCTTGGATCGATAGGGTAGCTAGAGGGGAGCATCCATAACACCTCCTCCTATCATGGTTTTAGTGGCAAATTATTGTATTGTGTTGGTGGAGAGAGACTATTATGTTGAGATGGTCATCAAGAACTACCTTGATGTAGTTTTGTATGTGGACCACTTGGCTGAAAAAGGGCATCTCCAAAGAGGGGGCGAGACCTATCACAAGCATAGTGAGTATGAGACAACCACCTCGAGGTCGGAGGGTGGTGATATAGTAACTAGAGGCACACTTGCTTCTAGAAGGTAGGGTGGTGGTAGTACGATACTAGGAGGTGTTGATTTTACCACATGATTGTATATGATGTCATAGGCTCATAAAAGCCCATTTTCTTTATATGATGTGATTATTATGAGACATATATATATATATATATATATATATATATATATATATGTATGTATGTATGTATGTATGTATGTATGTATGTATGTATGTATGTATATGTATATGTATATGTATATGTATATGATGATGATGGTTTTTAGGCTTATACTAGTGTTTGTAGGCTCATAGAATCCCATGATGTTATTTTGATTATGTAGACATTTGTATACATGAATTTTTATATGTGATGATGATTATGATGATGATGATATTGCTTATGGTATTGTGTTTTGTCATGCATTTATTTTGATAAATGGATTTAGAATGTTTTGATTAAATGTGTTTTGAAAATGTGACAAGTTTAAATCAAGGAATACAATTAAATGAAGTAAAAGTGGAAATATTGCCCCACTATAAATATGATATGCATACACAATGGGTTTAAGATAATACTTTGCACTAGTAGCCTTTCAAGATGTTAAATAAGGATAGTTCATGCAAATGGATTTGGGTGAAAGGTATTTTTCTATGATAATGGACAAAGGAGGCCTTGCAGTGTATATCATTATGGGGGAAAAGATTCTCCTCTTTAATGGGTTTATAGAGAATTGATGCCCCAACTTTTGTAATTTTTTAAGAAAATTGATCAATGCGGGAAGTTTGCTTATGATGGGAAAGTTGATCAATGTGGGAAGTTTTTCTAGATGATCCTGATTTTGTTGCATTTTTGAAGGCTGATCAAATTGAGAAGCCTTATATATGAGTAGCCATCCTTCGAGGGTATGGTCTACATTTTTCTTACTTTTTTAGTTTTTTTAATTATTTTGAATGGTCTTCCTTCATGGGATATGTCCATGATTTTAATAAGTAGTTTGTCTTTCGAGAGAAAAACATGCTTTTTGATCATTTATATTTTATAAATAGTTGTCCTTCGAGGGATTAGTCTATTTAAACATCTAATAATTTTATTTGATTTTGTTAAGTCGAGGACAAAAACCCTGATAAACCATTTTTAGGAGGGGATAGATGTATATATGACCTACACCCACATGCCCCAGGTTATAATACTGATAAATAGGTGTAGTGATTTTGAGGAATTTGTGTGAAAGAAGTTGTTATTTAATGATATAAGGATAGGATTTGATTAAAATTGGTGTCATGATTATCAATCATTTAGCAGTAGAAAGGCCGAAAGTGCAAAGTGTTTAAGGGTTCCACCTTAGATTCCCCATTGAGAGAAGTGAGATGATATGCTCGACCCATACTTGTGTGTGATAACATAGGGACCAATCCAATTGGGGGAAAAATTTCCATGTTTACTGTTCTAATGTAGTAACATTTTGATTTTCTTTAAGTACAAGATCACCAATTTTAAAATCACACTCTTTGACATGATTATTATATGCTCTACTAATATGTTGCTGATAAAGTTGATGATGTTCAAGGGCTACTAGACGTTTCTCATCTAAAAATTCTAGTTGTGCTAAGTGGTCTTGGTAATATTCGTCATCTGGGATAAATTTTTTGAGAGATATGCGAAGTGATGGAATTTGGATTTCAAGAGGCACAATGGATTCAGATCCATAGAAAAGTGAGTAGGGCATAGCACCCATAGATGTTTGGATGCTTGTTTAATAAGTGCAGAGAGGAAATGAGATCTTGAGATGTTAGTTCCTACCTACATCATCTACTGTTTTCATGAGAATTCATTAAGTGTTTTATCGAGGCCTAGACTTGTCCATTTTGTTGAGGATAGTATCGTGATGAAAAACTAAGTTTGATGTTAAATGTGTCGCAGATTTGTTTAACTTCCTTATTTTTAAAGTATTTCCCATTATCTGTGACAAGCTTGTGCGGGATGCCAAAATGACATATGATATTTTGATATATGAAGTTGATGATAGGTCCAGATTGTATTGAGGTAAAAGGAATAGCTTTAACCCACTTAGTAAAATATTCAATTCCTATGATTATGGAATGATGTTGAGATTATTTTGGATTGATTGCACCAATGAGGTCCAACCCCATTAAGAGAAAGGCCATAAGTCTTGGGCAGGTTGTAATGCTTGACTAGGGACGTGAATAAGATCTGAATGGAGTTGACATTTGACACACGTTTTTTTATGTATGCACAAAAATATATTTAGCTATAGTAGGCAAATAATACCCTAGCCGTATGATGCATTTAGTGATGACATTACCACTAAAGTGACCGCCAAAAATTCCATCATGGACCTCTTTGATTTCTTTAGTTGATTCGTGTGTTTTAAGACATCGTAATAATATACCGTCAAAAATGCGTTTGTAAAGGATACCTCCTATGATAACAAAGTGGGTGGCATGTTGAAGAAATGATCACTTAGCAGATTGTGATAGATCTGATGGGATTTTACATTTGGAGATATATTCATATATCTGTGTGTACCATAGGTCCGATGGATTGTTGTTAATGGTATTGATGGAAGGAAGCTCATTTTGATGTGAAGGATGATCTAAGCATTGAATTACTATAGACATTTTAGTGTTATCTTTCAATTTTTCTATTTCAAAAGGGAAAAGGGACCCAAGGGATGCCATAGTGTCTATAAATCTATTATAAGATCACAAGATGGCTTGTATAGTGTAATGATTAAATGCTTTAAGGTAAAAGTCGATGACATATTTATATTTTGAAGGATTTCATTTTTACATTGATATTATCCCTTGACTTGACTAATGACAAGTTGTGAATCTTCATAGATTTCTAGGATGTGGACACCTAAGAGAATGGTGGTATTCAGACCCATGATTAAGGCTTCATATTCTTCCATGTTATTAGTGCACTCAAAGTTAAGTTTAAATGATAGTGGAAGCAGAATGTTCCAGGGTGGTATAATGACAACTCCGGCTCCTCCTCCTTCTTAACACTTAGCACCATCAAAGAAGAGGGTCATTTTAACAAGGATGAAATAAAATTCACTTTGTAATTGGACTTGTTTATGTTATTGACAATTTTTTCATGAAAATGTTCATGATATTTTTATTATCTCGGGAGGGGCGCATCAACGAGATGATCCGTAATGGCCCAACCTTTGATAAATTTTGGAGATATGATTTCAAGATCAAATTCAGTCATGAGCATAATCCATCGAGTTATGTGATCATTGTGATAAGGTTTAGCGTACATGGATTTGAGTAGATTAAAACTGGTGATGATGTATGTCTTATGATTAAGGAGGTAGTGTCAAAGTTTAGAGGTGGAAAAATATAACGCACAACATAGATTTTCTGCTTCAGTGTAGCGTGTTTCATATTCATGGAGTGTACAACTAATGTAATATACAACTTGTTTACGACCTTGATTATCACGGTGGGTGATAATTTCTCCAAATGCATGCTCATAAGTTGCTATGTAAAGGAAAAATGGCCCCCCTTCATGAGGTGGAGTAAGCACAAGTAGTGATAATAAGTATTGTTTGATTTCATCAAAGGCTTTCTGGAAATTAGAATCCCAATAAAATTCTATATCTTTGCAAAGAAGATGGTGAAATGGTTGGAAATGGTCAAAGAGATGTGATACGAAACATTGAATGGAGGAGGCATTTCAAGAATTTCTCTAACTTTTGTTAGATCAACCTCAATACCTTAGATGGATATGATGAACCCCAAAATATTTCAGTGAGGACACCAAAAACACATTTCACTGGATTAAGATGAAGACAGAACTGGATGAGATGAGAGAATATTGATTCAAGGACATCTAGGTGGTTTTTTTATATTTGGATTTTCCTAAGAGGTCATCAATGTAGTATTCAAAAATTTTGTGGATGAGATCATGGAAAATGAATATCATGGATTTTTGGTAAGTTTCCCCTGCATTATTAAGACCGAATGGCATGGCACGGTAATAAAATGTTCCCAAGGGGTGATAAACATAGTCATATGTTGTTCCTTGATAGCAATGAGAATTTGGTTACAACCAAAAAAATTTATCCATGAGGGAAAGAATTTCATGGCCGGTTGTTAGGTCGATAAGCTAATCTATGTTTGGAAGAGGGAAGTCATCCTTTGGACAAACAAGATTGAGATCCTCTGAAGTCTATGTAGATGCATATTTTCCTTAGGCTTTGGTTATGGGGACAACGTTGGAAACCCATTATGGATAATCAATGGGTATGATAAAGTTAATAGATAAAAGGTGTTACAACTCTTCCTTAACAAGGAGATCTATATAAGGATGCATTTTGTGAAGTTTTTGTTTAACTATCTTAGCATTGGGGTATGTGACTATGTTGTGTATGACAATGTTAGGGTCAATCCTAGGCATATCACTATATGACCATGCGAAAGCTTGATGATATTTTATTAAGAATGTTGTGAAATCATTCAATTCTTATGAACTCAAATACTAAATGACCTTAACAACATGAGGATCTTGTGGGGTTCCTAAGTTAGCATAGATAGTTGATTCATTGAGAATAGTTGGTGTATAGGAGGGTAAGAGTTTCTAGATAAAATGATCCTCAACTCCCATATGAGAAAGAATATCCTGGTCATCTTGACACTGAAGGATATCTATAGTGGGTGAATCTTCATCAACCATCTCTGGCCAAACAAGTGGTAGTGATTTGGTGGAGTGACCAGATTGATAAGTGAGTGGTCCTAAAGATATGGTATTGATTAAAAAAATTAGGTGGGATGGGTACAATGTCATCTGTGTCCATGGGATCTTCAGGGTTCGTTGATGGTAATAGTTTTGGTTCGGAAATAGTTAGGGATGTAGAAAGTTTGGACGTAGTGGCTTCACACATGTCGGTGGTGAGTATTTTATAGCCTAGTTCACTCATCTCGTGAGATTTAAGGGAATGTAGAATGGGTTGATTGCAAGTTCTTATTTGTAACGTCCAAGGAAAAAACCTCTCCACACATAACGATGAAGATACATGCGGGAAAAATTCAGATTATTGAGAGATTCAAAGTTTGATGCGAATGACATAGCGTGGTGTGTATTTATGACATGGGATGGAGGATTATCAAATCCCCCATAAATGAGACTTGTTTTGAGATAAGCGGGACCATAGGAAATCACATCTCCTATGTTTGGGTCATACATGGGTTATTTGTCGGGGCGACCATATGTTTTGGGTGAAGGGATAGAATTGAGCATGAGGAGACAATATTCCCTAAGAATGAGACTTTTTATAGCCTCATAAAGAGAAGAATTGTTTGGTAATATGGAAAAGGAGATAGATGTATTGGTAGATGTTTGGTCAGATGATTTGGGCATAGATTTTAGCACAAGGACGTCATTTGGATGATACATCATATAGAAGTCAACAAATGGATTTGAATCGGTAGGATTGTATCCAAGGCATCCTAACAACATATTGTATTGGAATTCTCCTTTAATAATGTAGAAGAGTTTTGGTAAGGTTTTGATGCCTACTTTGAGTGGGAGTATAATAATGCCTAGTGTGGGTGTGATAGTGTCATTAAAGGATCACAAAAGAACTAAATTTTGTGAGACAACGATGTTGGGAAACTTAAACATGTTAAAAGCAAGGGATGATATGATATTGATGGTGGCGCCACTATCAATCATGAATCTTTTAATGGAGATATCATTGATCTGAGTAGTGATGAAGAGTGGAAATTTGTGGTCTTTGGGTTTGAGAGAAGGAATTTTAGATGGTTCAAATGATATGGAGGTATATGCTTTAAGATCCCTATAAATTTTGTAAACATGATCAGGTCATTAGTTGGTACAATGATAGATTGAAGGGCTTCTATCATGGCCTATTTATGACTAGGAAATGTTTGGAAAATCTCATAAAGTTACATTTGGATAGGAGATTGATGTAATTGTTTAACGACCACTTTTTTAATTGCAGTGGAAGGTGGTGTTGTTGTTTGTATATAAATTTTGGCTTTTGATGATGACGTTTGATTGAATTATTTAAGGGCTAAGTAAATGGACACCTTAGGCTTATTAGTTGGATCTGATATCTCAAAAGGTTGAGGAACAACGATGGAAGCCTTATATTTCTTAGAATCATTTGATCCTTTGTCGTATTCCTGCGAGTGAGTGGTGATGTGGATGAAATCAAATTGGTGAATTAATGTTTCAAGTATGGATTTTTATGGTGATTTCTATGTTAATGTTGACATGGTATTTGATTGAGAAGGAAAGAAGAGTGAATTGTCAATCTTCTAAACTTTCGATGAAAGGATTTGTAATCTTATTTGGAGTGTCCTCGTGTTTTATGGCAATCAAAAATGCATTAAAGTTATACCAGGAAGGTTTCCATCCATGATGGTCTGATGGCTTAGGGGTGGTAATGTGATGAGTGAATTTTGTAATAAGTCATCCAAAATGGTGGCGTAACACCCTTTAGGCCTGAACATGGATGGTAATAAGGTTGATCTTTCATCCTTCCCGGGAGGAGGTGAGACAAGTTGTTTAGAAATAGGTTGTTTATTTGTTGGTTGCATAGGCTTTCTAGTTGTTATAATAGAAGATTGAGAACAAGGATCATGTGTGGGTGTGATTGCAGAGAATAATTGGGACCGTGTGGGAGATGGATGATGGTAGTACGATGTGGAAACCCTTTGCAGGATGATAGATGTAGAGTATGGGCTCACTATGGGAGCTTTCCGAGATGGGATTTTCCTATGTAATAATAGGGTGATTACCCAGTATGAGGGAGTGAGGACCATATGGGGAATTTTGATCTAGTGGGACATAATAAGGGCCCTAAAATTATCGAATATTGTCTTCTTTGGAAGGTATTTTAGGCCTCGGTATTAGAATGATAAGAGGTTTTCCAAAAGTGGGAATGCCCTCATAGGAGGAGGTGGATGAAAAGGTGGAGGACCACGGAAATGATATGTTTCATCACAATAAGGACTTTTAAATACCTGAATAACACCTTGTTTATTAGGCCCCTTTGAGGTTTTGGATGAACTAGGTGTATTTGTTGAAGTTGATGCTAGTGAAGGAAGAGGAGTTTGGATGATGTAATTAATGTAGTCTAAATGATCTACAAGCTTCAAATCATTCATTTTTACATATTGGGGATGAATACAACTTATGGTTAACTTAGGCAGGGAGGTTGTGCTAAGAATGTTTCAAGAGGTATCATAGCTATATTTACAAATCCAGATGTAGGTGTAGGTATAGTTGTACTAGAGGATGTGGGTATAGGTTCGGTAGTGGTGTGTGACGAGAGCATAGGAATGGTTTTAGTAATAAGTGGTGGTTCAAAAACTTTGATTTTGTTGGATTCTGGTGTTGATTCTATAGTTGTTGATTTGTTAAGTGGCAAGGATGTAGGAAGCGTTTGAGTGATAGTTTCAATAGAAGGAGGATTTTTAGTCATAATTTTAGGCTTGTTGGTTACTAGTGTTGATTCTGTGGATTTTGTTTCATTAGGTGCAAGGGTGGAATGAGGAATAGGCTCAATTTTTGTTATTACATTAATGATATGGGCAACATTGGTTTATGGTTGGTCGGAAGACAAAGGATGGTTTGGGAAAGGTTACTTAAATATGGAAATATTTTGATTTAGAGTGCATTTGGATTGTCCAAATGAAGGTCACCTTTGTTGTTAAATCTTGGATCACATTATGGAATGTACAACATATTTCGATGTCATGACCATTGACCCTATGGTACTTACAATAGTCATCATCTTGGTACCAAATGGGCTTGGATACTGATATGTCGATAGGTCAAATGGGAGGGAGAGATATCATGTTGGAAGTAAATAGTTTGTCAAAAATTGTGCTATAAGTCTCTCCTATAGTTACATAGTTACATTGTTTATTGGGACACTCGAAGATATATTTTTCCTTGGGAGAAGATCTGACTACGATGGCATTGCAAAATGTTTTGGAAATATCATTGTTGGATGGTGATTTAGGTGGGAATTCAACTTTTGGTTTCTTGGGACAAATCTTTACTCATCCATCTTCTAAAGCTCACAATTCCAATTTATGGGCCATGGTAAAAGCTTCATCAAAAGTTTGAAATGATTGGATTTGTAATTCATATGAGATTTGTTTGGTGCATACACGATATAAGACCTCAATTAAATCTATTTGCGATAATGTAAATGACAATTAATTGGTGATAACCCTCCAACGGTTGATGAAATAGGTGATGGAATAATTTTCAAATTATCTAATAGCATATAGGTAATTAATGGTGACTTTATGGGTTATGTTGATAGAAAATTTGTGCAATAAGTGTAAAGGAAAATAGGGAGTGTTACAGAATGTTGTTATACCAGTCTAAGACAGTAACCGACGAGGGACATGGGGAAGGTCCTCAACATCAAATCTTGATCATGAGCTATTAAATAACATGCATGATGGAAGGCACGTATGTGTTGTTGGGGATATTATTTTCTATAAAATTTGATAAGTTTAGGAAGTTCCCAATGAGGTGGATACAGTTTGAATGGTACTGATGGGTGAATGGGCTCATTGAAAATTTGATCATAAGAGAGCATATTATTAGATGAGGATGAAGCAACTTCAAGACTAGATATGTGGCTTAAAAGGGCCTAGAGGGAATCTGATTGTGTTTGTTGTTGTGAGGATGAGCCAGGTTAGAAATAGGATGAGTGTGTTTGGTATTGTTGAGGGATGTTTTATTGGTAGAGAGTGTTTTGTTGATACAAAGCATTATGCTGATAAGAGTTGTTCTGTTGAGGGATATGGTTTTGGAATGTTTTGTTGAGGGATATTATGATGATAAGGGATGTTTTGATAGGATGAGAAGCTTTGTTGTGAAGCTATAGGCTGTGAAGTTTGAATATATTGATATTGCAATGGCATCATCGTATACATGAGTGGTGTGAATATATGGGTGTTTTTTGGGAGTACATAACAAAGGCGAAAGAGGATGGTGCCTGTTGTGGAATGCTTTATTGTGGAATTTTTGTTGATGTATTGATTGTGGCATGGAAATCAATGGTTTTGAAAGTTGTGGTATGTATTGTGAAACAAGATGAGTGCTAATAATGACACTTCTATTGACCAATGGCATGGTTGTGGGAATAGACATAGTGATATTCTGAATGAGACTAGTAACCTGTTGGGAAGATACAACAATGGAAAAGAACATAGAGCTCAATGGAGATGTTTGTTTCATGAGGAAAAAGGGAGGAGTTGATGAGGAAGAAGTGGTACTACTTAGAGGAGATGTGGATCCTATAGAAGGACTCGGTGAAGATCTGGGTTGCTGAGAAAATGTATTTTGTGACGAGATCATGTGAAGGTCATAAACAAGAGCTGAGGAGACATCAGGTGCTTCAGGTTGACTGGTGAAAGATTGTTCATTCTATGTTTCAAAGGGGTTAGTAGAGCTGGTGGAGATTTGGGGTTGACTTTTATTTTGTTTGAGTTGATTTGAAGTGTATGGATATAACTATTAGACAACAGGGTCTTGGTTTTGATCAATGAGTTTTGCAATGGTAGATAAAGGGTTGTGATTGTATGGAATATATTGGGGTGTGAATGGTTACATTTGGACATTTATTTCTGCCAAATAATCATTAAGAGAAATGGGATTTGGGTCTAACATTTCTTCAATAAAAGGGTCTCCTCTATTCTAGAACGAGGCATAGATTCTCTAGAAGAGAATGGATGTTCTTATTGTAATGTATGAGGAATTTGACCATGGTAGTGTTGTGGAGAATATAATTTTTTTGTTATATTTCTTTGTTATAGTTGACTCTTGATTCATTCCAAGTTTTTTGGGTGTCAGAGAAGGGATTGGATGTGTTCGTTTGATAATAAGGGATTTGTTGTTGTATTGGTGTTGAAAGTGTTGTGGTGTAAAATGGGGCATGTTGTTGGAATGTAGGGGGTGGAGTAGACATGTCTTCAGAGGTCTAGTTGCGAAGTTGTTGTCTAGTAAATACCATGATAAGAAAACACACAAACACCTAGGAAATAAAAATTAACTAGATGGGTTGATTTACAAACAATAAGCACAAATAGGAAAAATGTTGTTTTGTATTAATCTTGATTAATTATAGAAAAAGTGAAATGTGTAAGATGGTTAACAAGGGTCCTAGGAAATGGTAAGCTATAGATAGTTTTAGGTATGTTAAGGGTGGAGTCCTTGATATACCGAAGGTATGTGAGGTCTAACTCTTTACTACTTGTCAATACGGGCATGGTATTGGGGCCTACCCCCTCACTTCATGGTCCCACTGTGATAAGGGAGTCGGGTGCTCAGCCAATATATACCGAAAGACATGAGATTATACTCGGCCAGAACACCGAGTCATCTTCCTTGTTCGGTGATGAAATCACAATTAGTTTCACCTAGGTGGGGTTGTTGTAATAGATTTATGATTTTGGAGTGATTCGGTTGTGTGTGGGGGAGGATAAGTGAAATACATTGAATTTACTTCCCCAATTAGAACTAGGTGATCCAAGAAGTATGAAAGAGTTTGTTTTAAAGCTCCAAAATGAAATATTGACTTTAATGAGGACCAATAAACAAGAATGCTAGATAGAAAGTTAAAATATAATTTTCTAAACTTACCGTGAGTGCACTCCTATTTTATTTTTTTATTCCAATTTTTATAAATTTTCTAGAGCATGTGTTTAGAAAATCTAGAAAGTAAAACTCCCGGAAAAGAACTCTGCAATCAGATTAGTAGAAGCGAAAAAAAAAACAAGAAATATTAAACTAATTATGAGATGATAATTAAATAACACAAGGGAATTGTTGGCGATTGGGCTAATCATAGGTGATTGAGCCAATTACGGTGAGATTTGAAGTTAGTGAAAATAGTAATAATTCTAATGATAAAATGAAGTAGTAAAAAGGGACAAGGGTCCCACCGGACATGCGAATGTCGAGCATGACTTTTACCTTGATTTTTCTTGATTTCTCGAGGGTGACAACCTAACCAAACCTTAGTATGGTTGGGTTTACGGGATACTCGTGGATGTGGATGGATGTTGTGTGATATTGCGCTTTGTGATGAAAATGAACAAGGCTTATTCCCTAAAAGAAATCCTACAAATCAAAGTATTTAAACAAGATGATGTTATTGAAATATGTGTAGGTAGTTTTCATAGCAAAATCCTACCCCAAGAAGCCCAAATACTACCTTGAGAGGATATCAACCCGCTTAAGAAGAATCAAGTTTTTATTTATAATAATAAAGTTGTGATACAATATAGTAAAGTGAAAGTATGACTAGCTATTTTCACTTATTTATGTGGACATATACATAAGAAGATTAATGAGAGGATTACAAAAAAATATCAGATTATTGATCCATATACAAATTTTCGAGAGAAGTTGGACCCGATAGAACCAACTAGGTCCTCCTTTGTGAAATAAGACTCCTATTTGGAAATGAAATCCTAATCAAAGAAGTCGACACTTCTTCATAGGTATCGAGAGAGATGTGCAAGTCGATTTCGGTGTTGGGGATGCTTGATGTAATTTTTGGTGTCAAACTATAATTCAATATGGTAATCCTCTCATATGTCTAAATGAGATTCATAGTTGTGTTCATATTGTGTAAGGTCTTCTTGGAGCCTTTGAGCCTCATAATACACATCTAGAAATGCCTCGGGTGCTTCTTACATATGTTGTGTTGATGCAAAAATGGCTTCTAGATGATCAAAAGGTCCAACTTGAATTGTACAAATCTCTAAGCTATGAAGAAAATTGTATTGTTCCCATTAGAAGGGATAACAGATAATGGGAAAAGAGTCAATGTTAGAAGCAACATAATTACTACCACTTAGGGCCATCTGAAATAACCATGCTTTGGGAAACATGCTATACAATGAGAGAAACAAACCAAAAAGGTTATGCAAATTAGAACAACTAAGTAATAAATAGATATTAAACAAGAATCATTGGTGATCAAGCCAATTGCTAGTGATTGCTTTGTCAATTTTAACATTCTATAGTAAAAGAGATAAAAAAATCATTAGCCTATGATATAAAGTAATTATTAGAGCATATATGGTATGATAATTGAAATAAGATTAATATTACCTCTTATTCTTAACTAAAACTGACAAAAACTTAAATGATTACCTTGTGTTAGTGATCAAAAGGATATAAGATGAAAAAAGTTGATTTAACAATGAGAGTGGACAATATGATGATCAAATTGATGATTATGGAGCAGCGTAACAATGATAGAGCTTGATTGAAGATGATTGGACTTTGAAATTCCTGAGAAAGAGAAAATTTTACCTACAACACACAAAAATCCTTCCCAAAAGAGGTCTAGAAACAAGTTTATATAGATTGTCGTCGATCGGGTAAATCGTCGACAATTTTGAGAAATCTTAGTTAGGTGTCCAAAAGGAGTGATTTTACTTCTATTTCCAACTTGATTTTGGAGGATTTCAAAGTGGTTAAGATAAGAGATGGGAGAGACTCAAACTTGGGCCAAGTTAGTTAGGATGAGGATGTGAGTGATTTTAGAAGGTTTTTATTTTTAAGTTAGTCCTAACTAGTTAAGTGTGGAGAGGTGGTTAGGGATAAGTTAGGGGTGGTCTAGTGATATTTTTGAAAGGTTAGTAAACTAATTAGTTAATTATAACTAGCGAAGGTGAGATTTGAGGTTACTTATCTATTTTAATTAATTAATTAATTAGACTTAGGGGTGTGGTGATATGTATTAAATTAATCTAATTAAAAGGGACCAATGGGTGTTTTAATGTTGGAGTGTCATAAACGGGTCATTTTTTTGTAAATGAGCTTGAGATAGTGATAAGAAGGAGTGTGGATTTTTCAAAGTGTCTACATTTACCAAGACACACATTTGATCCTAATAAAATGGAAATATTAACTTGAATTGCACAAAACTTGATTTCAGAAGTAGGACCTTATTTTGTAGTCACAATCTCCAAAATCCAAAATTTGGAGCTTGGCTCATGCACAAAAACCTATGAAGTATAAAATGTAAAGTGTAGTGGAATCTATGAAATCTAAAATCCAAAATGCGAGAATGCAATGCAATATTTGAAATCTAAAATCTGAAATGTAAAGGGACCTCTAAAATTTTTAATGCAATTTTCGGAACTTAATACCACCCTTGAAATCTACAACTTTTGATCTACTCTCGATAGAACTTAGGACGTGTTTTACATACATGAAACCCTGAAATAATAATTTCAAAAGTTGGAAATTGTAGTGAAACCTCCAAACTCTAAAATTTAGAATGCAACATAGTGGCTAAGATATTGCAATGAAGCTCCTTTAAATTTTTAAGCTCTTGTGGTCCCACCAAAGCGTGCAAAAATGTTATTACCAAGTGGATGTAGAATAGTAGTTGTGGCATGTTAGAATGAACTCCTTCTAAATATTATGACTTAAAATAGTGGTCCCATCGAGTGTTTATCTTTGAATCGAATCGAACACTCAATGAATTGCTAGATTTTTTGATTGAGTCATTTGGTGTGATTGCATAACATGGGTACCATCTCTTAAGTTGTGGAACTTGTAAACTTGAGATGGATCTCCAAAGAAGGACATATTCCTCTTCCTAAACCTAACACTACACTACTCCAAAATGCAGAAAAACACCTAATCTAATCCTATCCTAACACTTCTAAGGAGACAAGGATAGAGGGAGATGGCATGAAAAATAAAACCTACACTAAGGGGTGGTGATGGCACCAAGAGAAGGGGTGTTACACAATATTTTTGCATGAGAAGGAAAATAGGATAAAATGAGAAGGATGGTCAAGCATCCTAGTTATAACACATGTAATAAACTCATTTCAATTTAAGACAAACACATTTGTACCTACAATAGACACAATGAAATGTAAAATATACCCATAAACATGAATAAAGCTAAGTTAAAGCAGAAAAACCATACTAGGATATAGAACAACCATGAGATATAATTTTTATTTCTCTAATGATTGTACACAATAACTAATTCTAAGGAAAGAGGAAAGATTTCTATTACAGAGCTCAAAAAAATGGAGGCTTGATATTCCAAAAATTTCTCACAACTGAGAAAGAAGGGAGGAGCATATACAAGAATGCCCCACCTTTAAAAAATGCCCCTCCTTGTAATTTATAGTAAGAAAGGATGAAGAGAGGAGAGAGAAGAGAGTTATGAAATTTCTCCAGAAACCCAAAAAAATAATTATTTTTCCCGCAATGGGTATGGGAAGATCTCCAAAGCCCACTCCTAATCATACTTAGGCTTGTGAAGAAATAATGACCTCTATGTTTCCTTTGCATCATCCAGGTACCTTTGTATGTCTCTAATGTCCTGATAATTCACCTCCATTTTCCTCTCACCTATGTATCTAATCTCCTAATTTAATCCCTCCATTACATGCCCCTCTAAATTATCTTTCCAATAAGTATAAATTTGTTAAATTTGGCCAAGCAGGTTAAAGTTATGTTATTTTTTTTTAGGTCACTGCTAGAGCTCATCCTCCACCTACCAAGCTCCATACTTCTTCAATGTGGGTCACCACCTACCCATTTCATAGATCTACACCCAATGCAACTTGGCTCCAAAAAATGACTCGGAGGGTTAAAAATAATTCGAGATCATACTTTTTGTTGGCAGATTTTTGAGTTTTAGTGCTTTGTAACATTACACCCACCGACGACCACACTTCTAAGCCTAGTTTCCGATCCCAAAACTGAACTAGCACACGAACGAGATAACATTTCAGATTCCGCGACTCCTCCACATTGGAATTTATTTCCATCAAAACTTTGATACAACATCCACCTTGACCTCGAACCTTTAGACTCTTAGTTGACTCCGACGCTCTAAAATGTGCCACCTCACCAAGTTTTGGGTTTTAGAACTGAACTCATTGCAGATCCTATCCGCTCCAATGTGTTTTTCCCCATAGACTCCAAATTCAAAAATATTTAAACTCGAAATTGCCTAGCTCACCACTATTCTTACGAGCTTGCTTGACGTCTTGAGCCTCTACCTCTAAACTCCCATGCCCGATCTCTCATCGAGCTTGACTTTGATATACTTGTCATTTCACCTCGCTCCTATTCCAACCCGTGAATTGGCCCACCAACCTATCCTCCTTGCACCATGGTATCCCTTATTTGATGTCTTAATGGAACATCACCAAGTTCACACTTCTCCCTATGGCCAAGAAATTTACATTGCCTTGGCTCATTCCCACGAGCTTAGCCCTTTATCCATCATGGCTCAGATCCCCAAGATCACTATGTACAAACTCCAAAATCTTACGCCATGTTAATCCCACGAAAACCCTACTCCTATGTTGAGTTTTCTCTGTAATCCCTCACAAGCTTAGGTGAGCGACTTCTCTGCATTGTTAACTTTGTGCGGAAGTCGACCCCGACTCGATGCCATATAAACAACTTGACTCACCGATCTACTCAGCGAGTCACTTTTCTTTGCCAAGAAAACATTCGAGAAAATCAAGCTGGATCAGCACAAAAATGAGCTCAACATGTAACCGAATCACCTACGTAGATCAAGATAGCTCAACCGAGCTACTTTAGAGCTCAGCCCTTTGGGCCATTTTTGTAAAATTTTCCTTGAGCTGTTAGATTTTTTAGGATTTTTGGATTTCAGGGGTCGGGGAGATGCATCAAGGAACTCGAGGTAGGTTTTTGGTCTTTCTATTTTTAACGCATTTTTCTCATTTTTGTTGAACATGGGCCCACTTGACCCCATTTCACTGAAGTAAATACTAATCCTTTTCAAAACCCAAAAGAGGAAAAAAATGTCCAAATGATCTCAATTCTTCCTAAACGACTACAAATGCTCTCGAAATGTGTAATTTTACCTATGAACCCCATATTCTCTTGTGAAGGCCTTGTCTATTACTTGGGTCCAGTCCCTCTCTGTTGTCCATTTTTCCCATGGGAAAAAATGGATAACTATTTCTAGAGGTTCTGAAGGCTTAGATAACATTACTAGGTGTTTTTCATGTTTTGGTGAAGTTATTATTTATCTACAACATTCCTCTTATGGGGAGTTGGCTTGTTTTGGTGTTTTAGGGCTTCTTGAATCGTAATGGTGGTGGAAGAATCTACGTGAATTTATGACCTATATGGTCCTATGGGGGATATTTTTATGATGTTGTTATGATTTGAAATTTTTTTACACTATTATGGCTGACCCAGTTGAATAAAATGAAGAAATATGTATAAAGGCAAGTTAGAAGCTCATTTGAGATAGTTTTGCATATGAACAAAAAGTGTGACCCAGAGGGTTCGTTGTGAAGGTGTGAGAGGTATTTGTTACTTGTAAGAGAGGTAAATGAATATGTGAATATATTTTGGATAGTGTGCTAAAGATGGTGCACTATGGAAGCTGGAAAAATTGAATTGAAATAAGTTCTTATGCATGGAGGCTAGAGAGATAGAAAGAGAAATTTTCTTCATTGAGTGACCATCATTTGTTGTAGTAGTAAAAATAAGAGATGAAAAATATTTTAGATGAATTTGGTTGGTTTTGAGTCAAATTTGGGGCTTGGTGGCTGCTTATAGGGATGGTTTTCTACTAAACAAGGGATTGGTGCTCCTTTTCGGGTTGGTGTCTCACTAAATCTACGGGTTGGTGCTCCTTGTTGATTTGGTGCACAACTAAGTTTGAAACATGGATGTAATAATTTTTTTTTCAGTGGTTATTCTTCCCCTTGGGGTTTCTCACTTATATCTTGTGTCCATGTGTTGTTTTGTTCTCATTTTGTAATCTAAATTCTTATGTTTCTTAAGTATGCGTGTTTAACAATTAACCTGAATTGGATGGTTTATGGATTGGAATGTTAAAATTAATGTAAGTTTTTCTTTGCACGGTAATTCACCACCCCCTTATTTTTGTTCTTCCAATAATTGCTATCGAGTAGGGTGTTTGAAGCAAGCTTAACAAGCTCTAGGTGATTGTCTAAAGAAAAAAAATGAGAAAGATGAAGAAAGATCATGAGAACTCATCCAATTGAAATAGAATTCATGTGTCTTAGATTTTTTTTTTTTTTTGGAATATTTGGTAAAAGGATATGAAGATCATAGTAGTTATATAAATGTTGATCATGAAGAAATCATCAATCAAGTATGAAAATAAATTAGGGTTAGTGATTTATTCTCTATAAGGAAAGGACAATGAATGTAGAAAGCTCAAGGGATAGATATCATCCTGTTATCTCTTGAAAGTGCACCCTGTAGAGAGATGGTTGTAGGTTTTCTAAGCTTGCAAAATTTGATCTCTCTCTTTCGTAGATACAATGGAAACACCTCAGGTCTATGGGTATACCTATTTTGAGGTGAGTCTCCGGTATCAAGGCCGGTTCCTTGTTGATGTATCCTAAATTGATTATGGGGTTTAGAGGTAAAATATGACTATAAAATAATTAAAAATAAGGTGATACACCAAATTTGTATGAGGGATTTGACTGAGTATATGCATAATTGATATGTGAAGGATTTTTGGTGCATGAATCAACAATTCTTCTATAGAATATTAAGGGAAAAAAATTGAAGGTAGTGAGGAGATTATCACAACAATGCTAAGCTAAACATGCACATTAATATCATGTATAAACTACTTTGAATTTTGCAACAGGGTAAGATGATTAATTAGGGAATTTGTATTCACAAGACTGCAAATAATTGGGAAGGTAGAAATTCTTCACACTCAAAAGAAAAAGCTGGAAAAAATTGCTTCAGTACTCTTATATCCAAAAAGTCCTCTAGAAGTTCTCCCTTCTTTTGTGCTTTCTTTAGAGCACACAATATATAGTAAAATAAATTCACCTTCTTCCTCAAAATAGCTTAAGGCTTGTACTCACCCATGCATCTTATTTTTATTCTTTATTTAATAATAGATAAAGGAATAAAAATAGAGCATGAAATTACAAATAGGCATTATTAGCCTTAATTAAGATACAGTCAAACTGAAGTTGATTGTTCTAATTTTAAGAAAAGAAGGGTGAATAATTTGCTAAAAATAAGATTTCTTGCTAGGCAAGTCTCTCTCCATGGGCATGCAATTTTGTCTCCTTCTCTATTCTGTCCTCTTGTGAAGCATGCAAAACTAATTCCTTTGTTTTGTTCTAGATCCACGTGGGGACCACCCTTTGATATATGAATTTTCCTTCATTTGAGTTTGGCCACCTTTGTGGACTTAGAAAAATATAATTTCTACCACCTTTTTATTATTATTTCCTTGTCAGCGTTTGTATTTGAAAAGACCCAATGATTATAGTTAAAAGACTCACCTTTTCGGTGATCATGCTGGCATGTATGGTCGGATTTGAATTTTATTCAAGTTGGACTATAATGGACTATACACTTTTTGGTGATCATTATTAACTGTAGCAATGGATAATATTTGTGAACTTTACAAAGTTTATGTAATGATCACTTTAATACTTGTCCCCTCCGAATGATAGCTCGACCCTTCCCATGATTGTGTTAGTTACCCATTTTTTGAAACTATCCTATATGGGGTTAGGGTTTCTTTGCAACGTCGACACGTCAGTACTTGATATAATCCTGGTTGGATTTGATTAACTTGGAGAGTTAGATGGAGGAAAAGGGGTCAAAACCCTAACATTTAGCATTTTTCACTTGAGCTCCTCTCGAGCTAGCGAAGCTCTGCTCAATTTCACTGCCGCCATTGATGAGATTTGCGAGCTCAACTTTTCTTTGTTCTTTTGTTTTGTCTCCGATCTTCTAGGCAAGACCATGGCCATCATTTTTATATGGGTTTTGATAATAGTCATGGAAAGTGAAAGTGTAGCTCATGTATCTCTGATCCTTGATCATGCTTTGAGTGATTTTTGGTTCTGTGTGTCATCGACCAATGTTGACACTGTGATGGGTTTTATGAGCTTGAAAGTTTTACAATCTCTGTAGAGGGTCATTATTTCTTTAGATCTGTATGTTTTTCAATAGAGTGTTCATGGTCAATCAACTTGAAACTTCCATTGATAAAAGGTAAGTGAAATACTCGAACCAGTCTTCATTGTGACTTTTAGATCTATGTATTTTGAGTTCTAGGTATCTATATTTTGCTTTGAAACTTGTCCTTTCATGGTGGCAAGTTTGTCATTGACCTCTACACAAGATTTTCTGAGATCCAAAACTTTTCTACTTGTATTTTGATTGATGATATCCTCAGAGGAATTTTTTAATTTGGGTATTCTTCTTAGCTGTAGAGGCCTTTGAATTTAATTCATTTTCCTGTATGAGAGTTCTAAAATTTTGTGATGGTTCCCTCAATTTGATGACTCAACCATTTCTCTATTGTATCTTCATGTTCTTACTTGTGGCGGTTTTTCTAGGTAATTTCAATTCAGTTATTTGTAGATCTGCAAATTTGAGAATTCTCGGCCCATTTTTGTATGTTTTGATTTTCCACACACTGCAGTGTGTTTTGATCTTGGCATATGTATGTCTTTGATTTGAAGTTTTAGATCGTGTATCGTTTATTCTTCTAAAACCTTCACTCAGCTCTGGAGACTTTTCTATTTGTGTAGAAGTGTTGTCAAGAGGAAAACTATGTGCGTGAATGTTTTCCCTTCTCCACTGGGATTGTTTTCCTTTACTTTGAGTTGTAATAATGAAAATCATTGATGGGTACTTCAACTCTTTTAGATTTTCCTTTTAGACTAGGGAAATATTTTCCTTGATTCGGGTTTAAAGTGCTCACCCATGTGGTGAGATGCATAGTTTATCTATGATTTTGAAGTGTTTTGCACCGGATCCTCTCTGCTCCTTTGTGGATGTCATAAAACTGGAAGATACTTTGGAAATTCTTTGTATTTATATACGAGTGTGGTTTTGGCTATTATACGTACAAACTCCGGTTACGATATTTAATTTTGTAGAGGCTTTTTATTTTCTTCATTTTCCTATAGTGGACATCAAGCGAGTTTCTTTTCCTCTGAAACCTTCACTCTACCTCTTCTCTATATGATTTTCTTGTGATTGTTTAACTTTCTTGTAACTTAGAGATGTTCTAAGATGCATTTTACTCTGAATATTTGCTTTCAATGGAGATTTTGTTCCTTCATGCTTAATCCATTGTAACCAGATCGAGTCTTGACTTTCTATGATGAACCTGATGTTAATCTTTTCTTGATCTATTTCCTTGCATAAATAGTTGTACTTATTTGATATGACAACATATTTGTAATTCATACTTCCTTTATTTTAAAACTGGAATTCATAGAAAGGATGTAATTTGTAAAATTACATCAAATTTCATGTTATTCAGCTATTAAGCTATAATAAATTCTAAAAGTACTTCAATATGATGGTGAAAGTGCGGTGCATTTCTTCTCTACGCATTATATACTATATTTCCTTTTATTACGAGATCTAATATGCATGCTGGAAAATTTGTAAATGTCCATTTTACATGGCGAAGCCCTATAAAATTTTTCTAGAATTCTCTTTTCATTCTATTTCAGCCACAATTTTATCTCGTTTGATTGACTTCACCTCAAAATGTGATTCTTTTACTTCACCTGATAATACACTTTTTAATGCATGAATTTCTGAAGTTGGAAGTATAAGGAGTTAAATTAAACCTTGAGCTCAGTATTGATGATCATTTGCTCCTCCCTTTTCAGGTACCATGATGTAGTTGTAGTGGATAGCTAGAACAATAGTTTCAGAGAGAGAAGAACACTTCCTCAAGGAAATGATGGGTTTCTTTTACCTCTTTACATTTTCAGCTTCATAAATATATGCATTGTCTTTCCTTTCAGTTATTTCTCATGGCTTTTGTGAGAAAAATATCTACTATTATTCCTCATGAATAAATGAAAATATTTTCGTGTTATGAGATGTATGTCCTTCCTTTATTTACTTTCTTTCATTTGTATGGATAACGAATGAACTTATACAACTCAAAACACTTAAATAATTCACTTAATCATAGAAAAAAAAAAAAACAATGAAGTGTACCTTATTGCTTCCCATTGAAAATGTAAAGCTGCTTATAAGACTCTAAATTGTCCTTCAAAACTACCACTGTCTACAACTTGAGCTGTTGGTGAGAAATTTTTTCTTGTGGAAAAATTTGTGGATTTCAGGCCAATGCTATGGGAATCTAAGTCCCTCTACATTTGAATGGTGCAACTCCCATTATTTAACATGTAAAACTAAAGTGGATTTATGGTGGTTTATCAACGAGAGATCCACAAGAACACTCCACCTGTCCCTATGGCAATAATAGCAACTCTTTGCTATAGTAGAAATCAATACGAGAAGGGGAGGGAGTGAGAATGAAGGAGGGGAGATCAATGTTGTGGGTAGAGTGTCATATGTCCATGCACATCAATTGGAATTTTCATTACATGCATTAATTAATAGAAGAAAGACAAATTTGTAATTTCGAGCACAAGAAAGGGTAAAACACACTAGTCACAAAGAACCAATTGAATTTTCCATCGAGGGGACATAAAATTCCTTCCTTTTTTATTGATCTTATAGTTAAAACTTGTACAATTAGTGGGAATAGAAGACAAATGCGAGAGGAGGAGAATAGAAGAAGACTAACTATCATTTCTTTCCTATGTCATAAAAATGTGCTTCCGGAAGAAGACTAACAATCATTTTTGTCCTATGTCCACAAAAACGCGCTTCCAGCTTTCCAAATTCAATTAACGGCCCCTACAATCACTCTCAAAGGACCAGAAATAGCATGTAAGGGGTGGTTACAACTTCCCCAAATGGCCAAGAAGTAGTTATAATCGAAATCTAATCATTTCGCACCATTTTGGATTCCTCTTTTGCTAGAAAAATGACCATGGCGGGGAAAAACCAAAAACCATTACAAACATTGCTAGTTTGAATATGGATAGTTAGATCACCTTATGTGCTTTTCACTTTGAGCCATCCACGTGGTAGGAGAACATTGGAGCAAAGTGGGAAATGTTTTTGCATTTTTTTGCATGTCAGAGACGTTTTCTCAAATTTCTCCCACAAAAATCCATCAAAATTTAAAATTGAAGAGTTCATCATGTGGATAAATTCACTAGCTTTCCATTGATACCAAAAATGTGAAAATTTGAGCTCTAGATCAAAAGATATGGCCTCTTGAAGATTTAGGGCAAAACTAGCAAAATTAGGGCAACATTCTGGTTTATGGGCAAAAATTTGACCTTTTTCCATCTTTTTTCAAATCGGGAAATTTTTGCCCAAGATCTCCATGCCCCTGCCAACCCAATGACACGTGGAAATTTTTGGTTCATCTGCGGGATTGAGAATAACATTTCACCCTCTTTTGCAAAATTGGAAAATTTTCTCAAAATCCTCTATCGGTCCGCCACTCCGATGACATGTGGCACTCTCCTATTGGTTGCGGGTCTTAACCAATTTTTTCTTCATTCTCCTTTGTAGGCGTATGGGCTAGATTTTGAATTTAATTATTTTTCCCCAAAAGGCTAAGTGGCAAAATTTTCTCCCCGGCCCCATGAATGCATTTCCTTCCTTCATCGGGCTTGCGAGGCCAAAATTTGTCTTTGTGTCTTTTAACACCAAAAGGGTTAAGTGTAAAATTTATCTCTATGTCTCTTATTTGGAAAATTTCTTTGGAAAAGTTTCAACTCACGCTCTCTGCCGGCCAGAGCCTTCTGGCACAAAACTCTCCCAAGCTCCACGGGCTCGCTCTAGGGAAAATTTCACTCCAACCCTCATTTGAGCCACAACTCAAAAAATAGAAGAATTTAGGAGGACTTATTTACCTTTCTAGAAATGGGAAGATAAATCCTATCGATGAAGCAATACCTATAACATTTTGAGTGCACGAAATTTGTAAAAATTTATTTGAGGCAAAAAAGGAAGCTAGTTAACCCAAAATAAGAGGAGCTTATTTTGGTTAACAAATATGATGAAAACATAGAAACTTTGAGATATAAGAAAGTTTTCTTTCTTGAAAAATTGCAATTTTCCCCTTTACACATTTTCAAGACAACAACTAGCTCTAGCTTGGGGACATGGCATGGATTGAGCAAGGTGAAGACATAAAATGAGGATCCAGAATCATAGGTTTCAAAACATATAACGTTGACCAGTGCCTTATCCATTGGGCCTTATAGATTCATGTACAACTTCTGAGGAAAAAGAGAAGGAAGAAGAGGACACACAAACAAAACAACAAAATAGAAAGGGGAAACAAAAACACACACAACAGAAAAGGAGAAAAAGAAAAACTATGTTACAAGATGAGGGACAACTTCACTTTCACTGATGCACTTTTCATATCTCAAAAGTTACCCCTGAAGAGGCAAAACTAAAGGATTATGTTTTGAAGCCGTTGACAAGTTCCAAAAAGTAGCCTCCCCTCCTCAGTGGCTTATGAAAGCTAGGTGCTTCCACATTTACCTATGTACTTGGTAGGAGTGAATCCATGGGAACTTCATGATGCTCAAGTCCTTGCTTGGAAATTCCATTGCTTTCATGTTCTTTGAAATCAGTTTGATAGTGCCAGTTTCCTTCAATATTTATCCATATAGTTGATTCTCCATCAAGCATCTCATTGCTGCCCCAAAGCTGATTTTGGTTCTGATTTATTGGATATTCCGAGTTACTTTATTTTCTAGGTCTATGCTCATTAGAATATATTCTCCATGAAAAACATTTGATTCATCCTTTATCTCTACTCCACTATGGGGCATTTGAGTATTGATGGGTGGATTGGAGGAAAAATCATTCTTTTCTTGTATGTCGATGACATGAGTGAAGAGATCAAGAATCGGTTTGGGGTCTTTCTCAACTTGTATGCGCTTCCAATACTTCTTAAACAAATTTATGATTCATCATTTCTGTAGCTCATCTTTGTATCCCTTTGAAGGATGCAGCTCAAGGAATCTATCTAGAGGGATTTCATCATCATCTAGGGAATCGCTATACTCAATGATCCTTCATCAAAAATAGATTCATCTTGAGAGGCCTCAAAAATCCTTTCTTCAATTTCTTCATCATGGACAAAATCTTCATCTACAAATGGGAAAGAAAATATATCCATTTCATTATTACATCCATTAGCCATCGGTTCTAGAATGGTATCGTATTTTCATATGGATTTATCTCAATGTGGCCAACCTTCACATTGGTTAAGGATTACAAATCAGCTTCACGCTTGTCTTGAAGATTTTGGCTTATATCGGGAGCTTGAGACTACCGATGGGATCTTGATTTCTTATGGCTTCAATCATTTCTTGTGATGATATTTCTTTCGGTCCTTCCACAGCTCATCAAAATCTGATTTTGTATCTCCATAGATGGCCTGACTGGGATCATCTTCATCCCCAAATGGAAATGGGAATAACTCCTGGTCTTGTAAAAGCATGCAAGATGATTTATCTTCTTGAAATTTATTAAGAACCATCTCCTCTTCTTTTTGGTCTGCATCATCTGGTGATTTAGGGCTGCCTTCCTATAACTCGAATCTCCTCAATGATTCTTCAAAATTCAAATCCCTCTGGGAAGGCATGTCTAGCCCTATCAAGATCGAAATATCTTCTTCCTCCTTGGTTGTCACCTAGTGATTCATCTGCCTGGTATTTTGGTACAAAATGTTAGCTCCTAGGCTTTCGGATTTTTGCATAGTATATTTCATTTTCCTAAGCGACAACCTCTTCATTTCACCTTTTACAGGGATAGTAGTAGATGACCAATCCATTTTAATTTCTCCACCTAGGTCTCTACAAAAACTTCTACTCAAAAGCATGCCAAAAGATGTTGGGATGTCTGCCACTAAAATAGTTAGAAGCACTTTCTTATCAGGGAAGTCGCCGAGCTACTTGTGCATCCTTTATTCTTCCAATCAGTGGCACTTGTTTAGATTCCATGGAATAACAAGCTCCATTTACTCTAGTCAAAGTTAGGCCAAGGGAATTTGCAACTTTGAGTGGCATTACATTATCAGAAGCTCCGGAATCAATAATACAATTGTTCAACTCAAAACCATTTATGAGGAGAGACAAATAAAAAGGCTCAACTCTAGATGTTTTAGAAACCTTTGAGAGCTAACATGTTTTGAGATGGAGGAGTGGATTTCATTGGAAGGAGTCATTTAGAAGTGGAAATTTAAGATATAGATCTACTACCTTGGACTACATTAATAAATCTATCAAATTGGGCCGGGTGTGTTTGCAAGTACTCTAACTCTGAGAGTTGGACTTTGGTTTTACTTGCATGTTCCACAAAATCAAATGGGGCAATGTTGGATGAGGTGGAAGTTCTGCGGTGAGGGAATGTTTACATGGTAAGGTTCTATGAGGAACTTTAGCTGACTTTGAAATTGGATTGTCGTCGAGGGTGAGGCCATCG
Source organism: Taxus wallichiana var. yunnanensis (assembly GCA_018340775.1). Lineage (NCBI taxonomy): Eukaryota > Viridiplantae > Streptophyta > Pinopsida > Cupressales > Taxaceae > Taxus > Taxus wallichiana. Next base: position 699,421,958 of record CM031244.1, read on the forward strand.
GCTTAGAAGGAGGTGTAGGTTAAGCTATGGTCTGAATTTTAGCTGACTTAGAATAGACTTCATTGGAGGGAGGAGTGTTTTTAATAACTTGTGAGCTAGAAGAAAGAAAAGGTGACTTACTAGATATAACAACCTGATCTCTAGTAGCCATTTGGCCCGATTTCATTTTGACTAAATCCATTGAGGGTGGTAATGGTGAGCCTCTCGTTGATGATCTTCTTTTTGTGTCATTCTTTGGAGTGGGATCTTCTTTAGTTTTCTTTTCCTTTTGAGCCTGGAGGGTAGAGCATATTTCTTGGATTGAGCTCGAGTGAAGACAACACATGAGAAGCTTGGGGCTTCTTGTTCTTCTCCCCATCATCAACAAACTCGAACAATCCATTGTGCATAATAACTTCAATTTCTAGGTAGCCTTTGTAATCCTCTACTATTTATCCTTCAAGTTCATCAATTTCAGCATCCTCTCTTGATTCTCTAGTGTCATAGATAGCATTGAAATGAGGTGCTTTAAGGGCATGTTGGTGATGAGGTGGTGTAATTCTTTATCTATCATGGAAATTTGGCCTCCTTGGAGCATTACTCATTGTCATTTGGGACAGATGTTTCTTCAAGGAAACCAGATCATTTTTATTTTACGGAACATAGGGTCGGTGAATGGCCGAACCAAAACTCGACCCTTCTACTTCCCATTTGGGCCTTTAACCTTTCGGGAGGATTAAGTCATCAAGATTTTCAATGGAAACATCTTGAGCTTCCCTTAGTGTGTTTGGTTGGGCTCTTCTAAGGAAGAAACCAAATTCGATGGTAAGACATTGATGAAGAACCTCTTCAAGTTATTTTCAGGGGTAACTACATCTTTTGGGATTCTTCTTGTCAATCTATCAAACCATGCTACAAAATGTGTCATGGACTCAGAGAATTATTTCTTCATCTGAATGAGTTAAACTAGTAGATCTTAGCAATCTTCAATGCTCTTGAACCTATGTTCAAATGCACTTCTTATGTCATCCCAACCAATGATAGATCTTGGGGGAAGCATGTAAAACCATTCACAGATTTCTCTTGGAGTGACTCCAAAAAGTCTAATCGACACATATTCATCTTCAACACCTAGAACACCAAAAGTAGTGATGAAGGTTGCTACATTTTCTTCAATGAGTTGGGAGCCATCTCCTTTGAATTTGGGAAAATTATTTCTCGAACCTCTTGGCAGATCATGGAGTATTCGTAGGAAAGCGAGTGGATAAATATTTCTTCCCCATGGTATATTGGGTCTACATGCTTCATGTTGATTATCAGCCATTCTCTTTCTATTTCTGTCTTCTTCAACAGCTAGGGTTGCTTCTCTTTCCTCCTGCTACAGCTTGGAGTCTTGATATTTCTTCAAGTTGAGCTCTAATCTCTTCCTCTCTATCAAACCGAGCTATAAACTCTACTTCTTCTCTCTCCAACTCCTCAAAATTAGGGTCAATCACTCCTCCTTGCCTCGCTGGTGAGTATACCTTCTATCAGCCAACTTGAAAGTTTATTGTCTTCTCTTTCATAATCTAGAATTTTGTAGCAATGGTGAGGTGATTTACACTCTGTCAAATATGCCAAGTAACCTCTTTCGGGTTTGAAATGATTTCCTTTGGATATGAAAGAGCAAAGAATGTTTTCTAGAAGGATTTACAAGAATTTTGAGTTACATCCATGCACTTCATATGGCTATTCAATTTGCGAGAACTCTTCTATTTGAATCTTTTTGTATTTTTGGATCACAAGGAATTTCAAACTTCAAAGGAAAACTTAATGATGTTTTAAAAATCTTGTGGTAATTTTTGGGTGCAGATACTGCAACTATTCCCCACAATGGGCGCCAAAAAATGTTGGTGAGAAAATTTGTCTTGTGGAAAAATTTGTGGATTTCTGGCCAACGCTATGGGAATCTAAGTCCCTCTACATTTGAACGATGCAGCTCCCATTCTTTAGCATGTAAAACCAAAGTGGATGTATGCTGGTTTTTCAACTAGAGATCCACGGGAACACTCCACCGTCCTTATGCAAATAATTGAAACTCCTTGCTATAGCGAAAATCGATCCGAGAAAGGGGAGGGAGCGAGAATGAAGGAGGGAGTGAGAATGAAGGAGGGGAGATCAATGTTGTGGGTAGAGTGTCGATGCCCACTCACATCAACTAGAAGTTTCATTACATGCATTAATTAATAGAAGAAAGACAAATTTGTAATTTCGAGCATAAGGCACAATAAAACACACTTTGGTCACAAAGCACCAATCAATTTTTTCATTGAGGGGACATAAAATTCCTTCTTTTTTATTGATCTTAGAGTTGAAAGCATTAGCATAATTTAGCATAGGCATATTTATTACATTTTATTACATTGTTTTTTATTTAATAATGTGCAACATGTGCACTCAGTCTAGTGACTTGCATTCAATATTTTTATGTTGGATAACATTCAATATTGGTATTAGTAGTAATTACATGTGTATGTGAGATGGGTCTTATAATCTCATAGTTGGTGCACGATAGGGTGTCATGTCTATCCATATGAGGCTGTCTAATATCTATAAATATTACTGAGCTCTTACATTGTTATGTAATCTAATTTTATGATCAATAATATTTGTGAGGCTTAGTCCCTCTTTGGTCATTGCAATCTTATTCTATTCTATCATTTGGTATCAGAGCAGGTTCTATCCAAGCAAGGTTGAAGAGGAGCACTATTGGAGAGGATCCATTGGAGAAGAAGATCTGCATCAAAGGAGAGCCATTAAAGCATCCCATAGCCTCCATTCCTTCCAAGCATCCCTCAACTCAAATTTGACCTATCCACTTATTTGGAAGGTAAATTTTTATTTTTGATTAGTCATTGGCATAGCCAATTGATCCAACATATTGGCGGAATATTTTAAGATTTGGAGATCTTTAAAAAAAAAAAAGATCTTGAAAAAAAAAAAAAGATTTGTGAAAAAAAAAAGAGATCTTAAAAAAAAAGGAGAAAGATCTTGAAAAAAAATTGTAGATCTAAAAAAAAGAGTGAAAAAAAAAATCAGATATGAAAGTGGAGGTGTGAAGAATTCGGGAGCAAAGGTTGAAGCAGTCCTGTCAACAAAATTCCAGCAGATAGCTCTTAGAAAAAAGGACATAAATTTTTCATATAATGTCATATTGATGTACTATTTTTTTTTTCTGGAAAGATAAAAGAGGCACACAACTTTGCAGTTTACATCATCTTGATTCAGCTTCGCATGTGACGAAAAGTCCAGACAAGTCGGATCATTTTTTCTCAAAAAAATCAGATCTAGTAGTAAATTGGTAAGATCTCAAAAATAAAGATTCCGATTCTTCTAAAATTTTGTGGGTTTCAGAAAAATATTGTATGATGCTGCTTTGTCAAAATTTTAGAAAAACAAAATCACGGTTTGTGAGAAAAGGTGAAAACAATATTCAGATTGTTTGTTTGGATCTTGGGAACAAACAAGTCAGCGGTTTAATTCTCACTCTCTTCATATTTTTTATTAAATTATTCTTTTTGGAAAATTTGGAGAAATTACTAAATTTTGGGAGATTTCTAAATTTAGAAGCTCACCAAACACATTTAGAGCCACATTAAATTTAGCAGAAAAACACCTATTGAGGGTAACAAATATTTTGGCCTAAATTGTGTATTTTGTGATTCTAGACCCTTTTTCTAAAGAGGAGGAACACAAAAAAACTTTATTTTGATGTACTTTTGTAGCATTTTGTACTAATCTTGGTGCATAAAGGTAAAAAAAAAAGGAGTGCAAATTTTTTATTTTATGTTTGGTTCTATCACACAAGATCTTTGATCTCATAGTAGCGTTCGGTATATACGGTGCCTCTGGGAAGTGCTTACGGGTGATGTCGTCGCAACTACTACTGCACTTAATGCCTAACACAGCTGCCTAAACGTCATCCGGGCATCGACCTATAAAATTGACAGGAGTAATAACGAAACAATACACACACATTTGAGCCCTCCCATCCGTTTGTGTTTACACAAACCCCTCTCCGTACTATCTACATACCACGTACTAAATTCTTTCACATGCATTAACACCTCTTTCCATATTAACGTGTATATTTAAAGGGTGATCTTCTTCCACGATACCGACAGGTATATCAAAAGGGAGTGTATATAGAAAGGTTTGGTATATTGGCCTGACGGTATATTGAGAGGGAGACCATAAACTTGGAGTGATAAGAGCCTTACCCTTTGTCAGAAATTCAGAGTTTTAGAAATTCAGATTGCAGAAATGGGTGCACAAGCACCAAAGTTCTTCTTGTCAGATTCACAACTGCTTAGAGGAGACAACTATGCTGCATGGAAACCGAAGATCAAGATATTACTTGAGTTTGAAGACCTATGGACAATTGTAGATGGAACAATAACAAGATCACTTGATGATGGAAGACAAGAAGCTCAATTTGATAGGGCCAATCAAAGGCCAAGTTGATCATCTTGTTTAGCGTATGTGAGATGATGTGTAACCCCACATTACGAGATGCCACATCGGCCAAGGATACATGGGATAAGTTGAGCATAGTCTATGAGACAAAGAACAAGAATGCCATCCTCGACCTACTATCATAGCTCGCATACTCTCAAGTTTAAGCACAATGAGAAGGTTGAAGTTTTTTTGAGATGAGTTGCTACTTTGAGGGCATCTCTATTGGCATTGGGAAAAGAGATAAGTGATGAATACCTCATACCAATTGTGTTGCGCACACTTCCTCCTTCCTACATAATCTTTGTGACAACTATCAATATGAGTGAACACACAGTCACCTTTGAGAAGTTGGTCAATCTACTCCAACAAGAAGAGGCAATGAATACAAAGATCATGAAGATGAGCAAGTACTATCTTCCAATCATAAAGGAAAGGGGAAATTTCAGTCCAATCATAAGAAGTCCCAACATAATCAAAGTCAACAAAGGTACCAAAGTCAACGAGACAACACCAAGAAGTGTCCCATTTGCAATAGAGGGGGACATGACATCAAAGATTATTGGTACAATTCTTAAAAAAAGGGTTCATCAAGCAATTCAAAACCCAACAACCAACAGGGTAACAACAATTCAAATCAAGGGAAGTCCAACAACAACAACAATCAAGGGAAGAAAAATGGTAATTGGTAAAGAAAACCCAAACAACAAGGGTACATTGCCGAACATGAAGATGATTCAAATGAAGGACACCACATGTATTCTACTTAATTTGATGAAGAAACCAAGTCCACACAAGATATCTGGTATGTTGACTTGGGTGCAACTCGACACATGACTGGATGCAAGGATTGGTTCTACACACTATGTGACTCACCTAATAAGAACCATGTGTCATTAGGTGATGACTCATCATACAATGTCAAGGGGATTGGAAACATTTCACTACCTCTTGGAAAGCATGACTGCAAAATCACAGATGTATTGTATGTACCTGGGTTGCCCAAGAATATGCTATTAGTTAGTCAACTCTTTGATCACAACTTGAAATTGGATTTTGATAGTAATCATGGAGAAAAAGTGTGCTTGATAAGAGATAAGTCAAGAGGTTCCAAGATTATAGCAAGAGCCTCCAATGTGGGACGCATGTTCCAACTTGATATTGTCCACAAGGATGATCAATCTCTAGCGGCCAAAGACACACAATCTGCAGAACTATGGCATCAAAGATATGGTCACATCAGTTTTGGCTATCTCCAAACACTTTAAAAGGGAAACATGGTGAAAGGATTGCCTACACTCAAGCACAACACTGACAAGTGTCACAATTGCCTAGCTGGAAAGCAACACAGAGTACCCTTCCAAAAGAACACATATAGAGCTAAGGGAAAGCTTGATTTGGTGCACACTGATCTTTGTGGGCCCATGCAACCAAGTCATTATGGATGTCAATACTTCATGCTTTGTGTTGATGACTACTCAAGAAAGATGTGGATATATTGTCTAAGAAACAAGAGTCAAGCCTTTGAGACATTTCAGAAGTTCAAAGCACTTGTTGAGAATGAAGTTGGTCGCAAGATCAAAACTCTCCGCTCAGATCAAGGGGGGGAATTCACAAGCAATGAGTTCAAGACTTACCTGGAAGCTCATGGGATTCATCGACAAATGCCTCCTACTCACACACCACAGCAGAATGGTATAGTTGAGAGAAGGAATCGTACTATCATGGAAATGGTGCGATGTATGATTGACGACTCAGGTTTAACAAAGACATTTTGGGCAGAAGCTGCAAGAACTGCAGTCTATTTGTTGAACAGAGTGCCCATAGTAGCTCTTGAAGGAGTGACACCTCAAGAAGCATGGTCAAATCAGAAACCATCAATTGCACACCTAAGAGTATTTGGGTGTAAAGCTAGCATGCACATACCCAAGAAGAACAGGAACAAGTTGGATATGAAAGCTAAGAAACTAATATTCATTGGATATAGTGAAGAAGCACTTGGGTATAGATTATGGGATCCGAAAGCAAAGAAAGTATACACAAGTAGGGATGTTGAGTTCTTTGAGAAGAAACAAGCAGATGCTCCACTCAACGACTCAACAAACATGCAGAATACACCTCTTGTGAAGACAGAATTTGATGTTCCCACTGAAGATGACAGTGATGAATTGGATGATGGTGAAAACTTGGATCCACCACAAGCCAATGGAACAGCTAAGAAGTTACCTAAATGGTATACTCAATTAATAAGAGATGAAAATTTGGATGAAGCACCTAGCACATCATCCAATCCTGGACCTAGAACTCGCAGTCAAGCTCGTGAAGAGGTCAATTATGCCCTAATGAGTAGAGTTGTTGAAATAGTTGAGCCATCTATAGTTCAGAAATCCCTACAATCAAAAGCTTGGAAAGATGCCATGGATTTAGAGTATCAGTCAGTGATGAAGAACAACACATGGCAACTTGTCAACCTTCCACCAGGGAAGAAACCCATTGGATGCAGATGGATATTCAAGACTAAGTACAAATCAGATGGGACTATTGACAAGTATAAAGCAAGGCTTGTAGCAAAGGGGTATGCACAACAAGAAGGCATTGATTATGAGGAGACATTTGCTCCCACAGCCAAGATCAAGACAATCAAGATGATCTTTTCTCTAGCTGCACAATTTGGTTGGAAAGTCCACCAAATGGATGTGAAAAGTGCCTTTCTTAATGGAGATTTGCAAGAAGAAGTCTATATGACTCAGCCAGAGGGTTATGTAATACCAGGAAAAGAGATGATGGTATGCAGACTCATAAAATCTCTATATGGCCTAAACAGAGGCACCCGAGCATGGTACATCAAAATTGATGAGCATCTCATAATTCATGGATTCGAAAGGAATCCTTATTACCCCAATCTCTACCTCAAAAATAAAGGGGGGGAGATTGTCATTGTGGTTGTTTATGTCGACGATCTAGTCATTATAGGCAGTTATGTGAAGATGATCAATGCAACAAAGAAGGATTTTAATCGATCGTTCGACATGACAGATCTCACAACTGAACAGAAGGAAGATGTTTTCACTAAGTCACTTGCATGTGACAAATTCACACTATTCAGAGAGTTCCTCTCCACTTCATTAGAAAATATGTAAAATTAAGGGGGGGAATGTTAGCATAATTTAGCATAGGCATATTTGATTGCATTTTATTACATTGTCTTTTAGTTAATAATGTGCAACATGTGCACTCTAGTCTAGTGACTTGCATTCAATATTGTTATGTTGGATAACATTCAATATTGGTATTAGTAGTAATTACATGTGCATGTGAGATGGGTTTTATCATCTCGTAGTTGGTGCCTGATAGGGTGTCATGTCTATCCATATGAGGTTGTCTAATATCTATAAATATTACAGCTCTTGCATTGTTATGTAATCTGATTCCATGATCAATAATATTTGTGAGGCTTCCATCCCTCTTTGGTCATTGTAATTTTATTCTATTCTATCATTTGGTATCAAAGCTATACCATTATTATCATAAACTTATACAATGAGTGGGGGAAGAAGAAAAATGCAGAGGAGGAGAATAGAAGAAGACTAACAATCATTTTTCTCTGTTTCCAAATTCAATTACCGATCCCTACAATCACTCTCAGAGGACCAGAAATACCATGTAAGGGGTAGTCACAACTTGCTTTGAAATGGCAAAGAAGTAGTTACAATCAAAATCAAATCATTTTGCACCGTTTTGAATTCCTCTTTTGTAGAAAAATGGCCATGGTGGGGAAAACTAGAAACTATTACAAACCTTGCCATTTTGAATATGGACCATTATATCACCTTCTGTGCTTTTCACTTTGAGCCATCCACGTGGCAAGAGAACATTGCAAAGCAGTAGCCTGGGAATTTTTTTGTGTTTTTTTACATACCATAGACATTTTCTCGATTTTCTCCCAGAAAAATCCATCAAAATTTAAAATTGAAGTGTCCATCATGTGGAGAATTTCACCAAATTTCCATTGATACCAAAAATGTGAAAATCTAAGCTCTAGATTGAAAGATATGGCCTCTTGAAGATTTAGGGCAAAATTCGGGTCTGTGGGCCAAAATTTGACCTTTTTCCTCGCTTTTCAAATTGGGAAAATTTTGACCGAAATCTCCATGCCCCCGCCAACCCGATGACACATGGCACTTATTGGTTCATCTGCGGGCTTCAGAATAACATTTCTCCCTCTTTTGCAAAATTGGAATTTTTTTCTCAAAATCCTCCACCATCGCCACTCTAATGACACATGGTGCTCTCCTATTGGTCGGGCCTTAACCAATTTTTCTTCATTCTCCTTCACGGGCTTACACCGAAAGGCTAAGTGGCAAAATTTTCTACCTAGCCTCGCGAATGTGCTTCCTTCCTTCAATGGGCCCGCGGCCAAAATTTGTCTTTGTGCCTTTTAACCCCAAAAGGGCTAAGTGTAAAATTTATCTCCCTGTCTCCGCCAACCCGCCAATTTCCTTGGAAATTTTTCCAACTCGCTCCGCTAGCCCGAGCCTTCTTGGCACAAAACTCTCCCAAGCTCCGTGGGCCCGCCTAGGGAAAATTTCCCCTCCAAACTCCACCAAGCCATAACTCAAAAAATACAAGGAGTTAGGAGGACTTCTTTACCTTTCTAGAAAGGGGAATAAAAATCCTATCTGATGAAGCAATACCCAGAAAATTTTGAGTGCCTAAAATGTGTAAAAATTTGACTAAGGCACAAAAGGAAGATACTTAACCCAAAATAAGAGGAGCTTCTTTTAGTTAACAAGTATGATCGAGACACATAGAAACTTTGAGATAGGAAACTTTTTTCTTGCTTGAAAACTTGCAATTTTCAAATTTACACATTTACAAGACAAAAATAACATCATGTCTAATACATGTTGGCCTTCCTACCTTCCTCAAGGCCCTGCAATGGTTGTTTACAGTTGTTGCATAGTTCTAATGAGGGTTTCAAATGGAATGGCTGTATCTATGAGGCATGATGATCTTAAACTATACTCAAGTTGTAGTTTTGATTCCAAATGACTTCCAAGACTATCTAGAACCAAACAATTAAAAATGCATCTAAATCCAAGGTGGTTATCCCAAACATAACTGGACTCGTGAATCGACCAATCGAGAAAATTTAAAAGTTTCGAGTTGACCTTTTCGCACTGGGTGCAAAAATTGTCAACATTTCTAGTGATCCTACGGGAAAGTTGCTTGCTAGCTTGTAGACTAGTGCCTTGCTCTTTTCCATTGGGCATGGATTCCAAAACATGTAACCAAAATTTGCCTTTCCTAAGGTCCAACCCTTCCAAAACAAACTAAAGCTAGGAAAGGATCTGGTAAACCAGATCACGTGCATGAATGCACTTATTGAATTGAAAAACATTGCAATGTGTAGGAACTACACTTATTAAAAGGAAATCCTAATCTACCCTACTCTAACCGAGAAGTAAGCGAGGCTAAGTAAAACACTGAAAAAGGCAGCGAAAAGTAGCTTCCTTCTCTCCGCAACCGAGGCCATGAATTCAACTCTAGAATCTAGCAAAGTGACGTAGCTAAGAATGAGAGTTCGTAATCCATACAAGTTCTATAAAAATTCTAGCCTATCATTTTCTTCTGATAGCTTCCCCTCCTGCTTGATCTTTTGTTTCTCTATTTCCTAAACTGGAAGTATGGGTAAAGAAGGAGTGGGCTTAGTTTCAGATTCAACTGGAAAATTTTGGACAAGAGTTTGGGGAATAAGATCTACATTTGGAATAACATCTGAATGCCAACCTAGACAATTAATTTTGAGTTCAGTATGTGATGTTGGGGTAGAAAAAGTAGGAATTATAGCAGCTTGATAGCTAGGAAATAGAGGAATAAGCTGCATTGGCGACAAGGAGAATTTATATGTATTAAATTTTCATAGGGAGTGTAAGTAGGAACATCCCATTGATAGGGTTCTGTATCCTAAAACCTATCATTCTTCATTTCTATTGATTTCACAATTTTTTCCTTGATAGCTAAATATTGTTGCTTCAAAATATTTAAGTCAATTCTAAGATTTTTTTGCCTTTCATACTCAGTATAACCCTCTGCATAACTTTGAACTTGAACAACATAACCCTCATATTTGTAATCATTTTGATATACAAGGTTTGGGTTATAAGGGTATTCATTCTAATAAGGCTTATAAACTGATCTGAAGGAGAAGGTGGATAAGTGGACAACTAGTTTGGCTGATAATATTACTGAAAGTGATGATTCATGGTTGCAGGACCTCATAAAATACTAAACTTATGAACACAGTTTTGTTATTAACAAAAAAAATGATAACAACAAAATAACATATTTGAATTTCTTGAAAAAAACCTAAAGACAACAACTAAAAATTTTAGTACTTGTTGAAAAGTGTTATACTAATCTGGAATAAGATTTACGGAGTCACTAGATGAGTTCTGCTTCGGATCTTGAATCTTTAGAACACATCAATATTAGTTCTTTCCAAAATTTCTATGCATGGTGTCTGATCTACTTGAATGATGAAACACCTCTGAAAGTGAAAATTTTAGTTGTGTGAGTGTCCCACCGGACGTGCCAAAATCAAGTTATCTCTTGAAAGTGTACCCTATAGAGAGATGGCTATAGGTTTTCTAAGCTTGCAAAATTTGATCTCTCTCTTTCATAGATACAATGGAAACACCTCAGGTTTGTGGGTATACCTATTTTGAGGTGAGTCTCCGAGTATCAAGGTTAGTTCATTGTTTATGTATCCTAAATTGATTATGGAGTTTAGGGGTAAAAGATCACTCTATAATAATTATAAATAAAGTGATACACCAAATTTGTATGAGAGCTTTGATCGAGTATATGCACAATTGATATGTGAAGGATTTTGGTGCACGAACCAATAGTTCTTTTACTGAGAATATTAAGGGCAAAAACTTAGAGGTATTGAGGGATATTATCACAACAATACTGCTAATCTAAACATGCACATTAATATCATGCAGAAACTACTAAATTTTGCAACAGGGTAAGATGATTAATTAGGGAACTTGCATTCACAGGACTAATAGAAACATACACAAGACTGCAAATAATTGGGAAGGCAGAAATTCTTCACACTCGAGAAGACAAAGCTGGTAAAAATTGATTCAAGACTCCTATATCCAAAAAGTCCTCCGAGAAGTTATCCCTTCTTTTGTGCTTTTCTAGAGCACACAATATATAGCAAAATAAATTCACCTTCTTCCTAAAAATAGCCTAAGGCTTATACTCACCCATGCATCTTATTTTTATCCTTTATTTAATAATATATAAAGGAATAAAAATAGAACATGCAATTACAAATAGGAATTATTAGCCTTAATTAAGATACAATCAAACCGAATTTGATTCTATTTTCAATAAAAGAAGGGTGAATAATTTGCTAAAAATAAGATTGCTTGCTAGGCAAGTCTCTCTCCATGGGCATGCAATTTTGTCTCCTTCTCTATTTTGTCCTCTTATGAAGCATGAAAAAATAACTCCTTTGCTTTGTGCTAGCTCCACGTGGGGACCACCCTTTGATATATGAATTTGCCTTCATTTGAGTTTGGCCACCTTTGTGGAATTAGAAAAATAAAAGGTCTGCCACCTTTTAATTATTATTTCCTTGTCAACTTTTGTATTTGAAAGGACCCAATGATTATAGTTAAAAGACTCACCTTTTTCGGTGATCATGCTGGCATGTATGGTCGGATTTACATTTTATTCAAGTTGGACTATGATGGACTTTACCATTTTTGGTGATCATTATTCACTGTAGCAATGGGTAATATTTGTGAACTTTGTAAATTTTATGTAATGATCACTTTAAAACTTGTCCCCTCCGACGATAGCTTGACCCTTCCGATGATTATGTCGGTGATACATTTTTGAAACTAACCTGAATGGGGTTAGGGTTTCTTAGCAATGTTGACACGTCGGTACTTGATATAACCCTTGTTGGGTTTGATTAACTTGGAGAGTTAGATGGAGGAAAAGGGGTCGAAACCCTAACATTTAGCATTTTTCACTTGAGCTCCTCTCAAGCTAGCGAAGCTCTGCTCAAATTTTTACTACCACCATTGATGAGATTTACGAGCTCAAATTTTCTTTGTTATTTTGTTCTATCTCTGATATTCTAAGCAAGACCATGGCCGTCATTTTTATATGGGTTTTGATAGCATTCGTGGAAAGTGAAAGTGTAGCTCATGTATCTCTAATCCTTGATCATGCTTTGAGTGATTTCTGGTTTCTATGTTTTATCAACCAATGTTGACACTGTGATGGGTTTTCTTAGCTTGAAAGCTTTACAATCTCCATAGAGGGTCATTATTTCTTCATATCTGTATGTTTTTCAATAGAGTGTTCATGGTCAATCAACTTCAAAATTTCTGTGATAAAAGGTAAGTGAAATACTCAAACCAATCTTCATTGTGACTTTTAGATCTGTGTATTTTGAGTTCTGGGTATCTGTATTTATATTTGAAACTTGTCCTTTCATGTGATTCTATCATTGACCTCTACCCAAGATTTTACGAGATCTAAAACATTACTCTGCATGTATTTTGATTGATGATATCCTTAGAGGATTTCTTTTATTTTGGGTATTCTTCCGGCGGTAGAGGCCTTTGAATTTAATTCATTTTCCTGTATGAGAGTTCTGAAATTTCGTGATGGCTCCCTCAATTCGATGACTCGGCCATTTCTCTGTTATATCTTCATTTTCTAACTCGTGGAGGGTTTTTGCTAGGTAATTTTAGTTTTGGGTTATTTGTAGATCTACGAATTTGAGAATTTATGTCCCATTTTTTTGTATGTTTTGATTTTCCACAAACTGTAGTGTCTTTTGATCTTGGCATACGTATGTATTTGATTTGAAGTTTGAGATCATGTATTGTTTATTCTTCTAAAACCTTCACTCAGCTCTGGAGACTTTTCTATTTGTGTAGAAGTGTTGTTAAGAGGAAAACTCTGTGCATGAATGTTTACCCTTCTCCATTGGGACTGTTTCACTTTACTTTGAGTCATAATAATGAAAACCGTTGATGGGTACTTCAACTCTATTAGATTTTCCTTTTTAGACTAGGGCAATATTTTTCTTGATTTGGGTTCAAAGTGTTGACCCATGTGGTAAGCTACACAGTTTATCTCTGATTTTGAAGTGTTTTGCACCCATATAGAATCGCTCCTTTGTGGATGTCGTAAAACTAGAAGACACCTTGGAAATTATTTTTCTTTATATAAAGAGTGTGGTTTTTGGTGATGATACGTACAAATTCCTGGTTCTGATATTTATTTCTATAGAGGCTTTGTATTTTCTTCATTTTCCTATAGTGGACATAAAGCAGTTCCTTTTCTTCTGAAACCTTCACTCTACCTCTTCTTTGTATGAGTTTCCTATGCTTGCTTAACTTTCTTGTAACTTAGAGATGTTCTAAGATGCATTTTACTCTGAATATTTTCTTTCAATGGAGCTTTTGTTCCTTCATGCTTAATCCATTGTAACTAGATCGAGTCTTGACTTTTTGTGATGAACCTGATGTTAATATTTTCTTGATCTATTTCCTTACATAAATAGTTGTACTTCTTTGATATGGCAACATATCTGTAATTCATACTTCCTTTATTTGAAAATTGAAATTCATAGAAAGGATGTACTTTGTAAAATTACTTCAAATTTCATGTTATTCATCTGTTAAGCTATAATGAATGCTCCAAGTACTTCAATATGATGACTGAAAGTGCAGTCCATTTCTTCTCTGCATTATATATTGTATTTCCTTTCATTACAACTCTGATATGCATGCTAAAAAAGTCATAAATGTCCATTTTACATGGCAAAGCCTTGTCAAAATTTTCCCAAATTTTTCTTCTCATTCTATTTCAGCTGCAATTTTATCTTGTTTCAGTTGACTTGAGCCTCTAAAATCTGATTCTTCACCTTCACCTAATAATACACTTTTTAATGCATGAATTTCTAAAGTTGGAAGTATAAGGACTTAAATTAAACCCTTAGCTCAATATTGATGATCGTTTTCTCCTCCCTTTTCAGGTACCATGATGTAGTTGCAGTGGACAGCTAGAACAATAGTTTTAGAGAGAGAAGAACACTCCCTTGAGGCAATGACGGGTTTCTTTTACCTCTTTACATTTTCAACTTCATAAATATATGCATTGTCTTTCTTTTTAGTTATTTCTCACGGCTTGTGTGAGAAAAATATGTACTATTATTCCTCATGAATAAATGAAAATATTTTCATGTTATGAGATGTATGTCCTTCCTTTCTGTACTTTATTTCATTTGTATGGATAATGAATGAACTTATACAACTCAAAACACTTAAATAATTCACTTAATCATAGAAATAAATAAACAATCAAGTGTACCTTATTATCACCCATTGAAAATGCAAACTACTTGTAAGACTTTAAATTGTCCTTCAAAAGCGCCACTGTCTGCAGCTTGAGAATGGTTTGAGAGAAAAATTTTCTTATGGATAAATTTGTGCATTTCAAGCCAATGCTATGGGAATCTAATTCCCTCTACATTTTAATAGTGCAGCTCCCATTGTTTAGCATGTAAAATCAAAGTGGATTTATGGTGGTTTTTCAACCGAGAGATCCATATAAACACCGCACTATCCCTATGGCAATAATAACAACTCCTTGCTATAGTAGAAATCAATCTAAGAAAGGGGAGGGAGTGAGAATGAAGGAGGGGGGATTAATTTTGTGGGTAGAGTGTCGATGCCGACACACATCAACTGGAAGTTTCATTACATGCATTAATTAATAGAAGAAAGACAAATTTTCAATTTTTGAACACAAGACAGAATAAAAAACCCTGTTCACAAAGCACCAATTGATTTTTCCATTGAGGGGACATAAAATTCCTTCCTTTTTTATTGATCTCAGAGTTAAAACTTGTATAACGAATGAGAATAGAAAAAATGTAGAGGAGGAGAATAGAAGAAGACTAACAATTGTTTTTGTCCTCTCTATTGCAAAAACGTGCTTCCATTTTCAAAATTTGATTGCCAACCCCTACATCACTCTCGAGGACCAAAAATAACATGCAAGGGGAGGTTACAACTTCCCCAAATGGCCAAGAAGTAGTTATAATCGAAATCCAATCATTTCACACACGTTTGATTCATCTTTTGCTTTGAAAAAACCATGGCTAGGAAAAAAGAAACCATTACAAACATTACTAGTTTGAATATGGAATGTTAGATACTCTTATGTTCTTTTCACTTTGAGCCATCCACATGGTAAGAGAACATTGGAGCGGAGTCTAGGGAGAAATTTTTTTGTGTTTTTGCATGCCAGAAACATTTTCATGATTTTCTCCCACAAAACTCCATCAAAAATTAAAATTGAAGTGTCCATCATGTGAATAATTTCACCAGATTTCCATTGATACAAAAATGTGAAAATTTGAGCTCTAGATGAAAGATATGGCCTCTTGAAGATTTAGGCAAAACTAGCAAAATTAGGGGCAAAATTCTGCGGGCAAAAATTTGACCTTTTTCTCTCTTTTTCAAATTGGGAAATTTTCCCCAAAATCCCCATGCCCCCACCAACCCGATGACACGTTGCGCTTTTTGGTTCATCCGTAGGCTTTAGAATAACATTTCGCCCCTTTTATGAAATTGGAAAATTTTCTCAAATCCTTCACCGATCTACCACTCGATGACACGTGGTGCTCTCCTATTGGTTACGAGCCATAACCAACTTCTTTTTTTATTCATTTTCCTTTTGGGCTTATGGGCTAGATTTTGACTTTAACCATTTTTCCCCAAAAGGATGTGGCAAAATTTTCTCCCTGGCCTGGAAATGCGCTTCCTTCCTTCATCGGGCCCGTGGGTCAAAAATTTTCTTTGTGCCTTTTAACCCCAAAAGGGCTAAGTGAAAAATTTATTTCCCTGTCTCGTCGACCTAGCAAATTTTCTTGAAAATTTTTCCAACTCCACTCTGCCGACCCAAGCCTTTCTAGCACAAAACTCTCCCAAGCTCCATGGGCCCGCCTAGGGAAAATTTCCCCTCCAAACTCCGTTGAGCCATAACTCAAAAAATACAAGGAGTTAGGAGGACTTCTTTACCTTTCTAGAAAGGGGAAGAAAATCCTATCTAATGAAGCAATACCAAAAAATTTTGAGTGCCTAAAATGTGTAAAAATTTGACTAAGGCACAAAAGGAAGCTAGTTAACCCAAAATAAGAGGGAGCTTATTTTGGTTAACAAGTATGATCAAAACATGGAAACTTTGAGATAGGAGAAAGTTGTCTTGCTTGAAAACTTGATTTTCCCCTTTACACATTTGTAAGACAACAACTAGCTCTAGCTTGGGGACATGGTGTGGATTGAGCAAGGTGAAGACATGACATGAGGATCCAAAATCATAGGTTTCAAAACATATAACGTTGACCAATGCCTTATCCATTGGGCCTTGCAGAGTCATGTACAAATTTTGAGGAAAGAGAGAAGGAAGAAGAGGACACAAACAAAACACCAAAATAGAAAGGGTGAAAAAAAACACACACAACAGAAAAGGGAAAAAGAAAAACTATGTTACAAGGTGAGGGACAACTTCACTTTCACTAATGCACTTTTCATTTCAAAAAATTTACCCCAAAGAGGCAACACTAAAGGATTATGTTCTGGGAAGCCGATGACAAGTTCTAGAAAGTAGCCTCCCCTCCTTAGGGGCTTATGAAAGCTAGGTGTTTCCATATTTACCTGTGTACTTGGTAGGAACGAATCAATGGGAACTTCGTGATGCTCAAGTCCTTGCTTGGAAATTCCATTTCTTTCATGTTCTTTGAAATCAATTTGATAGGCCAGTTTCCTTCCATGTTTATCCATATAGTTGATTCTCCATCAAGCATCTCATTTCTGCCCCAAAGCTGATTTTGGTTCCAATTTATTGGATATTTTGAGTTACTTTCTTTTCTAGGTCTATGCTCATTGGAATCTTCTCCATGAAAAACATTTGATTCATCCTTTATCTCTACTCCACTATGGGGAATTTGAGTATTGATGGGTGGATTGGAGGAAAAATCATTCTTGTCTTGTATGTCCATGGCATGAGTGAAGAGATCAAGAATCAGTTCAGGGTCTTCCTCAACTTGTACTGCTTCCAATATTTCTTGCATAGAGTTATGATTCATCATTTCGTAGCTCATCTTTGTATCCCTTTGAAAAATGCAGCTCAAGGAAACTATCTAGAGGGATTACCTCATCATCTAGGGAATCATGCACTTCAAAATCCTTCATCAAAAAGAGATTCATCTTCAGAGGCCTCGAAAATCCTTGCTTCAATTTCTTCATCATGGACAAAGTCTTCATTCACAAATGGGAAAGAAAATATATCCATTTTGTTATTACATCCATCAACCATCAGTTCTAGAATGGCATCGTATTTTTCATATGGCTTTATCTCAATGTGGCCAACCTTCACATTGGTTAAGGCTTCCAAATTAGATTCACACTTGTCTTGAAGATTTTTGGCTTGTATCAGGAGCTCGAGACTGAGCTCGGGATCTTCAGTTTCTTCTACGGCTTCAATAATTTCTTGTATAGATAATTCTTTCAGTCCTTTTACGTGGGCTCATCACAAGATGATTTTTTATCTCCATAGATGGCTAACTAGGATCATCTTCATCCCAAAATGGAAATGGGAATAACTCTTCATCCTGTAAAAGCATGCAAGATGATTTATCTTCTTGAAATTTATTGAGAACCATCTCCTCTTCTTTTTGGTCTACATCATCTAGTGATTCGGGGCTGCCTTCCTATAACTTGAATCTCCTTAGTGCTTCTTCAAAATTAAAATTCAAATCCTCTAGGAAGGCATGTATGGCCCTATCAATATTGGAATATCTTCTTCCTCCTCGGTTGTCACCCAGTGATTCATCTTCCTAGTATTTTGGTACAAAATGTTAGCTCCTAGGCTTTTGGATTTTTGCACAATATATTTCATTTTCCTAACTGGAAGAAACCTCTTCATTTCACCTTTACAGGGATAGTAG